>CAVLGL010000035.1:30465877-31665877 GCA_963668995.1 Parnassius mnemosyne | reverse complement strand
TTAATTGTGTTGCTCAAATGCAAAGACTTGGCTATGGAGCACACTCTTTTAAATATTTTTGAATATTTTTTTACATATTCCCTAAATTCGACGCTATGATTGTATGACCTTTCATGGTAAAGATCATATAACCTATGCCTGCTCTTATGGACTCCTACTGTCGCCCATTCATTGAATGACTTCCGACTGTTCAAGGAGAATGTTTTAGAAGTAAAAGTATTATTAAATTCATTGCAAATAAGCTTAAATAATGTTCCATACATTAAATTAGGATCATTTTGGTATGAAAGTGATGGAAGTTTTTTCACTATGTTACTTCTAAATTTCTCCAAGCGACGTGCATTTACTGGAACAGACACAACTTTCTCATCTACTTGCTTTTTGTGAACATAAGGTAACGAAACTACTTGTCCACAGTGATCAGAACTTAATTTTTGAATTATACATTTATGCAACGGCTTCACATTTGTAAAAATGTTATCTATACATGTTGCACTAGATTGAGAAATACGCGTTGGCTCTATAAATAAATTAAAAAGACCATATGATTTAAACAATGATCTAAATTTAATATTGATAGAGGAAGCTTCTAGGAGATTCATATTAAAGTCTCCACATATTACAACAGATTTATTCTGTTTATTAAGCTTAGCAAAAACTTCCTCCATAATGTTTTCAAAAGTATCATATGTACAACAGGGGGTCTGTAGACGCTCACAACAATGAGGTGCTCAAACTCAACACATGCCATTTCTACAGTTCGCTCAACAGAGAGGCTCACAATGTCTTTACGTTCTTTACATGATAATAATTTACTAGCTAATATTAAGGAGCCACCTCTTAAAACCGTATCTCTATTGAAAGAACTGACCACCTGGTGATTACTGAAGTTAAACATTAAATTATAAGCTTTTAACCAATGTTCAGTAATACATAAGATATGAATATTGTTGCTATTTAAGAACAACTCAATTTCTAGCTCTTTGCCTATCATGCCTTGTATATTTTGATGCACCAGGTGTAAACAATTTTCATTATTACTCTGTGGAGTCATACAATTAAAGATTTGTAAGCTACATTCTAAATTATTTAAGTTATTATAACTGCTAGAGATTACTTCTATTGTCTCATTTTCTAATTTAAATTACTTGGAACTGATTCCAAATGGCATAATAAGTCATTACACTGCTCAAAAGAAGCAGATGTCTGTGTAGCCAAGTCCTTGGCTGAGTTAATATATAAATAATAAGATAGCACATTTGCTATCTGTCTTAAATTATATTTTGATAGGTAATACCTATCTCTAGTCAAAAATTTCTTAATTAAATTATTTATATCTATTAAATTAATTCTATCATTATAATTGTAACAATTAAATGTCAAGTTTAAATTATTATTACATGAAAAGTTATTCATTAATAAATTTAAATCATATCTTATTTTATTTTCCTGCGGCCAACCCTGTATGTAAGGCAATGTAAACAAGATAATTTTATGTACATTTAAAGTATTTAGATTATCAATATATTTTAATAATTGATTTTTGTTTACATTGCCTCTTCTCCCAACAAGAATTATTAATGTGCTATTAGGACAAAATTTACTAGTTAAAACTTTATTCATTATATGACTAAAGGATGCTCCAGGCATGCAATAATTAGTGATCATATGTCCTTTTAAACAGTTATTTAACATCATGCCCAAATTTTTGCCTATGTCATCACAATACATAATAACTTTATTATTTTTAATATTTACATTGCTTTTTAAGTTTATATCCTTTGTCATGGCACTGTCATAGAGTGTAGGTGAAAATAATGAGGTCTTACTGTTAACTTTGTTATTTACACATATTGTCCCCGATGAACCTGGTATGGAGCGCTGATACTCACTCTGATTTTTTATTAAGGAGTCAAAGCGCTCCTCATTATATTCACATGATTTTACCAGATCATTCATGGCCAATATGTGTTCTTTTATCTCATCTTGAGCCGATGCATATTTATTTAATACAATTTCTAGAGAGCTTTTAAGTTATAAAATTGTTGAATTTAGACACTCTATATCAGTCTCATAACAGTGATTCATATTTTCCACCTCAATTGAATATATTTTAAGTTTATTAATTAGTTCTTGTTTTTCTTTGCATACATTTATATAATTTTTAACATTAATTTTAGTTTTAATTAATTTTTGTAGTTTTCTAATATATTTATTAATTTTCATATATTTCTTTAATTTTCTTCTACTGCAGGTAGTCCTTGCTGCTGTTCTTGATATGACATAATCATCACCAGTCAAATCGATTGTTGTGGAGGGTTGCAATGCTTTAGATTTAGTAGATTCACACTCTATGAGCTCGTTGAACAGACTTTGAGTTTGGGACGCTTTTATGTTATCTATGTAATGTTTTAATTGTACAATCTGCTCATTAGCCTCACTTAACTGTAACTGCAATGCAGCAATTAATTTGAGGGATTCCTCATATTCCTTGCTGCATTGGTCAAACTCATCGACTGTTCTCTGAAGTTGATCCCTTTCTTTTGTAACAAATGTATATTCTTTATGCAACTTAACCATGTCACTTTTTAGTTTAGTATTTTTAGCAATTATATTTATTATTTCCTTTTCATTGTCATCCCTTTCTTTAATTAACAGCTCACACTGCTCCTTTGACGCCTTAAGTTCTTGAAGCGCCATTTGAAGTTGGTTCTCCAATTGGCGCGTTTTGGCGTTGCGTGTATTCATTTTACTATTAAATGTAAATAGCAAAAGAAAACAAAGAAAGAAAACCAAAGAAGCAGAGTAAGCAAATGTCGAGATGTATGGGCTTATTTACAGATCTCAAATTAAATTATCATGTAAATAATTCAAAATTGAAATCCACAACAACACTTAATAGGTAAATCTTAAAATGTTAAAGGGATAACAAGAATTACACTTACAATACGTTTAAACGATGTTCGTTACAGCTGTTACTTTTGGTTGGAACAGTAAACACAATGTATGTAATTAAAATAGGTACTTCTGACTTTTACTTATATCACAAACACAAATAAGTCGAATTTAACAACTGTAACTCAAAATTGAGGTGGATATTATTATTTTACAATATTTAATTTTTAAAAATAGTTGGGAGCAATTATTTTACAACTTGTCACCGGGGTTGCCACAGAGAAAAAAAAACATACATAATGAGCTAAGCATAGGCTTTACACATAGGGAGAATTCATATAATTATCGCACTTAGCAGGTTGATCGCCAATCGCAGTGCACATTTTTTCTGCTTTTTTATTCATTAATAATTGACAATGCTCCTTGTCAAGTATTCAAATGTTCAATGGGCCGGTCATTTACTTCAAGGAACCGATAACCGATGGGGAAGAAAGGTTCTCGAGTGGTAAACTCATACAGTTAATGAAGTGTATAGCGGGCCCCCACTAGATGGAGTGACAGCCTGGTAAGATATGCAGAAAATAATTAGTTGCAGGTGGCCCAGGAACGTTTTTGGCTAAAAGGGGGGGGGGGGAAGGGGGTATGTACTTCAGCAGTGGACTAGATGTAGGCTTTAATGATGATAGATATCATAATATCACTTACATTTTACCCTAGAATATGCTTAAAAAATCCGTGACTTACATTGTCTTCCAAAATTTACCACAACAATAAAAGGAGTGGCATCACACTCTACTTTTATAATTTTTTTACATTAGTTAGTCATAATTAATGCTTATAGTGAAAATTGGCTTGCCACAATTGGTAGGCCCAAATTATTGGCACAGTATTTTGTACTTAATTAAAAATATTATTAATGACGCGTTTAATAAATATGATGAAATCTATGTGGGAAGCCTATGTCCTTAAGTGTCTTTTTGTGAGTCTGAAATGAATGAGTGATTTTTTAGAGATGCCACGAATATACGGTTTCTATTCGGTATTCGGCCTATTCGGTCAACAAGTTTAATCTTCGGTATTCCGCCGAATATTGTGAAATATACTGCCAAATATCGATTACAAAATCATGGAAAAAAAGTCATACATATTACTTAAAATGAATATGTTTTACCAACAAAACGTTGCAATTAATACTTAATCATATCTTATAATAAGTTACCTTATTATATATCTTATAATAAGGTAACTTGTGATGTTTAAAACAATTTTTTATTTACAATATTAAAAACTATAATTTAAAAAAAAACTAAAACTAGTAACTCAATTATCATACAGTCCTACTCCCCGCTCCCCGCCTATCGTGCGAAGAACGCTGGCTGCGTTTCCCCGTTAAATGGCTATACTTAGCCTTTGAGCCAGAAAAGAACCAGCCCTTTTATCACCAGCAGCAATGACCAGCCACGGATGGAGTTCCTTTAGGAACTTCACCGCACGTAGAGACCACGGACCGATAGTCTCTACAGCAAATGGCACAATTATGTAGTCATCTCTCAGACTCATATTTGCGCCACTTACTCAGTTCAGCTGCCTCTGATACCGCCCTGGCTCTAAACCAGGTACCCCTGAGATGAGAGGCCGCCAAAGTGTCTACGCAAGTAGCATCTCACAGGCTTATTTCTCTCCCAAAGGACCAATGTCATACCGTTGGGTCTCTTGCCATCGTCAATAAATATTCCACAAGGCTCTAAAACCGAGGGAACATAATATATAGAGACCACAGCCCTTCGGATGGCATCGTTCAAAGAACCGTGCCATGAAAACTTACCAATACTTTTCTTACGTAAAAGTCCGTGGAGCCCAAATTTGTCGACGCTGCTACCACAGGTGCACTGATGGGGTTGACAAACTGCTACTCCTAGTCCGATTCCTACGGCGATGAACAAGCTTTCCCCATCAAGTAATGTGCCGAGATTACTTGATGGTAATGCGTGTAACCAGTGACTAGATTCCTTAGTCGAAACAGCTAGAAGGAGTGCCTTATCCTGGTCACTATGGAAATTATGAAACAAATCCTTCTGCACGTTCTGTACCAACCGAATATCCCACTGTTTTTGTTGGTTAACGTCCAGTAGAATATTTTCGCTGGAACAGAGCGTTTGCCATGTCTGCAATGGGGCACTTAGCAGGTATAGTAATTCCGTATTGACAGTTTTTATTTCTGTACAAATATGATTGAAATTTTGAATTAAATTGTCTCTATAAGAAGTAGCTAAATAATTGGAAAAAAATATTTCATATTTATTGCTATTTGGTTAAAATTTCGAAAAATATGAATAAGATCACTGAGGACGTCATCTGCTATACCTCACAGTGTACCGTTGTCCAGGCACCAGATATTCAGCTTGGATTTCAAAACTGAAAAGTGCCGGACCTAGTGGGTCACTCTACTGAACACCGACAGCAGAATCGATAACATGGTTTTCGTAGAACAAGTTAATATTTAAACGGTAACATTGCCAAACGTAATGATAAATTTCGGGGGTATTGTTAGCCACTTCTTTCAGCAGGTTTACCCTATCGATAGAGTTAAGAAAATTCCTTAGGTCAACCTTCACAAGAAAATCTGCATCAGAGGTTGTTAAAAATGTACGCACTGAATGTACCGCCTTCTCACAGCCACCTTTAGTGCCAAAGCCTAGTTGAGTAGGCTGAAATTTGGTCTTGAGGTTAGAGATTATGTGCCTGCAAGCTAATTTTGAAATTAAACGTCGAAATGTGGATCCAACGGCAATAGAACGGATACCGTTATCCTTTTTTAAAGGCAAATAACCTCATCCCTTTTAAGAATGAAATTTGGATTATCATTACCAGAAAGCATAAAGTTACATAATTTTGTAATGTCTTTAAGAAGTACTCCGCCGGCGTCACCGGCAGAAGCGCTTACAAGATCTTTAAGATGTTGAGGCGTAATTCCGTCAAAACCACCAGCAGAGCCATTCGAAAATGTCATAATCGCTTCTCAAGTGTCTTTTTCAGAAATTTGTAATGGTTGCATAGAAGTCTTGGAAGGCAGCGGTAAATCTTGAGAAGAATTGACCAAAGGATGCTTCTGACGAAGGCTTTGAAGAGTTTCGACATTATGAGAAGTCAGGATGTCGTCTGAGAATAAAATACGGGATGCATTTTTAAGTCGCCATTCATTACATTTGAGTCAACTACTTTTAAATATCAATCTCATTCGCAACAGCACTTTTCTTTTACACATCCTCACCTTTCTCCATATTTTCTGTAGCAACTTACTCAAAATGATTCCAAAAACTATTGCCGGCCGAAGCGCTGAATATTCGAAGGCCGAATGGTCGGCGCTTTGGCCTAGAGCGTGGCCAGATATTCAGTATTCCGTGTGTGGCAAAATCGCTCTTCGTGGAAACTCTAAGTTTTTTATAAACTTGAAGTGACAAATGAACTTAAGTTCCAACATGTGACTACTGTAGCTAAAGGACATCCGCAACTAACTTCAAACGAAGAATGCTACAGATGCGTTTTTATTTTCAATGATTCAAATTTTGAATGTCTCACAATCTGTGATGTTTCTGATTTTCTGTACGCCTTATACCGGGATACACAAGGTGGTAACCTACCTAGATGAATTCCGCGGCAGGAAAAAAACTTTCCACTTTTTTATAGTATAGGGTGACAAATGAGCACACAGTCCACCTAATGTTAAGTGGTTGCTGTGACGCATAGACATCTACATCTATCCTCAATAAAGAATCAAAATGCAGATGCGTTGTCACCCGTAAGGACTAAAGGCAAATAATATATACACTACGCGAACTAAAGGGTCTCCGGTCCTCTAAACTCACCATACGAAACACATCAGCGTTAAGCTACTATTTTAATTAGTATTCTATGAGAGCGCGGTTCTTCACCAGTTGAGCCGACCCATTCGTGCTACAACTATACTACTAATATAGCTGCAGCATGGCTCTACCACGTAAAATATAACAATAACTTGTACTTGTAGTAGCAATAAGTTCATTATTAAGATTATGACATATTTTTCAGTTTTAGTTCATATTTACCATTTTCAGCGATTGATGTTCCAAATGTAAAAGTAAATAATTGTAATAATTTTCTCAAGAAATAATAATCGAATATAAAATATTATCTCAAAATTAAATTGCTGGATAACTCACCTAACTTTAGTTTATTGAGCTAAACTAAAATACGAGTACTAATTAAATAATAGTATATATGCTTCGGCTGTGGAATCCGTTTTTAATTTACAAAAGGAAACTTCTAAAGGAAAAAAAGACAACTCTCTTGTTTGTAATTTCGTAGTCTGACACAATATTTTCTATAGATTTATTTAAAGACTAGCTTTTTACCCGCGGCTTCGCTCGCGTGGCAATTTTAGTGAAATTCGATCACTTTTAGAGTCACCTCGGTGTCTGTGTATCTATGTCTGTCAAAGATTTTTTTTAAATTCTAAAAGACTATTAGACGTAGATTAGGTATTTGGCATAGATAGGAATAATATGTCACAGGAACACGTAAATATATATGTCTAGAAACACATACTATTTTTTATATCGGGTGTGTCTTCCGATGTATCCATAATAAATGTAAATTGTATCGTAATAAAAATTTATTATTATCTATTATTTACATTTTACCCTTTACATTCATTCATAATTAAAATTAATTTAGTTTTAACAAAATAATGATGAGTTTCACGGTCTTCTATCAATTTACGGCATAATGTTTATTTGAGATATTTTATTCATATCTATCAGGGGGTCATTGTAGAAGCGTGCTCGTCGCGACCCCTGCCAGCCCTTTTCAGGGCTGCAATTCTACTCAGCTGCGCACCCATGTCAACGAGGGTTAGGGCGTCCCCCCAAGGCGACGCACACCAGCTCGTCCCCGTTGGTGTGGAATGCAGCGCGCAAAGCGGCGATGGGGACCGCCACCCGTCACGCACAGCCCGACACGGCGGAAGGTGGAGGACGGAGTGCAGAGTTGGCACGTGGAATGTTAGAGGAGGCATGAGAGATAAGACGAATGAGTTGATCGAAATAATGAAAGAAAGAGAATTAGATGTCGTGTGTATGTCGGAGACCAAACGGAAGGGCAGTGGTACTGAAGAGCTCCCTGGCGGGGCGTTAGCTCTATGGTCCGGAGTCCCGGAGAGCGAGAACGCCTGCCAGGGAGTGGGGGTGCTGCTGTCTTCTCGGTTGGTCGATGTTATGACTGAATATAAGTTTGTGAACTCAAGACTTCTCTGGGTTCGCTTTAAATTGGGACTGACGAAGTTATTCCTTTTGGCTGTTTATGCGCCGGTGGCTTCGTCGTCCAGAGCTGAGCTGGAGGAGTTTTGGGAGAATGTAAGAGAAGTTCTAGATTTGGCTAGGGGAAACGAAAGGATTGTTGTATGTGGTGATTTGAATGGATGGGTTGGTACCGCTCGACCAGGGTACGAGTCGGTACTTGGAAAGTTTGGCGATAAAAGGGTTAATGATGCTGGCAAGCTTATACTGGCGGTATGCAAGGAAAAGGGTCTTCTTGTGACAAACACTATGTTTAATCACAAGAAAATCCATATGTATACTAGAGAAAGAAAGAATGAGAGAAGTATGATCGATTTGTTCCTGGTGGATGACCGACTGCGAAAACAGGTTATGGATACGCGAGTGTTCAGGGGTGCTGACCTGGGAACGGATCACTATCTAGTGATTACTAGATTTAGGGGTCTGTTCGCGGGTTGGCGCTACCGGACGACAGTGACAGAACCACAGTCGGTCTGTCGCATCCGAAGCTGGAAGCTTCAGGAAGCGGATACTAGGGACAAATATCATGCGAGGGTAGCCGAAAAGCTTGACACCATCGATGGCAGAAACGAATGTGTAGAAAGAACATGGCAGAACCTTAGGAATGGAATGGTAAGTGCAGCGGAAGAAGTGTGTGGAACAATAAAAAGAGGCAGTAGTAAAAGAAGAGATGCATGGTGGAATGATGAAGTGAAAAAAGCTGTAAAGAAGAAGAAGAAAGCATGGTTAGACTACTTGGCCTCTAGTAATGATAAGGATATGAGAGAGAAGATGAAAGAAAGATATAAGCTGCAGAAAGTTCACACGAAAGCATTGATTGAGGAAGTGCGTGAAAGGTGTAGAATGGAAGCGGATGAAAGGTTGTCGCACAACTTTAAGGAGAACTCCAAACTCTTCTGGAAAGAGGTTGGAAGGACCCGAAGTGGTGCGACGGCCTTAAGAATGAACAAAGTGCTTTCGAGAACTAATGACGTCCTCTCAGAAAAATCGGACGTCATGCAGTGATGGAGCGAATTTTATAGAGAAATGTATGCGTGTGATGATCTTAGTGAGGGATCCGGGGATGACGCCGTGACTGGCACGCCAGACCCGGACCTCGATGACACTGAGGTCATCAGTATGAAAGAGATTGAACGTGCGATTCGAAGTTTGAAATGTGGTAAGGCTGCGGGACTAGACAGAGTTACTGCTGAAATGGTCAAGTATGGTGGGCCTCGCGTCTGGGACAGCTTTCATCTGCTGTGCAATTTGTGCTGGCGGACGGGGGATGTCCCGGATGATTGGCGATCCGCAGTCATTGTGCCTTTATATAAAGGTAAAGGTTCACATTTTGACTGCGGGTGCTATCGGGCGATCAGCTTGACCAGTTTAGCAAGTAAAGTTTACTCGAAGGTTTTGACACGTAGGATGCAAGAGAAATCGGAAAGATTTCTATGGGAGGCACAATGCGGATTTAGACCTGGAAGAGGATGCACGGATCAAATGTTTTCTCTCCGTATGATCACGGAAAAGCTTCTGGCTGTTAACCAGAAGATTTTCTGTGCTTTTGTGGATCTTGAGAAAGCATTTGATAAGGTTGTAAGGAAGAAAATGTGGGAACTGTTGCCGGGGTATGGTGTGGATGGCCGATTGCTAAGGGCTGTGCAGTCTCTTTACTGTGACTGTAAAGCCTGTGTGCGGGTAGGGCATGACCTGTCACCCATGTTTAGCGTCCAAACGGGCGTAAAACAGGGTTGTGTCATGTCTTCCTGGCTGTTCATACTGTATCTCGACAGCTGTTTACAAAAGCTGAAAGATAGCTGTTTGGGTGTGAAATTGGGTGACATAAAAGTAAATTGTCTGCTGTATGCTGATGATGCAGTGCTTATTGCACCATCAGAGGCAGAACTGCAGGCATTAGTCACATGTATGAAAGAGGAATATGAAATTAAAGGTCTCCGTTTGAATGCTAATAAAACTAAGGTTCTGGTATTTGAAAGGGATGAAGAGAGAACGAAGTGTGAAATATGGGTAAATCAGGAATGTCTAGAACAGGTAAATACTTGGGGAGTGCTTTTAGCCGGGATGGAAGATGTGATTTAGATGTGGACAGGCGTGTCGCTGCCGGGAACAAAGTCAATGGTGCCCTGACTGCGTTAGTCAAAAGGCAAGGCGTAGCGAAGAGTGCACGCCTTGCAATACATAACGCAGTGTTGGTACCGACTTTGTTATATGGCAGCGAAACCTGGGTATGCCAGAAGAAGCATAAAAGTAAGTTGAATGCAGTGGAGATGCGATCTCTTCGTAAAATGTGCGGCGTTACTATGGCCGACCGAAAGCGAAACGAAGAGATTCGCAATATGGCAGGTTTGAAAGATGACCTTATCACAAAAATTGATAAGGGCGTGCTTCGGTGGTTTGGGCACGTTGAGCGAATGAGTGAAGACCGAATGGTGAAGAAAATATATAGCGCGAAAGTTAATATTAAAAGGTGTCGAGGTAGACCGAGACTAACTTTCGAAGACCATGTGAGCAAATTGCTCGAAGAGGGTAGGGTCAAGAGTACTCGGATACCTAGACGTGCATGTATGAAGAAGATAATGAATCTGAAAGAAGCGAAAGAGATATGTAAGGATCGTGACACTTGGCGATCTGTTCTCTCTGGCTACCCCGTCAGGGATTGTGCGTGAAGATAAGTAAGTTATTCATATCTATCATTGGTCCTATTTAATATTTTGATTGGCAACATAAAATAGATGTAAATATTTTTTTTTTACGTTCGAGTTGACTTCAAAATTTAGTATACAGTATACTACACATGGAATAAAACTAATGTTACGGATTTTATCACCTCTAATTTTAACTTTTTTACGTTAGGTTTTTTTATGATGAAAGGATGGTGATATTTTAGGATGAAAGTTCCATAAAAACCCGCGTAAAAGAACATATAGGTAGTTGATTTGAAACACTGTCGCTCCGGGAAGTCAAAAGTATGTCAACATGTTTAGTATCGTCCCAACCATTACATCGGATCTGATATACAAATCCTTGTAATAAAACACCGATTCCTACCAATGATGATTCGCGGGGCTATAGAAATTAAAAAAAAAAACAGATGCTAATTTTAATAGGGAAGATGGCTGAGTGGTAAGATTTGCTAAGGGCGCCGTAGTAGTCTTATTCTATTCCATTCTAACTATGACATCAGGTCGTCAAAAACCTCAGTCCTACCGTGACCATGGGTGCTGTAAAGTGCCTAAAACATCGGGAATTAAAAAAGTTAAAATTAAACGTGATAAGATCCTTAAAATTAGTTTTATTCCTTATAAATTTTATTTACAGTGAACCTGGGAAGCATTACTCTTATGAATGGGAGTAGAAAAATGTTCGTCTTGTTGTGGCGGTGAAAGAGAATCCGCCACCTCATATCGTACCGTCGTAAGGAGTGACATATGACCTAGGGCATGACATGACATAGGGCAGCATCATCTTCTGACAAAAGATCAAAATAATAATAATTACCTGCGGTTGCCAACACGCCTACCAAGCGTGGCAACTATTGCAAATATCCAGCTACTTGACAATTTATGCGGGAGGCCTATGTTTATTTCAGTGGACTTTTTTTAGAGTGAAAACAAAAAGTAACATACCCGAAAATATGAATACAATAAAAAATGCATATATTGCCCCATGAAAAGTAAAAAGTTGCAGCTCAAATACACGTTACTACTGGGCAATGGTCGCATAAAGTTTTTGTCCAAACAAAAGTGTTCGCTGCGCTGATTCTAATGCAGGATGACCTCAACTGGGAAACTTCTCAGATATGCAGGTTTTCCTTAACCGCCGAGAACGTGGTAAATCGACACTTCAAATTGCAATTCATATATAATATGCTGAAATATTTTATAATGCTTACGTACCATGAAATTTAAGTTTTTATCAGTAGGATTACCGCCTTTGACAAGTAAAATAAAAAGGACCTTTGTTTAAAGCAATTTAAGTAAAATTTGCTTTAAAAAAATGAGCCTGTTAATTTACAAATATGTACTCATATGAGCTATGAAACCAAGACTGTCACAAATATCTTAATATGTCCGAAAATATGAAAGCTACCTTAAATTACAAAGTGATTATAAATCTCATTAAAGGTAAAAAAGTAAAGTAGCAGCTAATATACGTCTCACTACTGTACACAGGACTCCTCATTACCTATAGTTTTTTGTGGGCAGAAAAATAGAGTACGCTGCAATATTTTAACATGTCATGATAACGGTTTTCACATCTCCACGACTATTTTAACTATTTAGATATCTAGGTTACCCCACAAAGTTATTCTTCACCACTTTTACGGACACGTGTTAAGTCAGCACGTAAAGTTTTCTATAACAGAATCGTTCTATAATCGAAATAACGTACACGCTTTGCTCCCGTGCCATGATGAAATCTCACGGCGAGAGCTACACGGCCCTCATATTTGTTTAAATACAATTCATTAAATCTGAAACTAAGTTTTTGTACGATTGTTGACCACATCTACCTAGTAATTACACGTCCAACGTTGCCACGAACGAATTTTCAATTATTTACATCGTATATTCAGTAGCATTCTATTATTTAATTATATCAGATACTTACTATTTTAGTGTGTTTTGTGGTAAGTAGATGGCGCTATTATTAGATTAAGTAATGAAAGCCAAAACTATATTATCTAATAATATCAGCAATAGAAGTGAACATTTATTTATTTTATCAATAAGGCATAAAGTGATGATAATTCTGTTAAAAGTTCTGTTTCTGTTAAAAATATACGCTATCAGCGCCGGTAGCGGTGAAAAACGATTTAATGATATCGTCATATGACCATATCATGAAATAGCAACGTTTCTAGTTAGTAATATCTTCAAACGATTTCTATTCATTGATTTGGTTAAGCTATATCATGAGATGGTCAACAAACAGTGATAAATATCATGATATGACCACACCATTTCATGAAATGATAGACTACTTTATATGGTCTATTCTACGATCTAGCCACGACGTATATAAAAATCTCTTTAATAAAACTATAATGATAATGAAAATTTTGCAATAATTGCAGACAGACCAGTTTTAATCAGTTTACATATAGATTAGTAATTGAAATAAAAACCTTATCAATATTCATATTTTTGATTGATCTTCTATTGAAATTATTACACTTTTAAAATAAAATAACAAAAATACTAAAAACACTAAACGTTACAGTTTTTAAATAATTTTGAAAATCTTATTATCTTATTATTTAAACATATAATGCAAGTTACTTATATTATTTAATTTATTAGTAACTGAAGGCAAAATATACTACTTTTTCCATTTGATGATAGATGGCGCTGTTTTCGTAACTAAATCGGTGTAATTTCAAATTATTTTACCAAGTTTATAACTATATTTTATACTTTATTTATAAATATGGTATTTATTTGAAAAAACTCGTCATCCCATCTATAACTAACATATAATAGAAAATCAAATACTTAATGGAAAGAAGGAAAATACTTAACCATCTTTTTGAAGTTCCGTAATCGGATAAAAAGTAGCCTATAAGTTGCCCCGGGTTACTAACTACTTATATACAAAATTTCATGGAAATCGGTCTTGTAGTTTTTGCGTGAATCCGGAATACACAGACAGACAGACAGACAGACAAAAATCTAAAAACCACTGATTTGGATTCAGAACCCTTTATTTTGTCCCCTGGACTTGATTTTTGAAATTTGTAAGGTCTTCGGATTGGTATGTGAGGCGGAAGATGCCATTTTTTTCTTTAAATTCCAATGCCTTGCCTTATCTCCACACAATTTATACGGATTGTCAATATAGGCTTAGGGACAGACTAATGACAGAAATTTTATCTTATAGCACTAATTATCCTATGTTGATATTGCGCGTTGAAGCGCCCTGAGCGTTGAAAAAACAAAACCTGAAATTGTAATTAGGCATTTTAGTTGTGACAACCACAATCGAACTTTTTTGCATGTGTTCGATATAATTTTAAGTGAGGATCTTATCCACTGAGCTACCACGGTAATATTCCTAGTAAAGCCAATTGGAGAATTATTGGAAAAGCTCGTATACAACAGTGGACTTAAAGTATGTACACAGTTATTGTTATTGATGATAATGATAATTATTAATCTTTGTAGTATGTAGTCGAATGCTTTATTCTAATCTACATGTGCACATCTTTATTATATACATTAATACATCATAAACTGTTGATTATATATCAGATTAACGGTAAAGAAAGTCGAATATTAAATGTGAACATACTATGCAGTATCCGAACATCTTTGACGTCACTTTGTCTGTGTATTAACCGAGTAAAATTGACAGTGATTGATTTTCGTACAAAGTTGCTAATACCTTATAAACTTTTTCAATCTACAAAGCAACTGAGGTAATGATGCTGTCAACTAATCCATATTATACTCCCCGTTTATATTTTCCTATCTGTCCTCATATTATGAAAACGATAGTTAGTTTTTTGATTTGTCTTTTTTCCTTTAACGGAGTAACTGATCTACATGTTATTTTTTCTTCATAAATAATATTTTTATCTCGGAAAATTACACAGTTCCTGTGGGATCTGGATCGTAATTCTGTAATTATCTCTTCGTGCTTCATTGGATTTTGATGATTTTTTTTTCTTGTAATAACACACAGGATACTTTTATCCCGAAAACATGTACGATTCTTGTGGGACAGCTATTTATCATTTGGCACAACTCTAAGGTTTCTTATATTAAATTGCTGAAAGGATTTGGATGGAATTTTGCTTAAAGAACCTTCCTAACCTAAATCTTTAAATCATAAATTACTTTTATCCCAGAAAAATGAACAGCTCCTGTGAGATTTTAATTTATCCACATTTAATGTACTACTGCATAATAATTTCTTGCAGTACCTAATGCAAGTTAATTGTGAGTAATGACTGCACTGTAGAGGTCTTAAACTGTATCTGATCTAGAGCCTGGTCGCTTCAGATGCCCTGCTGGCTATGGGCGATATTATCGTTTTGCTCGCCGACAACTTAGACAAAAATTCCAGTTATTGAGAGGCACACTGGCCGATGAAATGAACGCATGTCTCAAGGAGTCGTCACTGTAGTCCGGGGTGGTAAGACTACATCGGTCTTTCAACATGCGTGTGCATTAACCAGCAATCTTGTACCTATGCAAGTAAGTTGCTACAAATTGTGGTACGTTAAAAGAGGACGCAGATGGCAATTATGTAGCTTCAGAGGACAAACTCATGGAAAACAATTTTATTGAAAAATAATATTTAATAATTTTATAAATAATATCAATAATGAAGATTGGTTATGTGAGAGGGTAATGCTTATCGCCCAAAAATTAACGTGATAATAAAATAAATTATAAAAATATTGGACTTGGAAGTCGGTGAGCTACATATTACTTTTCGATAGATACTGTAATGGCCAGTGGCTACAGTACCGCCTACCCAGTCAAGTTTCTCGACTTTTTGGTCTTCTGATGCTCTAATATTTGGCGTCCCAGTTTTGCTGATGTGTAATCTTGATGCACTGAGATTGTGTAACGGCACCAGGCTGAGATTAATTGTACTTTAAATCCTCCCAATTGCTACTTCAAATAGCTTCCTTAAATCAGCTTCTTTTGTCAGTTGTTATTTTATTCAAGCAATTTGAACTCCCCTCCAAAGAAATCGTAGCCATGAACTTCTAGAAATGGGGAAATTCAGTGTTAGGTTGAAGCAACAAAAATATTATTTTGACTACGCGGACGAAGCTACTGGCAAAAACCAATATAAAAGCAAAGGTGAAAATGGGCAGTATTTTTCGTAATGATGTTAATTTCCGACCTCAGCGTGGGCTGAAACCTAACGGGAGAAGCTAGTTCTATATAAATTTAAAGACGCAATCTTTTTTATCGCTTTAGAGCTTTTTCACGTGTTTTACATCACAAATATAAATATTTATATTAAAACAGTACAACCGATTATGCTCGAATTAACACATTTTGTACAAATAAGAACAAAAACAAAAAACATTTGGGATTTTTATATATAACGCCATTTTGAAAATCATTCATCGTAGATTGTTGGTGAAGTTCTTAACTATATGACAATGCATGAAAAATATTTTAAGATTTTATAATCGAACTTTGTACACGTTTTAATAGTTCTAATCTAAAATAGGATATAATCCCCATTATATCCCGTTATGGCTTATAGTTACCGTGTAGTGATGTTTTAAGAATATCCACTATCCCATATAGTCCCGTAAGTGTCGTAAGAGGCGACAGAATTAAACTAACCAGAAGATGGGCAGCAGAGTCTTGCTAATAACTAAAAAAAATTCGTCTACCAACTATAGCAAATATGGGGATTATTTTCTGTAGTTGCCACGCAATGTTTTGAGGCAATCTATGGCCTATGTTCAACAGTAGACCTTTGATGAGCTGTAATGGTAACGATATGAGTTATGGAATTATGCAAATAAATGATAATATGAATTATGCAAATTTACTTCTACAAAAAGGAAAAATTAACCCTTTTGCACTGCTTTTGTTTTTTTTTTTAAAAAGGAGATTGGGCAAACAAGCATGCGGCTCACCTGATGGTAAGTGACTACCGCCGCCCATGAACAACTGCAACACCAAGGGAATTGCAAATGCATTGCCGGCCTTTCAAAAAGGAATAGGCTCTTTTCGCGAATTTCCCTAAGTCGTATCTGACCAGAAAAATCGCTGGTTTTAATCGATTCCACAAAGAAGTTGTGCGAGGAAGAAAACTTCTTCTAAATTCTGCGACATCCAAGGCTTGCACTGTAATCTCAATGCAGTCCATTACCTCCTTGAGAATGACCAGCCGCACTTACTCTTCTTGACTGAGACGCAGATCAGATGTCCTCTAGATGCGACGTACCTTGGCTACCCTGAGTACACATTGGAGCATAATTTTCATCAGCGCGATGTGTTTACGTCCGCAACGACATCTGTAAGCGTCTCCGTCACTTCGTCACCTTGAAGACCCCAATTTCTCTACGATCTGGGTATTGATATAGACACAGGAATGGATAAAATTATTTATTCTTCTGTCTACCGATCGCACAGCGGTGACCAGGAGACAACTAGGCTGTTTGAACACCTCAGTAAAGTCTCTGATGTGGCACTGAATCTGTACAGCTGTAAAGCTCGTCCATGGTTCAACGCCGAGTGCGCTCGTGCTGAAAAGTACAAGCATATGGCGTACTTAACCTGGGTTGATGCTCAAGACCGCAAAGCTCCGGATGTTAGCCTTAAGAAGTGGAGCTAAGGACCTTCTAGCGTATGTCACTCATATATGGGGCCCTCGCGAATAGTGGTAAAGCACTTGCTGTTTCCCTCGATGTTTCGAAGGCTTTTAAAAAGGGTTTGGCACGTTAGTCCATTGCGCAAGTTTTCAGCGTACGGTTTATCCCCTAGCCAGATTGTCTGGCTAAAGAACTTTCTAATTGAATGGTCTCTCCGCGTCGTCGTCGATGGCTGCTCATCCGATACTGTGGCGACTAACGCCGGTGATCCTCAGGTATCCATTCTCTCCGCAACTCTCTTCCTGCTCCATTTATGGTATGGATGTTATGAAGAAAGTAAGATGGTATGATGGTAAGATGAAATTAAGCGGCTGGAATTGGTCCGAACAATTCCTGATGCAACATCTCTATGCAGTCCCAGTGAGTCTAGCCAATCAGAAAGAACTCAGTCGTCGACGATTCAAACCGCTCTGCGCTGGATACTGGCACTGGGGGGTCCCTGCCCAGAGATGGGAACAGTATTCCATGTGAGGCCGAACTTGCGCCTTGTAAAGTTGCAAACGGTGTGCCAGCATGAAATACTGTGCCGCTCTACTGAGCACGCTAAGCTTTTAACAGGCCAATTTGGCCTTCTCTTCCAAGTGACCACGATACTGCAGGTCACTTGATATGTCGACACCGAGAATTCCGATACTGACTGAGGCAACAAGTAGAGTGCCTTGAAACTGAGGAGATACGACAAAGGGGTTCTTTTAGCGGTTACGCGCAACCTTGTGACTTCTGGGGATTGAACTGGATTAGATTTAGTCGCCCCCAGTCTGAGACTTTGTTTAGCAAAGACTCTACTACAGACACAAGTTTGTTCCGGTACTCGGTGACGTTTTCTCGAGAAATATTGGCTCGGTCGGTATCCAATTGCATAATTTCTCGGGAAGCCCAAAGGAAGGCAGTTTCGAAAGAAGCGTTTTGTGCCAAACTCGATCGAAGTCCTTCGCTATGTCCAAAGTAACGGCGAACGCTTCCCCCTTGGATTCCACTGTCTCCGCCCAGAGCTGTACCGCATGAGCTGGCAGTTACTAATGGTTTCCATTACTTTGGAGAACAAGGTGGTGATAGCGATAGGCCTGTAGTTGGACGGATCTTAGCGGTCGCCTTTTTTAGGGATCAGGTACACCAAAGCTGTCTTCCTTGAGTTGGGGACTACGCCTATGGAGTAGGAGACCTAGGAGTACCGGAATAGATGCGTTAAGACCGGTACCAACTCCGGAGCACACGTCTTCAGCACAATAGGTGGGACTCCATCAGGCCCACTCGACTTGTTGACGTCCAGGGAAAGGAGTGCTTTACTTACCAAGCGCTGTGTAAATAGCACTTCCTGCATGGAGCACTCGCACCGCGGGATGATCGGCGGTGTGTTTCCCTCGTCATCTAGAGGCGAGTTGGAAGCAAAAAGAAAGCCTAGTAGATTGGCTTTCTCCTTTGAGAGTGTGCAGAGATGGCAGAGATGGCTGATAGAAGTTTTCTTGGACAGCCTTGGCGAGAGACCAGAATACACGTGTTCCCGTAAGGAGGCGAACTAGTTTCTCGCCAGTTCTGCCGATGTGCTCTGACTTTGCTTTGGCAATGACACTTTTAATGGACCTGGAGGCAGAATTATACTTCTTTTTAAGATTGCTGGTGTTTACATCCCGGGACGTTGCTGCATCAGCTCAAGCTCGGTAGCACTCCTGCTTATAGCGTGATGAAATTTTACAGGAGTGACCAAACCAAAGATGATGGAATAAACAATTCCTTGAAGTACCACATCAGCGACAGAATCAGCAACAACGTTGCTATCACCCGACGAGAAGCAAACCAAGGGTAGGATGCAAAAAAAGACCACATCCCGTCCCAATCGGCCGACCTATAATGCCAAACACGGCGGCAAGCTGCAGATCGCAACTGCGATGGGAACGTAAATGGCACCGTACTCCAGATTAGACAATGGTCCAAAGAGCCAAGAGGGGCATTGATGGAGACCTGATATCCGTCCGGATGAGAAGTCAGCAGAAGGTCCAAAAGGGAAGGTACATGATCCTCCACATCTGGCACCCACGTTTGCGAAGTAACCAGTTGTGTCAGACCATATGCTAAGGCAAAGTCATAAAGAGATCTACCCCCATGATCGGTTAAACGGGAACCAAGCCATTTAGCGTAGTGGGCATTAAAATCACCGAACGTCACGATCTCTGCGGATGGGACCTGTTGTAGGGCGGAGTCTGCAGCCATTTGGACGTGGTCGATGAATCGGTCTGTGTCGGCATTACCGCTATGGGAACGATAGAGGCACGCGAAGTCTACGCTCAGCCATAAGATGGACAGGTCCGTACCTTCAAGACTGCCGAGCCGTCGAAAACATGTCCTCTCTGACGTACATGCAGACTCCAGCCCGGAGCACATGGAGTATTCTAATATGTACCCCCGGTTGGAGAGATACGAAGTATCAGTCGGAGAGGACACCTGTGTCTCGGTTAGAAAGAGCAAGGCCGGCTTTGCCGTTCTCACATGATAGTGGAAGGCGTCAAGGTTTGAATGAAGTCCCCTAATATTGCAGAAATTCACGGAAAGGGTTGCCTTTGTCTTATTGCTCCACTTGCCCCGAGCAGGTTTTGTCTTGAGCGGAATTTCGCCCCCCCCCCCCCCATCCAGAATATGCGTGGCAGCCTGAGCACCAACGCTCAGGATAAGTAGGGTAGCTTGGGCGCAGATGCTCAGCGAGGGATTCTCCAGGGATACTGGTAGTGTTCCATTTAATTCCGCTACTATGTTAAGGGAGGGGGGGGGGGGTAATTGGGCCTCTTGTCTTTTCCAGAGTCAAATATTGTATACCTATGACAGACAGACAAAACCTCGCATATATAACTTATTTGGCTTCTATACATAAGCCTCTGGACTTTTTACAGATAATATAAAACCATAAAACACAATTATTCTACAGATTATTGTGGGTATATGTATGTATTTCCGTTCTCTCCAGTTCTAAATATATTTAATGAAAACCCTGTCAGGTTCTAAACTACTTTATGTTACTGCTTTCTCGAAACTTTTAATGTAAAAATAAAAAGAAATCATAAGACTTTATAATTAATAGCCAAACATTTATACATACACACAACATAAATAATAACCAAACATTTTGGGCAGCAATACGATGGAGTTTTGTTAATTTGACATAGAGTCTTGCCTGGTCAGCCGTGCTAGCCTTTTTAATATAATTAATAGAATCAGGCGTTACTTTGCGGAAATCTATTATATAAAATAAAAATAAAAATAATATTTAGAAAAATTTACTTCGCAAATATCCGCGTTATAAAATAAAATGATGTGTCTTACCTAGTATGAAGAGCACCTTCCGCCCTCCCTCAATTGCGTGCACTATCCCCGTCACCACTAATCCCAGCATCGCTACTCCCAACACCACTACACTAGGCAAGACACACCACTGACGATAATACGACACGTGTTTCGCCTCTACACGAGGCATCCGCAGGTGATATAGATTCTACGGTGGCTAACCGCTAAGTGAGCGGCGAGCCAAAACAAGTGCCTTTTATACAGACCGATGACGCAACCGCTTTCTACATAAGGAGCGAGCGACAGCGTCATGCGATAAAACATGCGACCAATCACCGCTGGACTTACGCAGCCGTTTGTAAACTTTTGCGAATTAAAAATTTTTCTAAAAGCTTTTATATAATGGATATCCGCAAAGTAACGCCTGATCCTATTAATTATATTAAAAAGGCTAGCACGGCCGACCAGGCAAGACTCTATGTCAAATTAACAAAACTCCATCGTATTGCTGCCCAAAATGTTTGGTTCAATCAGCAGTGCAAACAAATTCATGTTATTTCCAATTATATTCAAATACGTTCCGGTACAAACAGTCGAGCGGCCAGTATTGCTATTTCTAAAGCTCAGAACATTTGGCTTAATGAGGAGTGTCGTCATTGGTTTTCCAATATAGATAATTTAAAAATCCACCTTAAAGTATTATACTCTGAACTTTCATATAAATTACATAATATTGAATTTGATATTTTGGATGGGAAAGCCAGAGAACTTGCTTCAATGACTGTTTATGAGAAATACCAAATTCAGTCCCGTAAATTACAATGACTTGTATCCTCTTCATCCCGTAATCGTAATAACGACATACATACAGAATATCACCAATTTATCCCCGAGTTAAAAATCTTTCCAATGTCCAGTTTCCAACAGATGAGTTGTCCCTTTTACATAAAGGCCTAAAGTATAATTTAACACCTTCGGTCTCCCAAAAATCGTTAGAGACTATGGCTGTAGACGCGGAGATGGCTGTTGTGATCAGGAAGAAAGATAACATCGTTAAAAGTTTGGTAGCTAATGAAATTCGGACTGTGCCCGCGTCTTCCCATTTCAATCCTGAGTTCCCTGTTTTTAAGTTCCTAAAGCAGAGAATAAGGGAAAACGACCTTATTGTTACTAAAGCCGATAAAGGCAATACTGTTGTTATTATGGAGAGTAGTGGGTACAGCCAGAAAGTTAACGATGTTATCCAAGGTGATGACTTTGAGCTATTGGAGTCTGACCCAACCAAAAAGTTTACTTCGGATATTAAGTTATGTATACAACAGTCATCATATGTTTTTCCCGATCATAACTTGTCTCGGAGCAATCTTGTTCCAATGAATCCTCAAGCACCCATTTTACATGGGTTACCAAAAATACATAAAGAACTCGTTCCTATTCGTCCAGTTGTCGCATATATTGGTGCACCAGCTTATTTCCTTGCTAAAAAATTAAACTTCCTCCTTCGAGAGTAATCTAAAAAATGGCTTAGATCTCATTTCCAAAATTAAAGATATTCGTATTCCTCCTAAATCCATATTGTTATCTTTAGACGTTGATAGTCTTTTCACAAATGTCCCATCCCCTGACTGTTTGCGTATACTCGCAGATCTCTTTGAAAAACGTCGTCTACATCCCGGGGAAACAAATGATCTTCTTAACTTAACCTCTCTCTGTATGAACCAAAACTATTTCCGGTTTAATAACCATTTCTATCTACAAAAAGAAGGGTTAGCTTTGGGATCCTCTCTAAGTCTCCATATGGCGGACATTTTCATTGATAATTTCGAAAAACAACATATAGTTGTCAATCAAAATATCTTATATTACTATCGATATGTAGACGACATAATTATTTGCTGGACTGGCACAAGGAGACAACTGGTTGTTTTCCTCAGTAAAATAAATAGAGTCCATGACAAAATTAAATTTAAACTTGAATTGGAACAAGATTGTTCCCTTAATTTTCTCGACTTAACAATAACAAGAAAAGAATCGTCACATGTTTTCCAAATTTATCGAAAGCCAACTCACACCGACACGGTCATCCCCGCGTCATCATGTCACCCGTGGCAACATAAAGTAGCCGCTTTTTATTGTTACATTAACCGTTTGTTCACTGTCCCATTAAGTAAAGAAAATTATTTAAAAGAACTTAATATAATTTATCAAATAGTGGTCTCTAACGGTTTTTCAAAAAATCTCATTAACAATTTAATTAAAAAGAAACAAAAGTATGTTGTTCGCAACTCTCTGTACACGGTTCAACATCAAAGTGTTCATCGATATGTGAGCAGTTTGACCTACTTAGGCCCCATATCTGAAAAAGTAACTAATACTCTTCGACAAAACGGCGTTCATGTAGCGTTCAAAACAAACAATTCTCTTAAAAATATCTGTAATAATAAAGATAAGATGGATATTCGTCAAAAGTCAGGTGTTTACAAACTTGTTTGTGATGAATGCCACGCCGTTTACGTGGGTCAGACTGGTCGCAATTTCGAGACATGTTATAAAGAGCATTTAGCAGCGTACAGGAATTGCAATCCCGATAAATCCCATTTTGACAAACATCTTTTGGACACTGGACACAACCTACGAAACGACCACTCCTTTAAAGTCTTACATACGTGTAATAAAGGGCTGCGGCTGTGTGTGCTGGAACAGTTAGAGATATTAAAAAGTAATAATAATACCGTTGCATTGCTGAATGAACAAACAAATGTTACTAACTCACCTCTCTTAAATATCTTTAAGCCTGCTCTCTAATAATAGAGAGCCTCGCAATATGGTCGTTTGTCACCCTTACGGTGATCGGCGATTGGTTGCGTGGTTGGAAGGTGGGCGTTGCGCGGCGGTTTGTTATTAATTTTACAAACGGCTGCGTAAGTCCAGCGGTGATTGGTCGCATGTTTTATCGCATGACGCAGTCGCTTGCTCCTTATGTAGAAAGCGGTTGCGTCATCGGTCTGTATAAAAGGCACTTGTTTTGACTCGCCGCTCACTTAGCGGTTAGCCACCGTAGAATATATATCACCTGAGGATGCCTCGTGTAGAGGCGAAACACGTGTCGTATTATCGTCAGTGGTGTGTCTTGCCTAGTTCAGTGGTGTTGGGAGTAGCGGTGCTGGGATTAGTGGTGACGGGGATAGTGCACGCAATTGAGGGAGGGCGGGAGGTGCTTTTCATACTGGGTAAGACACATCATTTTATTTTATAACGCGGATATTTGCGGCGTAAAAATTTTTCTAAAAGCTTTTACATAAGACTTTATTCAAAATTGTTGAGTAAATAAGTCGGAATTTTGCCACAAAGTTTTTCAATTAACGTCCTTGTTGCTAAAGAAATGTAGATGGAGAATAATATTAAACCAGTGAAATCCACCGCAGCCATTCTATACTATTTACTCGTAAAAGCCACTAATATTCAATATTTCTTGATAGATATTGCGTATGTCCACTCAAAATTGTTTTTTTAATTTGTAATTCTTATTAACGCGTAAATATCTTTTGCTTTTTCATTCCTTAAACTAGCTTAGCTCTTATTGGGTTTATATGTCACTAAATATTAGCAGCAGCGAAGAGTCAGGAAATGTGCGATGTTTCACCCCATTGACGTTTGCCTCGGAGAGCACGAAAAGCCGTTGGTCCTGCACTGATCTCTCCCCGGTCATGACGGATTATCGTCCCATCGGACAATGAAAGTGAGAGAATAGAGAGTGCACTTTTGTTTGCGTATACACTCGGGCTCGTTAATACTGTCCCACGCAAATGGCTAATCTCCGTTTAGACCAGCCGTCGTGACCGAAATCGATCTGGAGGACATTACTATTATCGTCTTACTGGCCTCCCCAGGCAGCAATGCCACAAAGCACGGTCCTGGGCTACCTGCATCCATCGACTTTCTGCATCCCTAAACTATCGAATCGATAACCAGTACTACATATGTTTCCAAGCATTTTTCCTGGTAAGTGCACAATATCTTACTTTTTTATATAAATAAGAGCGACAAAAGCATACTGTCCGGTAGTTTTAAGTGGGCGCCGTTATCTATAGACACCTACATCTATCCTATACTTAAAACCAAAATGCAGCTGAGTTTTCTATGTTGAATGCTTCGTTACTTGTAAAAAGGGCCCCCGGTTTTGTTACTCCCCATACAAAACTATCCAGCATTATGTTCATATTCCGTGAGAGCGCGCCCATTTTCCCGGTCTAAATAACCTATTCATGTTGCAGGCATAATATGGCATGGATTTATCACATAAAACTTTTATTACTAAGCACATATATTACACAGCCCCACAAAAAATTGGGTGGGAAAGCTGGCCCGAATGCGTGACGACATACCCATAGGATGACGATCCTATGCGGTTTTTTGGTTATCATGCTTATCTCTATGGGGTCTACTTCTTGTAGCTTTATATACTGGTGAGACCAAGGTAGCCACCTCAACAAAGCTGCGGTCACTGGATGACGACACCCACCCTGATCAGCCGCCAATACTGGGGTTCCATTTCCCTGCATCGTAAATTTTTCCGTTGTCTTTGCCATGACGGCATATGCGCCCTGTTCCAGGGACTTTGCTGGATAGCGGGATAACTCCGTTGCCCGCCGTCACCACGGGGAGGTGCCCTGGATGCAAACACACGGATGAAATTTTTCACTCTTTCAGAATCCGGAGTAAGAAATTATTATATCGTTATATTACGACGTGATTGGCTCAAATGGATACCAGAATCGTGATCAACGACCCGAAAAATATCAACTCATCAAAGACCCAAGATCTCAATTTACAGCCAAAAGCTGGAAAACGGTTTTGATTTTGGATGGCCATCACGTGAACTACAAAGGTCTGTTCTAAAACAAAGTCAATAGATATTCGGACGTAAAACTTTCTACTCTTTCGGAATCCGGGGTTAAAAATAGCATATCATCAAATTTTATGGTTTTGACCTTCATTTGACTTTGATTCCGACACTTCAAGGTCAAGAGAACCCCAGATTCAGATTTAGCGACCCCCAAAGCATATATATATTTATATATGTTTACGCCCGAACGCTGATTTCGGGATTGACGTTAGAGGGCGCGTGGCTCGGCGATACCGGTTTGAAGTTCGGCCGAGCGTGGTAAGTGGCGCGCGGGTCGCAAGCGCAGCAGTCGTCTGCCAGATGTGCTAATGTCTGCACGCTGTTAATTTTGTGCGGGAACCGCGGAATAGTTAGGGCGTCTAGTAAATATCCTGTCTAGGAATTATAACGCGCATTCCCTGTTTGGATAGCCTTTCCCGGGACTTATTGGGTCCGACTCAGAATCTGTATAAGTGCATTCGACAATATTAGCTAGTGCGGCCTCTGATATTCTAGAACTAACTGTTGCTACGCGAAACGGCCGTGACCTTTGATCCGTAAACTCCGTGTGCGTTTGTGCGTTAACCTTATACCCAGCGATAGTTAGTGGCTTCTGTAAGTTAGTTAATCGTACGATAGAGTTAATTAACTGTCATCGTGACGAAAGAAGAAAGTGACTGTGGACAACCTCGGAAGTCTCTCAAGTTGGAGCGGTGTCTGCATTGCCAGAGCAATCACGATGCGGTTTTGTGCCTGGATGCGAACGGCGTCTCCTCTCGGGGCTCTGCCAGGCCCTCGACCCCCACGGGCGGGGGCGCTCAGCCACGCCCTCTGCCGGGCGACAATCGGCGCCCGCCGGCCAGCCACCAGGCCCCTAAATTTGGAAGGGGTCCCTCCTCCTACCCGTCCGGGGGCAATTCCCCCAGGGGCGGGGGTGTCATCGCCCCCCCTCAGCGTGTGGAGAGGAACTTCACGGCCACTCATCGGTCCGCTGGACCCTTCTCACTCCCGTTAGCTGAGTGGCCGCGACTGGTGTACCACTGTTCCCCATTTGATGGAGGCGGCCCTGGCTAGCTGTCGCCTTAGCTCCCACCACGGCCGCCTCCACTGAGCCTTAAGCCGTCAACAGTCCACTTGTCAAGGTGTTCTGTTGCCGAGGTCCTCAGTGAGGCTTACAACCCGAGTGGCGACTGTTAACGGTCGCGCTCTATTGATCTCGGGTTCACGCCATGTGGCCTCACCTTGGTGGTGGGAAGATTAGGGCCCCCCTGGAGCGTTGAATCACGCTGTCAAGGGGTATTAGATTTGGTCTGGTCGAGCACTTAGTTAAAAAATACTTTGAATTAAAATTAAAAACTGCTTTGGACTTTCCGCGAAATTTTCTAATTTGTAGCGATTTAAATTAAAAGAATTGAATTTAATCTACTCCTTTAAATGCTACTGCATGTGTTTTGTAAATATATTTAATCACTGTATTTGATGGTTGCGTCTGTTTGCTGAAAGGAAAATTTGAATTCATGTGAAATTGAATGGCGCGCTATTTGAAAAATTATGTATATGTTTATGATAGTGTTTAATCATTTTGCTTTATGAAGAAGTAGGGCTGTCCCTTACGTTATTGTTTTGTTTAATTTGTCAAGTTGACCTATGTGCATCGGTGATTAATTTGGTTGAATTGATTCTGTAGTTGAACAATGATGCTTTGAAAAATTAGTTGAAATATGAGCATAGGACTGCTTGTCTAACAGGCTAGTTAGTTTGGAGATTATCAGATTGAAATCAGCTGCCGCACTATTTTAGTAAATGATAATATGGTGGGTGGCCTGGCTAGGCCTACTTGTTGAAAATTCATACTAGGGACTATCTGTGCGTTTTGTTCGGCTCTCCACAGACGACGTTCATGTGGAATTTGTGGGTGCGCTCTGCACTGAAGCAACTGCTGGCACAAAATTTGTCTAGGCAGCTTCGTGTAGCGTCGCTGTTTGCAGAGCTGATCCGGTCGGATTGCGGAACTAATAATAGGGGCACAGATAGGTGTTTGAAAGAGGTCGTCGGACTTCTGTCCAGTACAGGACTTGTTAAAGTGCTGCAATGACCAGGAGGGTCATCCAGTGGAGGCTGACCCTCCGGCTTGCCACATTAGGGCTATCTTTTGAGGCGTTGGTTAGGGTTGCAAGATCTGATGGGTTACCTAAGGTGGCCTAGTTTGGTTGTTGATTCGGTCTTGCAACTTGCCGTCGCGACCCTGTCCCGCTGACCGGTTTGCTCGCGGACCTAAATCCTTATGTCCGGGACGGGAGTTTCTTTACGTCCGAACGCTGATTTCGGGATTGACGTTAGAGGGCGCGTGGCTCGGCGATACCGGTTTGAAGTTCGGCCGAGCGTGGCAAGTGGCGCGCGGGTCGCAAGCGCAGCAGTCGTCTGCCAGATGTGCTAATGTCTGCATGCTGTTAATTTTGTGCGGGAACCGCGGAATAGTTAGGGCGTCTAGTAAATATCCTGTCTAGGAATTATAACGCGCATTCCCTGTTTGGATAGCCTTTCCCGGGACTTATTGGGTCCGACTCAGAATCTGTATAAGTGCATTCGACAATATTAGCTAGTGCGGCCTCCGATATTCTAGAACTAACTGTTGCTACGCGAAACGGCCGTGACCTTTGATCCGTAAACTCCGTGTGCGTTTGTGCGTTAACCTTATACCCAGCGATAGTTAGTGGCTTCTGTAAGTTAGTTAATCGTACGATAGAGTTAATTGACTGTCATCGTGACGAAAGAAGAAAGTGACTGTGGACAACCTCGGAAGGCCCCCTCAAGTTGGAGCGGTGTCGACGCTCGGGCTGCTGCCGACGGCCAAGGTCTAGGTTCAATCACCATCAGTCACACCCAGATACACATCACATCACTTATTTCCCTTTCACTACACAACCACAAGTGACCTGACCGACTCCGGAGGGACCAGTCGCCTTGGATATAGGTAAGCAAGCTCCGCCTAATTCCTCTGCCGGTCGACTGGCCGTAGCATAGAACGCTCCCCCATATATTTTAGTGTAATTCGAGAGATTCCACGTGGCCACATTGAGGCCCGACCTACGTCTGCTCGGGAAGTCTTCTGCTCATGGGCCCCAGAGGATTGGACCCTTTAAGGGAGCAGCCGTAGGCCGTAACATATATATATATATATATATATAGATTTTTCCAGATTCACACATACTCCGCAATTAGACCTTCAGATGCCCTTAACCCGTGATAGGGTTAAACGGACCCCAGATTCGGATTCAGCAACCCCAAAAACATAAAGTGCATCTCCTCAGATATTTTAGAGAAAATAATAATTTTTTTTGTGGGGCTGTGTTATCTATAAGAGTAAGATAGTTTATTATAATTACAGATCATAAGATATTCCATTATATTTGAGATTGTCTTTGTTTGTTGTTCTCTGAAAACGTTTAGTAGCTATGAACAATGACTTGGATTGCAAGTCAACGCAAATCAATTGTTTTAGATAGCCCCTTCTTAGCTAATTTTGCCGCCAATCAGCAGTGCTTGCACTGGTATATTCTGTTTTAAGGTCGATGAGAGCCAATAATAATAGGCTATGAGACATTCCAACATTGTTCTCAGGGGTGACACTGACTGCTATCTTCTTTGTTCATCATCATTACAGCTGATCAAAAGTCTACTGATGAACATAATATGCCTCCTCATAAAAGGCGAAAGATTTATACGTTTTGAGGGGAAACCAGAGTTATGCCTCCCCATAGATTGCCACCAAAGTTGCCACACTGGTCAAGCGGTTGGCAACCCTTTTATATTTTCTTTTATAAGGAAGATGCTGCTGCCCTTCTCCTGGTAATTTTTTCCCTGTCATCACTTACGATACCCACAAGATGATATGGATATATTTTCAATACCATTACACATACACACACACAAATACTCACGCCTGTCACCCAGAGGGGTAGGCAGAGACTAAGGACTTCCATTTGGCGCGATCCCGACACACCTCTCTTGCCTCCTTTTCATCCATATATCTACGCATACATGCTCGTCGGTTAAGGGTGTTCCTAATCTGGCCCATTTTCAATTTATCGCCGATTTGGTCGATAAATCTTCGTCTAGGGCGTCCCTTCCCGACCCTGACGTTCACATCTGCAACATAAATTTTCTTTGTCACTCTTTCCTCGTTCATTCATTTTATACGTGGTAGAGCCATGCTGCAGCTATATTAGTTGTGTAATTGTAGCACAAATGGGTCGGCTCGACGGGGGAAGGACCACGCTCTCACAGAATTCCAGCATAAAATAGCAGCTTAACACTGCTGTGTTTCGTATGGTGAGTGTAGGGAACCGGAGATCCTTTTTACTGGAAAAGAGGCATTCCATCTTAGTTCTCACGGGTGACAACGCATCTGCATTTTGATTCGTAAACGAGGATATATGTAGATGTCTAGTGACCATAGCAACCACTAACCATCAGGTGGACTGTGTACTCGTTTGTCACCCTATCCTATAAAAAAAAGTCTTTCTACATGACCAAACCACCGAAGCATTCCTTTCTTAATCCTGGTCACAACGTCATCTTGCAAACCATTACAGTGTTTTTTAAACTTGGTTGCAGGTATTCTTTGGCTGCAGTAGCTTACCATCAGGTGGACTGTAAGTTCGTTTTTCTATTCTTGTTTATAAGAAAATTCTTTAGTCAATAAAGAGCACGCTAAAGTATAAAATCATATAAAAAACCTTATATATTAAATATAACATTTAAATTACAAAAATCAGGTTCTCCGTGTTTTCTTTTTTAATTAAATTTTCTTTCAAAGGAAACGACCGTAAAAGTGTTCCCTATTAAATTTTTATCTGATTTTTAAAATCTTATATTTAGTAACTGATGCGTTTAGTTTAAGTTGCATTAATTACAGAGGCCACTGTACGGTCGGCACGTTTATCCGCTGTCCTAGTTTGCGAGTTGGAAACTTCGGCATTAGAGTTGGCTGTTTGCCCGATTAGATGAAAATTTTGTACAGGACAGCATTCTTCGTTCTTGGTTCAACGGACTAATTGGTCAATGACAAGCTGCGGTTAGCCGAACTAACAAAAATAAAAAGAAAATAGTTTTAATGAATTTGGAACCTACAAACGCCTAATATTTTCGTTTCTTTAATGAAATACTTTTAAACATATACCCAGTAAAGTCTTAAGTTTTGTTACACAATAAGATGCATTTGTTTTTTAAAGAAACAATTTAATAATAATAAAAACGATGTATGCATATGTTATCGAAATCTAAGCGATCAAGAAAAAAATGATTTAAAGTGCGTTTGGCTTTGAAAACAAACTATGCTTTTAATAATAATTTATTTAAAACAACATCCTAATTTCAATAGCCTCTAGAGTCCTCGAGTACTCGAGCGAGTACATTAGAAGCAAAAAAAATCTACACTCTTCAAATGTCTTTCATTGAAATTTTTACGGACTTGATTGTACGCCTTATAATAATTATTAAAATAATTAAAATAATTAAAGCCTTTGAAACCCAATCAGCGATCAGTGGTTTTTTTTATAGGATAAGGGTGACAAACGAGCACACTGTCCACCTGATGAATAGAATAGAATAGAATAGAATATTTTTTATTCGATATCCATTACATGTGTAATTCTTATTGAAAGTCATTCTTTACTTTACTACTGGTTCGAAAAAACCCTCTGTCCTGGGAAGAACCAGCAAGAAACCCAGCGGGACTTTTATTTTTAAAATAAATTTTACAATATAAATGATTACGAACTATTTACAAAATTTATTTTAGAAACTGCTTGGAAGCGATCACCTCATTCCCAGGGGTTATTATCAACCATGTATTCATTTATACTACAATAACCCTTTTTATACAGTTTCAGCTTAATAAAACATTTAAACTTGGTAATAGAGAGAACCTGTACACTTTCCGGGACCTTGTTGTAATAGTGTATACATTGCCCCAAGAATGAATTACTGACTCTGTGGAGTCGAGAAACTGGTATCACTAGCTTGTGTTTGTTCCTAGTGTTTACAGAATGTATATCACTTCTTTTACTAAAACTATCTTTGTTTTTGTGAACATACATTAAATTTTCGTAAATATACTGAGAGGCCAAAGTTAGTATATTAATTTCTTTAAATTTATCTCTAAGGGACTCTCTCGGTTTTAGATTGTAAATAGCTCTAATGGCCCTCTTCTGTAAAACAAAAATAGTTTCTGAATCAGCCGCATTTCCCCATAGCAAAATCCCATAAGACATTATGCTATGAAAATAACTAAAATAAACTAATCTAGCTGTCTCGACACTAGTCAGAACTCTAATCTTTTTTACAGCATAGGCTGCAGAACTTAGTCTGCTTGCTAATTTGGATATATGGGGGCCCCACTGTAGCTTTGCGTCAAGAGTGATGCCAAGAAAAACAGTGGATACAACAGGGCTCAATTCCTCCCCATTTAAAAACACATTGGTATTAAGATTTTTAACATTCGTTGTTGTAAATTTAACACAATTAGTTTTATTTCCGTTCAAATGCAGATTATTAACGTTAAACCAATGCACTAATTTTGATATAGCATTATTCACTTCGTCACATTTAAATGATTGACGTTTAAGTTTAAAAATCAAGGAAGTATCATCAGCAAATAATACTATATCATGACTATCCCCTACAAGGTGAGGTAAGTCATTAATATACACCAGAAACAGGAATGGGCCGAGAATTGAGCACTGAGGAACACCCATTAGTACAGGTGACCCGGAAGAACTTTTACCATTGATAATAACCTTCTGTTTTCTATTAATTAAATATGAAATAATAAGTTTAAGCGCTGTGTTCTTGACACCATAGTACTGTAGCTTCCTGATTAATATCTCATGGTGAACACAGTCGAAGGCCTTGGTAAGTGGTTGCTGTGACCTATAGACATCCACATCTATCCTCGATCAAGAATCAAAATGCAGATACTTTGTCACCCGTGAGGGCTAAGTTGGAATGCCTCTTTTCCAATAAAAAGGTTCGCCGGTTCTCTACACTCACCATACGAAACACAGCAGTGTTAAGCTGCTATTTTACGCTGGTATTCTGTGAGAGCGTGGTCCTTCCCCGGTCGAGCCGACCCATTCGTGCTATAACTATCCTATTAATATAGCTGCAGCATTGCCCTACCACGTGCAAGCGAATCGTGCCCTTGCTGTCAGAACACAGCAATGGGTAAGTGTAATACAAGAAAATCATATCTATAATATAATTATATATTTTTATAACAGTTGTTGTATATTCATAACAATTGTGTAGATGAAGACCTTAAATACCAGTCCTTAGTTTTGATAATAATTGCGAAAAATTGTTTCAAAATTATCATGTAATTTAATGATCTCATCTGAGGTCATTCGGTCTCAGTTACGATACATTTCTTCATTTTCATGCAAGTCATGTCTATTTATTATCTTCATTTTTACCATTTCAGACAGCATTATAAATAAATATATCTTTAGAGTCGTTAATGAATCATTTGGACAATCAGAAGGTAAAGAAGAAGCGCCATTAAATATTGAACATCAACACTGATCTTCAAGTAGCTGTGATAAAAGCGACTACAGTGAGCAAATTCGTAAGGATCAGGTAAGTAAAATGTTTATGATAATGCGGCTATATAGGAGACGTTGAATTAGTAGATCGCATGCTCGCAGTGTGTCCATCTAGAGCAAGACCCTAAAAATGGATCATAAGGTTCATATTACATATGCTGAATTTGACAGTGATAAATGCTTTTTAAAATTATAAAGTCCAAGCCATTAAAAGTGGAAAAACCTCGAATGAAGTAGATTCATTACGATATTTTAAATAAAAGTTAGGAGAATAAATGGTCGAGGAAGACACTGTAAACTCTAATGAAGAAATCCATGCACACTCAGAGGATGAAGTAACGTTCTAAACATAAAAACGTTAAGTAAATATCGTTGCTGTCGTTCCTATCTTTAACTTGACGCACTCAAAAAGCAGAACACTTTAATTCATCCATGTCATGACTAATTAGCAGCATCGCTATAGATTTCGAGGCTGTTCTAGAAGATGTAAGACTAAATAAATGATCCAAATGTGACATAAACTTACGAAAGAATGAAACTTATGTTTGACTACCGGAAACTAACTTTTATACATATTCTTAAAGAAAAATATTTTTAACATTATTTTAAAATTAGGAAGGATATAAATCTTTTGTTCAGTAACTGTTTATAGTTATAGTAATCTTAGTTCTTCTTAATTTTTTATGAACGAGTGAAGTTATTTAAAATAGTAAAAAATAAACTAGCAAATAGTTTTATATAAAAAAACAATTTTTTTTCAGAATATCGTTTTATTTTTCCTAAGAAATTTCAGTCTTTTCCTACTACTACATGTAACAATGAAGTAAAACAACTAAAATACTAATAAAAGGTCATAATTCATAATCATCACTACAGCCCTTTACAAGTCCACTGCTGAATATAGGCTTCCCCCAAGGAATGCCATAAAGCACGGTTCTGAGCCACCTGCATCCATCGACTTCCCGCATGTCTTACCAGGTCGTTACTCCATCTAGTGGGGGGGACCCACTCGAGAACCTTTTTCCCCATCGGTTGTCGGTTCTTCGAGCTATATGGTCGACCCATTGCCACTTCAGCTTACTAATTCGTTGGGCTATGTCGGTCACTCTGGTTCTACTGCGGATATCCTCATTTCTAAGTTTATCACTTCTTCATACGGCCAGCAGTAAAGGATCACGTCTCAGTTCCATAGGTCATCACTGGCCATCTCCTTGGGATCCTTCATTTCATCATCATTACAGCCCTTCACAAGTCCACTGCTGAACATAGGCCTCCCCCAAAGAATGCCACAAAGCACGGTCCTGAGCCACCTGCATCCATCGACTTCCTGCATGTCTTACCAGGTCGTCACTCCATCTCGTGGGGGGACGCCCTACACTTCGCGTACCGGTACGAGGCTGCCACTCGAGAACCTTTCTTCCCCATCGGTTGTCGGTTCTTCGAGCTATATGGCCGGCCCACTGCCACTTCAGCTTACTAATCCGTTGGGCTATGTCGGTTACTCTGGTTCTACTGCGGATATCCTCATTCCTAAGTTTATCACGCAGAGAAACTCCGAGCATAGTCCTCTCCATAGCTCGCTGAGCGACCTTGAGCTTCCTCATACGGCCAGCAGTGAAGGACCACGTCTCAGTTCCATAAGTCATCACTGGCAACACGCACTGGTTGTACAATTTCGTTTTCAGGTTTTGAGGTATGTCTGACGAGAAGATGTGTCGTAGCTTCCCGAACGCTACCCAGCCGAGTTGAATCCGTCGATTGACCTCTCGGTCGAAGTTGGACTTACCTAGTCGGACTATTTGTCCCAGGTAAACATACTCGTCAACAACTTCGAGCTTAGTGTTCCCAACAACTACCAGCATAGGTGTGACATGGACATTGAACATAATCTTTGTTTTGTCCATGTTCATCTTAAGACCTATCCGTTGGGAAACACTATCGAGGTCATTGAGCATAGTGCTTAGGTCCTCCAGCGATTCTGCCATAAGGACTATATCGTCGGCAAATCGAAGGTGAGTGATGTACTCGCCATTGATGTTGATACCGTATCCTTTCTGGTCCAGAAGCTTGAAAACGTCTTCCAATGCAGCGGTGAAGAGTTTCGGGGATATGACGTCACCCTGTCTTACACCTCTCTGCAATTGGATAGGTTTCGTACTCTGGTTCTGTACTCGGATAGCCATCGTAGCCCTACTGTACAAGCACTTCAACACTTCGATATACCGACAGTCAACTTGGCACCGCTGAAGGGACTGCAGCACCGCCCAAATTTCGACGGATTCAAAGGCTTTCTCATAGTCCACATACGCCAGACATAGTGGCAAATTGTACTCTTCGGACTTCTGTTCAATTTGCCGAAGGGTATTTATGTGGTCTATGGTGCTAAAGCCCTTTCGGAAACCGGCTTGTTCGGGAGGCTGGAAGTCGTCAAGTCTGCGCGCGAGACGATTCGTAATGACTCTCGAAAACAGCACGTAGACGCGGCTCAGAAGGGAAATCGGTCTGTAGTTCTTCAAGAGAGCGTTGTCACCTTTCTTGAAGAACAAGACCACCGCACTTCTGCTCCACGCCTGCGGTACACCGCCATGCCACCATGGAGGACGGAATTAAAGAGCTTCTGAAGGACTTCAAGTACCGGTCTTCCACCCGCTTTCAGAAGCTTCGCTGTAATTCCATCCTCGCCTAGGGCCTTACCGTTTTTATGGTGCTGGAGAGCCATTCTAATCTCGCTCAGACTGACGTCCGCGATATCTTCGGAATAGTGTCGGATGAGACTCGCTCTTGGATCGTTACTCACACTTGCGTGTGGCTCCAACGATGACGTGTACAGCTGCCCATAGAACCTCTCAATCTCACTCAAAATCTCAGGTGTCCCGGAAACGATGCTGCCACACTCTGTCTTCAGCTTTGACAGGTGGCTCTTTCTGGCAGACAGATCTCTGGCAAAGACTTTGGAGCCTTGGTTCCGCTCGATCGCTTCTTCAATACGAGCTGTATTGAAGTTGCGTAAGTCCCGCCGCATGCATTTGGAGATCTGTCTGTTCAGATGCCTGTATGCTGTCAAGTCTGTTGAAGAATGTAGCTTCATCTCCCGTCTAACAGCCATGAGATTAAGAGTGTGATCGGAGAGTTTTTGTGTTCTTCTGCGGCGGGTCTTGCAGAACTTAGCTCCGACCGCATGGACAGTTTCCACGAGCTTGTCATTCATATCGTCCACTTCATTGCAGTCTTCTAGGCACTGAAAACGGTTTTGTAACTCGAACTGAAAGGTCTCGGGACTTTGGAACAGAGCACGAGGGGGACGGAGCGTTGACTTCATTAGACGAGACCTCTCCAACTTAACGTTTAGGTTCAGTGTGCCTCTAACCATTCGGTGATCGCTACCAGTTTTCACCCTCGCGATCACGGAGACATTACTGAACAGTTGTCGTCTGGTCGTCATAATGAAGTCAATCTCATTTTTTGTCGAACCGTCGGGGCTCGACCAGGTCCACTTCCTGTGGGGCCGCTTCTGGAAGAAAGAGTTCATCACAAAGAGTCCCTCTTTCTCCATGAAGTCGGCCAGCTGCTGGCCCCTTGGGTTCCGTTGCCCTATTCCAAATTTCCCCACTTTCAGCTCACCGTTCTCTCTTGTGCCTAGTTTTGCATTGAAGTCTCCCATTAACACCGTATATTGGGTTTTAGAGGAATGCATGGCTCTAGAGATATCCTCATACATTCCCTCCACCTCCCCATCGGGGTGTGCCGAGGTTGGTGCGTAAACCTGTATGACCTTCAGCGAATACCGTTTGGTGATTCTGAGTATAAGGTACGCAACCCTCGTCGATACACTCCCGATCTTTACAACGTTGTTAACGAGAGACTTGTGGACGATAAATCCGACACCTCCTTGGGACAGATGGTCGCCCTCCCGGTGATAGAGCAAGTTGCCAGATTCGAGGATTACCGTGTCCTCCCCCTCTCTTCGGATAATCCTATAATATGCCAGCGCAACTTGTCTATCTCTTCTTCCAGCTCCACGATCTTCTCGTCAGTCCTCAGGGTGCGTGCGTTGTACGTTGCCAGGTCGAGTCGTCTAAGGTGGCAACCGAACCTCCACCGGAGATTCTTAGCACCCCCTGCCCCGCCGTTACCATGGTCGCCACCGTAGCCAGGAATAGCGGGGCCGCCGGGGACTGGGGGCCGTCTCTTTGTTACATTCATAGGGGGGTATTTCCATAGTTGCCACGCTTGGCGAGCGGGTTGGCAACCGCAGTTTTTTTATTGTCTGGCTATTATCAAGAAGATGCTGCTGCCCATCTCCTGCCTGTTTCCCTTTGTCGCCTTTTACGACACCCACGGGAGGATATGGGGTAGTGGTATTCTTGACCGCCACTACACGGCAATTGCAATCCTATAATTAATAAAATTAAATCCCAACCCAAGCATACAACTCCAAGACTTCAAGATACTGTAAGTTCATACTGTGTAGATCGGAACAAAAATTAATAATTTTAATCTGGAGGTAGCCGTGGTAACTATGACATTGGGATGTCAAACACCTCAGTACCCCTCGTAACCATGGGTGCTGTATAGTGCTCGAAACGTCGGGAATATAAAATAAGTTAATATACGCTATAAAGTCCGTAAAACTAGTTTTATTTAAATACTTTTATTATTTTTTATTTAAATAATAAATATTAATATTATTTTTGTTTACTTCTTAAGTTTTTGGTATTTAGTAAATAAGATGTAATTAAAAATAACATTTTTAAACAAAAAAGCAACAACACATTATACTCAAAGAATATTTATCTAACTTGTACATAGCTGAAATTTTATAAATTTATTTTTCGAGGCAGCATTAATTTATCATTAAATCAGATTGGAAGCAAACTAAAGACATTATAATGATAGGGATTACCTTCTCTCTTATATTTGTTTGCTGGGAATTGAAATTTTCTGCTTTTTGGAGGCTTCTTTTCTGCTTCATTTTGAAATTAGCGAAACACTGTATTCATATATTTCAAAACACTTCGCATTTCTTTATTTTCTTAAATTAAATTGGGAATTATTTAAAATGGTAAATAGGGAATAGTAAAATCAATGTTGGATTTTAAATTAATATTCATCAAATGATAAAATTCTTTTGATATTATGCATTTAGATAAATAATTAGAAAATTTCTATTCCCGATTTAATTCAAAAAAATAATCGTTAAGAAAAATCATAAACACAATATAATACAATAATAATAAAAATATACCGTCTAGCTGTTCCCAGCAACTTCACCCGCGTTTAATATAAAGTTTTTTTTGCGCGATACCTTAATTATTATTTTAAAATTAAAGTCGCCTAAATTACTCCTTATAAAATCAGCTATCTGCCAGTAAAAGTCCCATCAAAATCGATCCAGCTATTTCAGAGATTAGCCGGAACAAACAGACAGACAGACAGACAAACATTTTAAAAATTGTGTTTTTGTTATAAGTACCGTATATACTTTCATATACAATTAGTAAAAAGCTGTTGTTTTGATATTACAGACACTTCAATTTTATTTATTTGTATAGATTTAAGTGGGTAAGCCGATGGAATGCAAAAAGTTTTAGAAGATGTACTTACAAATAAAACAGTACGTATGAACTTGTTTACGAATATATTGTTTATTGAAGAATTAATTTCTTTAAGTTCAGAATATACTCTGTGCGTAAACAAGCATTTGTTACGTTTTAAAAACCTATTACTTACTTACTAAGCGTTGATGAACGCAGGTCTATCCAAAGGAGTTGTTATAACGCTGAGCTTCGCGGCTAATCTTTATAATATCAGTTATTTGGAATATTATTTCAATATTAATTCATCCATTACATCCTATAGTTATGCTTGCACTTTTTTAAAAGTACCCACAATAAAGCTCAAAAATAAGGGCTGCCAACTGTGAAAGATACATAAAAAGGAGATAGTAAGCACACCACAACTTTCTTCAGACAAGGACGCAATGTGAAATCTCATTTAAAAAAATTTGCGTATGTATCAATAGGTAAGTAGAATTTATACCTGTTTAGATTCTTGCCATCATATCATATGCATTTGTTTTTGATAAGTGTAGAGTTGCAAATTACATAAACAGTTGTATGATTGTATCGCATAAACTTAAACTAATTTTACAGATTTTATCACGTTTAATTTTGACTTTTTGAATTACAACGTTTCGGGTGCTTTACAGCACTCATGGTCACGGACGTACGGTAGACTGGATAATGTAAGCTAAATTAAACGCGGTAGTAAAGTAAAAGTAAAGTTGCAGCCTATTTACGTTCCACTGCCGGGCACAGGGCTCCTCTCATTTCTTAGAGGGTTTTAGGGCAAGGAAATGTCCGCCACGCTGTCCCAATGCGTGTTGGCGAACTTTACATGTTTTTTCTTATTTCTCAGACATGCAGGTTTCCTCACGATGTTTTCCGTCGTCGCTGAGCACGTGATAAATCAGCACTTAAAATTGCAATTAACAATTTCATTGGTTGTTCGAGTACTGTGAAGCTTACAGCGAGCGCTAACCATCGGAGCTACCACGGCTCACCGTAAAGTTCGTAAAATTAGTTTCATGACATCATTAGTTGTATCGCACTTTTAACTTCATAACTGGATTAGTTATTTACATACAAAATGCTAATAACGCCATCTATTAAATACAATAAAATATTTCTGGTATTCTTCATAATAGTAATTTACATATCCAAGGGTATATTGATTTACATAATTTACATACATTCGAATGTCTATATTATGTGTAACGTAAATGAAAATCTATTTAAAAATTAAGGGATTTCATAAATACTTAAAAATGTTGGTATTCATTCAACATTCTGTACATAATAGATTTTAATATATACACGATAGAATTTTTAGAGATTTGGAGTCGTTTTATAAGTCCTAGAGTTTGTAATATTTAGAAAGAATAAGAAGTCAAAAGGAGAAGGTTTATGTGTAAGATGTCACAGCTTCTCACGAGTAATAAATTCGCGAGACAGACATAATATTTAATCTTGTTGTGATTATTTTTACTCAATGAAAACAATCAAGATAGTATACTAAGTCACTGGTGCAAGTGTCCGAAGTACAAGCGACGTCTAACGGGGGTAAACAAGATAACACGTTAAGACTGTAGTCCTTGAGCGTGGAAACTTCTAATAGAACATCTACATTGATATTTTTTAATCACACAGACGCATCGCGCAATGTTCACGCACCCTGGACATGAATAAATTACTTTTGGTGCTTCGCGCATGTTACATATTCATCACGCGTTTATTTTCGTAGAGTGTTCATGAACTTCACGAAAAACACGCCTTGAATGTAGCCATTTGCAATTTATTCTTTGTTATTTGCTTGTCGCATAGCGAAGTCCGCGAGCTCATAATGCAAAGCTGACGACAAAGTGTGGGGTCAGAGTGTACACTTTCTAGGTATTATATTAAGTATAATTTCTTATTCATGAACAGTTTTAAAATATTATCAATGTTTTGTGTAATATCGGAAATGTGGGTTTCATAAATGATATTTTATTAAAAAATAAAGGCTAATACAGATTTAAACAATCACAGTGGTTTAAACTATTTATATAGTATGTAATAAACAACCCGTTGGTCGTTTCAGGGACGTATAGGTGTACTATGAATGGGGTTTTAGCGTTTCTTATCAAGTGACTTACTAAATTTAATATTTTGAAAAATGTTATTTGCATTCGAACTAAACGACACGTGCCGGCATACCCTACGGTCACTGTGAGGTCTCTGACACGGCCGATACAGCATTTTTTTCAAAGAGAGCTTTTGTGCTTCGTGCTATCAATAACGCTGTTTCTTCTGCATATCAATACTATGTTTCAAACTGGTAACATTCATTGCTATGCAGACGATAGCACTGGTGATGCTTTATATACCAGCCGTGCCAATATTTCTCAGGAAAACGTTGCCGAGTACTAGAACAAACTTGTATCTGAACTAACTTTGGAGGCGACTAAATCTAGTCTAGTTCATTCCCTATAAGATACAAGTTTACGCTTTTACCGCTTAAAATCACCCCTTTGTCGTATCTGCTCAGTTTCAAGGCATTCTCCGGGTTGCCTCAGCCAGTATCGGAATGCTCGGTGTCAACATATTAAGTGATCTGCAGTTTCGTGGTCACTTGGAAGAGAAGGCCAAAATTGGCCTCTAAAAAGATTGGCGTGCCTAGAAGAGTGTGACAGTATTTCATGGCGGCACATTGCTTGCAACTTTACAAGGCGTAGGTTCAACGCTACATGGAATACTGTTCCCATCTCTGGGCAGGGGCTCCCCAGTGCCAGCTCCTTTCACTTGACCGCATCAGCGGCGCAGAGCGGTTCGAATCGTCGACGACCGAGTTCTTTCCGATTGGCTTGACTCACTGGCACGGTGTACAGATGTTGCATCTCTTTGCGTATTTTATCGCATCTACCACTGGTAGTGGTAGATGCGATAAAATACGCAAATACGCACTCTAAGGAATTGTTATAACATTGGTATATACTATACAAAATTACATTTCTTTTTAAGATAATTAGCAAATAAATAAACTGGGGAAAAATGAAAAACATAATATAGTGTAAATAAAGTATAGTAGATTGGGTCCATCAAAGATTAGGATTTAAGTTTACGATGGTGTTGTAGATTAAATTATTTACGTGAAAAAATAAAATATTAAATTATTTAAAAAAAATATATCGACTGTCTTATATGTATATTTCAATATCAAACTTATATTTCAATATATGTCGTCCAAAAATATTAGAAATAAATATCGATATTTCTAAATAATAAAATAAATTTTTCGATGCGATAAAATACGCAAATACGCACTCTAAGGAATTGTTCGGACTAATTTCAGCCGATTGATTTCAACATCGCACATCGCGACAAATCTCGCTATACCATTCATGCCATCTGGATGATTGGCGATCCCCTACTGTGCGCTTTAAAAGAAGTTTTCTTCCTTGCACAACTTCCTTGTGGAATCGATTATCACCAGCGAGTTTTCCGCATTAATACGACTCAGGAACTATCAAGAAAAGAGCCTACTCCTTTTTAAAAGGCCAGCAACGTATCTGCAATTCCCCTGGTGTTACAGTTGTTTATGTGCGGCGGTAGTCACTTACCATCGGGTGAACCGAATGCTCGTTTGCCCCCCAACCCCTCTCCTATAAAAAATGTTGCAATCATTGCGGCAATATGTTACTGCTAAGGAGAAATAATTTACTTAATTCGTGTTTTCTTTAAATATATGGGTAAAATGTTATGGTTTATACAATAAAGTAGGTATAATAAAATGTTTTTCGTCTAAATCTATTTATTATTACTTTTTATTTTTTAGGATAGGATGACAAACGAGCACGCAGTCCACCTGATGCTAAGTGGTTTTTTGAAAGTTTTTTGTTACACATTGACATTTAATTGAGAAGTTACTTTTAAATAAAAGTTTATGAGTTACTAGAGTAACAAATGAACACACAAAACAATGCCTCAGTGGTTTGCTCTTTAATTTTTTGCACATTTTTAACCCTTTTTTAAATTTTTACACTTTTATGAATATCTGTGATTTGGTTTATTTATTATTAAACTAATTAATATAAAATACGACTAATAATATAGAAATAAACATTAACCTTTATATTTTTCGAACAAATTAACTTTCTCGCTATGAAATCTGTCAAATATTACACCTCATTTTTATGTGACGCCACCTTGGTGGCAGAAAAAGTCGTGGATGTCCTCATTACTAACTGATTGATGTGAACGAACTGTAAATTTTGTACGATTTAAAATGTTCCTTTTTTAATATTCTGTGGAGTGTATGTCAATTAAAAAAAAACATTAATTTATATTTTTAAATTAACAAAATTATATTATAATACCCAAGATCACGCAAGCACAAGACTACTGAGCGTCGGCAAGCAGGTACTGTATAGGACAGGTACCACGGAATTAACATTCCATGATAAGAACTGTCCGTGAGTGAGAAAGTCGTGCGCGGGAATGACGCGGGAGCGGAAGTGTATAGTACGCGACCCGAAGGTAGGCAGCAAATACCATAAAGAAAAACTTATGTACGATGAGAAATTATGGCGGGCAGACGTTCTTGATAGTTGTCTTATAAACATATTCTATCGAATTTTTGAATGCTTTGTCTAAGACTGGGCTCCCATCGCATAAACTTATCTGAAAAGTCGGTGTGTTTATAATATAATTGACAAACCTGTATCCACTAAAGTAATGCAACGACACCCGACTTAAAGTGACGTCTCTACAGCTGAAGGTAATAGAGCCAGAGGTAATTATGGTGTGTGATACCGGGGACATGTCTTTGTTCCTCAAATTCCATCTACTCTTACCCAACAATTTTTCTTGCCGCTTAAAACATGTGAAATTTCCTGTCAGCGTCTGCTTTGGTAAGAAATTACCATCAGTAATATTCCACATTAGTGAAGCACTGGTATATAATATTAAAAAAAGGAAAGGGATAAACGTTACGCATAATGGGCGTGGGTCTAACCATTAGGATAGCTGCTTTAGTCACGGGTCAGATGCTTTATCGCGGGTGTCCGATGCCGGCAATTTCGGACATGGATACACATAACATGTATGGAAGACTATATCTATTATCAACTATTTAATTGAAAAAAAGAAACATTTCCATATTTCAATTAAATTATCATCATCATCATTATCTTCACATAGTCCTATCAAAGTCCACTGCTGATGTCTACCTTTCCCATAGATTGGGAAGCAAGCTGGTTGATGACATCAGGTTTTGTTATTTTTTGATGTTATCACGAATATGTTGCTGCTCATCTCCTGTTTCAGTTTCCCCTTGTCATCTCTTACGACACCCACGCGATGATATGCAATAAATAAAAAATAAATAATATGAGCTAGTGAAACCACTAATGCCGCTACCGCACTGTGACGACGTACGACAATGACGAACGACGAACGACGAATTAATACAATGTAAGTCATAATGTTTGTATTACTTGTGCTTTCATTCTTCTTGCAAATAAATTGTTGCAAAGAAAACTTATAAGATTGGGGAAAAGGTTTCTTCGTACTTTATATACAAATTCAATAGGTAGGTACACGATTCATTAGGTTTCTTTCGGTGAACTTGTGTGGTACCCAAATATCGAGCTTTTTTGTATAGCCAGACTTTTTCAATTGCGTCAAAATTGTTTTGACGTCAATTCTCAATTCCTCGGCTATGTCGTAACTACTAATATGCCGAACTTACTCCACTTTTTCAAAAATGGTATCAACTTTATCCGTATGAGGATGACAAGAGTGAGCTGCATCTTTGACATCAAAATTCTAGGACTGGAAACACTTGAAACAACTTTGTGCTACACTTATTGACACTGCATTAGGTCCATAAACGTCACAATTTTTTGTCGCGGCTTGAGTCGCATTTTTACATTTTTTGTAATAAAACTTCAGAATGTATCGAATTTCTTCTTATATATTCACTCATTTTGGCGGACAGAAAAACAATTGAAAAATGGCGGGAAAGTGTTATTTTATTTTTTATTTTTCTTTTCCTGTATTGATATTAAAACCAGCCAGATACAAACATTACAACTAAAGAGATTTTTCTTCAATTGTGTACAAACAAAATAAGAAGAAAATTTTTTCCCCGGCCTATTATAATAAATAAAAAGAGCATGTTACAAATAGGAGCACCTATAAAAGAAAGTATATATTATTTTAATTATAAAACGCATTAAAAGAAAACTTTTATAAAATATTGTGTAAAGTTTTCAAAGTAAGTTTTAGTGATAAGCAAAGACAAAGTTTTTAATCCCTTTCAACAAGAATAATTTATGTAAAGAGTTTTAAAGATAAACTTTGATCTATTGAACGTTAAAGGCAGAAGTTATATGAGATTTTATGTGACAATTAAAAAGTGTTATCTTTAAAGAGTAAAAGTGTGATTAGCTTAGAACACTGTTAAATATCTAAAATAATAAGAAAATAATAAATGTTTCTGGTTTTGTGAATTTTTTTATTATCATTATATATAAATCTAATCGACACATTATCAGAAGATCGATGTTCTGATTTTAAATACTATAACAGTAAAAATGTTACATTACTAGGCTTTTCGTAAGCTTCGCTCGCATTGCTCCAATTTCCGGTTAAAGATATTTATTCTCAAAAGAAATACATTATTCAAATTATTACAATATTCAAATTATAAATGGATTATGAGCATACAGATTGCAAAAAAAATACATTAAAAAAGGAAGGAAAGAGTTTCGTGCCATAAAACTTCTTACTGGTTTACGCATATAACTTTATACTTATTATATTATCTTTTTGTGTATTGATGAACAAGTTACCGTCCTTTTAGAATATAAGGTAATGGTGGCCACTCACGGTCAGTTAAACTGAACGGTTTAACTGATGTACTTCCAAAAACTGACCGTGAATGCGAAATCTTAAGTTGAAATTTTTAACTGAAGGCAACACACGGATTTTTTCGGGCGTGCTGTCAGTTAAACTGCTCAGTCGAACTGACGTACATCCAAAAACTGATCGTGAATGTGAAATCTTAAGTTAAAATTTTTAACTGACGGCAACCCACGTATTTTTCCGGACGCACCGTAATCCGCTGGCTTCAGTTCGTTTCCATTATTGGTAAGTACATACTTTCTTAGTAGCTACTTACATTATTTGTATGCTGTTTAGATTTTATATTATTTTACATATTTAGAGAAGTTGTTTTGACGGAGAATGGAGACCAAGGTGATTGTAATGATGTCACCTTCCTTATGGTGGACTCAGAAGGTGGGTAAAGGATCTCAGTGATAATAGATATAGAATAAAGTGAAATAATACATTTATTAAAAAAATAAAATTTACCATAATGAATAAAATTATCATAATATCTGACCCATTTCTTAAAAGTGTCTTAATACTGACCTTATCATGAATAAAAATATCTTTTGAAGTGTTAATATATAGGGAACGATATTTATTTATATATATATATATATATATATATATATATATATATATATATATATATATATATATATATATATATATATATATATACGGAACGGTTTTCATTTCTCGATCGAAGGGGCCGCTGCCGTGCGCGTTTAGTTGGCGTGACTCCTATAAATTAAAAATATCATTTCCTATCTATTAACTAGCTGTTCCCCGCAACTTCGCCCGCGTGTAATTTATTACGATCGGATTTCATGGGTTTTAATGTTTTTGCGCGGAACCCTAATTCTTTTTCTAAATTAAAAGTAGCCTAAGTTCCTCCTTATAATATCAGGTATCTGCCATTGAACGTCTCGTCAAAATTGGTTCAGCCGATTCGGAGATTAGCCGGGACATACAGATAGACAGACAAAAATTTTAAAAATTGTGTTTTTGTTATAAGTACCGTGTGTACTTTCATAATATGTATTTAGTAAAAACTGTTATTTTGACAATACAAACAGACACTTCAATTTTATTTATTTGTATAGATATATATTAATATACAGGAAATGATATAAAATAAGATTTAGATATTATTAAATATCATTTAATTTATCTATATATATGATATTTTATAGGAGTCACGCAAACCAAACGCCCACGGCCACGCCCCACGTTTGAACTAGAGCTGTTGACAAAATATCGATATATCGAAAAATTTATTTTATTATTTAGAAATATCGATATTTATTTCTAATATTTTTGGACGACATATATTGAAATATAAGTTTGATATTGAAATATACATATAAGACAGTCGATATATTTTTTTAAATAATTTAATATTTTATTTTTTCACGTAAATAATTTAATCTACAACACCATCGTAAACTTAAATCCTAATCTTTGATGGACCCAATCTACTATACTTTATTTACACTATATTATGTTTTTCATTTTTCCCCAGTTTATTTATTTGCTAATTATCTTAAAAAGAAATGTAATTTTGTATAGTATATCTCTGTGATATTAAAATCACTATAATCTATTAAACTTAGTACTACTTTACTTACTGTGAGTTTTGGCAGGAGCTTGATCATCGACGGATGGTTGCTCCTGTTTTATCGTTGAAATAATCGTTTGAAGTGGATTTTTATCAAAGTGATGCGATTATGTGTATTAAGTGTCTGCGCATGTAAGCTATTAGAGAAAACGACGAAATAAGTGCTTCGATGTTGGTATAAGCCTCAAGTTATTTTAATCGCTTAGGCGTCTTATGATTTACTTCCGTGCTATCAGAAATAGCTGTTAAATATTTGATTTCTTCAGCTGCATCCGTAGCATCTGAACGAATTACTTCTATAATCAATCTTTTAGTGCCCAATAATCGCAATATTGAAACAGCTGAACTTATAAAACAACGACTATTTTTTAAAACTCTTACTGAAAAATATTGGTAAACATAATTGTCTTATTTAAATGAAACAATAATTAAAGTTAAAGTTACAGCCTTATACGTCCCAATGCACTAGTTACAGCCTTATACGTCCCCGTGTACTAACTGTCCGTCAGTTGTTTATCCTGAAAATCATATTAAAACAACATACCGAACTTCCATTTAACTTAAAATCCATAGACAGGAGAAGAATGAACTTAGTTTGTGTAAACCCTCAAACCAAACACGCATTTGTGAACAAATTTTACATATTTTTAGGACCCTTTCTATATAACAAGCTCAACAAGTCACTAAAGGTATATAGTCTAAGTTATAACGACTGTAATATAAGTGTAAGGGAATTTCTAAATAAATTAAATTACGAAGACACAGAGAAGTTGTTAGATATACTAAAATAGTTTGTATTAATTGTAGGCAATAAATAATTGTTATTTAGTTATTTTATTTATTATACAATTTAGTTTAATTATTTAAATATCTAGTGTCCTACATTATTAAACCGATTGTATAAGTGATGTCTGAAACACAGGTACTCAACCTAGTTCAGGCAGGTAGCTAATATTATAAATATGAATTTTCTATCTTCTTTTGTAGATTCTACATTATTTAGCTACACATAGTTTTAATTTTATCATAGCATGTTATTTTTGTTAGACTTATTGTTACTTTATTAATTGTAATCATTCTGATTCCTGTATGTCAACATGTGTAATTCGAAATGAAATAAATATTTATTATTATTATTATTAATGCTGGGCACTCCTCAGCTGGGCAAGCCTCTCCTAATTTCTGAGAGAGTTTTAGGGCAACATCCGCCGCGCTGCCCAATGCGTGTTGGCGAACTTCACGTTTTTTGAAATTTTTATTTTATTTCTCAGACATGCAGGTTTCCTCACGATGTTTTCCTTCATCGTCGAGCACGTGGTAAATCAGCACTTAAAATTGCAATTAACAATTTCATTGGTGCCGGCTGGGATCGAACCCGGTTTGCTCGCGTACTGTGAAGTTTACAGCGAGCGCTAACCATCTGAGCTACCACGGCTCATTAATAATTACTAAGAATTATAACCTAACATTTTCATTCATTTATAATTTAATTTGTTTAATAAATATACTAAATTATAAACTGTCTAAATCATTTTTAAGCAATAAGCATTGATATATCACTTATATTTTCGATTTATAAAACTCCGATATTGATATATTTATAATTATCGATATATTGAAACTCCGATATTTTAAAAATATTAACTGCCCTAGTTTGAACTGATCAGTTGGAATGATCAGTTGAACTGACCGTGTGTGTCGAAGTTTTTTTGGATTAAATCCGTTTGAAGTCATCAGTTGAACTGATGTCAGTTTAACTGACCGTGAGTGGGGACCATAATAAAGCGGGTAGTAAACAAAGTGGTCAGGGTCGGATTTAGAATTTATTTATTATGTGTTATTTTAGTTTACTTTAAAAGATGTTAAAACTCTTTAATATTTTAATTTCTTGGGGTATTTTTGATTGGAACCATAAAATAGATGTTGATATTTTTTTATGTTCGAGTAGACTTCGTAATTTCATAATTGTTTCTATATACGGTGAACATGATTAGAAACTAAATTCATGAACTGGTGTAGATATATAGAGTCATGTAGTGACAACAAAAAAGAAAACACTACCTCATTTCGTTCCATGGACATCGTAAGAAGCAACAGAGGTGAACTGGAAGAGAGAAACAGGAGATGGGCAGTAGCATCTTCCAACAACAGCTCAAAATAATAAGCTACAGTTGGCACGCTTGGCAAGCGCGGCAACCGCAGCAAATATATCCCATCTCTTTGGCAATCTATGGGGCAGGCATCATGTTCTGCAGTGGACTTTTGTCTTTAATGATGACTACGACGAGTTCCACTAATCTTCGCTATCCTCAATATTTACAATAGAATAAAAAAATGTAACATCTCTGAAAATACGAATAAAATAAAAACTGCATAACAGCCTCTTTAAAAGTGAAAAATAGCATAGGATTTTTGGCAAAAAGTTAAATTTATAAGATTTTAAATGTTTGATAACTTTATGATATAATCAATTCTTCAATCTGGCCTGACATGACTACAAAAATAATTTTAAATAACCTATAAGAGCATTTTTTGTAAATTTATTTAGAGTAGTAAATAAATTAAAATCTATCTCAATTTTCATGTTTTAAATAGATGGCACTATTACCTATTTGGTTTATTACACTATTAAAAGGAAAAACAACGAACTACCTACATAATATAACATATAAAATTTCATAATAATGACCTGCATAAAAAATTTCATGGAAATTTGTCAAGTATTGCGTGAACCGTGAATACACAGAAAGTTAGATAGACAGACAGGCGGACAAAAATTCTGATTTTAGACCACTGAACTTGTTTTTTTTTTCAAGAAATAATGAGAATTGCAGATACGACTTTTTTACAGATTTATTACATGTATAGTATATAAAATATTTTTAATTTTGAGCTCTAAACAAACAAACATAGATCCAAGTTTTTTAGGCTGCTTACTGGGAGTGCCACCCAATATTACTTTATAAGGAAAGTTTTTGAGTATTCAACTCTCATTTGAGATTGTTACCTCTGGAAGGAAATGCATTGCTTGTTAAGATATGACATGCAGGCACATATGATAGTTGTCGATTTTATACTCTTGATATATATGTATATGTCCCTCAATATAATGGTCATTAAAATTGTCCCTTGAAAAAGGTAAAGCCCCAGTGTGGCATGATCGTGCATTGACACTTTGCAGGCCTGTCATGTCGTCTCAGGGGTACCTCTTTTAAGGTCGGGGTGGCATCACAGGCGGCTGAACCGAGAAAATGCCGCAAATATGAGTATGAGTCGTTCCATGGGATACACGTTTGGCGAAGTTCCTAAAAGAACTGTAACCGTAACTGATCGTCGCCGCTGGTGACAAGAGGGATGCTTCCTTATGTTTTTAGGTTCTTTATTTCTTTAGTGTATCCAGGACTCAGACCATTACGATAGCCTGTAAAAGTTTACTGCTGGACGCACACATATGTACCTAAAACCATGTTATTCGATGCCAATGATTTTAGATGTATATGTGTGAGTGAGTGCATCTTCTTGCGATAAGTCGAACATGGTTTGTGCTTGGTTCCAGCGGTACTTAAATGTTAAGATTATTACTGTTACACTTACACTCACACATCATATATTTAGATAACCATATAGAGATTCGTACCAATATTTAACGAAGTCCTAAATGATTATGTCTGTTTAGAAATGTTACTTAAAAGTTGTTTATAGCGTTATCGTTTTACTTTGACAGATAGCAAAGAAAAAGTTACTTCATTAATTTTATTTTATAGCCAAGTCGTTACCAGTTTTCCAATACGTACTCGTAAATAATTTTTATTGTATCTTTTGAAGAGCTTGTGGTTTCAAAAACTCTTAACTATCATTGATGAGGTTTTAGGATTTTTTTAACATACTTGTAATATGAGCATTGCAATAATTAATCATAATAATTATTATTGTTGGATAAAGGTGAACGCACATTTCTCAGCACCATACGCGCAGCACGCGCCGTACGTGCCGTATTTTAGAATTCGTTGTGTGAAATCACATGAAAACTCGCAAATTTCACCGGCACCGTACGCGCAGTATTTCATTTTTTTATATGATAAGGGGGACAAGCGAGCACACAGTCCAAAATATTGTAGGCAGCATGCTGATGACGTCATATAATGCGGCGCGGTCGACGCGTGCTGATACTCAGTGTTATCTAATGTTGCCAACTTAGTGGATTTTCCACTAAAACTATTGGTTTCGTCTCTCCTTCCTGTGGAGAACTATTGCTGTTAGTGGCTGGTGTTTTTCCTAGTGCGTGAGAAATGTGTGTTCACCTAAGATGCGTAAATACTGCATAAAAATGAAAATAATGTACATATAATATTAATTGAATTTATTGACAATATTTTTAGTACAAAATAAAAAAAGAAATTATAAAAGAAAATAATATACTTAAAACCTCTTTGTTGTTGACATTTATTAGTTTATAAGAACATTATAAATTCCGTTCATTCATTATTAATGTAAAATGAAATAACTCTTTTCATAGATTTAAATATGTTTACACCATAGACTTAGGATATACTGGCGTAAAGACCAACATAGTGTGCAAGGGAGAAGAAAATTCCTTATGGCAAAGATGTAAGATAGAAAAGGATACCAAATCTCATGACTCTGTAACCGATTTTGAATGACAGGTCGGCGCAAGTCGGCGCGCAATAAATAAGCTTGTAGATATTTTCTGTGTTTTTAGATTATAATAATGTTAATTTGTATAATTTATGGTTTTCCAAAATGGTTTCATGTTCCGTTAGTGACTGTGGTATCAATAATATAAATAATTCTGATGGTTGCACATTTCAGAGGTAAATTCGCAAGACGTCGTCAATAATAAGACACGTCTTTTTTTGCCGTTTGCCAACAACAAAATTTTATTTTGCCGTTTGCCAAACAGATTCCCTCTAAATCCTTTAGTTAGAAAAAAAATGGTTGGCATTAATTGGGCGGGTTGGTTGGAATCCTAAGAAGAACTCTACAATTCGTAGTAAACATTTTATTGAGAAATATATAAGAAAAAGCAGAGTGAATACAACTTTATTAAAAGGAGCTATTTCTACGTTATTTGTACCAGTAAGTATATTATTGTTACAGTAAGACTTGTTTTTTTTTATATAGGATGGGGTGACAAACGAGCACACAGTCCATTGATGGTAAGTGGTTGCTGTTGCCCATAGACATCTCTTTCTCTTTCTCTTTTTTTAAACATCTACACCTATCCTCGTTTGTGAATCAAAATGCAGATGCGTTATCACCCGTGAGGACTAAGATGGAATGCTTCTTTTCCAGTAAAATGGATCTCCGGTTCTCTACACTTACCATACGAAACACAGCAGTGTTAAACTGCTATTTTACGCTGGTATAAAAATTTAACTTCAAAAACTTTAGGTAAAAATAGAGATAGATTTTTATACGTTATAAAACTCTATCTCTATTATTATATATTTTCCCCAAGAGGTTGTGCGGAGCTTTGGAATATATTCCTAAGTCACAATGATAAAACTTTTAGCGTAGTTAGGTATGGTTATTGAGTAATGCTCCTGAAGTGCCACTAGATGCCATGAGGTGCGCGATGTAGTGTATCAGGATAGTATAAATTCCATAGTATTTGATACGCGCAACGCTTACTGCGTTAGTCGTAGAGAAGAAGAACTCGTAGTTAAGTAATAGTTGCGTAGATCAATAGATCTACAAGATAAAGGTGCACTTGCTGCGGTCGGTCCATGTGTGGGTGACCGTTTTCTTAACATACTGCGATTGAGAGAATAGAAGATTGCATCTGTATCCTCGGACACTTGGCGCACTTTAATGTCTCCAGCGTATTTGACTTCTCTATGTTAATTAAGATCATTATATTTTTTAAATTCATGCAGCTAAAATGATAATAAATTTATTATTACTTTATATTTTTCAGGTACAGATTCATCTCTAAGAAAGAGTAGCCTCATCATATATCATTCGTGACAACCACTCCACCTTAGAAATCACAAGAAAGAAGTTTTTTTTTAAAGGAGAGGGGGCAAACGAGCATGCGGCTCACCTGATGGTAAGTGACTACTGCCGTCCATGAACAACTGCAACACCAGGGGGGAATTGCAGATGCGTTGCCGGCCTTTTAAAAAGGAGTACGCTCTTTTCTTGAAGGTCCCTAAGTCGTATCGGTCCGGAAAAATCGCTGATGGTAATCGATTCCACAAGGAAGTCGTGCGAGGAAGAAAACATCTTCTAAATCGCACAGTGGTGGACCGCCAATCATCCAGATGGTGTGGATGGTATCGGGAGTTCTGCCGCGATGTGCGTTCGTGAAATTTGGCGGCTGGGATTAATCCGAACAATTCCTCAGAGCACTCCCCATGGTAGATGCGAAAGAAAATGCAAAGGGGTGCAATATCTCTTCGCAGTGCCAATGAATCGAGCCGATCGGAAAGGGCTCGGTAATCGACGATTCGAGCCGCTCTGCGCTGGATGCGGTCAAGTGGAAGGAGCTGGCACTGGGGAGCCCCTGCCCAGAGATGGGAACAGTATTCCATGTGAGGCCGAACCTGCGCCTTGTAAAGTTGCAGGCGGTGTGCCGGCATGAAATACTGTCCCGCTCTGCTGAGCACGCCAAGCTTTTTAGAGGCCAATTTGGCCTTCTCTTCCAAGAAGTGATCAATTTACACCAAGAAAAAAAAACTTTTATCAAAAATCAAGAAATTAAAATAAAAGCTGAAAGAAAAACAAAAGAAAATACGTAGCTTAGCAGCAAAAACTAAAAGAGAAGCTAAAAAAATTGTTACATTGCAAAACGTGCTTGAAGAAATTCATTCAAGACCAGGATTGTAAGATCACTATAGCGATATTTTTTTTATAGGATCGGGTGACAAACGAGCACACAGTCCACCTGATGGTAAGTGGTTACTGTGACCCATAGACATCTACATCTATCCTCAATAAAGACTCAAGATGCAGATGCGTTGTCACCCGTGAGGACTAAGATGGAATACCTCTTTGCCAGTAAAAATGGTCTCCGGTTCTCTACACTCACTATACGAAACAGCAGCGTTAAGCTGCTATTTTACGCTGGTTTTCTGTGAGAGCATGGTCCTTCCCCGGTCGAGCCGACCCATTCGTGCTACAACCATAATATAGCTGCAGCATGGCTCTACCACGTAGACCATGGCATGTATCAATGAATAGATACAGAATTCAATTAACAGGGTTAATGATAAAAAATGTGTTAAAATAGTGTCTGCATCGAAATATAACGAAGAATTACGAAAATTGGCTGTCACAATACATTTCTATAGTCCAAGAGCATATAATTATTTACGTGAAAATTTTGATTTATGTCTTCCACACGTTAACACATTGCGTACCTGGTATGCCAGACTAGACTGTGAACCTGGTTTCACTCAAGAATCTTTAAACACCATTAGAGAAATGAGAAAAAAGAAGCCTGATCTAAAACTATGTCTCACTTTTGATAAAATGAGTATACGTGAATACACTGAATGGGTAGGCCAGAAGCATTATGGATTCGTACATTTTGGAAACGATTTGTCTATAGATGGTGCTGGAATTGCGAACCAGGTTTTAGTTATTATGGTGGTGGCATTAAATGCATTTTGGAAAATCCCAGTAGGATACTTTCCGTGTCTCGGGATTTACGGTCTCACAAAAAGCAAATCTTTTAAAAATACTAACTAAAATTACCAAATAGTTTTACACCTTACGGAATGTGAAGTCATTTCCATTGCAGTTGATGGCATTGCTTCACATCTAAACATGGCCCAGCTTTTAGGTACCGATTTTTCTTTTGGATCTAATTTTAAATCTCATTTTGTTCATAAAGGTCGAAAATATTTTGTATTTTTAGATGCATGTCATTTATTAAAAATTATTCGCAACTTTTTCGGCGAAAAAAGAGTTCTCATCGATGGATCGTTTAAAATAATTGATTTTGGTTACAAAGAAGCTCTTTACCAATTACTGATAGAAATAGGCCTTCACTTAGCGAACAAATTAAGCTTCCTTCATATCAATTACGTTAAACAGAAAACGAAGGTTAAGGAGTATTGTGAACAGGATTTAAAATTACCAAATTCCAGAATTCGAAGGCTACTGTCACATTTATCACACACGTTAATGACTTATTTGACATATTTAATTCAAGATTATTTTTGAATTATGGCTATAAAAACCCCTTTACAAAAAAAAATAAAGATAAAATTTTTAAAGTTGGACGAAATATATGATTATTTTTGCAACCTTAAATTTGAAAATGGTTCCTTAATAATTTATTCACCAAGAAGACTAGCTACTTGGGTTTTTAATAAACATAAGGTCGCTAAAATGGCTTTACCTTGAATTTATAGAAAAAGGTGCATTGAAATTTATTCCTTTTTATAAAATGTCTCAGGACCACCTTGAAATATTTTTCATACATCTCGTAGTGGATTTAATAATAATGGAATATAAAAGATTTCATAATAAATTTTATGTCAGCTTACAAGCGTTTGCTTTGTCACACTGAAATAAAAACTTCCGAAAGTGACAAGTGTCTGGCCTTAGAAGATATAACGATTTTATCTAATTCGAAGTTGACTACCGAGCAGCAAATTAATACATCTTTAATGTATAATAAAATAACAAAGAAAGTTTGATGATCTCTGGCAACGCACAGTGACAAAGATTTTGATTTCCTATATCTACCTCACAATGAAGAGCCCTTATCAAAGACAATACAATGTATAGTATACAGCCGGATTTGTGGTAAAAAAATTAAAAATTAAAATTGCTTGTGAAGAGTGTTGCAATACCGTACAGTCTTCCCGTCAATTCAGTAGTGCAAATTCATTTATTAGGAAAAAAAAATTTCATCTAAGATCGAAGGCTGTTTAACATATCCTTCAGAAGATGTAATTCACCTTTGTCTCAAATGTGAAAAGTTTATTCGAGAAAATTATAAAATCACTAAAGGCAGATAATTGTGATTTATTTTTATGTTTGGTACGCCACAGTTTGGACCAGGATATTTTAAGTGGGCATAGATATTTAATAATGAAATATAGAAGTTTATTTTGACATTCGTCTTAAATATGAATGTAAGATTAAAAATTTAAGTAAGAAAAATTGTAGGAACCAATTAAATAAGATTGTTCTGTTTAAAGGCCAATAAGTTATATGAAAAATAAAGAATAAGAAATACTTATATAAAAATGAAACAGTCATTAAAACATTTTATAAAATATAAATAGTTAGATACTTAATTAAGTATCTACCTATTTATATTTGATTAATATTATGTTGAAAAAGAAATAAATCCCGGGGAAATTGTACATGGCATTAAATATTTTCTCCAAAGGTCAATTATATAACTTTCCGATCTGATTCTTGGAGAAAATTGTTTCATTTTATCGGAAGACTTACCTTGCCTCTTCAGATATTATTGCAATTTTGTACATTTTGAATTAAAGTCCAACAAAAGGCAAGTGGTGTCGATGAAAGAATTTGCACTACCCAATATCGTCCCATGTGTGTCATAAAAGGCGACAAAGGGAAACTGAAAGAGGCGATGGGCAGCAGCATCTTCCTGATAACAACTCGAAATAATAAAAAACTGTGGTTGACAACCCGCTGGCCAAGCGATGGCAAACATCCCCCCTATGAGGCAATCTATAGGGAGGCCCATGTTGATCAGTGGATTTTTATAGGCTGTAATGGATTATAGATGATGGAAAAGGCAGGTGGGTGCAGCTTATTCCCGGTAACATGTTATTTGAATATTTTTAGTTATTTTAAAACTATCATGGTAAAAATTCAGTTAATTTTTAATAAAATAGTTTAGTGCACAAAAGTTATTCAGTTCTGTCCACTAAACTATTTTTTTAGTCTTTATGCCGGTTTCTGAACAATAATTTTTCGATAGCCCTTTTAAGTAAAATGTACATCACTAGCCAACTCACACAATAACAAATCAAAATTGGTCACGCGTTTTCGGGCTGTCAACTCGTCTATACGCCAGTATATACTAAGTCTATGGTTTACACCTGTCTAAACTGAATATAATATTTTTATCTTTGACTTTGAAAATTAATTCTACTATTTACAATGAAAACAATAATTATTCTCTCTCTCTCTCTCTCTCTCACACAATACTTTATATTCATTTCATACAGCTTTCCTCGCCTTCTCGTTTATGTAATTTCTCGCAGAGTTGTAAATTGCAATTCTTAAGTGCATTGTTCTATGTAGTTAAAGTTAACACGCAAAGATAAATCTTCTTTGTATCTTGTTTTTGGGAGACTGCAGCATCCCAAGATTCTCGCTCCGATGCACAATGCATTCGAAAATTTGTTTGCCCTAGTTCAGGTTCTTTGATGGATGAAATTAGCGCTATAGTATCTTCTCTTTAAAGAACTATTCAAATGTAATTTGTAAAATCAGAAACATATTATATTATATTATATAACCTATATATTCAAACTATTGAAATTCAATTAGGTAATATTACTTACTGGTTTTTACAAATATTATTGCAGCGGCTCTACAGCATTAGTTGGTTTATAATTGATAAAAAGTAAAATCCTTTCTAAAAAGCTGGCATCGCACCTGCGATTCTTCTGGTGTTGCAGATCTTGATGGGCGGCGGTGATATACTTTCTTATATTTCATATTACATCAGGTTTTTTTATAGGATAAGGGTGACAAACGAGCACACAGTCCACCTGATGGTAAGTGGTTGCTGCGGCCCATAGACATCTACATCTATCCTCTATTACAAATCAAAATGTAGATGCGTTGTCACCCGTAAGGACTAAGATGGAATGCCTCATTTCCTGTAAAAAGGGCCTCCGGCCACCTGCACTCACCAAGCGAAACGCAGAGGTAAACCTCTACTTCACACTGGTTTTCTGTGAGGTCGTGGTACTACCCCGGTTCGAGCCAGCCTATCCGTGCGACAGCAAAAGCTGCTGCGTGGCTCTACCACTGTTAAAAAGGTGTAATATAAAATATAAGAAACTATGCTTATTTGGTTCCTCTTCTATGAGAAAATTGCATAGGGTTATTGAGTGCCGTTTACGTATATCGAATAAATAAATTAAGAGCCTTAAAGGCCGCGAGCTATTTAAAAAGGGAAGGCAATGATGACGAGGATGATGAAGATGGTTTATAATTTGGTATTGTTACTAATCATCATGTACCCAGGTTTTTTGAGCTATCTAACCACTGTTCGGGTGGGGGTGTTCGTACCCTCGCCTCTGATTGCTTAGGTCGTGGCGGTCGATGTTCTGGGCGGTGAGAACCGCCCAGGTACACGGGTGTACAATGTGTACGCGGAGTGTACTGGAACGCGTCGTAACCGCCTACGGGTGCGACGTGGCCCATCTGTTATTCTACATGTGCTTTTCCCATTTGGTGTGGGTGTAGTGTCAATATATGATGTACTTGTGACGTTTGGCGTTTGCAACGGGATCGAACCACCGTGGTAGTTCTATAAGTACGTTACGCGATCTACGGAGAGTCGTACGACGTTTGGTATTGGTACGTAGATGACTGCGTTTGCCACTTGCGGGTTTGAATGGGTTTCGGCGTTATCAAAGTAGCACTGAGACATCTCCTAGAAATATTCGGAGATAGAGGGAAGTTGACAATCACGTGATACCACCGTGCTCCGGTGGCTTTACGGATGAAAAAGTTTTGGACTTTCTGTAGTTCGTATAGATCATATACGTGTAGGCGAAAGCTACACTTGCGCTTACTCATGTGTAGCTTTCGCCTACACGTATATGTCTTAACATGATAGGTCTAACGCAAGTTTTGTACAGGTGGAGCTTGTATCTTAGTGTTAGCTTACTCTTTTTGTTAACAAGAGGGTGGAGATGGCCAATGACTAATTTGGCTCTGTTGCTTACTTATGTATGTGTTTCACGAAACTCAAGCAGACGTCGAACATGACGCCCAGATATTTGGCCGAATCTTCTCAAGGGATGGGACGGCCATAAAAGGAAATGATATCTAGTTTTGCTTTTCGTACTCGAATCTTTATTGGCCTTGAACTCCGTTGAAAGTATATTGCTACACTTTTTGCAAGATTCACTTCGATTCTCCATTCGCCTAAGCGATTGGTTTTTGAAGTTGCAAATTGAGACTATTCGTGCCGTGTCGTTGGCGAAGAGAACAGTGTTCACCACTGGGGTCTTTTGAATATCACTCGTGAAGAGTGTGAAGAACAGTGGCGACAGGACGGAGCCTTGTGGGACACCGGCCTTTAGAAAACGATTCATGGAACGGGATCCCTCTACTCGATAGAGAAAAGAGCGATTTTTAAACAAGGCACGGATGATATTGTTGCGCGCCACTATTAATGTCTTGTACATGGCAACACTAGTTACACTAGCGCCCTCTAGTGTCGAGTAAAAGAAAGTGTTGCACGCCACTATTAATGTCTTGTATATGATAACACTAGTTACACTAGCGCCCTCTAGTGTCGAGTAGCAGAACTAGGAGAGTCGAGATCCTTCCAGAAATTTCGGGACCGATATGTACTCGAACATTCTAGATGTCGCTACAGTAGAAGGTTCTGGAAACTATCTGAGGCCCTATATAAGGCCACGACCGGGGCAGTATTGAATTGGCGATACAAGAGAATACTTCGAAGCGAAATAACGGCGAACTGTGTTTTATTATTATGTGATTTTAGATTGTAATTAGTGTTGTGTAATTAAAGTATTAATTTTGGTAATTCAATCGGCAGTTTTTAATTGTCTCGAACCTCAAGCTCGTAACAATTGGTGTCAGAAGTGGGATCAAATATGCCGATTTTACCTAAAGACGACACGGAGGGTATCCGTACCCGAAGTCAACGCCAACAAGAGACGGACCAGAGACGATTTGGTAAAGCAACGCCTCAAACTTCGGAGGGTCAGCTGCTAACCACGGAGGCCAGCCCGTCAGCAGCTCCTGCATCTGTAGCACCTGACTTAGGTGCTCTAATGATGATGCTGCAGGATCAGGCTCGCCGACAGGAGGAACAGACCCGTCGGTTGGAAGAGCAGCTGCAGCGCGGTATGGAAGAACAGATGCTCCTCAGGAAGGACCTTCACGCTACCTTAGGGAAAGAGACAAAGGAGGTGAAGGATAGGGTTGCTCAACATGACAACCGCCTGTCGGAAGCTGAAACCCGAATCGACCAAGTGAACAATCGGGTTGACAACATGATGGCTGATGTGAAGAAAACGCTGGACGACCTCAAACTTGGGGATGGAATTACAGCTCCCGTAGTAGCTACAACACCTTCGCTACGTGGATTCAAAGTGCCGCCGTTCGACGCGAGTTCTTCCTGGTCGGCCTACAAAATCCAGTTCGAGGCTGTCATGAAAGCGAACGGCTGGAATAAAAGTCAGGCCATGACTGCTCTCACCCTAGGTCTACGCGACCAGGCATTAACTGTTCTGGAAGCTCTCAGTAAGGAAGTGACTTACGAGCAGCTCCTTGAGGCATTGGAGGCGAGATATGGCGATGCTCACCTGGAACACGTCTTTCGTGCGCAGCTCAAAGATCGCGTGCAACGCAGTAACGAAAACCTGCAGCAGTGGGCCCTTGAGGTGGAGAAGCTGGTTCGAAAAGTGTACCAGTCTGTACCTGCGCTCATTGTAGGGAACCTGGTGCAGACATTCATCGACGGCATCCGCGAGCTTGAAGTCAGAGCTTCAGGCTCGGGCACCACGAGACGCTTAAGGACGCCTTGGCCCATGCACTGGAGGTGGAAGCCGTGCGGCGGGATCATCGTTCCCACCGCGTCAGGGAGGTTGCAGCAGCTACAGTTCAGGACCGCAATAAAGGCTACAGCGCTAGGTGTTACGGCTGTGGGGAAAGGGGCCATCTTCGATCCAGCTGCCCTAAACGAACTGTAGAAAGGGAAGGTGATCGATATCGAGAGGGTAGTGTGGCTGACAGCACCGCCCAGCAGCAGCAGGGAAACTGGCGGGTGCTGGCTGATGTTAAAAGAGCCCCAAGGATTTCGATCTCACAAACCCGAGATGGAAACATCCTGATCATCAAGGGCGAGGTCAACGAAAAGCCGTGTAAACTAACCATAGACACTGGAGCCTCTCGCACGGTTGTCAGTTCCCAACTTATAAATCAGTTTCTTGGTGACTCCGCATACAACCGCGAAAGCATTAATTTGGTGACAGCCACCGGTCAGCGCATACCCGTCCGAGGAGAGAAGGAGATGGAGTTGAAGCTAGGCAACATGATCTACCTGCATAATGTCATCGTGGCTGATATAATGGACGACTGCATCCTGGGCCTAGATTTTATGAGGAAGAATTGTTGTGAGATCGACGTTAAGCAAGGTGTTTTGAAATGTGGACGAGAGGAACATTTCGTGGAAGGGGCGTTACCAGGGAATGTGTATAGCCTTAAGAAGATTGTTCTTCCGCCGAGATCGGAAACGATTGTGCCGGTTAGACTTCCACGGAATCCTGGGCAAACTCTTCGTTGTGTACTCGTGAAAAGGGTAGACAATGACCTTCCATGGAAAGTGGCTCGAACCTTGGTCAGAACCGCCGACATCTCAAGAGTACGTGTGCTGAACCTTTGTGATCAGGAACAGTTTATAGAAAAAGGCACATTGGTTGGTACTAGTGATGAAGTGGATTGGTTGCGTCAGTGCCAATATCTATCGACTGGGACCCCCAGCAAGGATGGACAAACTAGAGTGACCACACTTTTAGAAGACTGTCGCAGCGTTCTCTCCTCGAATGAAATGGTCAAAGCGAAGAAGTTGTTACTCAAGTACGCCAATGTTTTCTCGTCAAACGAAGCTGACATAGGAAAGACTGGCTTAGTTCAACACAAAATAAACACAGGACAAGTATTGCCTATTCGTCAGTGGCCAAGAAGATTGCCTGTAGCACGTGAAAAGGAAGTGGAAACCATGATTGAGGGAATGGTGAAGGATGGTGTTATTGAACCTTCATCTAGTCCATGGTGTTCACCTGTGGTGCTGGCAAAGAAGAAGGACGGCAGCATGCGGTTTTGTGTTGACTACCGCCGCCTGAACGACGTTACGAAGAAGGACAGCTATCCCTTGCCAAGAATTGATGACACGCTGGACATGCTTACAGGCGTAAAGTGGTTTAGTACGCTTGATCTGAAAAGTAGCTACTGGCAGGTTGAAATTGACCCTAAGGACAAGGAGAAAACTGCATTCTCCACAGGAAAGGGTCTGTGGCAATTTAAAGTCATGCCGTTTGGATTGTGCAATGCTACAGCAACGTTTGAAAGGTTGATGGAGCTTGTACTTACCGGGCTAATTGGAGATGCCTGTCTGGTCTATTTGGATGACATCATCATCGTAGGCCGTACGTTTGAGGAACACCTTCAAAACCTGGAACGCGTGCTCATGAAGATCCAGAGTGCCAACCTCAAGTTGAGTCCAAAGAAGTGCTCACTATTCAAAAGGCAAGTTAGTTTTTTGGGGTATGTAGTGTCGGAAGAAGGTATCCGCACGGATCCAGAGAAAATTGCCGCTGTCAAGCAGTGGCCGGTTCCAAAAGACAAGACACAGGTTAGAGCATTTTTGGATTTGTGTTCTTATTATCGGCGATTTGTGAAGAACTTTGCAGATATAGCCAAACCTCTGCACAAGCTAACCGAGGAGAAGCGACATTTCTGCTGGGATGAAAGTTGCGATATTGCATTCCAGGACCTCAAGAACCGTCTGTGCAAAACACCTATTTTGGGGTACCCTGATGCGGGCAAAGAATTCATAGTTGACACAGACGCAAGTGATATAGGACTTGGCGGTGTGTTGTCTCAACGGAATGGTGATCAAGAGATTGTGATAGCGTACTTCAGCAAGTCGTTGTCAAAGCCGGAAAGGAACTATTGTGTCACAAGACGGGAATTGCTTGCTGTGGTAAAGTCCTTGCAGCATTTTAGCAAATACCTCCTGGGGCGGAAATTCTACTTACGAACTGACCATGCTGCACTGAAATGGCTATTGCAGTTCAAAAATCCGGAAGGACAAGTTGCGAGATGGATTGAACTACTACAGGAATACGACTTTGTGATCGAACATCGCAGCGGGAAATCTCATGGCAATGCAGATGCATTATCAAGAAGACCTTGCCCTGAAGATTGCAAGCATTGTACTAGGCAAGAGGGTAAAGAAGTGGTATCTGTGAGGATATTCAGGACAGACCAGCTCAGCAATGAATGGAAGGACAGCCTACAACATGCACAGTAGGAAGATTCGGACATTAAGCCGACTCTGGAATGGATGAAGGCCAGTGCTCCTAAGCCCAAGTGGAGCGACGTCTCAGCTATGAGTTCGACCACGAAAAGCTATTGGGCCCAATGGGACAGCTTGCTGATTCAGGATGGAGTCCTGTGCCGTAAATGGGAAAATGGTCGGGGAGACAGGTGTCATTTGCAAATGGTTGTCCCTAAGGCTAAAGTGCCGGATGTTCTACAGCTGTACCATAGTGGTTGTTCAGGAGCCCACCTGGGAGTTAAACGAACTCTCCTGAAGATCCGAGAATGGTTTTACTGGGTCCACTGTCGTGACGATGTCGAGGACTGGTGCCGCAAATGTACAAGTTGTGCGGCTGTAAAGGGACCTCAAATTCGTAGTAGAGGCGCATTGAAATTGTACAATGTTGGTGCACCATGGAAGAGGATAGCCATTGACGTTGCGGGGCCGTTTCCAGAAACTGAAAGTGGTGACAAGTATTTCAAGGTTGTGATGGATTACTTCACTAAGTGGCCAGAAGTCTTCACTATTCCAAATCAAGAAGCTTCAACAGTTGCAGATAAACTAGTTCATGAAGTCTTCTGTCGTTTTGGAGTACCTTTAGAGATTCACAGCGATCAAGGAAGGAATTTTGAGTCTCAAATATTCCAGGAAACTTGCCGAGTTATGGGTACTCAGAAAACACGAACAACTTCTTACCACTCACAACCTGATGGAATGGTAGAAAGATTTAATCAGACATTGGAGAGGTACCTAGCAAAAGTTGTGGAAAAAGGGCAACGAGACTGGGACAGGCACATACAACCGTTTTTGTTGTCATATCGAAGCGCTGTTCATGAAAGTACATCAGTGACACCAGCTTTCGCAATACCACTCTACCACGTACAAAAATGTATATGAATACAAAATACAATAGTCTATCGGCTGAAATCTATACAAATAAATATAATTAAAGTGTCTGTTCGTAATGTCAAAATAACAGCGTTTTACTAAATGCATATGAAAGTATATATAGTACTTGTAACAAAAAAACAATTTTAAATGTTTTCTCTGTATGTCTGTTTGTTCCACATAATCTCCGAAATAGCTGGACCTATGTTGAAGGGACTTTTACTGGTATATAACTGATTTTATAACGAGAGTAACAGATTTCGGGTCGATACTAAGAATTTCTGGATAGAAAAATTCAATAACTGATTTTTGGCTCGACCGACGGGATTCGAACCCGGAATCTCATGATCAGCAGATGCATTTACGGACACTAGACCAACGAGGCAGTTTAAGACCTTAAAATCACTACGCTTTGGCGATAGAAATATTTTCAATATTAAGTAAAATTACGATCGTTTAAATAGATGATTTTTTTATAGGATAGGGTGACAAACGAGCACACAGTCCACCTGATGATAAGTGGTTGCTGTGGCCCATAGACATCTACATTTATCCTCGTTTGCGAAGCGAAATGCAGATGCATCGTCACCCGTGAGGACTAAGATGGAATGCCTCTTTTCCAGTAAAAAGGGTCTCCGGTTCTCTTCACTCACCATACGATACACAGCAGCGTTAAGCTGCTATTTTACGCTGGTATTCTGTGAGAGCGTGGTCCTTGCCCGGTCGAGCCGACCCTATACTACTAATATAGCTGCAGCATGGCTCTACCACTTAAAAGTGATGTACCTAGGCGTACACAGGACATTAAATTAAAATAATTTTTCACATTTTAAGGCATATGACACAAATTTGCAGCTGTTTTAACTTAACAATACTAGTCTATATTAAATGATCGTAAAAGACGACAGGGAGATATGAAACACCCTACAAAGCCGCCTACAAATTGTTACAACTATAGCCAATATTCCGCCTTTTATTTCAGCTATAGTCTTTTGATAGGATGTAATGAAGATGATGATGATGAATGAGAGATACTTATTCTTTTAAAAAAGAAATTCTAAGTTATAGGGTCGTAAATCAATAAAAAACTTGCAAGTCCTATACTGTACTTAAATCTCTATTTACATAATCCTTATTTATTCTAAGTAGCCCCATCTGATCTCTGTTCGTGAATCAGGCAGTGAGAAATGCGTTCAAACTAATTTAACAGAGCCTGCAAAAATGTTGACAGAACGTGTTGGTACATCGTTTAATTTATCGCTTATTTATGATGCAAACGCCGCTGAACACGCTTATTTATGATATTACCATTCAAATTTTGTTTATGCTTATATAGATCAATAAAATTATACAATATCAGGCGATTGTTACTAAAATAATTGAAAATATGTAATATAATATATGAAACATATATGTACGAATCTAAATGTAATTAGTTATTGTTAGAATATAATAATCTAATATCTAAAAAAGTGTAACATACTGCCATCAAATATATATATATATATATATATATATATATATATATATATATATATATATATATATATATATATATTTATATATATATATATATGAAGAGGGCTATGCTCGGAGTTTCTCTGCGTGATAAACTTAGAAACGCAGTAGAACCAGAGTGACTGACATAGCCCAACGTATTAGTAAGTTGAAGTGGCAATGGGCCAGCCATATAGCTCGAAGAACCGACAACCGATGGGGAAAAAAGGTTCTCTAGTGGCAGCCTGGTACCAGCAGGCGAAGTGTAGTGCGTCCTCCCACTAGATGGAGTGACGACCTGGTAAGATATGCAGGAAGTCGATGGATGCAGGTGGCTTAGGACCGCGCTTTGTGGCATTCCTTGGGGGAGGCCTATGTTCAGCAGTGGACTTGTGAAGGGCTGCAATGAAAAAAAATGGAAAATAAGTTAAATATGTAATTTTATTAATAATTTAATTAACCGTGTAGTGGCGAGGGTGTCATAAGAGGCGACAGGGAAAATGAAACAGGAAATGGACAGCAACGTCTTCCTGATAACAACTCTAAGAAATAAAAACAACTATGGCAAAATCTCCCCATGAAGCAAACTAAGAGAGATGCCTATATTCAGCATTGGACTTTTATATTAAAATAATAAATTGATAATTAAATAACTAATAAAAAACCTTCTTAGTAAACTGACAATACTTAGATTATACAACGCTTTAGATGGCTGCCTCTCTCTCTCTTCCATATTGCTACGCCTGAAAACAAAATTTATACAAAATATCACATATAATGCAATTTTTAAATAACTATTGAAACATGTCTTAAAAAGTATTTTAGAGGAATTTAAAGTCTACCGACATACCTTAGAGTTTAATGCATTCTTTTTGCCTTATAACCCTGCTAGAACTAAGAGGTGACCTGCACTCAACAATGAGACTGTTACCTTACTTTTCTTTATTTATTGTAGGTTGATAACTTACTTTTCTATGTATAAACAGGTTATTTCTAATTCCTTTATTATTAGGGGTATCAAACCGGTATACATGCGTAATGTAATTATTTAGTTTAAGGTTTGAGACCGTATATTGTGCCAATAAAAATGTGCTCTGTGACAATAACTCTTTAACGTAGTAAGTTCAATTGTTTTTGCCTTTAATAACTTTCTAACAATATGTTTCGTGACAAATTGTGTTGAGCTTTTTATTTAGGTACTACTAGCTATCCCTCGCGACTTCGCCCGCATGGAATTTACTACGATTTCATGGGTTTTAATTTTTTTGCGCGGAACCCTAATTCTTTTTCTAATATAAAAGTATCCTAAGTTACTCCTTATAATATCAGCTATCTGCCAGTGAAAGTCCCGTCAAAATCGTTCCAGCCGTTTCGGAGATTAGCCTAAACAAACAGACAGATAGACAGACAAAAATTTTTAAAATTGTTTTTTTGTTATTAGTACCGTATATTTTTTCATATGCATTTAGTAAAAAGCTTTTATTTTAACATTACAAACAGACACTTAATTTTATTCACTTGTATAGATATACCATTGCATGACTACAATCTCATCGATGATTGTGATGTCGTCCGTCCTGGATGGTAAGTCACAATAATATTAGCGTGTTAGATACAATATGTGTCAAAAATGAAAATAAAATATAAAGCTGCTAGGTCGTATTTTACTGCAGCCCTTAAGTGGCAGTAGTTGCCCGCACTTGGTGTTTTTATATTATTAGGTGTTCCAGCGTAAATTAGCAGAAAGACACACAAATAGGCAAGGCAAAGGCCTTGGTATCATTAAGCTGCTCAAAGTTTAGGTTCAAATAAATCTCAACCTCCAACATCTGAAGGCGGTTGGTGTATCCCAATCATACATCCCAGATAAAAAGAGCCAAGTCTTCTTTTCATGGTGAAGGGGCAGGCTGGAGTTTTGGGAGTGTTGATCAAAAGATTGACTTTTCTCCTTTCGCATTCGCATGTTTTACAATAGCTTCTCTTTCGAACTGTATTTGATGCCGATTTACCCAAACGCTCGGCAGGTATCTTTTCACGAGTGTGCTGTCATCAGCGTACCCATTAATGACGAATGTGATTAGGTTAATAATACCAGCAGGAACAGCGTCGCGAAGAGAACAAACTCCAGAAGAACTTCGGCGTTAGTCATCACAGGCTCAAATGAATAGCCTTCCATAAAGACACGTAGATATCATTAATAATGTAAACAATAATAATATCGCTACCAGCTCTTTGGTACTTGGGCACTTTTTGCCCGGGAAATATCTGCGTTCCGGAAACATACCTTTAATTTTTCCAAATGTTTTTCACGTAGGCGACTTAAATGATTTTTTTTAAGTGACCTATTTGTATTAAAAAAAAGATCATCATCATCATCATCATTACAGCCCTTCACAAGTCCACTGCTGAACATAGGCCTCCCCCAAAGAATGCCACAAAACACGGTCCTGAGCCACCTGCATCCATCGACTTCCTGCATGTCTTACCAGGTCGTCACTCCATCTCGTGGGGGGACGCCCTACACTTCGCCTACCGGTATGAGGCTGCCACTCGAGAACCTTTCTTCCCCATCGGTTGTCGGTTCTTCGAGCTATATGGCCGGCCCACTGCCACTTCAGCTTACTAATCCGTTGGGCTATGTCGGTCACTCTGGTTCTACTGCGGATATCCTCATTCCTAAGTTTATCACGCAGAGAAACTCCGAGCATAGCCCTCTCCATAGCTCGCTGAGCGACCTTGAGCTTCCTCATACGGCCAGCAGTGAAGGACCACGTCTCAGTTCCGTAAGTCATCACTGGCAACACGCACTGGTTGTACAATTTCGTTTTAAGGTTTTGAGGTATGTCTGACGAGAAGATGTGTCGTAGCTTCCCGAACGCTGCCCAGCCGAGTTGAATCCGTCGATTGACCTCTCGGTCGAAGTTGGACTTACCCAGTCGGACTATTTGTCCCAGGTAAACATACTCGTCAACAACTTCGAGCTTAGTGTTCCCAACAACTATCGGCATAGGTGTGACATTGACATTAAACATGATCTTAGTTTTGTCCATGTTCATCTTAAGACCTATCCGTTGGGAAACACTATTGAGGTCATTGAGCATAGTGCTTAGGTCCTCCAGCGATTCTGCCATAAGGACTATATCGTCGGCAAATCGAAGGTGAGTGATGTACTCGCCATTGATGTTGATACCGTATCCTTTCCAGTCCAGAAGCTTGAAAACGTCTTCCAATGCAGCGGTGAAGAGTTTCGGGGATATGACGTCACCCTGTCTTACACCTCTCTGCAATTGGATAGGTTTCGTACTCTGGTTCTGTACTCGGATAGCCATCGTAGCCCTACTGTACAAGCACTTCAACACTTCGATATACCGACAGTCAACTTGGCACCGCTGAAGGGACTGCAGCACCGCCCAAATTTCGACGGAATCAAAGGCTTTCTCATAGTCCACATACGCCAGACATAGTGGCAAATTGTACTCTTCGGACTTCTGTACAACTTGCCGAAGGGTATGTATGTGGTCTATGGTGCTAAAGCCCTTTCGGAAACCGGCTTGTTCGGGAGGCTGGAAGTCGTCAAGTCTGCGCGCGAGACGATTCATAATGACCCTCGAAAACAGCACGTAGACGCGGCTCAGAAGGGAAATCGGTCTGTAGTTCTTCAAGAGAGCGTTGTCACCTTTCTTGAAGAACAAGACCACCGCACTTCTGCTCCACGCCTCCGGTGTAATGCCACCATGGAGGACGGAATTAAAGAGCTTCTGAAGGACTTCAAGTACCGGTCTTCCACCCGCTTTCAGAAGCTCCGTTGTAATTCCATCCTCGCCTGGGGCCTTACCGTTTTTAAGGTGCTGGAGAGCCATCCTAATCTCGCTCAGACTGGCATCCGGGATATCTTCGGAATAGTGTCGGATGAGACTCGCTCTTGGATCGTTACTCACACTTGCGTGTGGCTCCAACGATGATGTGTACAGCTGCCCATAGAACCTCTCAATCTCACTCAAAATCTCAGGTGTCCCGGAAACGATGCTGCCACATTCTGTCTTCAGCTTTGACAGTTGGCTCTTTCTGGCAGACAGATCTCTGGCAAAGACTTTGGAGCCTTGGTTCCGCTCGATCGCTTCTTCAATACGAGCTGTATTGAAGTTGCGTAAGTCCCGCCGCATGCATTTGGAGATCTGTCTGTTCAGATGCCTGTATGCTGTCAAGTCTGTTGAAGAATGTAGCTTCATCTCCCGTCTAACAGCCATGAGATTAAGAGTGTGATCGGAGAGTTTTTGTGTTCTTCTGCGGCGGGTCTTGCAGAACTTAGCTCCAACCGCATGGACAGTTTCCACGAGCTTGTCATTCATATCGTCCACTTCATTGCAGTCTTCTAGGCACTGAAAACGGTTTTGTAACTCGAGCTGAAAGGTTTCGGGACTTTGAAACAGAGCACGAGGGGGACGGAGCGTTGACTTCATTAGACGAGACCTCTCCAACTTAACGTTTAGGTTCAGTGTGCCTCTAACCATTCGGTGATCGCTACCAGTTTTCACCCTCGCGATCACGGAGACATCACTGAACAGTTGTCGTCTGGTCGTCATAATGAAGTCAATCTCATTTTTTGTGGAACCGTCGGGGCTCGACCAGGTCCACTTCCTGTGGGGCCGCTTCTGGAAGAAAGAGTTCATCATAAAGAGTCCCTCTTTCTCCATGAAGTCGGCCAGCTGCTGGCCCCTTGGGTTCCGTTGCCCTATTCCAAATTTCCCTACTTTCAGCTCACCGTTCTCTCTTGTGCCTAGTTTTGCATTGAAGTCTCCCATTAACACCGTATATTGGGTTTTGGAGGAATGCATGGCTCTAGAGATATCCTCATACATTTCCTCCACCTCCTCATCGGGGTGTGCCGAGGTTGGTGCGTAAACCTGTATGACCTTCAGCGAATACCGTTTGGTGATTCTGAGTATAAGGTACGCAACCCTCGTCGACACACTCCCGATTTTTACAACGTTGTTAACGAGAGACTTGTGGACGATAAATCCGACACCTCCTTGGGACACATGGTCGCCCTCCCGGTGATAGAGCAAGTTGCCGGATTCGAGGATTACCGTGTCCTCCCCCTCTCTTCGGACTTCAGATAATCCTATAATATGCCAGCGCAACTTGTCTATCTCTTCTTCCAGCTCCACGATCTTCTCGTCAGTCCTCAGGGTGCGTGCGTTGTACGTTGCCAGGTCGAGTCGTCTAAGGTGGCAACCGAACCTCCACCGGAGATTCTTAGCACCCCCTGCCCCGCCGTTACCATGGTCGCCACCGTAGCCAGGAATAGCGGGGCCGCCGGGGACTGGGGGCCGTTTCTTTATTACTGTCATTCAGCCTATTGACTTTATCTTGCAGATAAATCCCATCCCGAGCGTAGTCCTTTCCAATTGAAACGTGGTACTTCACTGCTGGCGGTATGAGCCAGCAGTGAAGTACCACGTTTCAAGTCATCATCAGCAACACGAACTGGTTGTACACTTTCGTTTTTAGATTTTGGGGAATATCAAACAAAAAGATTTGTTGTATTTTTCCGAACACCGCCCATGCGAGTTGTATTCGTCGAATGACCTTTTGATTGAAGTTGGAGTTACCTAATCGGATATTTGTCGCAGGTAGACGTACTCATAAACAATGGACTTTAGACATGTTTTTGTCTAGTCCATGTTCATCTTAAGACCTACCCTTGGGAAACACTACTACGGCCGGTGATCATTTGCTAAGTTCCTCCAGAGGTTCTGTTGTAATGAATATACTGTCGGCAATCCGAAGGTAAGTGATGTAGTGCAGAAGAACAAGAATAACTGACGTAACTCAGCGAATCAGTAATCGAAGAACTGACAACCGATGGTAAGAAAGGTTTTCGAGAGGCAACCTTATATTTGTACTAGCTTTTTTCGTCGAATGAAATTCACGGATGCCCGCACCAAAGTTTAATCGTAATCGATGAATGATATAGGGAAATCATAACAATAATATAGAATGATATAGAAAGCGAAAAAGCAAACTAACAAATATTAATTTTCTTGTCAGAAACCTTCACGAGCGGGTACCTGACAGCTTGTGGCGGGTGGAAAGATAAGGGGAGATCTCCCGCCGGGCAAGGTGTTCTGCCCGGGGAGCGGACAACGCTCCGACTGGTTGTTCGGAGCTATTCTATATATATTGCTTTAACTTCGGAACTTTGTTAGCGCGATTTAGGCTTCGATGTGTTCCCCTTGTGGCGCGACGACAGCGCCGGCACAAGCTCACCAGTTTCATCGTAATCGTGTTAATGGCATAGGAATGCACACAGGATAAACAAAAAAACATATATTTCTCATATACACGATTGGGCTTTGATTTAACTATGTACGCTTTTTAGTACCTAACACGCATTACGGCAATATATTAAAAGCTTGAAAGACTCAGTTTCAAAATTACATTGATTCAGGATTACCTGGAATGGAAATTTATTACAGTAGAAGGGTACCATATAAGTAACATATTATTTAAATTGGTTCGATAAAATCAGGTGTAGGTGAATTTGGTCACAAATCGTTTTCTTAATGACCATTTATATAATAGCTTCCATTACGTTTTGTTTCTAACCTTCGAGTATTTTCCACTTTACTTTTTTGTGTTCAAATTCAAGACCAAACTTTTTAATGAAAATTAATTAAGAATTATTCTTTAAACGTCTTTAAAAATAAAGCGATAATATCTTCCCCGCGAATGCTTTTTTTAACGTTTACCGATTGTGGAATCGACTACCACCAGAGATTTTTCCGGACCGAATTAGGGACCTGCCCTTCCCCTGGTGTTGCAGTTGTTCATGGGTGTATGCCATCTTACAGTAAAAAAAAATATTTGTCGGCCAAATAAAATAAAATTGTTGGACCGGTTATCGGATCATTAGTCACTTTCTTAATTTTACGGTAAATACTGTTTTTACATCGAAATATTTTATAGCCGTATATACATCGGCGATTCATAGGTGGCAGTCCCATATAAGTTTATAGTAAAAATTCTATCCTTAAAGTTATTTTTTCTTTTTTTTTACTTTTTTTTAAATACGTTACCCCCACACTAGGATTTTGTCCTGTGTCGTGGAGGCAGTTTACAAACATAAATTGCACAAGGACAAACATCCAGACCCGGAACAATTATTTGCAGGCCATACAAATACTTGTTCCGTGCGGGATTCGAACCCGCAGCCCCCAGCGCAACAACATATTGCTAAGCCACTGCGCCACGGAGCCGTCATTGTTAAAAAAGATTTTAATAAACTTATTTAAACGACATTAAAGGGTTAAACAATAGCTTCTAAAATCGCGCTAAAACGTAATGTATCGAAGTATTATTAGTTCCCAACTTTAGTAGCTACTCTGTTGATTTTTTTTTAATTTTTGAAGTAATAATTAGTATTTTGTACTTTTTATTAAAAGTTTAGTTAATAAATAAATGTTCATCCTCTTTCCCGTCGATAAATATAACTAATACCACAAGCATAGGTACTCTGGATCTTATGATCAGTTTTTATTTGATTGTTGTTACACGCCATCACTTCTTTCCGAGGTTCGAGGCTACGTTCTTAATCCTCCAAGTGTTGAAATAACCTTCTACCCACTCTATGAAACATTAGCTCGCAATTTCATTAATTTTTTTTGTACGGTGCTTTTGTCGATAATTAAATTGACTACAATCCTTGACCGTTTTCCCGAAAATTTAAAAGAATCAAACTTTTAATGAAAGTAAAAACCAACTTCAAAAACTAAAAAGAATAATATAATTTCCGTATAATAGAAATATTTCCAAAGGAATTCTATTAAACACGGTCCTAAGCTACATCGATAATGCAGGAAGCATTTCTTATCAGATCGTCATTCAATCTAGAAAGGGTCCGTCCCCCTATATATTACTATACTCTTTGGTCCGCCCTACGCTAAACAGTATGAGGCTGCCACTCGGAAACCTTTCTTCACCGCCGGTTGTCGGTTCTTCGAACTCATTGACCTCCATATCACATACTTGTATAATAGAGGTCAGTGTTCGAACTATATGACCGACTCATTGTCACTTCAACTACGAGTATATATATATATATATATATATATATATATATATATATATATACATATATATACATTGCATTTCATTCGGTTTTACGTAAAATGCTACGGGACATGACTTGCGTAAGCGGATGCAAGTTTTTCATAACAATAGGAGTAAGTCAGGTCACTCATTGAGCAATAGATACAATTTCTTAAGTGGATTAAATGTTTAACAAAGGCAGTCTATTGTGCGCAGTGCGGGACTACTACCGTCCCAAACATATTCTTTGTTAAATACTGAGCAATTGTTTGTACCCGGTACAATTTGCTTTTTGCAATTTGCGACCACTGTGAGCACCTATTCAAACCTTATTCTCTAACCGGTACGTATTTTTACCGCTAACTGATTTAGATAAGAAGCTTTCTGTTCGTGGAACAAACGGGCCTAAATTGGATCACGTCGCTCACTTTATTTTTCCGGAGCTTATAAAAATTTTAATTGAAAATTTTTGCTAAGGGTATCCAGTTTTTAAATCGTTTTACTATAATAGAATTGTTTAGTTTAATATTGACGCTTATTGGTGTGTGGAGGAGTTTCTATTGTCAGGGCTCTGGTCGTCTGTATTGAGAGAAGTGTAGGTAATAGTGGTAGTGGTAGTGGTAGTGTAAGTGAACATTGAGAGGAGAATAAATTCTATGCGAATCGGGATAATTTAATTTAATTTTTCGTATTTGTCACATATATACAATAATATGACGCACAATGCACACTGTATTATTGCTACAGCAAGAATTAGTCACGCCACTGGAGAAGGACACTCTTACAGAATACCAGCGTAAGCTAGCTGCATATTTCTGCTGTGTTTCGTATGGGAGTGATTAAAACCGGCGACCCTCTTGTGGTGTCAAAGAAAGTTCTCTCGTTCAATCTCTATTTATAATAAGTTGACAACTCGAAACATTTCGATTCGTAATCGAAGATAGATTTTATACGTTGTAGAGCCATGCTGCAGCTATATAATAGTATAAGTTGTAGCACGAATGGGTCCACTCGACCGGGGACGGACCACGCTCTCACAGAATACCAGCGTAAAATAGCAGCTTAATGCTGCTGTGTTTCGTATGGTGAGTGTAGAGAACCGGAGACCCTTTTTACTGGAAAAGAGGCATTCTACCTCAGACCTCACGGCTGACAATGCATCTGCATTTTAATTCGCAAACGAAAATAGATGTAGATGTCTATACGCCACAGCATCCACTTACCATCAGGTGGACTGTGAGCTTGTTTGTCACCCTTATTCTATAAAAAAATGTAGTTGTCTACGAGCCAAAGCAACAACAAACAATTATGTGGACTATATGCGTCACTTCTTGGATTTCCGTAAACTATGCAGTATATTTTAAGAATACTAAAGGATTTTCATAATCAATTAGCGTCAACTCCATTATGAACCCTTGTGCTGTACAAAGGCCGTTCCACAGATTGCTATGTGATAGAGCTCTGAGCCTTCAGCAGCACAGATCGATTTCCCGCTTGCTTTATCCGTCATCATATTATCTAGCGGGGAGTCATTCTACATTTGCTGCAACTAGACTACTAAATGCTTAGTGATATTGTAATATATTATTTAAATTAAAGTTATACCTCATATACATCCCACTGCTAAAGTAGATTTTTTTTTTATAAAAAAGGCCAACAAAATTATCTATAATAAGCCCCTACATCATAAAAATCCCCCGTAAATGAACATAGCAGTCTGATGATATCCTATGCGGCCCCTATCGTTTTCAGATTTGATATACCACAAATCCTTGCGAAAGAACATCAGTTCAAACTAAAAACTATACATATATACATATTATCACGCCTCTTTCCCGTAGGGGTAGGCAGAGACCACTTCTTTCCACTTGCTACGATCCTTGCATACTTGTTTCGCTTCGTCCACTTTCATTATTCCCTTCATACATGCTCTACGGTTTAGGGTATTCTTGACCTGGCCTATTTTTACAAGACGTCCTTGATTTGGTCTTGAAACGTCCGCCTAGGTCTACTCCTTCCAAAAATTTCATTCACACTTTTTTATATTTATATACTTTTTTCGTCAATCGTACTTCATCCATTCTCTCGACATGGCCAAACCATCCCAGCATACCTTTTTCAATTTTTGTCACTACATCTTCTTTCAGACCACAACGTTTCCTTATCTCACTATTTCTTATCCTGTCACTCAGTTTAACTCCTATCATACTTCTTAACGCTCTCACCTCAACTGCATTTATTCTGCTTTCATGTTTCTTCTGCCATACTCAACTTTCACTTTCGTAGATGAGTGTCAGAACTCCTCATGCATAGCCAAACGAGCCTTATTAGACACCTTCCGACTACTCATAAAGGAGTGCAAAGTTCCATTCACCATGTTTTCTGCATTCATTCTTCTTTCGATAACACTCTCACACTTTCCATTTCTTGTAAACTTTGAACCCAGATACACAAACTCCGGATACACAAACTCCTAAAAACTATACGTGGTTTCTATTTAAATAAAAAAAACTTAATTAAAAATAAAGAAGACACAGGCCTCCTCTAATCTCTGAGAGCGTTATAGAGCCATTAGTACGCCGCATTGCTCCATTAGGCTTTAGCGAACTACACGTGTCCTCGAAATATTATACTCATCAGAAGTAAGCAAGGTAACGGTGAAGATCGAACACGGGTAACTGAAGTACTATGAAGTTTACGGCTAGTGCCTATTCCTTAAGCTATTAGGGCTCACATAATAATGTCCTCCAGACCAAATTTTAGTTACGGTGGCGAGACATAAGTCATCTGCCCATAACAGGATTACAGTGCACGAGCGTTTGCAAAAGCACAGGTGCACCTCCTATTACCTAACTCACTAAGTTTGTTGAGACGGCAATCCGATGAATGAAGAGTGATCAGGCGTAGGATGTTGGTCCTACGCCTGGCTACGTTCTTGGCCTCATTTGTTTTCCGAGGCACGGCGATGAAATATTGCCAACTTCCTGATTCCGGGCTACTACTGCGAAATCCTTAAAACCTCATAACTAATTCCAGCCCTAACCGGGAGTCGCACCTGGGACCGCATGATCAGCAGTTGCGCTTACGACCACTTCACCAACAAAGCAGTTATGTTCTGCTACCATAACGCACCTAGTATGGACAAAAGTTCAATTACAAATTAAAATGAATATCTTTTTTAATTAACAGTTTCATAACAATAAAACTTATGTGTACATACTATTTATCGATGTCTTAGCGATTTCCTTTGCGACATGTTTAAAGTTTGTCAATAAACAACTTTAAAAGTTTTATTAAAGAAAAATTGTACGGAATGGGTTATTATAAAATCAAGGAAAACATGAATGAAAATAACGCCTGAGAATGAGGTGATCACCACCATGATGGTTCTATGAAAATTGAATTTTGTACAAACAAAATTATTGTAAAGTGAAATATGTTTAAAAAAGTCCCGCTGGGTTTCTTGTAGGTTCATCCCAGGGCAGAGGTATTTTCCGAACCAGTGGTAAATAAAAATGACTTTCAATAAGTATTATGTAATAATCAATATTGAATAAAAATCATTCAATTCTATTTCATTCTCATAAAAATAAAAACAATTTTATTCCAATTTTAATCGAACCTATGTATTTACGCACTGTTTTCATGGGAAATGTAACCACTGCTAACTCTGAAGATTTCTTGAGTGACTCATTAAATTCTGAGTTACGTTTTGAGCAGGCTACTTCTAGTACTGACCACAATTTGTACTGGGCTTAGGTCTAATCTGGACCATTGCCAGTCTTCAGCTTTTATAAAATTCGGAACGTTGTTCTTGAGTCAAGTTTGAGTTGTCTGCGTCTGGTGACCAGGAGCAAAGTATTGCTTAAAGTCTACGGTACATTCTTGAAACCTGTACCACCGAGTGGTTTCACTAAACAATCACAGAAATACTCTTGATATACTTTGGCTGATGTATGTATTACTTTTTCATAAAAATTAATTGCGATTCTTTAGTAGGATACCAAACCATGATTGGTGAAGGATGATGACTATTTTGAGCTTTTCTGATAAGTTGCGAGGGTACTTTAGAGCTGAGAGCATACGCTTTGTCATATCTGTTTAATAGTTAAAAAAACATGATGTGTGCAGTTCGAACGCGGTAGAAGAGAAACCTTCAAATGAAATGAAATATAAAATAAAAATATTTCACGTGATAATTTTCAAACACAAGTTTATAGCAAATAAATGTTACAATCCTTATTTTGATGATGATGATGTCAAAAATCCATCCGTAAATATGAAGCTACTATGTTTCCCACCAATGTATCAGGACAGTACCTAAGCGTTTAGATCGATCAGCTTTCTAAAGCTGCAGTGATTTATTTAGGGCATGTCATATGTTTGTATCGAGGGTACTCACCTAACCTCAGGTCTTGTTTAATATTTCGCGACAGGGTGGTAATGGGATCTTCGTTTCATGCGATAATAATTTTTCCCTCATTAGGTTTTGTCGACTTCTGGCTATGATAACGTTCATAGCCCGTCTGGCACTAACAGCAAGGGGTTGCCCAGATCTTTTACTTTTATGGTTCTCGATAGAGGAGTGGTTGGAATGTAAAGCTATGAAAACCAAAAGGTCAGCGCTAACAACACAGAATATAAAGAATACAAACATACGACTGATGTACTATGAAGTTTACGGCTAGTGCCTATTCCTTGAGCTATTAGGGCTCACATAATAATGTCATCCAGACCGAATTTTAGTTACGGTAACGAGACATAAGTCATCTGCCCATAACAGGATTACAGTGCTAGCTTTGAAGGGTCTGAAAAATGACTATAACTCCAATACTAACGACTCCATATCCACTTTGTGCAAAACAATCACTTCAATTCTGTTTTCTATAACGCTCCATTTCATTATGTAATTTAACAATGACAGTGAAAAATAGTATGTGAAGTGGCGGTAAATCGATCGAAGTTTCTCACTTAACAAATGCATTTCAAAGAATTAGGAAAAAAGAAGAAAATATCTTTTAAAATTTTATTATGATTTATGGCCAGACTAGTTACTAATTAAGATTATGCTTATAAAAATTCAATAAAGAAATTACCCGAAGTTAAAAAATGCTCATCTTTACGGTGAAGGCCATGATTTTAATGATCGGATACTTCATGCGGCGCTAATTGATAATCTACAAGGCATGATATGAATGTTAATGTAAATGCTTTGAGGGAGATATTTTGGCTTAGAGGTGAGAAAATCTAACCGTTGCAATAAAATGATCGCGAGAATTCGGAGGTTTTAGTGTGACGTCAGAGGCGGGGCGGGGAAAGGCGCAGCAAGGCGCGCGCCGGCGGCAGCACCCCGACCCTGGCCGCCTAGCGAGAAAGTATCTGTTGATCTGTTGGGCTGTTGCGTAGCGGACGCAAGGGCCGCGCTACGGTAGCTTGCGCTACGCGCTACACCACGTCCGTTCATTGTCCGTAATCGCCGCCCTACGCGCTCTTCGTAAACAAACACAACTGTCATAACTGCACATTAATGTTAACAGTGATTATTTCATTTCAACTACTTATTTGCTTGTGATTTCATTCAGTGCCTGCAGACAAACACGCTTGGCGGGAGTAAACGACCCGTTAAACGCCCACGGACTGTAGTAAGGTTGTAGTAGACCCACCGCCGGACTCGCCAACCGAGTGATGCATCGTACTACCGAGACCCTTAGGTACGATTTAATATAAGCTTTAAAGGAATATAATAGTTGTACTACTTACATTAGTAGATATAATGTTTAATAATATAAATAATTACAATAGCACTTAAATAAATTATTATTATAAATCTTAACTCAATTTCACTTTTGAGTATCTGTTGATCAATTTGCTTATTCCATATTATACAAAAAAATTGTTGTTAGTTTTTGTAAATTTCCGGTAAAAATAGGCTATCGCCTTCTATCTCGTAATGCATAGTCAGTCTTTTTGAAGTTCACTGTTGAATGTTTTAGAATTTCATTAGCAACTCTGCTCCCATCTCCAAAATATGGGATTTGAAATCCATTTAAATTTAAAAATATTATTAATTATGAACGAAAATTAGGTATTCATATTATTTAATAAGGCTGAGTAGAAGCAGAAGATGCAGTAAGTATATATTTATTTAATACCAGCTGATACACATGACATAGTCAGCGTTGTTTGATATATCAAGAAAACACACATCACTGAACATGTAGTGCTTATAAAAACTGTTGTTTCTTAAAACTTTAATAAATTTATATTTCGCTTCGCTTTCGCTATTAAGATATCGCAATATTTTTTTTTGATAAGGGTCAAGTGTCTAAGAAATAAAACTTAGAAAACTTAATTGAAATCTATCCAGTAGTTTGCCCGTGATGCTGCAATCTCTATCATTTTATTTATATAGAAACTAATAAATTTTACTAGGTGATATTAATTTTCAGTTTAGTTTAAGACACCTTATTTATGCTAAAGTGACTAGACTACTATACTGGGTTTCTACTCACCTTTTTCTGCCAAAAAATAGCAGTGCCCGCATTGATGTGTCCGGTCTGAAGGATATACAGAGCCAGCATAGTTACAGGCTGTGAGGCATTCCATCATAGTCGTCAGGGATGACAACGGATCTGTAGCCTTCTTTGAATAAAGTTGGCTGTAATTTTGTTAGCCGCTTCAGTTTTATGAAAATAATACTAACCATAAAATTATTTTTTTCTTTGTAATCTTTAACGCGAATAAGAAACGGTTCACAGTTTTTAATATTTTTTTTATAGAATAAGGGTAACAATAGAACACACAGTCCACCTGATGGTAAATGGTTGCTGTGGCCCATAGACATCTACATCTATCTTCGTTCGAGGATTAAAATGCAGATGCGTTCACAGCCGTGAGGACTAAGATAGAATGCCTCTTTTCCAGTAAAATGAGTCCCCGGTTTTCTACACTCACCATAAGAAGCACAGCAGCATCAAACTGCTATTTTACGCTGGTATTCTGTGAGAATCTTTCCCCGGTCGAGCCGACCCATTCGTGCTACAACTATACTATTAATATAGCTACAGCATGGCTCTACCACGTAAACATTTTTAACAATTTAAACTACATAAACCTACCGTGAAAATAATTTTAGTGTCAGCTTAATTATATTACTTCAGCAAGGTTCAGCATATCGAATTGCATATGATTTAGGAGTATAAAGAGAATATGGGAATGAGTAACAATTCGAAATTACAATTTGACTGAATTAAAAAATGTTCGAATATATTTTTTCGTAGATTTGTACATTCGTGGGCCAGTAATTGACTCGTCTTCCTTAACTCAATCACGAAATCGATTCCAAACCAATTTTATTCGATGCGTAATTGTTTCTACACCTAAGTGTTTTTTAAATGTTTTCATAAAAATGGATTCTGCAGGTTTTGTGAACATAAAGAAAATAGCTTAAATAAGTCACTAACAGGGAAGAATTGATATAACAAGCAGGCCGAATTGCATCTATGCCTATTTAAAGAATATTAAAAAATTAAAATAATAACGAAAATACATTATATACTTTTTGTTAATTAAGTAGTAATAATAACGTAGCGCAGCGTGAAAAAGTTGTCATGTGATAGCGATGTATGAGAATCCACCGCCCCATCGTCCATTAGGTGTCGTCAGAGGCGACTATGGCAAGACCAAAAAGATCTTGTGGCATCCCATCTCTTCGATCCGATCGATGGTTATAAAACACCCCGAACGACGATGGGAAGCAGTCTCTCTCTCAGTGACTGTTACTACGATCATAGGGGGTGAGGGTTGGGGATTTTGCCATAGTTAAACACGCGTGTTGCCAGTGATGACTTATGGATATGAGACGTGGTCCTTCAGTGCTGGCCGTATGAGGAAGCTCAAGGTCGCTCAGCGAGGTATGGAGACGGCTATGCTCGGTGTTTCTCTGCGTGATAAAATAAGAAATGAGGATATCCGCAGTAGAAGCAGAGTGACCGACATAGCCCAACAGATCAATAAGCACAAGTGGCAATGGGCCGGCCATATAGCTCGAAGACCCAAAACCGATGGGGAAAAAAGGTTCTTGTGTGGCAGCCTCGTACCCGTAGGCAAAGTAGGGTAGGGTCCCCCACTAGATGGAGTGATGACCTGGTAAGACATGCAGGAATTGTATGGATGCAGGTGGCCTTGGGGGAGGTCTATGTTCAGCAGTGGACTTGTGAAGGGATTATAGCCCTTATATAGATGATGATGATGATGACACGCTTGGCAAGCGGGTTGTCAACCGCAGTTTTTTTTTATTATTTTCAGTTGTTATCAGGAAGATACTGCTGCTTCAAATCCTCTCTTTCGACTCTTAGGACACCAACAGAATGATATGGGGTAGTGGATATTCTTACACCGACGCTACACGGTTCATCCCCATTAAGGCAATCTCCGAAATTGCCGGATGGATTTTGACGGGACTTTCACTGACAGATATTATAAAGAGTAGCTTAGGCTACTTTTGTTCTAGAAAAATAATTAGGGTTCCGCGCATATATAGTCAAAACCCATGAAATCCAATCGTCATAGATTCCACGTGGACGACGTTGCGGGGTACAGCTAGTAATTGAATATAATTCTATAATTTTTACATATTTTTGCAATTGAAATAATAAACATTCTTCAGAGAATAAAGATATCTTAGACAACAAATAAAATGGCCATAAATAATATAACTACAATATCATAGAGTAATAAATAGTGAATAATGGATATTACAGAAGAAAATTATTATTAGGTAGTATTGAAATTATTTATTTTTTCGAATAAATTATGATAAATTATTGCTTAAGTCGTTGTAGCTCAGGGAATAAGTGTTTGCCTTTAAATTCATATTAAGTGAGCGTCCGCTAATAAAAATATCTTAAGTTGGGGAATTACTGTTACTACTATTGCTAAGAAAGAGTCATGAGGTAAGAGAAAGAAATAATAATCAAAGAATCGGAAATTTGAAATTTACGATGCAGGGAAAAGGTTAAATTGAATTATACCACAATAAACCATACGTCATTGTCAGTGACGTCATTGATTTTAAGTAACTAACTTTGTACGAGTTCAGCAACGAAGAAAAATATCACGAAAGTGAGTGAGTGCGAGCGTGATTAAGAATTTAATAATATTTCGAGGACATGTAAAGTCCGCTAATTCGTATAAGAACAAGGCGGTGTTCCCTTTTCTGCACCCTAACCTTCTCAGAAATGGTAGCATAATGTGCTATTTTTTATATCACATTCAAAGTAACTCGAGTGAATTCATTCATGAAAAATTTTTAACAATTATTATATAGCCTAGACTCTACACAAATTAACCACTGCTCCAGCAAGGTTTAGCATATCGAATTACATTTTAACCTGTTTCCCATAGTTTTAATAAATACTCTAGCAAATATAGCATTTAAAGAATATTTTTTAATCTTAATTTTTGAAGTTATACTTCTTTCGGCGCGTTTGAGAAAAATGATGAGAGTGATTTTTTTACGATGCGCGCGCACACCGACACCTAAAAACGACACCATGTCGTTGTTACGATGCGTGCGCACACTGACACCTAAAAACGACAACTTCAGTTGGTAATTGTCTGTCAACTGTCAAGTTTTCGACTATATTCAAGGAAGTTAATGAAAGATATATATGAGTCTATAAAATTTGTTTTTTTTTTTGTTATTTTTGTTTTGTTACGCTAAAGAAATATAACTTCTTACGTGCGTACATAAGTACATACACACACACACGTTTTTTGTTATATTTTGTCGTAAAAACGATATAAAAAAACAATTACATTTTATATGATTATTCAATTATATATTAGATATTCTTATATTTAACCCTATTACTCTTAATACTTGTCTTTCCCGTGTAATAGCAGCGTAAGAGGATTTACTACCCAATATGTATACGTGGATGTTCTAAGAAGCGACAGAGGGAAATAAAATATGGGATGGGCAGCAGCATCTTCCTAATAATAACTAAAAGTAGAAATAAATTAAAAGTAAAAAAAAACTTTTTAGCTTTATTATCAAATAAATTGTGTAATGAAATTATAAGTTGATAGTAAAACTTTTAAAGGAGAAGTTTATTTTATTCTTTTTAGCGCATTTAAATAAAAGTTTGTTTTAAAAAAAGTCTTTTTTTACTTTTAATATATTTTTTACTTTTCAGTTATCGCTGGTCAGGTTTTTCAGTCTGATCATCTCATTCAACGCATCATTGTTGCAAGGTCGTTTGTCGGTTAATTTTGAACAGTCTAGCTCTTCAATAAGGAGACCTCCTAATGATTTTACCCTACTTAAGGCCACGTATGCTTTACCAGCAGCGAAGAACTTCGAACCTAAGTATACAACGGCATGTACTACCCTGCATTTTGTGTACTGTGCAAGCCCAACATAATATAATTGCGCATTCTTCGTTCTGCAGTGTTGTGACTATATTCTGCTGGAAATTGTAGTCTCGGTTTTGATGAGATGAACACCTTCTTGACCGAAGTCTATACGGATGGATGGTATGCCAATATAATACATTTGTGCTCTCTGGAAGCAGGGCCATATGATTTCTGTAATATGTCCAATGGCACCATTCACGAGACCTTTGGACAACCAAAGTTTACCAACCAATGCTACAGAATCGAGCAATTCGACCTTAATATCATATTCGAGGACTCCAAAAACTCCAGTACACCAACATTTCAAACGGATTGGAGCAACCGAGTTTATGATCACCATTTTATTTTTGATTAACTCGCATTGGTATTCTCAGCAAGTCCTTTCATTTGATACTCATATTGTAGGAAAGCACAAAAAATTTAGTCTGCCATCTTTAGAAGTCCGCCATATTGGATTTAGAGTGACGTCACTTTATTTTTCGAGTTACACTAAGCAATCCCTTTCATTTGATACCCATATTGTAGGAGTGCATTAAAAATAACTAGACCGCCATCTTGGATGTTCCGCCATGCATAGTCATCCAAACTTAACGTGTATACAAAATTTCAGCTCAATCGATTGAAGATTTCTGCTTCAAAATTCAGTTGCAAGATTCCACCCGAACAAACATAGTTACATTGCAAGTTAAATAAAAGCTTGTAAAAAACTGTTTGCAAAACCCTCTTGCCAAGCGTGGCAACTATGATCAATATTCTTTTTTGAGGGGACCTATATTTAGCAGTGGATTTTTGATTGGCTGTTAAAAAATAAACTGGCTGTTAAATAAAAAAATAAGAAAAATGTACGCTAAAGCTTATTAATATAGCTCATTTACGAAACGGAGTACGGAGCATGATTTATGATCGCAGTTAGTTGTTTATTTCGAGTTACTTGTTTGTGGCATTGTGTAGTTGTGTTACAGTCTTGGAAATCGTTTTCGTCGACATACGAGATGATTTCCCGTAATATAGGCATTTTATAACATTTTGTAAAGCTGCAAATTTTGAGCGGCCGCCAATTCGGAAAGCAAGCGCTTGTATTTGTTATGCATTACGAACGCTTTTCCTTCGAATTAATTTCTACCTTCAAATAATTAAGAGATATAATTTCATTTCATAGGACTACTTAATATGCAGTGTTGAATGGCATGCGATAAATGAAATTATAATTTTCATACTTCGTAAAATTAAAAGATTTCATAATCAGATCAACAAAATAACAAAATGTTAGCACACCAATCTATCAATCGTCGATCAATGCCATTAATCGACGTCGATCGATGTCGATCGATTGGTTTGGTCGCTTTAGCTGATCGACGGATACTGGCCGATAAAACGTTGTTCAATTATCTATGGGCATCGATCGACAATAAATCGATGTGGTTGTGTGCTCACCATCAGTATCATTCAAAATGTATTCAGAAGAGGACACCTTATTGTTGGCCAGTGCACTCTTGCCCGTATTATTATTACGGGGTCGAAAGAGTCGCAAACGCAGAAGACTCTGGATGCAACCATTTTTTAAGACCAGAGATCGCTTATTTCATCTAGATAACATTTTACAGATCGACAATGGATCGATTGGTGTAGTACACAGTAAGAAAGGTAGACGGAGCGCTGCGTACATTTCAAGTACCGCCGAAAACCCACTCAACTCCTTGACACGAAAGATTTGTGCGAGGGCTTATTTTTCTTTGTTGGTGCGCGATTTCATTTAATTTCGTGGCCAGCCAAATCTTGCTGTGTTTAAAACAACGGCAACCTAGATAAATAAGCGTAGAGAAAACCTACACCTTGCACGTTATCTTTGAATATTACTGTGTAGGGAGTGTTTTAAAATAAATAATAAAGAATATCAAGTATTTATAACAAAATCGCTCACGGGGAAATTAGGATATGTATAAACTGTACTGTTGCACAATGGTTCTGACTTTATGACAGCTAAAGATTTCCATAACTTAATATTACAATTTTTATTGATGTTAGGGCGTTTAATTTAACTAATTATTAACTTATTAACTCCCGAAATTAATAATTAAAACTGAAGATACTTTTTTTACAGAAAGTGAAGTAACATCCGACTTACAGTCCACCTGATGGTAAGTATCTACTGTATCATTATCACGTGGTAAGGCTATGCCGCAGCTATTTTATGATTTCTTTTATAGGATAAGGGTAACAAACGAGCACACAGTCCACCTGATGGTAAGTGGTTGCTGCGGCCCATAGACATCTACATCTGTCCTTTATTACAAATTAAAATGCAGATGCGTTGTCACCCATGAGGACTAAGACGGTATGCCTCATTTCCAATAAAAAGGGTATCCGGTCCTCTACATTCACCATACGAAACACAGCAGCGTTAAGCTGCTATTTTACGCTGGTATTCTGTGAGAACGTGGTCCTTCCGCGGTCGAGCCGACCCATTCGTGCTACAACTATACTACTAATATAGCTGCAGCATGGCTCTACCACATGATTATTGCACGAATGGGTCAGCAGGAGAAGATCCACTATAAAAAGTGATGACCCTAAAGAAACAGAGCCTTTTTCAGTAACAAAGTTAATAAAAAATAATTATTCTTAATCGATGATAGATGCATAATTATATCAATGAGTCAAAGCATCCACTTACCATCAGGTGAACTGTGTGCTCATTCGTCACTCTTGTTCTCGCAGTAATTAACAATATAATTTTGAGGCCATATTAGATTTTATTAGAGGCCAGTTAATGGCTACTCTACGTATATATATATGGTTACTAATAATAAGATGCGAACTTGAAAGGGATTCATCGTCTATCATGTGGTAGCTAACGACTATCAGTTTCAGTTGTCGTTTAAGCTTGTAAACTTTTAAAAACAAACCACTTTGAGACGAAAAAAACATTCCTTATGACCCATAGACACATATACATCTATCATCAAATAATTATTAAAATTAAAATTTGTTTTCGACCATGAGGACTAAGATGAAATGCCTCGTTACCAGTAAAATGGGTCTCCGGTTCTCTACAATCACCATACGCTGGTATTCTCAGAGCATGTTCCTTCCCCGGTCGAGCCCACCCATTCATGCTGCAGTTATGTTGTGTAGCTAGCACTGCTGAAGCGAGGCTCTACCTCTATTTTTCTTGATCTGAGTTTTATCATTCAGACTTCCAATGTTGTTAGTGTTTTGTGTTTTATTGCACTCATGTCTTCAAGGTAAATTTTTTCATGTTTTGTATTTAGTCCGTGAATAATGCACTTCTTGACAATTTCATCACCCCTGGTTTGTGGGGTTTGTGAGAGGATTTGTCATAACTAAGCTTAGCTTAGCTTAGTTTAGCTTAGCTTATGAAGTGGATTGGTAATCACAGTATCTATATCAGGCATCTTGTAATTTTGAAGCAAGTCCCCGTCGCCGGTTTGGGAAATCCTCAAGTGAAAATCGAGCATGTTTTAAAAAATAGATATTTTCAAAATATTCCCTTAGGTAAACTCTAAAATAAGAAGTATTCATGCGTCTCTAATACAGGGTACAACGCTTTATATTAGCACTAGGTACCTATGTTGAGAATGAGATAGTTGTCATTTAAGTATTTATATATCATCCAGAGATTCCTAGTTGAGTACACTCCTGTAGTTATTATAAAAGTTACATTAAAAAAGTATAAGTAAGTAGAGTACCTTTAACCGACGAGCGTGTATGCGTAGGTATATAGATGTGGAGGAAGCGAGAGAGGTGTGTCAGGATCGTGCCAAATGGTGGTCCATAGTCTTTGCCTACCCCTTTGGGTGACAGGCATGAGTGTTTTTTATATTAAAGAAGTATGTACTATGTGAGACAAGGCACATGTTGAGGAGTGCATACGTTTTGGGAAACGTTTGCGATATCAGTATTCGGTATCAGTTCTAATCTGTCGTGTCGCTTTGCTGCCACGACGGTACTCATGTTCCATAATGACTTGAATTTTTAACGTATCCATGATTTTTTTTTTTACTTATTATATGCCAGTGCTTGACCACAATCCCACCTGGTGGTAAGTGGTGATGCAGCCCTAGATGGTAAATCGCACTGTCTTAACTTAACAAAAGCCATACTATTCACTCTTGCCTTGAAGACGCCCAGATTGTATTCGGACGGAAAGCTAGACGCCGGCAAATTATTCCACTTCTTTGCTGTATGCATTATAAAAGCAAACCGTTTGGTTCTAATGCGTGGAATAATGATAACCAAAAAGATTCAAATACGATGAAAACATAACGCTAATCAATAAACAAATGAGTAATATTGAAAAAAAGAATTCCATGTTTTTAAAATAAAATAAATTTGAAATTAGAATTCTTAGCCAAACAAAAACTATTTTGATTTGAAATATCCGGTACTGCAAAGCAGCAATTTCATAGGTAAAGACCTCTTATTAATTTAGATTATAAATAATGCTTCAAAAATATTTTATTGTTTTATATTTTATTTTATTTTATGTAAAATTTTTAATACTCTCCCGCACCCTTTGTCAGTATAATTAAGAAGAAATTGAAGCCCCCCTCCCCCCCAAACCTGCTTACGTTATACTTGAACGCCCCCAAATTAAGGTCCAATTCTATTAATTATCATGTGTGCAATTTGTGTACACAAAATGCCTGCCTGACAGAGAACAAATTCGTAGAGTGAGAATAACATCATTTCTTATAATAAAGATATATGTGGTAGCAGTTGACAACATTAGAATAAATTGACAGCAGAACACAAATACTTATTTAGAATTTTTCTCTAGCGGATAAATCGACTATGTAATACGAGTACAGTGCATAGATAAAAGATTTTACAAAGTGTTATATTATTTTTAACTTTTATTTTTAATATAATATTATATTTATTGAAGAATATACACACATTGTTTAATTGTTTATATTTTTATTTATGGTCAGTCCGTCGACTTCACATATATTATTATCTGCAAGTACCACCAAGTCCTTTTCGAGAAACAAAAATGACTTTCGTCATTGTTAGTTGTGGTAGGTACTTGTTTATTATTCAAAGTTCATAAATTCAATTTCAGTAACATAAGCTTTTATAATCGATATATTTGAATGCCAAATTTTTATCTACTTGTCAAGCTCATTAAAAAACGTTGTATATTCCTACAGCATGACATATGAATTAAGGTGCGACTATGGAAATTGGCACCTGTTCAGGTGATCTTTATTTTAAGCGAAGCCAACACCCCTGAATGTCATTTGTACCGTGTGTAATGGTAAAAGAGGATTTTGGTTCTCCTTTCATACTAATGTTGTTGGTAAGATAAATAAAACTGCATATAAACATACCAAAATGAAGTAATAAAGTAAAGTAAAGTAAAAATAAGTAAAGCAAAGTAATGTGTTTTACAAATTAAGTTTTCAATTATTCTCAATAATTTACTATATTATCTTTTTTATGAAATAATTATAATAATTTTATTGGGATATTCCATCAAAAAATAATAATTGTTAATATCTACCTAATACTATATTCAAGATACATTTTTATACCGTGAATTTACACTACATAATATAATAAATCAAATTCTTAAAATTAGTGTAAATGTTCAATCTATATGATATGTAATCTCCTTATCTGCCGAATTCCAAAAAAGAAACGGTACTCAATTCGGCTGTATGTTTTTTTTATGTGTGTTACCTCATAACTTTTTACTGGGTGAACCGATTTCGATGACTCTTTTTTATTTGAAAGCTGGTACCCCTCGGGTAGACCCATATGAATTTGATCAAGGTCACGCTAATAGTTTTTGAGTTATTCTTAATAACTTATACTGAAGTCGGCTGTACAAAATGTTTAATTTTAAATTATTTTAAAATCATCTTCAAAAATGTATTAACTGTGAGTCGATTCCTGGCGCTACACGTACAAGAATTGAGATAAGATGAAGGAATTAATATTAACTATACCCACCCAGATTCGCCTGGATCGATTAATGTAGCATTATTTAGATTTAAACTAATCAAAGACCAATTTTACAAATGTTTGATTTTTTCTATTTTTTTTGTAGTAGTTTAAATAACATAGAATTAGATTATACTGGCATATAGACGACTTGACAGCCCGAAAACGTGTGACTAATTTTGATTTGTCATTGTGTGCGTTAGCTAGTGATGTACATTTACTTACAAGGACCATTAAAAATGATTGTTAAGGAAGCGATAAAAAGATTTAAAAAAATTCTTTAGTGCACGCAATTGAATAACTTCAAATATTAACTGAATTTTTACCATGATAGTTCTAAAATAATAAAAAAATATTCATATAATATGTTCTTGGGAATAAGCTAAACCTACCTGCCCTTGTTACCTGCCTACCTCCTTTGTTGGATTTTAATTAAAATGTATGTAATCACAGGTGACTGTACCATTATTCTTAAAAGAACTTGTATTTTCGAGCTATGATCTTTAGAGAATAATGTTTACTGCCATGGACAGCTTCCCCGGAATTTCTTTTTTGTCATATTGTTAATATAAATAGGTAGATACTTAACTAAGTATATACCTATTTATATTTTATATAATGTTTTGATTTGGAAATAAAAAACGGGGACACGGAGTACATAATGACTGCTTTACTTTTCATATAAGTATTACTTTTGATAATTGCAAACATTTAATAATTAATAATTAAATACATTATAGAAGTTTATTTTAACATAAGGCTTAAATATGAATTTAAACTTAATAATTTAAGTAAGGAAACTTGCAGCAATCAGTTAAATAAGATCTGTTCTGTTTAAATACCAATATTTTTATGAGGTAGAGCCATACTGCAGCTATATTAAGAGTATAATAGTAGCAGAAATGGGTCGGCTCTACCTGGGAAGGACCACGCTCTAACAGAATTCCAGCGTAAAATAGCAGCTTAATACTGCTGTGTTTTGTATGGTGAGTGTAGAGAACCGGAGACCCATTTTACTGGAAAAGAGGCATCTTAGTCCTCACGGCTGACAACGCATCTGCATTTTAATTCGCAAACGAAGATAGATGTAGATATCTACGGGCCACAGCAACCACTTACCATCAGGTGGACGGTGTGCTCGTTTGTCATCCTTATTCTATAAGAAAAGGCTTAATCATGCTTCATGTTTATATTATTTCATCTGTCCCTGAAAAGTATAAAGTAATAATAAACCTATTATCATTTTAGCTGCATGAATTTTAAAAACATAATGATCTTAACACAGTAAAGTGCACCAAGTATCTAAGGATACAGATGCACTTTCTATTCTCTCAATCTCGATATGTTAAGAAAATGGTCACTCATTCATGGACTGACCGCGGCAAGTGCAACTTAATCTCGTAGATCTATTGGTCTGCGCGCTTAACCACGAGTTCCTCTTCTCGGTACAATGTCTTCGGCCATCAAGCATGGATCGGTCGACGAAAGTTGTGAGTATCAAATACTATAGAATTTATACTAGTATGGAGTCTCATGCGCGGGCGTCTAGTGGCGCTTCAGGAGCATTATTAAATATCTATACCTAACTACGCTAAAATTTTTATCATTGTGACTTGGGATTATAATACGAAGCTCCGCTCAACCCCCTGAGTAAAATAGCGTGATGCTATGAATATTGTACTAGTAAGATTTTACATTTATTTTGATTGATACGTAGATACTTAGTAGGGTTCAGAATGGCCTAAAGAGGATAATCTCAAGATTTTTTTATCTTTAATGTACTACAGTTTTATAATATATAAAAATCTGTCTGTATTTTTATCTAAAGTTTTGAAAGTTAAATTTTTAGTCTTCTTACACACCGCGAGGGGAATTTGGGAAGTTCAAAGACCGCACGCACCGACCCACGCCCGCGATAACAACATTTTTACGAGCCCCGTGATCGGAGCGAAGTTCAGGGGCAGAATGGAGTAGATCAAGAGATTAAATCGACGCTTACTTAGTGAAACAAAATATTTCGGTGATGTAGGTCGAGGAAAATTAATTATACTATCAACAGAAATAAACAAAATAAATTTATTTGTCGGTAATTTTCTATTCTATTTGAGATTGAGATTAGATTAATATTCCATACAGTGGTGATGTTAGAATCCAACACCACACCTCTCCCTTCGTTAGCTACTTAAGTGGTGATCATCACCCTTGTCATTGAAATGCCAATGTTTAAAAAAGTGCAGCAAATATCACACTTTATTTGTTTTTTTTTATACGATAAGGGTGACAAACGAGCACACATTCCACCTGATGGTAAGTGGTTGCTGCGGCCCATAGACATCTACATCTATCCTCTATTACAAATCAAAATGTAGATGCGTTGTCACCCGTGAGGACTAAGATGGAATGCCTCATTTCCAGTAAAAAGGGCCTCCGGCCACCTGCACTCACCAAGCGAAACGCAGAGATAAACCTCTACTTCACGCTGGTTTTCTATGAGATCGTGGTACCACCCCGGTTCGAGCCGGCCCATCCGTGCGACAGCAAAAGCTGTCGCGTGGCTCTACCACTGTTAAAAATTTGTTATTATATAACAAATTTTTCCCATTAGTCTTTTATACTTCCCAAGAAAATGTTTGCAGAAAATTGTTGAGTTCTTCTTTGGATTCCAACCAACCCGTCCAATTAACCTTAAATATACTTTCTAATTATAGAATCCGGAGGGAATCTGTTTGACAAAAGGCAAAATAAAATTACATTTTAGAACGCAAACCAAGGCTTTATTTTCTTGTTGTGTGGGCAAGTCTATCGATTCATTATAAACATTCGAGATAAATATCGACATTAATTTTGATATATGTAGTTGAATCAAATCCCTAGCGTACATGTATAATATTTTGTATAAAAATGTATTTACCAAATTCATGCAAATTATCAATAACGTGACTTTTTTCTTTGCACAATATCAAAATTAACAAAATAATTGAAAACATTCTATATTTTAAACAGTATATAACATAAATTTTAACCAAAAATAAACGCGTCATAACATTGACGATGTCTTGAGAATTTATATGTGAATTGTGCAAATATCAGGATTATTTCTATTATTAACACTACAGTCACTTACAAAACAAGTAACCATTTTGGAAAAAAGTTACTTGCTAAACATAACCAATAGTATGTTCAATTAGGGAACATGAATAAAATAGGCGACTCACACGATAGGCAAATTGTATATTTAAAAGGAATGAAAAATACAAAATATTTGGTGGCGATCGGGTCGCGAGCTATCGGCGAGTGCCGGTCTTAGGCGTGGTGGTGAGAAACCCCCCGCACTTCACATACTCCCCGCAAACACCGTCGGTGCTGTCGTAACGGCGCCGACATACTCCCGGCGCTGGAAAGCTTAACAGCTTTCAAGATCTTCCAACTCATCGGGCTTCGGTAGTAGGACGATTCTGTTTAGGGCGCGCCGCACAATTCCTCTTGCAGTGTCTATATCTGCGACGCGTGTCAATCCGTCAGATCCCGGGAAGAGTTTTCTTACACGTCCGAAACGCCAATAGAGCGGTGGAGCGTTTTCCTCTTTCAAGAGGACTAGGTCGTCAATTTGTAGGCTCTCTTTGGACTTCGTGCGCCACTTCGTCCTCAACTGCAGCTCCGCAATGTACTCGTGGCTCCAGCGTCGCCAAAAGTGTTGCTTAAACTGCTCGATGCGCTGGAATCTGTCGAGACGATTGGCATTAGCGGATTGTAGACACGGAGATGGCAGCGAGCTTAGTGGTCTACCAATTAAAAAGTGGCCCGGAGTTAAGGGATAATAGTCCGTGGGAGAGGAACTTAATGGACATAGGGGGCGGCTATTTAGGATACATTCTATTTGTGTGAACAAAGATGACAATTCCTCATAGGTTAGGTGCGTAGTCCCTAATATCCTAGCCAGGTGGAATTTGGCTGACTTTACACCGGCCTCCATCAAACCATTGAAGTGAGGAGCGTATGCAGGCGAAAAACAAAATTCAACGCCTTCGTTAGCGGCAAAATTAGCGATAGTTTTGGCATTAACTTCAAAAAACTCTTTAAGTTCCTTTGAAGCAGCTACAAAGTTTCCACCATTGTCGCAGAATATCTGCTTTGGTAGCCCTCTCCGTGAAACAAAGCGTCTCAAAGTTAATATAAAAGCATCCTTGGACAGCTCACTAACAGCCTCCAAATGGATGCACTTATACCTAAAACATATGAAAATACACAAATAACATTTTGTAATTTTACAACCACGACCTTTGCGATCCGTGACCATAAATGGCCCAGCGAAATCAGTCCCTACTGTAATAAAAGGAAAGTCGGGCATTAGTCTTTGAGCAGGTAGGTTGCCCATTATGTTTTTCATAGACTGACCCTTAAAACGCCTACATACGGTGCAATTATGCACAGTACGTCTAGCCAGACTTCTTCCACTAATGGGCCAAAAACGCGTTCTAATAGAAGCCAGTAAGGCTTGGGGCCCCAGATGTAGAAGCCGTACGTGTTCTTGTTGGAATAAAAGTTGAGTAAAATGGTGTTTAGAGCTTAACAACATGGGATGCTTCATATCGAAACTATATTCAGAAGCCTGAATTCGACCACCTACTCTTATCACTCCTTCATGTAAAAATGGATTAAGTGCCGAAATATGCGACTTAGGACTTAGGGAATTTCCTTTTAATAATAAGTCGTATTCTTTAGGGAATGCCTCTAATTGGGAAATATACACTAATGAATTAAGAGTTTTATTGAGCTCAGCGGTAGTTAAGGAACCTGTAATTTTAGTTTTAGAATTTTTACAGTTATTAATAAATCTATGTACATGGGCTAAAATGTGTTGTAATTGTTTTAATTTAGAATATTTGTTAAAGTTAATAATTGATTGATAATTATCACAAATAGCAACTGGATGTGCTTTAACTTCCGGCAAATTCTTCATCTCAATAATAGTCTGCGACTGCATAGAAGGCCACTCGGACTCTGGCAACGATAAAAACTTAGGTCCATACCACCACATATCACATGCAGCGATCTGTTGTGGGTTCACGCCACGGGATAGCAGGTCAGCTGGGTTGTGTTCTGTAGGAACGTGGTGCCATGAATTTGCGTCAGTCAGCTCTCTAATGGCGGCGACTCTGTTGGCAACGAATGCTTTCAAGTTAGAAGAACCGCAGCGCAACCAACTAAGAACTACGCTCGAGTCAGTCCAATAGACATGACGCGATATTTTACGTCGCAAGGCTTTGGTCACAGATGAGCTCATTTCAGCTGCCAGAAGAGCACCTGAAAGCTCCAAACGAGGAATTGTAATAGGGCTGGATGCTGGGGCAACGCGAGATTTCGCACATAAAAGTTGGAGATGTATTTGTCCTTCTTTATTTGTAGAGCGAAGGTACAAGCATGCACCATAGGCGCGTTGCGATGCATCGCAAAAACAGTGGATTTCAGCAGAGACTGGATATTCTATTGATACCCATCTAGGTATATTTAGTGAAAAAAGGCATTTAAGTCCATCAACAAAAGGTCTCCAGACATCGACAATATCCTTTGGAGCGGGCTCATCCCAGTCCAATTTGAGAGACCATAAGGTCTTAAAGGAAAGGAAAGGAAGGAAAGGAATTAAAATTTTGGGAACGATAGTGGACAAGGATAGGAGACCCAAGGGATCGAAGATCTTGAAAGTTGAAGAAAGTATAGTGCGCTTGGTGACGACGTCAGACTGATCCACTGTAATGGGAAAATTAATGCTGTCGGTCGAAGGACTCCAATCTAGGCCCAGCGTATTTGTAGACTGACTCAATGTCAGGTTGCCGGATGACTGGACAACGTCTGAAGGCAGTAAAGAAGGTAAGTTGGATCGGTACTTACGCAAGTCAAAACCAGCCATAGAAAGAGCCACATGTGTTGATTTCTGTATAGACCGTAATTGATCTTCATCATCGCTAGAAGTTAGTAAGTCATCAACACATATGTCCTCCTGTATGACTGCCTTAATAACGTCATCGTCACACTCCTCGCCCACTTGCCAGAGACACCTGGTGGCAAGGAAACTAGCGCTAGCAAATCCGTAGGTGACCGTGTTAAGCCTGAGTGTTTGTAATGGTTTGTCCTCCGCATCACGCCATAAAATCAGCTGTAGGTTTCGGTCAGACTCATCTATTAAAACCTGCCGGTACATTTTTTCAATATCCGCTGACAACACATAACGATATTGCCGGAACCGGATGAGGATATTGAAAAGAGAGTCTTGAACTGTAGGGCCTATCATTTGAATGTCGTTTATAGACAAACCAGATGAAGTGCGAGCTGATGCGTCAAAAACGACGCGTAGACGTGTTGACTCACTGTCTTCACGAATGACAGGATGATGCGGAACAAAATAGGCAAGCTCAGGTCGGTCTACCTCAGATATTGCTAGATGTCCTAGTTTGCGATACTCCTCAATGAAATCAACATAGGCGGACTTAAGTTCCGGTTGCTTGCGAAAGCGACGTTCCAGGTTTATAAATCGCCGCCTGGCTATGAAATACGAAGTGCCTAGGCAGTCTGGTTTGTCGATCAATGGCAGCTTGACACAAAAACGACCTTCTTCAGTGCGTTTTGTGTGCTGTAAAAAATGTTGTTCGCAAGCTTTCTCTTGGTCTGTAAGAAGGGGCCTTTGTGGCAAGCTTTCAAGCTCCCAAAACCTCTTCAAATCATTGTGAAGCTCAACTAAAGTATTGTTGCTTTCAATACTTACAAAATTACATTTCACTGGGGAATTTAAATTGAGATTGTCATTTTGAATATAGTGCATGGGACCTGCGATAAGCCATCCTAATTTAGACTCATGTAGAATAGGATTTCCTTTGCCTAAAGAGTGCTGTTTGGTTCCAATAATGGACCAAAATAGGTCAGCACCGATGAGCAGTCCTATGTCAGACGGCTCATAAAAGCTGGGGTCTGCTAATGCAAAGGACTTCAGGTTAAGGTGTGTAATAGACACAAGAGACTTAGGTATCTTACCTGATATTTGGGGTATGACTAAACATGACGTCATAACGCTGAAAGAACCTACCTTTGAATGAATTCGAACATTGCAACGTTCAGCATTAAGCTTGACAATAGTGTTACATATGCCGACCACATTCCTAACATCAGACGTGGAAGAAGTTAAATTTAACTTTGATTTAAGTGATTTACATAAAGCTAGACTGACTACCGTTGTCTAAGAGAGCTTTAGTGGTAATGTAATTGATTGTTTTGGGATTAAAAATATCAACCAAAGCCGTACATAGTAGTGTCTCAGAAGCAGAAACAGCTGACATTGAAACTGGCTCAGAGACTGCAACATTAGTGACTGCCACATTGGTATCAGAATCCGTAGGTTTGTGTAAAAAGGTATTGTGACGTTTTTTGCATATCTTGCACGTACCTGGAAGCTTGCATGCGCGCGTATTATGCCCTTTGCGCAAACAGTTGGGACACAACTTTAGCTCGGACACTAATGAAAGTCTATCGTCAATAGATTTCGATTGAAATTGTGAGCACTCACAATTACGATGACCTTGACCACAGAAAATACACTTGTGAGGGGCAGTTGCTGATGAGTCGCCCTGCTCAGCGCTAACGAATGACTTAGTATGAGAAACGGGATTTTGTTTGACGCCTTGATTGTGATTCGGGTTTGACTTTATATTTTTGTCTTGTTTACTGCGATAAACAGACTCTAAAACTTCAGCGCGGCCCTTAATAAAAGTCATGAAATCATCTAGGCTAGGCATATCCGAAGCACTAACATTAGCTTGAATGTACTCCTCCCATTTAACACGCGTGTTGCTGTCTAATTTCGCTGAGACTATGAATATGATCAGGGTATCCCAATGATCAGTTGGCTGTTTTAAAGTATTTAAAGCACGTAGGTTTTTTGTGACGTGGTCTACTAGAAATCTTAATGACTTGTCAGACTCACGCAACGGCTCAATATTAAACAAAGACTTCAAATGATTATTTATTAATTGACGAATATTATTAAAACGCTCGCAAAGAAGACTCCATGCCTCAGGATAATTATTGTCGCAAACTTCTAAATTACATATTACACGAGCAGCTTCACCTTCTAGATAGGAATTTAAATAATGAAATTTGTGTATATTTTTTATTTTTGTATTATTATGTATCAGAGAACTGAACGTATCACGAAATTCCAACCATTTGTTGAACGTACCATCAAACTTATTAATTTTAATGACTGGTAAACGAAAGCCGATAACTTCGTGATCATCTTCATCAGCTGTGTAAATGCTGCTATGCTGAAGCGACGACTTTTTTGTCGTACTGCTTACGGAAATAATTTCCTGAGCCAATGCGATCGAATTGTGGAAAGCTTGTTCGATAACTTCTCTGGTATCCAATTCTAAGCTTAAATTATTTTCCTCCAATGCTTCAATCTGATTTTGCACGCTATCGAATTCGCCAAATAAAGTCTCAAGTTTAACTAATCGCTGCGATAGCACGCTAACTTCCGTAGGAGTAAGCTTTTTACCTTTTAATTCTTCTAAATGGTTATTAAATTTCGTAACACGGCCTCTAATTGAAGCGCGTTTTAAATTAAGAGTTTTGTACTTTGCCTCCATGCTAGCAAAGTTAACGCGCAGACAATCAAAACAACTAGTTATGCGCTGTACTAATCAAATAAATAAGAATTGCATACAATACGTTCCTCGCTTCGTGGCCGCTGTGACGTAAACCGGTTCAAAATCAGCAGAAGCGCGGTGAAAGGTGGGATTGATGACGCGCGACGCCCGCGGTCCAGTACCACGACGTGAGCCCGCAGTGCTGGCAGTGACACGGGATGCGATGATAGTCTCGAGCGACCGCTGCACCGTAGCTGAAATTGATTGTTGGAATGCTTTGCAGATATCTCCGTACATAAAATAATAACGGGAAGCAAGGTTGATCGTAAATTTAATTGATTTGTGCAAATAATAGTTTAATTAGCGTAATATAGGGCTTAGCGAATGATTATGCTATAGTGATGACTAATTTGTTTGCGTGCATAAACAGCTAACAGTGAATAGCGAGAAGTGAATTTACTTGCATTGAGGAGTTAAGCTCAAATTTTTGCGTAGCTATGTATGCTTACGTTTAAAGAAATAGGTTCAGCTATTTAAATTCTAACTATTTAACAGTGGCTACCAACTAATTAAATGCTAGTGAAGACTTTCAAGTCGTAAAATAGGCGCAATGAATGCAAATTATAGGCGGCTTGAAAAATAGCACTGATTACCTAGCAAATGATACGGCTAAATAATAGTAAGAAATGATAGACAATTAGCTGATAGGTAAGCAAATAGGTGTAAATAGGTGATTTTAACTCGTTAGGTATGTAAATTGTCGGTAGGTTTATCTAGGTAATTCTTTTAGGATTGTTTTAATAGGTATTTTATTTGGTAGGATTATTGAGTAGTAATAGTTTATTTAGATTAACAGTTTTATATACGAAAGGGTATAAGATAGACAAGGGTATAAGGAATATAAAGGATGTTGCTTAAGAATAGGTAGGTAGGGTAAGGCAACAAAAATAGGACTAGATTCCTTGTTTCCCTGTTCACACAAATAGAATTTTTAGGAATAGTGGGACACGAAGAGGTAAAATAATAGGAACGGGCTCACTTTTAGTTGGCAAAAACCGCTGATGTGGCGCGTAGACTCCGCTGGACCTCAGCTTGGCCGGTTCTCAATAGCTGTCCTCTTGTCTTCTCTCCGCTCCAGATGAATTCTTCTTGACCGCTTTGTTGTTCTTAGGACTCGGGATGGTACGCCAATTTAATAATCTTCTTAGCTGATGTAGTAGATCGGCGTGGCTTCCTTTGTTCTCGTAGCTCGTAGTACTTGCGTTCGCGACGTTGTAAACGCGGGGTAAGTGCTACGACCTTTGGACCGTATTACGCGGCGAAATCGGAATTCGATATTTTAATTTATCACGGTCGCCACTATGCAAATTATAGGCGGCTTGCACGATAGGCAAATTGTATATTTAAAAGGAATGAAAAATACAAAATATTTGGTGGCGATCGGGTCGCGAGCTATCGGCGAGTGCCGGTCTTAGGCGTGGTGGTGAGAAACCCCCCGCACTTCACATACTCCCCGCAAACACCGTCGGTGCTGTCGTAACGGCGCCGACATAGTACACCCTAAAAAATTACAAAATATCTATGAGCTATTTCTTGCGTGTCGATATGTGCCGACCTGTTATTCAAAATCGGTTACAGAGATTTGGTATCCTTTTCTATCTTGCATTTTTGCCATAAGGAATGTTCTTCTCCTTTGCACACCATGTCCGTCTATACGGCAGTATATTCTAAGTCTATGTTAAATACACACAAGTTTTCACTATGAATGCCTCGATACGCCTTTTTGCCGATACGATACCGATACCGATACGCTTATTGAATTCAAAAATTAAGGTAAAATAAATAAAACACAAGTCAGGTTCTTTTTTAATTAATTTAAAAGGAACAAATAACAGGACAAACTAAATACAACCTTTTAAAACTATAGGCAGGTGGAGATTAGTTAATAGTTTTTGTAATTAAAATTAACATTGATGAGATTTTTGTTGAACCACATTGTTACCTGAGTCGAAAAATGGATTCCGTTTGACAATCGCATTACTATATATGTACTGTGATATGTACTGTGAAGAATTGAACACAATTACGGAGAAGCTGCCACATCTTCAACCAGATTTGGTGAATCACTCGTATACCCGCTGCTCCTGCACGACAACGTGCGACCTTATACTGCACAACATACGGTCTCCAAGTTACAAGAGTTGTTGCTGGAAGCTCTCTGTCAGACGCCGTACTCACCTGAGCTTGCGCCTACATACCTCTAGTTTTTCCAGCATTTGGGTAACCTTTTCGTGGGAAATAATCAATACTACTAATAATAGAGAGGCAGTACATAATTTCCTTTGCCTTTGAACAATTTGTTGCCTCCCGTCCAGCTGATTTCTTCAAGAATAAAAGATCTATAAACTGCCACTGCGTTAGCAAAGATGCATCAAATGCATGGGTGATTACTTTGATTAATGGAAATGAAAAATTCAGAAAAAAGTTACGTTAACTTATTTAATAAAAACGGGATTTCATGTGTAAAGACTTAATAATACTATCTATTATTATATTTACTGAAAATGAAAAATCTTTAATTAAAAATAATTGAGCCTCTTAAAATTTTACTTTTATATTTTATAAAAGTTTTGAAAATATTCTGACGTCTTGTCACTTAGTGCAGTTTCCTATGGTCTTATTTTTGTTTATACAGGGGGGATCTCTCGGAAATCATAGAAGTTTGCTTACGTAATACTTGAACGCCCCTTTGCGGATATTGATAATGGACCCGAAAAATTATTTGAAGACCATACCAATTCTCATAGCTAGAATCGAATCCGCGACATCCAAATCTTTGCATAAAAAGCTTGAAATAAAATATCTCGTGAAATTCCGATTCAATATCTGTTTCGTCACTTCTTATTATACATTGTATCTCTACAGCTTTCTAGCAAACTCTCTTATCATTCGTCTCCGTAGAATTTATATTAAATATTTTATTTTGTACTCTAAAGAAATATAGAATGTTAAATAATGTCATATTTTATCTCGGAATATCGTAACCGTACAATAGTGTCAATTTTAATCAAAGTTGATTTCAATGCAAGCGCCTTAGCCGAGAATACTCCTATATTGAAGACGCTATTTCCTACTATTTAATGCAATAATATTAAGTTACTTGTATATTTATAGGTGATTAAATAAACAATCTGCAAAATGTAATATTCAGCATCAATATTACATATTGCAGATTTTTAGGTAAAAAAAAATATGTCTCAAATTTTAAAATGGTGTAAAAATGAAATATACTTCATTATAGTCACAGAATATATAATAGTACCACGTATTATAGTGTAGTATCATATATAGTATATTGGATTAACACCACAATTATCTCTTAAACGGCAATAAGACAAAATTAAAAATTAAAAATTTTGTACAGCCGACTTCAATATAAGTTATTAAGAATAACTCAAAAACTATTGGTCTGACCTTGATCAAATTCATATGGGACCACACGAGAAGTATCAGCTTTTATATAAAAAAATAATCATCGAAATCGGTCCACCCAGTAAAAAGTTATCAGGTAACATACATAAAAAAAAACATACGCGTCGAATTGAGTACCGTCTCCTTTTTGGAAGTCGGCAGAAAATGTATTAAATTTACAATACCTGATAATAAACATTCAAATACCAATGTACTAAATGGGAAAGAGTTAAGTCTTGTTGATACCACTGTTTTTCTTGGTATTAGTATTGACACGAAGCTTAAATAGGGCCATATATCTATATACGAGTATATAAATTAGCAGATAGACTTAGTTCTGCAGCATATGCTGTAAGAAAGATTAGAAGTCTTACCAATGTAGAGACAGCTAGATTAGCTTATTTTAGTTACAGTCATAGTGTAATACCTTATGGAATTTTGTTATGGAATAATGCGACTGGCATCGAAGCTATATTTGTTTTGAAAAAGAGAGCCGTACGGGCGATTTATAACATAAATTGTAAAGATTCCCAGAAAAAGATTCAGAGAAAAATTTAAAGAAATAAACATATTAACTTTGGCATCGCAATATATTTATGAAAATGTAATGTATGTAAATAAAAACATAAATAGCTTTAATAAGAATAAGGATATTCATACCTTAAACACTAGGAACAAACATAAGCTTATAATGCCAGTTACTAGACTCCACAGAATTAGTAATAAATTTATGGGGCAATGATGTATACGCTTTTACAACAAAATCCCAGAAAATGTACAAAATTTGTCAATAAACAAGTTTAAATGTTTTATTAAAGAAAACTTGTACAAAAAAGGTTATATATCAAAAAATGCATGAATAAAAAAACCACTGGGAATGAGTTGATCGCTACCATGCTAGTTCTATTAAAACTCATTTAAAATTTGTACAAACACATACATTTGTGTATTGTAAAGTGAAATATGTTAAAAAAGTCCCGATGGGTTTCTCGCTGGTTCTTCCCAGGACAGAGGTATTTTCCGAACCAGTGGTAAATAACAAATGACTTCCAAAAAGTATTATGTAATAATCTATATTGAGTAAAAATTATTCCATTTTATACTATTCACTAAGCAAAGCTTTTATTTTAAACGAAAAGAATATCTGTAGTACGTGTTTGCGAAATGGAACGCTTACGTATATTATAGGTATATTGTAGGTGTAGCAACAGTCGATTAAGGGGAAAGCCAGAAAAATAACGTTACTTTCAGCAAATTGCCGAATATGACGATTAAGTTGGAGTGATATTTTTTCATATTAAGGTAAAGGTGACAAGGGTTTCCACCCTAGGGTGGCTAATGGTGGCTTAGAAACGTGTTTTGTGGCATTCCTTGGGGGAGAATTTGTGAGGGGCTCGTAATGTGGATAATAATGAAGGGTGACAAACAAGCACACAGTCCACTTGATAGCAGTCTAATAACACCTAACAAGATGTATTATCGATTAAGAATACTTTTTGACCGGTGTCTATTTTTCTAAAGTTTTATTTTGCTTACGATCCGTTCTATAATGCAAAAGTGTACCAAGACCCCTTTAAGTTGATGTAAGTTGCTGTCATCATCATCATTCATCATTACAGCCCTTCACAAGTCCACTGCAGAACATAGGCCTCCCCCAATGCCACAAAGCACGGTCCTGAGCCACCTGCATCCATCGACTTCCTGCATGTCTTACCAGGTCGTCACTCCATCTCGTGGGGGGACGCCCTACACTTCGCCTACCGGTACGAGGCTGCCACTCTAGAACCTTTCTTCCCCATCGGTTGTCGGTTCTTCGAGCTATATGGCCGGCCCACTGCCACTTCAGCTTACTAATCCGTTGGGCTATGTTGTGCACTTCATATAAAATACAACATCGTAGCTGCGAATGAAACTTTTCTGGAACATGGGAATAGCTAGCATTAGATAGTAGGATTACAATTCGCGCAAAGGGCATATGAATAATTTAAAATTAAAATTGTTGTACAATCGACATCAATATATATTATTAAGGATAACTGAAAAAACTATTGGTAAGACCTTGATAAAATTTATAAATGGAAAATTTATATAAAATTTATTATATGCAGCACGAATGGGTCGGCTCGACCGGGGAAGGACCACGCTCTCACAGAATACCAGCGTAAAATAGCAGCTTAATGCTGCTGTGTTCCGCTGTGTTTAGTATGGTGAGTGTAGAGAACCGGAGACCTACTTTTCTGAAAATGAGGAATTCGGAAATCGTTTCTATTCACATATTTTTTGTATTTCTCTATCAGACTTACCAAATTTAATATTGAAAAAGATAACCATAAGAAAATAAAATATTAAAGGAAATTTCTACATATAAAAAGGTTACGTACAACATTTACCGTAAGAGTGAATATTTTGAACTTCGCAAAATTCCGTAATAATAGGTACCTGATATGTAAATATTCCGAAGGAATTTTTCTTGGAAATTTATTTTCCAGCAAATGATTGCCTTTTATGCAAACACTTATCCTTCCATCAAATGTTGACATATTTTATTAAAATACTTGTTACTGGCAATATCGATAATACAAAGACGGCGTATGTTGGGTAATTTTGTTAGCTTTACTCACGTAAATAGTTTACCTGTTGTAAACACGGTGACAGGCTGGTGATAACAATAACTGGTCATGCATGTTACTAAGCCTTAAGAGTGGGTATTAAGCCAGAAAATTTTGCGATTTCACGCTCGCGTCCCGCGGGTAGACTACGGTGCTGTAACACGGCGAAATACGGAACTACAAGTACAACCATATTATTTCATTCTTTATTCTTCTAATAATCTTAACAAGCTGTGTGGTGTATGTATAATATTATAGTTCCTGGGTAACCGGACTCTGCTCGGAAATAGGAAAATGTATTCATTATTGTATATTATTAATAATTTATTGAATAGAAATGTTTTACAAGTAAATTTTTAGGTAAAGTAAAACATTATCCAAGTACCACCCAAATCGTACGTATGCCTCGTTTCTGAGAAACCAGTTATGTACATATAAAATATACATATTATTATTATTATTTTCATTTTAATAATTCATGAATTTATTTAATAGTTTTGGTAGTATATTAACATTCAATGAACGGTTTTCAAACACAATAACAATGACCTATATGTAGTTCACGTGACAGCGAAACGGTTAATAAGCAATAAATTTCTGTAAAAACAAATACTCTAATTAAACAGTTTTTGATCAAATTTTTGACGTAACTATTAAAAAGTACGCAAGGCACCATAAATAACTAAGTAACTCGGCAAATAAAAAATATTTTCTTCTAATAAAATATATATTTGTACAATTCTAATTTTCTTTTTATTGTTTTTCTCCTTGTTGTTACGACTTAGGTAGCAGCTTTTCAGCACTTGAAATTAATATCGAGCCCTTCAGAATCCTTTGAGAGCGTTTGTTTCCTCCACTACAACAAAGTGTCTTATCGCCATACCTACAATCCTAGATAGAGCCCCTTGGAAGCCTAACTAACCTGGAGGTTTAATATAATAATAGTAGTAATGCATATAAGGCTACAAAGTAACATTACAAAGTTATAATGCAGCTAGTTTTAGGTCATTTTTTATGGAGTTGTAAAGAAATTTTTACTAATCCAAGTGCATTTTGTACGTGGTAGAGCCATGCGGTAGCTATATTGTGGTTGTAGCACGAATGGGTCGGCTCGACCGGGGTAGGACCACGCTCTTACAGAATACCAGCGTAAAATAGCAGCTCAATGCTGCTGTGTTTCCTATGGTGAGTGTAGAGAAACGGAGACCCTTTTTACTGGAAACGAGGCACTCCATCTTAGTCCTCAGGGGTGACAACGCATCTGCATTTTGATTCTTGATCGAGGATAAATGTAGATGTCTATGGACCACAGCATCCACTTACCATTAGGTGGACTGTGAGCTCGTTTGTCACCCTTATTCTATAAAAAAAAAACTTGGTCGACTATTACTCATTAACCTCTTAATTCTGCTTAGCTGTGATAGTTTTCCTTTTAATTTTATTATACTTACTATATACTATTGTGTATACATCGGCTTAGTTGGTAGAGGGGGGGGGGGGGGGGCACATTACTCTAAATGAAAAATACCAATTCAAAGTTAAATATTTCGCAAACGGGACCCTGAATCAAAAATATGTTATTCCACAACCCCAGTGTTTTTGAAAGACCTATCCAACGATACCCCACATGATGTAATAGATGGGGGATAAATCATCATGCATTTACTTGTATGGCAAGTACACAAAATAAAAATGTTTTTTAATATTTTATTTCACAGTTTTCTAGGCATGATTAATATCTATAACTATGCTTAATTAGAGATTTGTAGCACCTAGGGTCTCTGAGCAAACCGCGGAACGGGCGGACGGATGGACGGACGGACATGGCGAAACTATAAGGGTTCCTTGTTGTGTAACTACGGAACCCTAAAAAAGGAAAAATGCGAATCAAGCCGCGAAAACAATTCGTGACGTTTATGGACCTTATGCAGTGTCAGTAAGAGTAGCACAAAGTTGGTTGAAGCATTTTCAGTCCGGGAATTTTGATGTCAAAGATGCAGCTCGCTCTGAGCGTCTTCTTACAGATAAAGTCATTGCCATTTTTAAAAAAAAGTGGAGCAAGATCGGCATAACAGATTGATCACAAAACTGTTTAGATCTATTTGAATACAAAAAAAAAGCTCGATATTTGTGTACCACACGAGCTCACTGAAACAAACCTAATGAATCGTGTACTCATTTGCGATTCTCTATTGAAACATAATGAAACCGAAACATTTTTGAAAAGATTGATCACTGGTGATAAAAAGTGGATCACCTACGAAAACAGCGTGCGAAAAAGATCATGTTACAAGGGTAGCCAGGCTCCACAGACTGAAGCGAAAACCGGATTAACACGCAATAAAGTGATGTCGTGTGCATAGTGGGATGGGAAGGGCATCGTTTATTATGACCTTTTACCGCCGGGCAAAACCATCAAATTGGATCTCTACTGCCAACAACTAATAAGGCTCAAGCAAGAAATTGAGAAAAAATGTCTGGAATTGATCAACAGAAAAGGCCACTCAGCATAAGTTTCGAGAGCTTGGAAGGGAAGTTTTAATGCATCCACCATATAGTCCTGGCTCTTCATAAATCTTCGGGTAATGTAAGGTTAACATCAAGAGAGGACTGTCAAAACTACTTGTCATATTTTTTTATCAAATATCCCTTGATTTCTACAGCAGCGGGAATATGTAACTACCTACAAGATGACAAGTTACCGAACAAAATGGCACATAATATATATTATAATTAAATGAAATTTAACTTTGAAAAAAAAAGTCTTGCATTTGTATATAAAATACGAAGAAACTTTTTCCCCGACCTTATTATATCTTATTTTTGAATATGTTCGTAAATATAAAACTGAACTATGTGCAAGCATAGTTCAGTTTTATATTTATTCTTAATTATTATACTTACGTTTTTATTCTTAATTATTGTATCGCTAATGATTGTGCTAATTAATGTAGATATTGTGATATTTTTATTTGAAATAATTTATCTAACATACTTAAGAATTGCGATGCTAAACAAAATTATGTATGGAATCTCAAATAGCACAAAGCGTACAATTTAGGTATTATCTTCCAAAAGGCACAAATGTATTAATTTAATACAATGTTAGTAAGATGAAATCAACGTGAACGCCATGGTAGCTCAGCGGTTACCCGCTTGCCGTCAATTTTGTAGTACACGAACTAATCAAAATCTGACTTATCACATCGTCAGTGGTGAAAATTAACACAGTGAGAAAACCTGCATGCCTAAGAAATAGAATATTCTAAGAATATCTGAAGACAATTTTCTTCGTGAATTAATATTATGTTGCCGAAATACGATAAAATGAATTTTATATTTAGAGGATCCTGAATCCACCCTTAAACAATGTTATCGCCAACTATTATTATTCTATATTTATAAAAATTAATGTACCTATCATTGTTGATACCTGAGTTTCTACTCCATTAATCCGATTACGGTAAATCTTATGTCAAATGTAGCGTGCAGGCTTGCGAAATATTCTGACAAAGAAGGGAGTTAATATTATTTGTTTATTTATTTCTTCTTTTTCTATGCGTTCCCCTATAGAATTCATCCGAAAACTAAGTAACTTTGGTAAGTTATTGTGTGCGCGTTCTCGTATGTTTCTGACAGAAAATACATTGAAACGCATGTCGGGCACCCTAACCAAAACCTTACAAAAGTGCAATGCTGAACAAAGACCTCCCCCATAGAATGCCTCATAAGAGGAGTGGACTCGTTTGGCAAGCGAGTTGGCAACCGCAGTTTTTCTTTATTTTGCATTGTTATCAGGAAGATGCTGCAGCCCATCTCGTGTGTCATTCCCCTCTTTCGCCTAAGAATATCCACTATACCGTCCCGTAGGTGTCGTGTATGTTCTTGCAAAATAAAGTTTATTGATTGATTGAAATTTATCAAAATAATATTACCATTTGGGCAATTCACCACCTTAACGAGGAATCCTAACAGCCATGTACCCAATTCTAACTTGGACAAATGAGCATCTCTATTTTTACCTGTAATTATTTTACATTTTAATCTTTGGTAACGATTTGTTTTAGAACATGATGTTATAAATAAATGGAACGTATGATATGCTTTTTTAGTTATTAAAATAACGAATATACATTTTCTAGAAAGATGTTTAGCGAGTGTAATTCACAGACTGTGCAGTCGCTCGGAGATGCTTTGGACGATATGTCTCGAGTAAAAACAGCAGCTTTTGTTCCTTGATTAATACAGAATTCTCCTAAGGAATATAAAATCCATTTTATTTGCGCTTATGATTAATAATTTACTTTGACGTAAATGGAAATAAAACGCGATAAAATCCGTATAATTTGTTTAATTCAATCTGTAATATTCGTGTAAATATTAGAAATCTTTTTTTATTAGGTTGTTATAAGGTTCATCCACAGTTGTTACATTGTTGCCCAAGACATTAATTACGATAGCTCTATTTCTATATTTAATATATTTTACGAATGAACCTTACTGACTTTGGTTGTCATCTAATATACTGGCTAAAAGTAATTTCATACTTAAATATAATAATAATTATTGTAGTTGAAGAATGCGCTTAATTTGTTCAAAATGTACAAATTCATTATGTTGTATTAATGTTTACCAAAAATAATCTAAATATTATTTTAATACGTATAGGTATATCCAATTTCGTATTATAATGTACAAAAAAAAAACTAACAAAATCGAACTCTCTCTCACTCGTGTGAATATTTAGCACTAACTTGATTAGTGCTAAACATTCACACATTCCTATTCAACAGTTTTACGATTAGACACCAATCGGCTTTTTGATGATCATTCATTATTATTTTTACTTATTCTGAGTTGAATGAAACTAATTTTATGGCGTTGAAACGTTAGAAATTAAAAATAAGTAAAAATTAAACGAAATTATATCTGTTAAATTCTTATTCAAATTGTAGTATTTGTCTTCATTCATCAAACCATTATTCTGATGATGTTGTTATTGTATCTCGTTGGCCCATCTATTTAGAATCAAATTATAAATGTAGTGGGCCAAATAAAAGTTTATTTTTGAAATTGCAATAAAGTGATCATAACTAGATTTTTATTATTTTGATTTTTATTAAGGCTTCATTAAAAAAAGCAAACATTCCCATTACTTATGGAATACGATTTCATTCATGTGGATGCCTCGGCCGACTTTGCAGTAGCCTACGAGTATTATGGCGTAGTATTTCGGGCTCTATTTGACAAATGGCTCGGCCAATAACCAACATAAAGAGCCAGAATAGCTTGTGCATTGTCTGCATAACATCCAAATAACATCGGTCTTTGTTGATGCTTGTTATTAATTTGTCAAAATAACTTATATATTTCCAAATTAACTTTTATTCGGTCTAGCCTTTATTATTTTACTGAATTATTATATACAGAATGATAATATATGATAATAATAGAATAAATTGATTAGTGCCAATTTCACACAATTCACACATTCCTATTCAACAGTTTTACGATTAGACACCAATCGGCTTTTTGATGATCATTCAATATTATTTTTACTTATTCTGAGTTGAATAAAACTAATTTTATGGCGTTGAAACGTTAGAAATTAAAAATAATATAGGAGTAAAAATAAGTTATGGTCGCATGTAAAATACTTAGACAAATACTGTGTAATATTACGTAACTGACCACATTATTAATTAAGGTGGAGGCTCGCTACGATCAATTGACCTAGCTTAATGTCTCTCCTCCGAGCAAGTCTGAAATCGTACCCCTGCTATATTGTTCACGGGAAAGTTTGGCTAAATTATCGTTTCTGTATAAAAGTTTTTGTACCAATCAGTCCAATTTTTGCCAACAAATGCTGACTTTAAAATAACGTGATTAATGTAAAAGTTTTAAGCGAGGCTTCATATGTCTTTTAATTAAGCAATTAAGATAAATAATACAAAATAAATAAAACTACGCAATATAAAACTTGTAACTTGTAATATTAAACCTTTCAAAAGTGCATTCAAATTTTAAAGAAGGTACACACAACGTCAATAAGGCCGTATACAGAAAGAAAGCTGGCCGTATACAGAAAAAATGCATTACGCATACCACGATAGACTATCCATCGTGGCTATGAGGGACTCACTGCCTACCGGGGAGCCTAAGTGATACCCCCTAAAAACCGCCTTTGGGGACTGGCAACCAGCTGTTTAAAGCTTCTTATGCCGTATCGAAAGCGACCCCCTTTTGGGAAAAGAGGGCGCAAAATTGAACTGTAATTTCACTATACTGAATGTATAGTGCGTTTCGTTGTCTTATTACTGATAATGATTAAACTGCGTAAGCAAGAGAGCAAGTTGAACATCCGCTCTCACACTTTTAATATTTTATATTATTTACAGTTAACGCTATCCTGATGTATTTCCAAGATCAAAATTGTGATCCTCTGTTGAAAATTCTCCGACATCAGAAGTGGGATCTCCTGTTTTAATTAGAAGAGGGAGATTCTTTTGTTTTAAGTTTTTTGATCTAGTTTTGTTATTGACGTTTATAAATGTAGGTATTTAATCGCGAAAAAAGACATTTTGAAACGTGGCTGATGAGTCTACTATTGCTTTGTTTGATCATCATCACTAGATGAAAATGATGTAGAAGATTTAGAGTAAACATCGGAATCTATAAATAGCAATAGTAAGTGATAACAGATCTTGATTAGTAAAATTACCTACGATGTGGAGGATCGAAGGACTTTCAGAACTGTGAATTTTTTTAAGGACAGTATTTAAAATAGGGTAGAAGGTGGTAGGGAGAATTCGAGTTTTTTTTTTAAATAAAGTATGATGTTTTTATGTCATTAGTGAGATTTAAGATAGATGAGATAGATATAAGCATTCTGCAAACAAAAAAAAACTCATATTTGTCTGAATGATATAGATGGTACTATGTGGTAGTAGGTATCAGAATTAGACCAATTGCTTTTGTGAATATTGTGGAAACTACGTGCTTAAAATCAATTAATAAATCGAAATTATTTGTAACTGAAGCTTCTATATGGAACCTTGATAGTGACTTTTCAGAATTTTAACTGACAAAAAATACATTAAGAGACTCACGGAATAACTCTAAAAAAAAACACACACACACACTTGAACATGTGTTGTTAATATGTTAACAAATCACTGCCTTTGAAATTAATTCAATCAACCAAACACTAATTCTGGACACTGCGGCTTCGGACAGCTATTTATATCTGAGTAGTTAAGTAGATACATTTATAAGTTTACCGATAATATTTATTAACAGGCAGAAAAAGTGAGAGTGAGAATTGTTTTTTATATTTGTCGCATTCTATCAAATATGTTGTGCTCTTTCTCGGGTGAAGGATGCAACTCATATCCACCCATTTGTAACGGGTTTATCACAGAGTACCTTCAGAATATATTTCCTCACTAAACGCGACGAAATGAAGTCCCAAGAGCCATAGGTAGGAGATATTTAATATAAAATAGAAATTCCGTGGAAAAAGTGTCCATAACAGCAAAACATTTTCTCCGAGAGCTCGAAAATATAACTTTCCGAACTGATTTTTGGGTAAAATTGTAAAATATTGAGTCTACCGATAAAAGTTTATCGGTAGAATTACCTTTTCAGAGAATATTTTGATTTTGTATTAAAATCCAATAAAAGGCTTAATCGCGGGAACATGTTAATCGAATATTTTTAATTATTTTTAGACCTATCATGGTAAAATTTTTTGAAGTTATTCAGTTTCGTGCACTAAACAAATTTTTAAAGCGTTTTGGGCTGTAAGGTTTTCGTCTCACAATAATGACTAACATAGAGAGAGTCCTAAAATAATATCAAAATACTTATAGTTAAACTCTTTATACATATAACGTTACAAAATAAAATATAGCTATACATATAATTTTCACTTTCTTTATTTTATAAGGTTGTGCCGTTTTTCTATTCCATAGACACCTCTATTTATTTATTTATTTATTTATTGGGTCTACCAGCGATTTTACAATACATACGTTACATACATTTCTTAAAGTGTAATTACTATATTACATGCACAGAGTATGTAAAATCATTTAAAGGTAAACACTACATGCTATTTTTGCTAGTGTTAGTGAATAAATTTAAAAGTAAGTTAATAACAGAAAAAAAAAAACAAAACCAGAAACAAACAAAAAAAACACAATAGTAATTTTGGTAAAAGCCTGTAAAACCTTATCAATTTAAACAACAAAGGAGATTTAATCAAACTAATAATTAGTCTTTCAATCAAAATTACAACTTAATTTAACAACTATCATAATCTAACCCAACTAAATATATATTATTAAAAGAAAATATATGTAATAATTAATATGAGAAAAAAAAATCACACTCAGGATGACTGGCTGACTAGGTTGCTTATAATTAATTTACGAAAGGTGTTAGGCGAATTAATGTTGATGTCAATTAACTGACTGAATTTATTATATATTTTACATAAACGAGGGATTGTGGAGTTGGCGCCGAATACCGTCCTGGTGCGTGGAGGTATGACTGGAGTAATAGCAGTACGCGGATATCTGCGTGGTACTCGAAAATTAATTTTACTTAGTAAACTGGGGCAGTCTAATTTATTACTCAGTAATTTGTATAAAAACATTAAATCTAACAATTCTCTTCTTTGGTCAAGAGTCATGATGTTAAAGTATTTTAGCGTATTTTTATAGGACACCACTATTTTGTTAATCTTCGCTGAGTATGATAGATGCCACATGAATCTTTTCTGTACACGCTCCAGTCTTAAGTAGTGTGTAGAATAATGTGGACGCCATACAACGCTACAGTACTCTAAGTGACTGCGGACAAGGCTGTTGTAAAGACAGATTTTTGTTTTAGCTTCTTTAAAAGTTCGACCTTGTCGCATAACAAAACCTAGTAATTTAGAAGCTTTGTTTATTACACTTTCTATGTGGTTAAGATAAGTCAATTTTTTATCAAGTATAACACCCAAGTCCTTCACTAGCTCAACTTCCTTAAGACTATTTCCGTACAATTTATATGTCGTTGGGGTAATATTATTTTTTCTAGTAAATTTAATATGAAGACTATTGTAAGAATATTGTTGTGCCATTAGCGAAATAAGAATACGAGTAAATGTCGATAAATTCGTTTAATCTCTGACTTATTAAAATTAAAGATTTTTATTAATTCTGTTCGTTATACCTTTTTATTTATATCAAAGAAAGTTTACGGAAGCTTCATCTGACATCTTACAAGAAAAACGTAGTCGAATAATGTGGAATTTCGTACTATCGTTGTAGTCGGGCCGAACATCCGTCGAAATAATCTCCCAGTATTTACCATAGATGGCGGTGGTGTTCAAAAGGAAAGGGTCATTAGTTCAATATAAGTCTTTTTTTTATAGGATAGGATGACAAACGAGCACACAGTCCACCTGATGGTAAATGGCTACTGCGGCCTATAGTCATCTACATCTATCATCAATAAAGACTTAAGATGCAGATGCGTTGTCACCCGTGAGGACCAAGATGGAATGCCTCTTTGCCAGTAAAAAGGGTCTCCGGTTCTCTACACTCACCATACGAAACACAGCAGCGTTAAGTTGCTATTTTACGCTGGTTTTCTGTGAGAGCGTGGTCCTTCCCAGGTCGAGCCGACCCATTCGTACTACAACTATACTACTACTCTTCGCTAATCCGCGCCCGCTGTTGTGCCGCATTATTAATATAATTAGTTTTAAAGTTTTTAATCGCTAGTATTTTTCGGCTATGCACTATCATAGACATACAGTAACATCTACAACATTACACACCACAGTATTTAGAATTAACGTTGATTAGTGATTGTGAGTACGAGCTTCTCGGTAAGTAAATTTAATTCCTCTAATTTAACATACATATATTCTTCCGCGCCATCAAGTATTTAACGGCCACATGGTAATATCTAGTACCTGGCTTGATTACGATGTATAATTTAAAAAATATCATGAAAAGGTCACTGTGCAATCTATTTAAATTCAGCCGGTACATTTCCGCCAAATTATCCTTAGACCTATTATAGGTTTCACAAGAAAAACTAACCTTTTGTATAATCGACATTGAGTTTGCTTCACGGAACGCACACAGAGGCAACTGCTACGATAGTACAATAACAGCGGCACAAACGCGGTTTGCCTTCTCTTTTGTAGCTAGATCACGGCTACCAATAAATCGATTACGAACGTATTGGCCGTTTTCCTCTCTGCTCCATCATCCATAATTCATTCATTCATTCATTACTGTGAATCTAAAGCTCACTGCTGAACGTAGGGGCAATATTTGCCATAGTTCTCTCTCTTCGCAAGTGTTTTGTATCAACCGTATTTTTTTATTATTTTGAGTTGTTTACCAGGAAGATACTGTTACCTATTTCCTGTTTTATTTCCTTCTTTCGTCTTTTACGATACTCACGGGATGGTATGGGGTCTTAGAGCTTCTAAGTAATAATATATATTATTTTTTAAGAGATAGTGGATTCTTTCATGCCGTCGCTACACGGCATATCAAGATTCCGCCTTAATTTCATGATTTTGAAATATTTTAATCCAAGCAGATAAAGCTTTGTTGAATAAAGTCGATAGTTTTATTTACGCTAAGCAAGTGGTAAATGAAAATCAACTGCCGCGTGTATGAAAGATCATCACTTAAGAAGGGCTGGACCGATTTTGATGAACACTCACAATTGGACCCGTTAAGTGGCGTTAGTTAGAAAACAGTCATGCGAAGCCGGGATGGATCGTTAGTCAACATATAAAAATGGGACTATAAATGGGATCCAACTCGCTTATGTACCGTGTCTTTATCAAGACTTAGTATTCATACCTTCCTAACTATTAGTTTGCGAAAGAAAAATGTTTGCAATGTAATAATAATAATCATTTGATTCTGAAAACAATTTACTTGACCGTTCGAATAATAATAAGTCTATTCCTATTCTCTTTATATTTTTAGGCATATAATAAAGTAATAAAAATAACTAACTAAGCAAAAACGAATATATCGATGTCGATTGTTGCTAACATTGCGAACGAAATCACTATAGGTTAAAGACGTCATATCTTGTAAAGTAACATCACACATAATACTACTACCTACTACAATAGGGAAGTCATTATTCTAGTAAATCAGAAGATACGAGTGTACTTACACTCATATTTGGTATAGAATAAATAGACCAAAGATGACCTTTCTTGACAGTTCTATTTCCACACATCTATTACACGTAACGTGTATCATTAGATTTGTCTCTTTTTACCTTATTTGAAAATTAAATTAGAAAAAGCAAGACACGTAAATTTACTCACTTTATGTAGAATTGTATGTAATTACTCTATGCATTTTGCGTACTATGAAGAACAAAGTAAATTTAATTTTTTAATGTATTTTGTTATTTTTTTTTTAGTTGTTAGTTAATTTTGGCATTAACTGAATTATTCAAATATCATATTATGAAGAGTTTTGGCGAGAAATTTAGAGCCGGCACCCGGCACAGGTAATAAAATCCTACCTCATGTCATCACATGTAGTTAAAAGCGAAAAGCTTCCTAAAAAGAAATAAAAATACTATAAAACTGCGGTTGGCAACCCACCTACCAAGCGTCGCGGCTATAGATAATATCCAACCTTTTGAGTTAATATGGAGGAGACCCCTGTTCAGCAGTGGTTTTTTGATAGATTGAAATAAATAATTAATGTATAATACTTAATGTACGATATCGCGTCACAAACTAAAGAACATGGAGCATGGTTTTAGTACGCGTGAACGTATTATTTACGAGTACAATAATTTGAGCAAAGTTTTGGAGTCGCTTGAAATATACTTAGCTTTCTATTTGTCTTTTTTTCTTGATCTGAAGTTTTGCACAGTTTGAAATTTAAATTCCCAAAGCAATACCTAGGCTATTATAATAGCATTTTTTAAAATTGCATCTTTCTTTTGAAGTTTCTATTAAATATCGTAACGTATGTTATCAGTGATTTTTATATAATTTCTATCATGAATCGTTATAAATAATAATTGTATAATTATCATTTTGTTTTATAATATTATTTTTTTAATTATCAAATATAAAATAGATTAAGAATCACTGTATTGTCATAATAATTATCATTGATAATTTTCCGTTTATTTCTAATTTAGAATTTGAGATATTTACTAAGAATGTTATAAAATTAATTTCATCTTCTAAGCATTCGTAAATAATTCACTCATCAGTAATATTTGTAAGAGAATTTAAGTTATGTTCATATTATATAACTATTAGGATTGTATAATTCTTACACACTCAAACTGTTGCTAAGTTCAGTTTAGATAGGTAGTAGGGATAATGGTGGCATTGTGCGATATTATAAAATGGATTGCAATAATTATTGAAGGACTATTCGTGTTGTGAACTAGTAAAGCAAACAACAAGTAATGAAGCGTATAATTACCCTTCCTGCGACTCCTGTAATACGTAATAATATTACTTTTATTATTGACTGCCAATGTTGCAGTTTTGCTTAAGTTTTACGACATAATATTACAGAGACAATGCTTGTCACAACATATTGCCGACTGACCGATCATTTATGAATGGACCATGCCGTTTGTAAACGGATGAGCGTATACAGTTTGCCTGTGACATAATAATTATATATTATTAGAAATTATAGCAAAAGTGTGAGAGCGGACGCTCAACTTTGCTCTTTTGTTTACGCAAATAATCCTTATTAACAATAAAACAGCGTACTGCTCTATACATTTAGTGTAGAGCAATTTCAGTTCGACCATATCGTAATATGGCCCCGTCACGATCACACAGTAGCATAACGTGAGGGACATAATTACATGATAACACCAAAGTATGCAAACCAACAGCAACACTACCCATCTCAAAATAACACAGGGCAGTCGCGCAGCAACACGATCTTCCTTGCCTAGACTAGAAGAATTATTTCAACGAACAGAGCCACGACACTAAAACTCGTAGAATGGCTTAGGTAGAATCTCCTGCGCACGGCGCCTACAGTGAATTTTATACTGCACAAACGAGTGGGAGTTTCTCGATCTACCCCCAAATCTACTCACATTTGTTCGTATTTTCTTTTATTTTGTTTAACATCATTCCGAAAAATATATTATAGTATTTAAAATCTTAAAAATTAGTGTAATGATTTTAATTTCATAATGTTTTACCATTATACTACGCTAAGAATATACATACGGCTTTCTGCATATACATGGTGTCACCAAGCCACCTGGATCCGTGACAACTATATATAGCATAGATTGCCTAATAGACGGAATTTCTATAAGTCAATCTATGATGGAGTCCTATGTTTAGGAGTGGACGCAATGATTAATGATAATGACGATGCATATTATGTATTTAATTAGTTTTACGGCGACTAGAATTCTTAAGAAAACAATGTGACCTGTGAATAAAACCTAATACAATTTGCAAATAATAACTTATTTAAATTTAATTAGATTTTTATATAGTCGCGTTTATTGAAGTAAAGTTATTTCTATACGCTTGAATAATGATAATAGGGTTTTTGTTAAATGTTGTATAAATAATGCTCATACAACATTATAGTAATATGCGTCTTGTATAATATTGGTTGCACTAAAATACAACATAACAAATATCTTTATATATAAAAATTACGTGTCATATTGTTTGTCCGCGATGACCTCTTAAACTACTGAACTGATTACAATGAAGTTTTGCACACTGTGTGTGATCCAACTTGACAGATAGGATAGTTCTTATCCCGTTAAGTGACCCTCAATATATTTTATTGGTAATTTAAGGATTTTTATTGGACAAAGTCGACGAGGGCAGTACGATGTCTGCCTGGCCAGCTAGTCTTTATATATAAAAATTACGTGTCACTTTGTTTGTCCGCGATGAACCGATAAACTACTGAACTGATTTCAATGAAATTTTGTATATGTATATTACTAGCTCCAATTTGAGAGATAGGATAGTTTTTATCCCGATGAGTGACCCTCAATATTATTTATTGCGAATTTAATGATTTTGAAAGGACCAAGGGTCGTCGGAAAGGGTAGAACAATGTCAGCTAGTATGTTATAATTTTAATAACATACGCTATTTTTTATTTTGCCAGTTATACACTTTCAACAAAATATTTTATCAAAAGACAATTAAAATGCAAAGGTTAATTTCAGTACTCGTAAAATATACGTTAACATTTTATGAGACGTGTGAATAAAAGCACCTAGCGATATGAAAATTTAATGACAATCTCACAAAAAACGCGATTTGCCCAACAGCTCTTGTTTTCATGACAGTTTAGATTTCAAGATAATTTTTTTTACAGGTTCATATCAAAGCAGTAATTAGTCCATCAAGGACGCAGATTTACATGATTATGGCGGAGGAATCTTTAGAGTTTGTGACGGGACAGTACACAATGGAAAGTAAGTAAAAAAACATTACGAAACAAAGAAAATTACTAAATCAAATATACTACTATTATTTTGATATTAAACAACACAATTTATGTAGCTATTTGAACATTATATTGATGACGTATGATGTGTGATAAGTAAAATTTTGTACATGAATGTCATTAAGTTTGAGTAAGGAATGAACTTGCATAGAAAATTAATATAATTATTTAAAAAAAACCTATTTCAATATTGTTAGATTGATTTCGGTATAACCATCTCGTATATTATACCAGACGTAACATATCCTGATCATCGACGGGAACAATTTTTTGTTCCCGTCGATGATCAGGATATGTTTGCAAATCCGTCCGTCCATCAAGAGTAGCGACTATGAGAATGTCTTTACTGTGTAAGAGACCAATGTCCAGCAGTAGACTGTTAAGGGCTGTTAAAGATGAGTAAGGAGGAAAAATATTATTTGTAATATTGTATACGTTGTGATTTAAATAAAGAAAACATGAATTATACGATTTATAATTTTCCAGTAAGAGACGCAGTATTTCGGTGAGAAAGTATGAAGGGCGCGAACGGCGATGAACTGATTGAAATTGAAGCACTGTACCTGCGGCTGCCTGTTCAGAACTACACATGGAACTCGACCGATTGGATACCTGATAGCTGGAACATTTCAGTGCCGAATGGCACCTGGTTGGATGCCGCCGCGCCCTACGATTCACCTGCTGCTTTGCTCCGCGCTGCTTTCAAGGCGGTTTTTCTTGGTTTACTGATTCTGGCAACAGTGATTGGTTTGTATATTTGTGTGCAATATATTTATTCCTGTAAGGAAACACCGTATAAGGTATTGAACTAGTTTCTTAAATAGAAACTTAATTTTACTACAGTAAATTTTATACCAATTTTACAAAAAAACTAAGACATGTGTTTCGTTCATTACAGCCTGTCAAATCTACTGCTGAAAATACGCACTATCGATTGCTTCATAGGGAGATATTTGTGATAACTGCCACGCTTGGCAAGCGCATGTTTTTTCTGTCACCTATTACGGTATTATATGGGGTATTGAATTCTATTTCGCCGTCACTGTACGGCAAATTAAGAAGACAATTCAAATTAAGTACCTATTTGAGTAATTATAGGTAAAGTATTTATTACTTCGTAATAAAAAAAATTTACTTGTCTTCTTATAATTTATAATTTATATGTGGGTACGATAAGACAACTAAAAGAAAATAAACTCATTATATAAATCTTATACGAATAAGCAAACGATATTTACAAATATTTGTTTGTAATGGCGTTCTCGAAAACAACACTAACGATTTCGAAGACATTTAAAATATAGAAGTTTAATAAATATTAGAATACCATGTATACTATATAAACTAACAATATTAATTTTAATATTAAAAAATAATACTTTGCCTACATCAATTATGCATGTCTGTTGTCACACTTGATATTCTCAATTATTTTTATTATTTTTTGGTTAAATTTAATTTATCCCTCTATTTGTCCGCGATATAACCTATTTAAGTCCTTCAATCACAAATTTTGTTACTTTTACCTTCTAACACATCGTAGATATTTGCTGTCATATATATATTTCGGTGTCCTTGCCTGTTTTTTTTACAAACATTTTTTCAAAGTGGCAGTTATTTTAGCCTTCCTACAGAATTGCGCTGTGGCTTGTTATTTTCGGACTACCTGTTGTAACTTATTCCAGTCCTTTACTAATAGATTGGAATTTATTTCTGAAAGATTGTTATTTCGCTATAATTTCTTTTCTAATAGTAATTTAATTCTTCGATTAAATTACTAAAAGGAAAGTGCTTAGGTAAATTAAAAGTAACATTGATGGATGGATTAAAACTAAGCTCAGTTTATTTTTATCTTTACATTTAAACTAATAACAATAAAACTTATATTTGAACTTGAGAAAAACATAGTATCGTTACATAGGTCTACCAACCAAGTCGTTAAGTCCCCAGTTAGTTTAAAAAATATTTTACAAGTTATTTTGTATACGATTCATTCTGTTCATAATTTTCTTTTTAGTGCTCTTAAGATATACATAGTTAAAATTTGCTTTCACAAATTCCGCATGTAGCTTCATATTGCAGACACTAACAAAAACATTTTTTATATTTCAATTTTGCAGGTAACGTATTCGTCATAGCGGCCATCCTTCTAGAAAGACATCTGCGAAGTGCTGCAAACCACCTTATTTTGTCACTAGCAGTAGCAGATCTACTAGTGGCATGCTTGGTTATGCCTTTGGGCGCTGTATATGAAGTTGCTCAACGATGGACACTCGGCCCGGAGCTTTGCGATATGTGGACTTCGGGCGACGTACTTTGCTGTACCGCTTCAATTCTCCATCTCGTGGCAATCGCTCTTGATAGGTAGGATAACCTTCATTTTATTTCTGCTATGTGTAAGACATTATACATGTTTGCAATTCCATCATATACGTATTACATAGTTTAATATTGGAATATTTTCGATTTAACGTAATCCATCATTTTTTTTCCTTTTCTAGGTACTGGGCTGTGACAAACATTGACTACATTCACGCTCGAACTGCCCGGCGCATTGGTTTAATGATTGCGTGTGTCTGGATAGCGAGTTTTCTTGTATGCATAGCGCCGTTATTGGGTTGGAAAGATCCTGACTGGAACCGGCGTGTTGCTGAAGACATGCACTGCATAGTAAGTCAAGACGTGGGCTATCAAATATTTGCGACAGCTTCGTCATTCTACGTACCAGTGCTCGTCATTTTGATACTCTACTGGAGAATATATCAAACTGCCAGAAAAAGAATACGGCGACGTCGAGGAGCAACGTCCCGCGGTGGAATTGGTCCACCACCAATACCAGCTGGTGGTGCTTTAGTAGCTGCGGGAGGTAGTGGTGGCATTGCGGCTGCAGTAGTTGCTGTAATTGGTCGCCCTCTACCAACAATGTCTGAAACAACTACCACCGGTTTGACAAACCTCTCTTCTAATAATACAAGCCCAGAAAAGCAATCTTGTGCAAATGGCTTGGAAGCAGATCCATCTACGACAGGATATGGAGCTGTGGCCGCCGCTTACTACCCTACGTTAGTTCGACGCAAACCCAAAGAGGCTGTGGATTCAAAACGGGAAAGGAAAGCGGCGAAGACATTGGCAATAATTACCGGCGCTTTTGTAGCGTGTTGGCTCCCGTTTTTTGTGCTAGCTATCTTAGTTCCAACGTGTGATTGTGAAGTTAATCCTGTGTTGACGTCATTGTCCTTATGGCTGGGCTATTTTAATTCCACTCTGAACCCTGTTATTTATACGGTGTTTAGTCCTGAATTTCGACATGCATTTCAGCGGTTATTATGCGGACGCCGTGTCCGCCGTCGCCGTGCTCCCCCCTAGCCTGTCTCCAAGCCCTTCAGTCGACTGACCTCATGTAGCTCGATACACATTGTGTTACCTTGTTACATTTTCAGAGATATATTTACACCCCTTTATTTTTTGTACGTGATTAATGTTAATACAATTATCTGTCTAGATATTAAAATAGTTTTCTTTATAAGTTGTTTTATTAAATTTTACAATAAAAAAATAAAAAATAATCACGCCGTGTGGTGTCGTAGGAATATATTTAGGCTTAAAATTCCACGAAAATCTTTGTGTGGCCATCCGAAAGATAGTATGACAATTTCTTATTTACATTAGATGTACAACATTGATATAGGTAAAAAAAAATTGACACGCAAGAAACAGCAGCAGCAAAGATATATATTATATGATTTTCATACATCTTCAAAGGATCTTAAGGATTATGCTTCTTCTTTACAAACATTTGCACTATTTTTGGACTACCCCTATGCCAGACATAGACCTTTTATATAAGATTGAATTGATCATCAAACTTATAGTCTACTTGATGGTAAATGGCTACTTTTGACTGCCCTGTCAGTCTACTGGTCATAAACGCGATTGCTGATCATGAGGTACCAGGTTCGAATCCCGGGTCGGGCACGAGTACATTTGTTACGGCGCCACAATTTGAAGGCGGATACGAAATCTCATGACATCCGATAGGTGGCAGTATAACCATCCATTTTATGCCAAAGGTTAAATACCTAGACCGGTAACGAAGATCAGCACCACAGGTGAGATAACTCTGGTCTTGCGATTGTCAATCCATCTGCCATGCGTGGTGATTAAAGCAAATTCTCCCTAAAAGAAGAGAAGCCCATGCCTAGTTGTGGAATTTTACGAGATGTTGATGATCAAGATTATGAGATCTCGCAATTATTGTACAACGTATAATGCAGACGTATACTGTAAAGAATTGGGAACCGCGTTTGACAAGATCAATCAAACAACAGTTATCAATGTTTAAGACCTCTATTTCGCCAAGACAATGTTCGTCTACACACAGGCCTGTTTGGCCAAACACACACAGGACTGTCACAAAATTAGAAAAGCGTTTCAACTCTTCCATCCAATTACACAGCTTACTTTTTCCGATTTCCACTTATAATCGAAATTCAAATAACTTATAACAGGTGGAAAAATGTATTCAATGTGAATGTAATTCGTTTGTGGAGCTTTATAAAAAATATATGAATTACATATAAGAATGTACGTGATAGAGCCACGCTCCCACAGAATACCAGCGGAAAACATCAGCTTTATGTTGCTGTGTTTCGTGAGTATGGAGTGTAGAGAACCGGAGATCCTTTTCACTGGAATTGAGGAATTCCATCTTAGTTCTCAGGTGTGACAACGTATCTGCACTTTGATATTTAATCGAGGATAAATGTAGATGTCTATAGGCCATAACATCCACATTAGATTGATTGTGTGCACGTTTGTTACCATTAAAAGAAAATTATTAAACATTTTTGGTTTATCTATAAATATTAAACCAAAATCAAATTAGAGTCAAGGACTTCATTGTTGTAGTTTTTTGATGATTTAATATTTTTTTTTAAATTTCTATAATCGTAAAACCTGTCAATTTTGCCATTTTTGGAAGGATATAAAAATCCAGGACAAATTTCCAACAAAAAAAATACTCTCAGACTGGGCTTCAAGATAAAATGTGAAGACGTATTCTTCATAGATTTGGTATTTATTTTTTTTTTTTTTTTTTTTTTTTTTTATAGGAGAGGGGGCAAACGAGCATGCGGCTCACCTGATGGTAAGTGACTACCGCCGCCCATGAACAACCGCAACACCAGGGGAATTGCAGATGCGTTGCCGGCCTTTTAAAAAGGAGTAGGCTCTTTTCTTGAAGGTCCCTAAGTCGTATCGGTCCGGAAAAATCCCTGGTGGTAAACTATTCCACAAGGAAGTTGTGCGAGGAAGAAAACATCTTCTAAATCGCACAGTGGTGGACCGCCAATCATCCAGATGGTGTGGATGGTATCGGGAGTTCTGCCGCGATGTGCGTTCGTGAAATTTGGCGGCTGGGATTAATCCGAACAATTCCTCAGAGCACTCCCCATGGTAGATGCGAAAGAAAATGCAAAGAGATGCAACATCTCTTCGCAGTGCCAATGAATCGAGCCGATCGGAAAGGGCTCGGTCGTCGACGATTCGAGCCGCTCTGCGCTGGATGCGGTCAAGTGGAAGGAGCTGGCACTGGGGAGCCCCTGCCCAGAGATGGGAACAGTATTCCATGTGTGGCCGAACCTGCGCCTTGTAAAGTTGCAGGCGGTGTGCCGGCATGAAATACTGTCCCGCTCTGCTGAGCACGCCAAGCTTTTTAGAGGCCAATTTGGCCTTCTCTTCCAAGTGACCACGAAACTGCATGTCACTCGATATGTCGACTCCGAGGATACCGATACTGGCTGAGGCAAGAAGGGGAGTGCCTTGAAACTGAGGAGATACGACAAAGGGGTTCTTTTTAGCGGTAAACGAGCAAACTTGTGTCTTCTGAGGATTAAACTGGACTAGATTTAGTCGCCCCCAATCCGAGACTTTGTCCAGCAAAGACTCGACTTCAGACACAAGTTTGTTCCGGTACTCGGCGACGTTTTCCCGAGAAATATTGGCCCGGCCGGTGTATAGAGCATCACCAGTGCTGTCATCCGCATAGCAATGAATGTTACCAGTTAGCAACATATCATTGATATGCAGAAGAAACAGCGTTGGTGATAGCACACAGCCTTGTGGAACACCAGCGTTAATAGGCTTGTTATTAGTGATTTAAAAAAATACTAATATTAAATAGACAAAATACTCAAAATAAAAAATGGCAACTTCGCCATCAGGGTTTTTAATGAAAATAAGTGGATTTAACTTCAAGGATGAAGGTAAGTTTATCACATAATTTCTTAAGCACCATACCACATATCGATAAAATATTATAAATTATTGACAGAAACTTCTGTTATCTATTTTATAATAGAAGTGTCTGCCTTTGAGCTGAAGGGGTTATGCGCATGCTATTAAGATATCTATGATCATATCTCACTCTCTCGCTCACGCCTGAAGTGGCTCACTATTTAACAGATGCGTGACTCTAGAATTTTGCTTGTTCTCTTCTTTATCTTAGATAATCCCTCCACTCCTTCTTATCTCAAGGACAAATTTAAGTATATTTCATCAACGCATTACAATTCACCAATTTTGTTGGTAAATCCTTGCACCACTCCACTGCTCTTGCTGCACTGCTCTGAAACTCCTTGACCAAATACGTTAGAAAATTATCCAATAAGACTGCATTTAAAATATTGGTACGTAAACACTTTATGAAGATAGCAGATGGTAGTTAGTATGGTCAATTTGGTTACCTTTGTAGTTATTTTATCTATAGGTTTATTTTTATATATCCATTTGTATGTATATATGTATGTATATGTATTTATTATCCATATATTATTTTCTATATCCATTTGTATGTATATATGTATTTATCTATGTACGTATTAAGGATGTACTTATAGTTCGACGATAAGTTTTTCAATTTCATGAAAAATTAATTAAAATGTTCGGAAGAACTCAACAATACCATGGGAAAAGAATAAGTAATTGTTGACGTGATTGACAAATTTATAAAACTTGTCTTATTCAAGAAAAAGCTTATAGTATTCCAATAGTATAATCGAGTTATAATTTCTCTTGTTGTTGCGTTAGGAATATTAATGCGTCCTTCAGTATTTACCTAAACACATGCAAAATTGACTTCGATTAAAATTCGAGCTGCGAACTGAAACATAAGAATTAGGTCTTCATCAGCGAGTTCCTCGAGTTGATAATTTGGATTTTAATCACTGTTATTAAATTTTAATGATTTCACGCTTTAGTATTTGACATTGTTCCCTTTGATGTTCTACTATTGGTTCAACTAGTGCAAAAAAGTTTTTTAGCCCATTATTGAATATAGTTCGTTTCAATATTGTGCTAGTTGTAAGCATTACTTATGTAAGAGATAGCGCGTAGAAAATTTAACTTCGACAGGAGATGGCCAGCAACATCTTCCTGATAACAACTTTAAAGTAAAAAAAGAGCTGGTTGCTAACGCGGCTGTGACTGTGACAAAATTTCCCCTATAAGACAATCTATGGGGGAGGCTTATGTTCAGCAGTGAACTTTTATAGACTGTAATAAATAGATATAGATAGAGTAAAGGTAGGACTCGAAAACCTCACTTGTTTGAGCAGCATAACCTTCGACGCAGACAACGTGTTAGACGATTCTGTCGGTCATTCAATCGCTTATATTGCGTTGTTATTCCGCTACAACAAGCATAGAAAATATTCTGTGGTGAAACTGACGAGTACACATCGTGATAAACAGCGTTGCTGTTTGTTTGCATACTTAATCTTACTTGGTGGTATCGTGTAAATACGTTCTTCACTTCATGTGTGATAGTGACCGGCACGTATTACGTTATGGTCGAATTGTAATTGCATTACGCCGAATTTGTATTGTATTGCTCTTAAAGAAAAATGTTGTAAGCAAGAGAACGAGTTGAAAATTCGCTCTCAACCTATATTATTATTTTATGAAGTAACCTCTTAACGTGTTAACGTGTCTTAACTAAATTTGCAATAATTAAGAATAAGATGTAGATAAAATTGCTAATCCCCATCACTAGTCATTAACTTAGGGTAAAGAGTCATTAGACGGTTTTCCGTCCCTAGTCTGTTGCCAGAGCCTAATTTCTTAACTAGTAGATTGCACTAAGTGCAGAGCATTTTAGCATTTGTGCAAAAGGTTGTCCCTTGTGTTGTTTTCTTAACAAAACAGCAAATTAAACTATGTAGGGAACAGGTCCATCAAAAATTGTTAGTAATAACTGTAGTACTAAAGCGGCATCATTAATTTAAACGCATAATTTATGTTATTTCTTTAGCACGCAATAAAAGTAAACAAGAAAAATTAACATTAAATTTAATAAACAAGCAATTTTATTTTTTATGTCAAGTAAGTAAAATCCCGATCACGATTTCATATTATTATTGTTATTATACCTTTATCTTAATTCCATTTCATTATTGTTTTGTTTTTAAATATATTCACGTATTCATGCAATTATGTAGGTTGTGAATAGACTTTTATGACTGTAATGGGAAAGTGATGTTGATTCCGGAAACAGGTCTCTTTCCGTTACCGCATCGCGACACCGAACCCTCTTATTAAATTCGTATTCAGAACTGAATACAAACAGTAAATATTTGTCTCTGTTTTAGCGATTTAGTTATATAGCACGCTGCGTGATTTATCATGATAAGCAGCTTCATTCCATACTAAACCTGCCACAAACACGGTGATACGCCATTTGCATGCGTCAACTTCCTGCATGCCATATGTTCATGCAGGTCGTCACAATATTCCTACCCCAACAGTGGTCAGTTCTTTGAGATATATGGCAGGCCCACTGCCATTTCAGTTTACTGATCTATTGGGAAAGTTACGCAGAGAAACTCTGTAACTCTGTTCGCTGTAGATATTTTCGGCTCCCCAAACAGCCAGTATGAAGAAACTTGTCTCGATTCCATAGGTCGTCACTGACGACACTCGCTGTTTGTAATATTTTATATAAAATATTAAGAAATATTGACATGTTGGTTGAACTATTTTTTTTTCTTACTTCACCAAACTTAACCAGTCGGACTAATTGTGCTGGCCAAACATAGTGGTCAACGATTTCCAGTGCAGTGTTCCTAACAACCTCTGGTACAGGCATGTCATGACCTTTAGACTTAACCTTCGTCTAATCGATATTCATATTAATCTATCCCTTGGAAGTCACTAATAAAGTAATTGTAGAATGATAAAAGGTCCTATGACCTCAAGTTGATAGGTAGTGTAGGTAAACATACATGATCTATGTTTTGTCCATTTTCATCTTAAGACCTATCCGTTAGGAAATACTATTGAGGTCATAGAGCATAGTACTTAGTTCCTCCAGCTATTCTACCATAAAGACTATATCATCGGCAAATGGAGGGTGAGTGATGTACTCCCCATTGATGTTAATACCGTATTCTTTCCAGTACAGAAGCTTGAAAATATCTTCCAATGCAGCGGTGATGAGTTTCGAGGATATAACGTCACCTTGTCTTATACCTCTCTGCAGTTGGATAGGTTTCGTACTCTAGTTCTGTATTTGAATAGCCATCGTAGCCCTACTGTACAAACACTTCAGCACTTCAATATACCGACAGTCAACTTGGCGCCGCTGAAGGGACTGCAGTACCGCCCAAATTTCGACGGAATCAAAGGCTTTCTCATAGTTCACATATGCGAGACATAGTGGCAAATTGTACTCCTCGGACTACTGTACAATTTGCAATGTGCCAAAATTATGTATGTGGTCTATAGTTGTACACGCCCCTAGCTGCCCCAACCAAGGCTGACGGGATTAGGGTCCATGAGTAATCCCATCGACGAGCAGCAGAGGGACGGGGCCAGAATATGGCCACGTGGAATTTCTCTAATTACACTAAACAATATGGGAGGACGCTAGAAACACATAGTACTTACTATTATCCGAAGCTAACTTCGCACCAAGGCTTGGGCAGGCCGTGAGTGTGTGTAATAGTGGATGGCGAGTAGTGTACAGTGAGGTGTGAATTTGTGGGGCCTTGTCAAGCATAGGCGACCAGCCGCGGCCGATTTCCAGGCTGCTCCAAAATGCTGCACCGCTTCAGACTCCTTCAGCGCCGGACCACAATCACTTTCCTCTTTTGTCACGATGACAGTCAATTAACTTTATCGTACGATTAACTAACTTACAGAAGCCACTAACTATCGCTGGGAATAAGGTTAACGCACAAAACGCACACGGAGCTTACGGATCAAAGGTCACTACCGTTTCGCGTAGCAACAGTTAGTTCTAGAATATCAAAGGCCACACTAGCTAATATCGTCGAATGCAATTATACAGATTCTGAGTCGGACCCAATAAGTCCCTGGGAAGCTCTCCAGCTAGGAATACGCGTCACAAATCCCAGACCGCCACCCACGGGCTGCGTCTAATTATTCCGAGTTCCCTAACAAAATTTGACAGCGTGCAGACATTAGCACAGCTAGCAGACGACTCATCCTTTTTCGCTCGTGACCCGCGCGCTCTTGCCACGCTCGGCCGAACTTCAAACCGATATCGCGCCGAGCCGAGTGACATCTGGCGTCGATTCTTGACAGTGTTTGGCGCGAACAAACCCCCGTCCCGGACATAAGGATTTAGGTCTGCGAGCAAACCGGTCAGCGGGACAAGGTCGCGAAGGCAAGTTGCAAGACCGAATCTACAACCAAACTAGGCCACCTTAGGCACCCCATCAGATCTTGCAACCCTAACCAGCGCCTCAAAAGATAGCCATAATGTGGCAAGCCGGAGGGTCAGCCTCCACTGGATGCCCCTCCTGGCCATCGCAGCACTTTAATAAGTCCTGTACTGGACAGAAGTCCGACGACCTCTTTCAAACACTTATCTGTGCCAGTATGATTAGTTCCGCAATCTGACCGGATCAGGTCTGCAAACAGCGACGCGACACGAAGCGGCCCCGAGCGGCCTCCTAAGCTTCAGTGCAGAGAGCACCCACAAATTCCACATGAACGTCGTCTGTGGAGAGCCGAACGAAACGCACAGATAGTCCTTAGTATGAATTTTCAACAAGTAGGCCTAGCCAGGCCACCCACCATATTATCATTTACTAAAATAGTGCGGCAGCTGATTTCAATCTGATAATCTCCAAAACTAGCTAGCCTGTTAGGCAAGTAGTCCTATGCTCATATTTCAACAAATTTTTCAAAAGCATCAATATTCAACTACAGAATTAATTCAACCAAATTAATCACCGATACGCATAGGTCAACTTGTAAATTAAACAAAACAATAACGTAAGGGACAGCCCTACATCTTCACAAAGCAAAATGATTAAATACTATCATAAACATATTCATAATTTTTCAAATAGCGCGCCATTCAATTTCAAATGAATTCAAATTTTCCTTTCAGCAAACAGACGCAACAATCAAATACAGTGATTAAATATATGTACAAAACACATGCAGTAGCATTTAAAGGAGTAGATTAAATTCAATTCTTTTAATTTAAACCGCTACAAATAGGAAAATTTCGCGGAAAGCCCAAAGCATTTTTTAATTTTAATTCAAGTATTTTTTGACTAAGTGCTCGACCAAACCAAATCTAATACCCCTTGACAGCGTGATTCAACGCTCCAGGGGGGCCCTAATTTTCCCACCACCAAGTGGAGGCCACACGGCGTGAACCCGAGAACAATAGAGCGCAATCGCTAACAGTCGCCACTCGGGTTGTACGCCTTCACTGAGGACGTCGGCAAAAGAACATTTTGACAAGTGGACTGTTGACGGCTTAAGGCTCAGTGGAGGCGGCCGTGGTGGGAGCTAAGGCGGCAGCTAGCCAGGGCCGCCTCCATCAAATGGTGAACAGTGGTACACCAGTTGCGGCCACTCAGCTAACGTTGTCGTGAAGCGACAATTAAAAACAAAAGAACCTAACCTAACAACAACGAAACAACAAAAATAGGACAAAAACGAATAATTTATTTAAAATTTAAAAAGATATTTACAGTTTTATATAAAAAATGAAGTATGATGATGATGATGGATGACGTGAATTACAATTATTAAAAAAAAAGCTAATAATAAATATAGACGAGTACTGAAGCGGAGCCCGAAGACCAAAGTGGCACACCGCGCTTGGCGGTGGTGCTCACCGCTCACGGAGTATGAACAGGCCGTGCCTGTGTTAGGTGCGCAGCGTCAGGTCTAGGCACACGCAGCGCCTGGAGTAGGCTCACGCAGCGCTTGGAGTAGGCACACGCAGCGCCTGGAGTAGGCACATGCAGCGCATGGAGTAGGCACACGCAGCGCCTGGAGTAGACACACGCAGCACCTGGAGTAGCCACACGTAGCGCCTGGAGTAGTCACACGCAGCGCCTTGAGTAGGCGCTCTCAGCGCCTGGAGTAAGCGGGCGCAGCGGCTGAAGATAGCGCGGACACTAGTAGGTGGAGGCGTGGGCGTGGCTTGGCGACGACTTCAGGTGAAGGCAGAGGCTTGCAGGATCCCGGGGCAGTGCGGCCCCGGGATAAGGCCTTTAGGAGATTTTTTTTTTTTTTTTTTTATAGGAGAGGGGGCAAACGAGCATGCGGCTCACCTGATGGTAAGTGACTACCGCCGCCCATGAACAACCGCAACACCAGGGGAATTGCAGATGCGTTGCCGGCCTTTTAAAAAGGAGTAGGCTCTTTTCTTGAAGGTCCCTAAGTCATATCGGTCCGGAAAAATCGCTGATGGTAATCGATTCCACAAGGAAGTCGTGCGAGGAAGAAAACATCTTCTAAATCGCACAGTGGTGGACCGCCAATCATCCAGATGGTGTGGATGGTATCGGGAGTTCTGCCGCGATGTGCGTTCATGAAATTTGGCGGCTGGGATTAATCCGAACAATTCCTCAGAGCACTCCCCATGGTAGATGCGAAAGAAAATGCAAAGAGATGCAACATCTCTTCGCAGTGCCAATGAATCGAGCCGATCGGAAAGGGCTCGGTCGTCGACGATTCGAGCCGCTCTGCGCTGGATGCGGTCAAGTGGAAGGAGCTGGCACTGGGGAGCCCCTGCCCAGAGATGGGAACAGTATTCCATGTGAGGCCGAACCTGCGCCTTGTAAAGTTGCAGGCGGTGTGCCGGCATGAAATACTGTCCCGCTCTGCTGAGCACGCCAAGCTTTTTAGAGGCCAATTTGGCTTTCTCTTCCAAGTGACCACGAAACTGCACGTCACTCGATATGTCGACTCCGAGGATACCGATACTGGCTGAGGCAAGAAGGGGAGTGCCTTGAAACTGAGGAGATACGACAAAGGGGTTCTTTTTAGCGGTAAACGCGCAAACTTGTGTCTTCTGAGGATTAAACTGGACTAGATTTAGTCGCCCCCAATCCGAGACTTTGTCCAGCAAAGACTCGACTTCAGACACAAGTTTGTTCCGGTACTCGGCGACGTTTTCCCGAGAAATATTGGCCCGGCCGGTGTATAGAGCATCACCAGTGCTGTCATCCGCATAGCAATGAATGTTACCAGTTAGCAACATATCATTGATATGCAGAAGAAACAGCGTTGGTGATAGCACACAGCCTTGTGGAACACCAGCGTTAATAGGCTTGTAGTCAGAACATGCACCGTCTACAACGACCTTGATGCTCCGATCTGCAAGGAAGCTGGTGATCCAATTGCACAATTTCTCGGGAAGCCCATAGGAAGGGAGCTTCGAAAGAAGCGCTTTGTGCCAAACCCGATCGAAGGCCTTCGCAATGTCCAGACTAACGGCCAACGCCTCCCCCTTGGACTCTACTGCCTCCGCCCATCTATGGGTCAGGTAGACTAGAAGATCACCAGCTGATCGACCCCGACGAAAACCGTATTGGCGGTCACTGATCAGCTGGTGATCCTCAAGGTACCGGATGAGCTGGCAGTTAATAATGGATTCCATTATTTTGGAGAACAAGGAGGTGATCGCGATAGGCCTATAGTTGGACGGGTCTGAGCGGTCGCCTTTTTTAGGGATCGGGTGGACAAAAGCTGTCTTCCATGAGTTCGGGACAACGCCATGGGAGTAGGAGTACCGGAAAAGACGCGTTAGAACCGGTGCCAACTCCGGAGCACACGTCCTCAGCACAATTGGGGGGATTCCGTCAGGCCCACTCGACTTGTGGATGTCAAGGGAGAGGAGTGCTCTGCGAACCGAGCGCTGTGAGAACAGCACATCCGGCATAGAGCACTCACACCGCGGGATGGTCGGCGGTGTGTTCCCCCCGTCATCAACAGTCGAGTTGGACGCAAAAAGGGAGCCTAAAAGGTCGGCCTTCTCTTTTGCGTCGTGGGCCAGTGAGTCGTCCTCCCTGTGCAGAGATGGTAGTGATGGCTTACAGAAATTCCCTTGGACAGCCTTGGCGAGAGACCAGAATGCACGGGTTCCCGAAGGAAGGCGAACTAGTTTCTCGCCAATTCTACCTATGTGCTCTGACTTTGCCTTGGCAATAACTCTTTTGAAGGACCTGGAGGCGAAGTTATACTTCTTTTTAAGTGTGCTGGTGTTTACATCCCGAGTCACCGAAGCCGCAGCCCAGGCTTGATAACACTCCTGCTTTCTGCGCAATGCAGTCTTACAGGAGCGACCAAACCAAGGCTGAGACCTGCCTCCGATGGGTACCACAGATGATGGAATAAATAGTTCCATTCCCTGTAGCACCACATCAGTGACAGAGTCAGCAACAGCGCTGGGATCATCCGGCGAGAAGCAAACCCGCCCCCATGGGTAGGATGCAAAGAAAGACCGCATTCCGTCCCAATCCGCCGACCTGTAATGCCAAACACGGCGGCAACCTGCAGAACGCAACCGCGAAGGGAGCGTGAGTGGCACCATACTCCGGATCAGACAATGGTCCGAAGAGCCGAGAGGGGCATCGACGGAAACCTGATATCCGTCCGGATGAGAGGTCAGCAGAAGGTCCAACAGGGAAGGTGTATGATCCTCCACATCTGGAATCCGCGTAGGCGAAGTAACCAGTTGTGTCAGACCATATGCCAAAGCAAAGTCATAAACAGATCTCCCCGCATGATCGGTTAAACGTGAACCGAGCCATTCGGCATGGTGGGCGTTAAAATCGCCAAGGATCACGAGATGCTTCAGATGTTTGAAAGCTGAAGCAAGACTGAGTTTATTGGCCGATTGTTCGGCTTTTATACCTTTTTAGAGAGTTCCGCGCTCGACGGGAAATTATTTAAATTAAAAGCAAAGTTTTGTAAATGGCCAAGAAGAAAAGAGTATTTTTGTGGAAGTATTGAAGTAAACACATCAGACCGGTAACGAATTCGAATAAAAATTGCCATGACAATCAGATAAACAACGATGTCAAAACATGTCAAATTTTGGTTTCAGGCTCGTAATAGAAAAACGGCAAGATTTAAGTGAAAAATGAGATATTATTGATATAAGATAAAAGGTAGCGCACCAGCGCGCATGAAGGCCGAAATTGCAGAGTTACGGAGAACTAAATAAAAGATCGAAAAAGGTAGACTCCATCGACACCGATTTAAAAAGTGCTGATAGCGTGAAAATACGAAGTGAAAATGATTTGTTATTATGTTCTTATGGTTTAAAAACATTACAGGATCCTATGGAAATAAAGGTGATACAAAATATCCAGTTTTGAGGTAAATGCAGAAAATCAAAACACAATGAAAAAATGAATTTAAAATAGTGTAAAATGATATGTAAGTAGCATAACACTACAACGGGAGTGAGAAGGGTCCAGCGGACCGATGAGCGGCCGTAAAGTTCCTCTCGTCACGCTGAGGGAGGGTGATGACACCCCCGCCCCTGGGGGAATTACCCCCCGACTGGTCGGGGGAGGGACCCCTTCCAAACCTAGGGGCCCGGTGGCTGGCCGGCGGGCGCCGAGATTAGCCCGGCAGAGGGCGTGGCTGAGCGCCCCCGCCCGTGGGCCCGAGGGCCTGGCAGAGCCCCGAGAGGAGACGCCGTTCGCACCCCGGCACAAAACGGCATGGTGATTGCCCTGGCAATGCAGAATGGCCCGCCGATACGGACAGTCTCGCTGGAGGAGTCCTCCCAAACATGAGCAGCACCAGCGGCACTCCTTGGCGATAGTTCACCTCGCCGGAACTGGCTTACCTAAAAATTTCGGGCACGACGTTACCCGGTGGGTAAATGCTCGACAATAGGAACAGGAGGGGGTTTACGACGACTTGCCTGGCGGATGCAGCCTCTCACTGGGCACGGCTCGTAAGTCGTCAACGGTGCCCGTCGCGTTCTCGATCTGCCGGCACTGCTCCTCCAAAAACCGCAGCAGGTCATAGAAGGGCGGAATATAGGAGGCCTCGTCCCCGCCGTACCTCTCCTCGAAATGGATTCGAAGGTCGAGAGGTAGACGGGACAGCACGATGCGGAGCAACAAAAACGCCCATTCGCCCACTGGTAAATCCAGCCGCCTCAACGTATTACAGGCCACCAGGACTGGATCCAACAGGTCCGGACACAGTCTGGCCCGGTCACTAAGCAGCGGGAGGCTTAGAAGCTGCTTCACATGTTCGTCCGCAACTCGCCGCACGTTGGCGTATCTTCTGGATAGGAGGTCCCGAGCAGTCTGGTAGGCGTCGTCTGACAATCTCAAGTGGCCGACCACGCCCAGGGCCTCCCCCTCCAGTGAGGCCAGGAGGTACGCCATCTTTTGGCTCGGGGTCAAGTTACTTCGGGCGTCCACTAGGCTGTCGAAAAGACCAACGAAGGTCAGCCATTCGGAAAGGACCCCGGAGAACTTTGGCAGGTCCAGAGTTGGGAGTCGTCCCAACAGCTCGGGCCAAAGCTGCTTCCTAGAAGACTCGGGCAGGTCACCCATCCGAGCTTCACGCGCCTCCTCGGCATACCTGCCTTCAGCCTCGATCAACTCGTCCGTGAGCAAAAAGAACTGCTCATAGTCCGCGAAGCAGGAGTCCAGGACTCCCTTCTCCACATCCGAATCCTCGAGCTCAGCGTAAGCCTCCTCCACTGCGGCCCTTCGAGCATCCATCTGCTCGAACCGCTTCATCAAGTTATGGACCCTATCCGGTCGACCTAACAAAGCAGGGGCGCTTGTGGCCTAGCGTAACTTAGTCCGCAGGCAACGGATTAGTAGCTTGGGCGATGACATCACTGTAGTGTATGTGTCTCCACCCTACTAGTAGTGTAAGAAATACATGTACTCTTAAGTTTATTGAACAGTATAATTAAAGAATTAGTCTCAGCAACACGTCTTCTCTTTCATTAACACCTGCCGACATCACATGGCGACCCTGCCAGGCGGTGCGCTGCGACAATGCATGCGCACCGCCGAGGCCTACTACATAAAAAAAAAGATAAATAAAAATATTATAACAAATTTAAATTAAATAATGAAGTGAAATGACAGATAAAAGAAATGTTATAACGGAATGGACGCAATACCGGATGTGACGAAAAATTAATAAATATGAATACAAGAAGAGGCCACAATAATAATTGACTGAAAATTTAAAAACTATAACGTATATGAAGCAATATAATATATTTATCTTTAATATAACTATGAAGGCAACTAAGAAATAATAATAAGAATAAAAAGTGATTTCTTAAATAATGACCAAAGACCAAAACTCAAGAAACAGCAAATTAATTTAATAAGGAAAGGAGCAGTTGTACCTTAGCGAGCTTTGTCCAGTAAGATATGAAAATTAAACCGAAAAGGAAAAAGAAGATATAAGAGGTAACATCGCATCAGCGTAATTTTTAACATTTGATTTTAATAATGTTTTATTATGTTTTATATTAAATAAATAAGTGATGCATTAAATATTAAATGTACGGTATTTACAAGTAACTTGAATTTAACATTTTATAATATTTATAATATTTTAGTAGGTATTGTATTAAAAAAAAATACAATATATTAAATTACATTTTACAATGACAAGATTCGTATTAAAGTAAATATATTTTTAAATTCAGCCCAATTTTTTTTCCGCGATAAATTTTATTTAAATGTAAGTATACAATTTTGAAAAGGGTTTTATAAAAAAATCGCTTATTTTTCTTCTTTTCTAAAGGCATGAAAACCTTTAAGTAACTATATAAATAAATACATAACCTTTAATAAATGACCTTAAAGTTAATATAAACTGCTTAAAAATCAAAATTGGAAATAACTTAATGTTTTGTTTAATATAAATTTAGCTGTAATAGTGATTACAAATTATTTTATGTAGGTTATACGGTTTCTTAAATTTCTAGCAATCCTAAATTTTTATATGTAAATTAAATGTATAACTAATGCTAATATATTTTTCAATATAAGTAAAAGTGATATAACTATAAGCGATGCCATGTAATTATACTATAAACTTTTGTGTCAGTTAGAAAATATTTAAAACTATCATTTTAATGTGATAAGGAAAATAAAAGAGGTTTTAATAATAATGTTTCTTAACAAAGTGGAACACGGACATGAAAAGTTGACATATATTACCTCATTTTTTTGTACAATATTAAAAATTATATATTTAAAAGGCGTGAGGAATGAGAGAATGAATGTTGAAATGTGTGGATACGAATGATGAAATTGCAAAGTTTCGTCAATATTGGACTGATCACCCAAATATTTGATGATGCTTAAAATCCTGGTATTGAAACCATTATGAGCGAGAATTATGAAAGTTAGTAATGGAAATGGAGTATGAAAGTATATAAAAGTTACCGATACAGTCAAGTAGATAACAGCAGGTACTATAAAGATAAAGAAAGAAATAAAAATTTACGAAGAAAATCAAAATAAAATAAAAGATGACCTTGATAAATAAATCATGGAGAGACACGGGAACGTCCATCACTGGTGAAGCATATAGTCCTCGAGCAGGGTATGTTTCCATGATTGGATGATAAAATCGGAAGTAACGGGTACTAGGGAACAATACCTTCAGCACAAGTGAGATGTGAACGAGTTTACTCATATTAGTACTGTTGGGGACCAGAGAAGTCTTAAATTTGTTACCCTTAATAATGGTACATAGAGGTCTCATCCTTCATTGGATCATAGTGTGAACTTAGTTTTCCTCCGTGACAATTGTTGGAGTCCTTTTAAAATGACTTAAACGTTGGCCTCAAGGTTGTGCGCACAACCCAAGGTACAGTTTTATCTTGATATAGTATGATAAAAAAAATTATGTACCAATAAAATGAAACGAATGTTATGAAAAAGTAATATAATACCCAAGTAAATGGGGGGCCCATATTTATAAAGTACCCGCGTGATAAATATCACGAAATAAAATATAAATGAAGTGAATTAATACTCCGATTCCCGGTATCTAATTAATAAATAAATATTAAGGAAAGAGAATTTAGAACAGCATTTTAATACTAAAAGAAATAAAGCTAGCAAAAGGTCAAAAATATAAGAAAGAAATAAAGTACGTACAACAATTATGAAAAAATAATAGGCCTGACAATCAAAAAGGAATGTAATGAGATGTCCTTATCTATGGAGATGTGCAAGTATGAAAATAATTAACATGTAGGGACATGAGAACAATTAAAATGAGGTCATAATGGAATCCCCGCCAAAGCAAAAAAAAAAAACAACCACAATAAAAAAAAAATGATAAATACGTTTTCGCTTAGATATATTTTATATGAATTTGCAAAACTTTTTCATATTTTCAATAACTTTACCCTAAATTTCTCTTAGTTTTTTTTGGTTAATGTAAAATTTTTACAATTTTAAACGAAATTTTGTATATTAGTTACTAAAACAAAAAGTCGAAAGTGTATCTACTCTATTATTTTAAGTTTCATAACAATAGTATTTTTTTTATTATGGACAACGAAACATAAAATTATGTAATCTGCTTCAAAAAAAAATTGTCTCTTCTAATGTTAATAAATATTTTGTTTAAACAAACTTTAGGTATTTAATAGTGTATATTTTAAATTTCTGTCTCAATTAAGATAAAAATATTCCATAAAAGTCATAAAATAAAAAAGTAGTAATGTGTTTTCGACTATTATAAATAACTTAAATAATGAATACTTGATAATGTATGTAAACCTATTATCACAATGAAATGTTACTACCTAAACTGTGTAAATGATTATATTCACGATATCATTTTATTGTATTGTTGAAAGTAGGTACCATCATACGATGTAATCTCAAACGTTTCCATATAGGTACTTGTACTTTGGAATTTAAAACAAAGGTGTCACAAATCGCTTACGCGGCTGGGAGCACAACATGTATTTTGATCTGTCTGTTGTTATGTTAACGAAAATTATGAGGTACGTTGCTTTGCATTGACTTCTTTGTTCTGGATATCTAAATATGAAATGTAATCAATTATTTTCGGTATAATATTGATTGAACTTTCAAATCATAAACGTTTTATCTATTACAATTTATTATTTTCTGAGAAAATAGTAGAGTGATGCGAACTTATTTGTAAGGATTATGAAAATAATTCCTTTATTTAATACGATTTTGAAACTATATATACTATGTTTGCATATATTACTTTAAATTTTGTTGTGACCAAAATATTGTGAGCCTCAATCCCTGACTGACAATGATATATGTACCTAAATATTATACGAGACTATATTATGATATAAGTTTGTAATGCCTATAAAATAGTAAAAAAAAATATATATTATATATTTATTATATTGCCCAATTATGTCAAATATGTATGTTGTATTTCAGCAATTGCAGAGCACAAGTTCTATGTTTTTAATTCGTTACCAATTATGGAGAATGGTATCATCGGTCGAAATCTTTTTAAAAAAATATAGATCAGTTTCGCATTTTGACTCGAATATTTTAATATTATATGACCATCTTGGTAGATCATAATAAAACCTATTTCAAACACTTGTAATAATTCCTTGGCAAGTTTTTTTTTTCTTCTTTTATTTCACTAATGTGATAAGATGGGTTAAGATACTTAAAGTTATGTGTTGAATGGCAAGGATTGTAAGTATAATTTATTGAGAGATTTGACTGATAAAAATAAATTCAGTGAGTGTTTTATACACATTGGTTAGAGTAAATTGACATATTAACTTATTTCAGTAATGAAAATATGTTGGAATGTTAATAGGTAAAGCACAAGATCTGGTAGATAATTAGCTATTTCAGTGATAGTCGGGTGCGCAAACGAGTATTATGGAAATGCTAAGAATTCAATGAGAACTTTTCGTAGACATCAGGTTTTTAGAAAGGATAAAAAGTACATATAATATGATGTCAAGTTTATTGCAAAATGCATTATTATTGTTGCCCACCTATATACCTACATGATTATGTTAACATGTTGTTGTAATGTTGGTTAGTACCAAAAAACGACAGGTTTAATGACGTACGAAATAAAATCGCATGCGTATCCTGGATTGACTCGATAATATTATGTATAACCTGACCTGATCATGATCATGAGATTATAATCTTTTTTAATTAATTAATTTTATATTTTGTTTAACTGCTTTATTTTACTCAATTGAGGAATTATATAAATTTAATGGTTAAGTAACATTGTATTTTATTTTTCAATATTAAATTTATTATTATATAATAAGATTCAGGGTTCATATAATATTATACTTAAATATTACATGTAATCATAAATCATTTTTATTATATCTGTCAAGAAAATAACATGTAAAAAAAAAGTAAATAGAACACTTTTCTTTTTTTTCTTAAATATCGGGGGAGGTGTAGTGTATGTGTCTCCACCCTACTAGTAGTGTAAGAAATACATGTACTCTTAAGTTTATTGAACAGTATAATTAAAGAATTAGTCTCAGCAACACGTCTTCTCTTTCATTAACACCTGCCGACATCACACAAATACAAATTACGACGCGGCTCGAGTACAAATTACAAAGATAACAAATAAAAATACAACAAAAAATTAACAGTTAATAAATGCAGTTCCTATCAAATCGCGTTAAATAGAAATTACACAAATACGAATTACTACGTATCAACCAAATACAAGTTAGCACAAAAGAAAAGACACAAATCAAATTAACAAATAACAAATACTAATTACAAATTACTACACTTTAGTTCAAATACAAATTACAGTATAAACGAAGATACACATCACGGTCGATCAACAAAAAATGCCTAGCTCGGAAATCGACCCTTCGATAAGTAATCCACTACAACTATCCGACAACGATAATTAACCGATTACGTAAAAATAACCATCTACCTACATGACGTATATCTCTAGAAAACCTCCCGCTTGCGCAACCTAGGGTGCGGCTTTTCAAACTACCTGATACGGCCTACGGCTGCTCCCTTAAAGGATCCAATCCTCTGGGGCCCATGAGCAGAAGACTTCCCGAGCAGACGTGGGTCGGGCCTCAATGTGGCCACGTGGAATCTCTATAATTACCCTAAAATATATGGGGGAGCGTTATACTACGGCCAGTCGACCGGAAGAAATTTGGACGAAGCTTACTTACCTATATCCAAGGCGACTGGTCCCTCCGGAGTCGGTCAGGTCGCATGTGGTTGTGTAGTGCAAGGAAAAGAAGGTGATGTGATGTGTAATTGGGTGTGACTGATGGTGATTGAACCTAGACCTTAGCCGTCGGCAGCAGCCCGGGCGTCGCGACACCGCTCCAACTTGAGGGGGCCCTCCGAGGCGTTGTCCACATTCACTCTCCTCGTTCGTCACGATGACAGTCAATTAACTCTATCGTGCGATTAACAAACTTACAGAAGCCACTAACTATCGCTGGGTATAATGGTTACCGCACAAAACGCGCACGGAGTTTCTGGGTCAAAGGTCACTACCGTTTCGCGTAGCAACAGTTAATTCTGGAATATCAGAGGCCGCACTATCTAATATTGCCGAATGCACTTATGCAGATTCTGAGTCAGACACAATGTGTCCCGGGGAATCTCTCCAGTAGGGATACGCGCCACAAAATTCCTAGACCGTATTTTTACTGTCCGCGCTTAATTATTCCGAGTTCCCGCGCTTAATTGGCAGCGTGCCAATCGTTAGCACAGCTGACAGGCGACTGCTTTTTCGCTCGCGACTCGCGCGCTCCTACCACGCTCGGCCGAACTTCAAACCAGTTCGCACCGAGCCAAGTGCCCTCTGGCGTCGATTCTTGACATTAGCGTTTGGCGCGAACAAACCCCCGTCCTGGACATAAGGATTTAGGTCCGCGAGCAACCCGGTCAGCGGGACAAGGTCGCGAAGGCAAGTTGCAAGACCGAATCTACAACCAAACTAGGCCACCTTAGGCACCTCATCAGATCTTGCAACCCTAACCAACGCCTCAAAAGATAGCCCTAATGTGGCAAGCCGGAGGGTCAGCCTCCACTGGATGCCCCTCCTGGGCATCGCAGCACTTTAATAAGTCCTGTACTGGACAGAAGTCCGACGACCTCTTTCAAACACCTATCTGTGCCCCTATGATTAGTTCCGCAATCCGACCGGATCAGCTCTGCAAACAGCGACGCTACACGAAGCTGCCCAGACAAATTTTGTGCCAGCTGTTGCTTCAGTGCAGAGCGCACCCACAAATTCCACATGAACATAGTCTGTGGAGAGCCGAACGAAACGCACAGATAGTCCCAAGTATGAATTTTCAACAAGTAGGCCTAGCCAGGCCACCCACTATATTATCATTTACTAAAATAGTGCAGCAGCTGATTTCAATCTGATAATCTCCAAAACTAGCTAGCCTGTTAGGCAAGTAGTCCTATGCTCATATTTCAACTAATTTTTCAAAAGCATCAATGTTCAACTACAGAATTAATTCAACCAAATTAATCACCGATGAGCATAGGTGAACTTGCAAATTAAACGAAACATTAACGTAAGGGACAGCCCTACTTCTTCGCAAAGCAAAATAATTAAACACTATCATAAACGTAAACATAATTTTTCAAATAGTGCGCCATTAAATTTCAGATGAAGTCAAATTTTCCTTTCAGCAAACAGACGCAACAATCAAATACAGTGATTAAATATATTTACAAAACACATGCAGTAGCATTTAAAGGAGTAGATTAAATTCAATTCTTTTAATTTAAACCGCTACAAACAGGAATATTTCGCGGAAAGCCCAAGCAGTTTTTAATTTTAATTCAAGTATTTTTTGACTAAGTGCTCGACCAAACCAAATCTAATATCACTTGACAGCGTGATTCAACGCTCCAGGGGGGCCCTAATCTTCCCACCACCAAGGGGAGGCCATATGGCGTGAACCCGACATCAATAGAGTACAACCGCTAACAGTCGCCACTGGGGTTGTACGCCTTCACTGAGGCCGTCGGCAACAGAACATTTTGACAAGTGGACTGTTGACGGCTTAAGGCTCAGTGGAGGCGGCCGTGGTGGGAGCCAAGGCGGCAGCTAGACAGGGCCGCCTCCATCAAATGGGGAACAGTGGTACACCAGTCACGGCCACTCAGCTAACGGAAGTGAGAATGGTCCAGCGGACCGATGAGTGGCCGTGAAGTTCCTCTCCACACGCTGAGGGGGGGTGATGACACCCCCGCCCCTGGGGAATTACCCCCCGACTGGTCGGGGGAGGGACCCCTTTCAAACTCAGGGGCCTGGTGGCTGGCCGGCGGGCGCCGAGAGTCACCCAGCAGAGGGCGCGGCCGAGCGCCCCCACCCGTGGGGGTCGAGGGCCCGGCAGAGTCCCGAGAGGAGACGCCGTTCGCACCCCGGCACAAAACGGCATGGTGATTGCCCTGGCAATGCAGAATGTCCCGCCGATGCGGACAGTCTCGCTGGAGGTGCCCTTCCAAACATGAACAGCACCAGCGGTGCTCCTTGGCGATAGTTCGCCTCGCCGAAACCGGCTTCCCTAATAATTTCGGGCACGACGTTACCCGATGATCAGACGCTCGACAATAGGAGCAGGGGGGGGGGGGGTTGACGACGACTTGCCTGGAGGATTCAGCCTCTCACTGGGCACGGCTAGTAAGTCGTCAACGGTGCCCGCCGCGTTCTCTATCTGCCGGCACTGCTCCTCCAAAAACCGCAGCAGGTCATAGAAGGGCGGAATATAGGAGGCCTCGTCCCCGCCGTACCTCTCCTCAAAATGGATTCGAAGGTCGAGAGGTAGACGGGACAGCACGATGCGGAGCAACAAAAAAGCCCATTCGCGCACTGGTAAATCCAGCCGCCTCAACATATTACAGGCCACCAAGACTGGATCCAACAGGTTCGGACGCAGTCTGGCCCGGTCACTAAGCAGCGGGAGGCTTAGAAGCTGCTTAACATGTTCGTCCGCAATTCGCCGAACGTTGGCGTATCTTCTGGCTAGGAGGTCCCGAGCAGTCTGGTAGGCGTCGTCCGACAATCTCAAGTGGCTGACGACGCCCAGGGCCTCCCCCTCCAGTGAGGCCAGGAGGTACGCCATCTTTTGGCTCGGGGTCAAGTCACTCCGGGCGTCCACTAGGCTGTCGAAAAGACCAACGAAGGTCAGCCATTCGGAAAGGACCCCGGAGAACTTTGGCAGGTCCAGAGTTGGGAGTCGTTCCAACAGCTCCGGCTGAAGCTTTTTCAGAGAGGACTCGGACAGGTCACTCATCCGAGCTTCACGCGCTTCCTCGGCATACCTGCCTTCAGCCTCGATCAACTCGTCCGTGAGCAAAAAGAACTGCTCATAGTCCGCGAAGCAGGAGTCCAGGACTCCCTTCTCCACATCCGAATCCTCGAGCTCAGCGTAAGCCTCCTCCACTGCGGCCCTTCGAGCACCCACCTGCTCGAACCGCTTCATCAAGTTATGGACCCTATCCGGTCGACCTATCAAAGCATGGGCGCTTGTGGCCCAGCGCAACTCAGTCCGTAGACAACGGATCAGTAGCTTGGGCGATGACATCACTATTAAATACAAATTACGACAAGGCGCGAGCACAAATTACAAAGATAACAAATAAAAAATATACCAAAAAATTAACAGTTAATAAATGCAGTTCCTATCTAATCGCGCTGAATAGAGATTGCACTAATAAGAATTACTACGTATCAACCAAATACAAGTTAGCACAAAAGAAAAGACACAAATCAAATTAACAAATAACAAATACTAGTGCGATCAAATCAAGTTAAATTCAAATTGCGCAAATACAATTACTACTCTTTAGTTCAAATACAAATTACAGTATAAACGAAGATACACATCACGGTCGATCAACAAAAAATGCCTAGCTCGGAAATCGACCCTTCGATAAGTAATCCACTACAACTATCCGACAACGATAATTAACCGATTACGTAAAAATAACCATCTACCTACATGACGTATATCTCTAGAAAACTTCCCGCTTGCGCAACCGCGGTTTTTCAAACTACCCACTAACCAAAAAAAAGGCAAGCAACAAACAACAAAGGGAAATAATTTTATTATTACGTACAAAAAAATATTTTTACGTATTACGGACGGGCGTGATTGTAGACACAAATTAAACCAATCAAACCAAAGCTCCCTGCCACCAGAACTGTTTAATTTTTATCAAACACTATGGTCGGGATCGACCGGGGAATCGAACCCGGAACCACGCTCTGCTACCAGTTTGTATATGTTTGTATTGGCCAGAATATGGCCACGTGGAATTTCTCTAATTACACTAAACAATATGGGAGGACGCTAGAAACACATAGTACTTACCATTATCCGAAGATAACTTCACACCAAGTCTTGGGCAGGCCGTGAGTGTGTGTAATAGTGGATGGCGAGTAGTGTACAGTGAGGTGTGAATGTCTGGGGCCTTGTCAAGCATAGACGACCAGCCGTGGCCGATTTCCAGGCTGCTCCAAAATGCTGCACCGCTTCAGACTGCTTCACGTCACGATGACAGTCAATTAACTCTATCGTACGATTAACTAACTTACAGAAGCCACTAACTATCGCCGGGTATAAGGTTAATTATTGAAATGAACAGGTAAGTCAAAATAACCCAAGGAATTAACTTTTTGATTATTAGCAGTAGAGACAGTAATAAGATCTGACTCGAAAAGTTTGCAGCCCAGTTTAAGAATTTCCAAATGAGAATTATTACCCAGAATAGTTACTGAGCTGCCAGAATCTAGTAAACTAGATAAAGTTAAGTCATAAATTTTGACATTAACGAATGGACGATTAAGATCTTGTTCTTTGGAGTAGAGTGTAGAAGAGATTTTGTAACAAGAAAAGAAGTTTTGAATTGTTTTAATCCAATTATTCCAATCGTCATTATCAAAGTTTAAGTTACTTTTCAAATCAGCAGTTAGTTTTTTTGAACTAGTATTAGGTTTGGGAGAACAAGTAGGGCAATCTGCAGTTTTAAAACCCTTAAGACCACATTTGAAACAAATCACGAATCGTGGTTGAGTACAAGTGTTCAAAGTATGACCTTGTTTACGACAGCGAACACAAAAAGAGCTTTCTTGAGGAGCTTTAGTTTGAGAGAGACTATTAACTTGTCTAGAAGTGTATTTGTAGGATGAAGTGAATTTATTCATGAAGGGAGGAGAAGGTCGTGAATTATTAGAAGAATTTGGAGAGTCAACTGAACTTGAAGTGGAATGCTTGTAGTTGAATTCAGAAATAAGAGGACTTTGTTGTACATTTGGTTCTTTAAATTGTTTGTCTCTATCTAGGAACTTTTCATAGTTTTGGCAAGTAGCCAGAAGAGAGTCGATAGAGTCAATGTCTTTTAGAGCTACGAAGACTGAATAACATGGGCGAATATTCCTCAAAATAATCTCCAATTGTTCTGTTTCAGAAAGTTTCTTCGAAAGACGAGAGAACATTGCAGATATGATGGAAATATAGATGACGATAGGTTCATCACGACCTTGAGTTCGATTCCTAATCGCTTCTAAAAGTTTATGATCATAATCAAAACCACCAAATTCTTTGATTAATAAAGAAGAAAGTTCGTTCCAAGTTAAGTTTGGATTCTGATTATATTTAAATCTGAACCAATGAAGAGCATTGTCGGTGAAAATTTCGAACGCTTGAGGAATCAACAAGTCTTTGGACAAGTTACGAGCTAAGCAGTATTCTTCAAGTTTTTGAAGAAATCTTGGACAGCTTTTACCATTGAAGGTGTGTCTTTTCAGATCTTTGAAGACGTTAGTTGGAGAAAAAGATTGAGGTGGTGGTGAAGAATACGGGGTATGGACCTGAACAGAAGTTTGAGAAATAAGAGGGAGTTCCATGATAGTCGGGACAACAGGAGGGTCAAGTAATGGAGGGTCATTTTCAGTTGAAGCTGGAGTCAAGGATTCAAATTGTTTAGTAATAGTGTCGAATTTTATCTTCAAAGTATCGAAAATAGTTTTAAAGTCTGGATATAAGTCAGTATCTATTCGTTCCAATCTGTAAAAAACATGATTAATAAAAGTTTCTATTAGTCGTAAGTATTTGGTTTCACCTTGTGAAAATTTTTTAATTTTACAGTCCAGGTAGGTCAAAGTAGAATCAATTTGAGACAAGTCATCTTCTATCGGAATTGGAGAAGTCAGAATATCTTCAGGATGAGAATTCGCAACTAAACGCAAAACCTGTTTTTTTAGAAGCATAACAGTATTAGCTGGTTCCTCACATATAATCTTTACTTCGTATTCGAGCTCGGCCTTGTTAAGGAATTCGTACTTAATAACCCTTTTCATTGTTATAATTAAGTGCAAAGTTAAGTTTAAGAAATAAAAATTTAATTAAAAAATTATACCTCTTTAAGTTATCTAGAATAAAAATATTAAAGTGATGAATGTAAGTGAAGTGTTAAATGTAGGTCTAAATATAAGCCAGATATGTTGAAAAACTAGATGAAGTTTTGTTTTAGAATTTGGAAGATATGAAAAGGATGAATAAATAAAGAGTTAAGAAATTAAGAGAGAAAGAGAACTTTTACGTTGGGCGCCAAAAGTCGTGAAACGACAATTAAGATCAAAAAAGGAACCTAACCTAGCAACAACAAAAATAGGACAAAACAAATAATCTATTTAAAATATAAAAAAAGATATTTACAGATTTATATAAAAAAAATGATGTATGAGGATGAAGATGGGTGATGTGATTTGCAATTATTTCTAAAAAAATAAAAAAATAAAAATGATGGGTATTGAAGCTGAGGCCGAAGGTCCAAGAGGTACACCGCTTTTGGTGGTGTTCTTCGCTGCCCACAGATTATACGCAGGCTGTGCTGGTGGTAGGCCCACAGCGCCTGGAACGAGCACGCACAGCGTAAGTGAAGGCGTGGGTGTGTCTAGGCGACAACTTCAGGTGAATGCAGAGATTTGCAAGATCCGGCGTCTTCAGGCAAGACAGAGGCTTGCAGGATCCCAGCGACTTCAGGCAGGACAGAGGCCTGCAGGGTCCGGCGACTTCAGGTAGGACAGAGGCTTGTAGGATCCGGCGACTTCAGGCAGGACAGAGGCTTGCAGGATCCGGCGACTTCAGGCAGGACAGAGGTTATCAGGGTCCTGGAGAATTCAGGCAGGACAGAGGCTTGCAGGATCCGGCGACTTTAGGCAGGACAGAGGCTTGCAGGATCCGGCGACTTCAGGCAGGACAGAGGCTTGCAGGATCCGACGACTTCAGGCAGAACAGAGGCTTGCAGGATCCGGCGACTTCAGGCAGGACAGGGGCTTGCAGGATCCGGCGACTTCAGGCAGGACAGAGGAATGCAGGGTCCCGGCGACTTCAGGCAGGACAGAGGCTTGCAGGATCCGGCGACTTCAGGCAGGACAGAGGCTTGCAGGATCCGGCGACCTCAGGCAGGGCAGAGGCTTGCAGGGTCCCGGCGACTTCAGGCAGGACAGAGGCTTGCAGGATCCGGCGACTTCAGGCAGGACAGAGGCTTGCAGGATCCGGCGACTTCAGGCAGGACAGAGGCTTGTAGGATCCGGCGACCTCAGGCAGGGCAGAGGCTTGCAGGGTCCCGGCGACTTCAGGCAGGACAGAGGCTTGCAGGATCCGGCGACTTCAGGCAGGACAGAGGCTTGCAGGATCCGGTGACCTCAGGCAGGGCAGAGGCTTGCAGGGTCCCGGCGACTTCAGGCAGGACAGAGGCTTGCAGGATCCCGGGGCAGTGCGGCCCCGGGATAAGGCCTTTAGGAGATGCTTCGAGTTTGAGAACCGAAGCGAGACTGCGTTTCTTGACCATTGTTCGACTTTTATACCTTTTTAGAGAGAACGGAAAAATTATTTAAATTAAACGCAATTTTTTTGTAAATGGCCAAGAGGAAAGAGTATTTATGTGGAATTATCGAAGTTGAAACAACAGACCGGTAGCGAATTTGAATAAAAATTGTCATGACAACCAGATAAACAACGATGTCAAAACATGTCAAATTTTGGTTTTAGGCTCGTAATAGAGAAACGGCAAGATTTAAGTGAAAAATGAGATATTATTGCTATAGGAAAAAAGGTAGCGCACCAGCGCGCAAAAAACCCGAAATTGCAGAGTTACGGAGAACTAAATAAAAGATCGAAGAAGGTAGACTCCATCGACACCAAATTACAAAAATGCTGATAGCGTTAAAATACGAAGTGAAAATGATTTGTTATTGTGTTCTTATGGTTTAAAAACGTTACAGGATCCTATGGAAATAAAGGTGATACAAAATATCCAGTTTTGATGAGAATGCAGAAAATCAAAACAGAATGGAAAAATGAATTTAAAATACATTGAATAAAACTATTTTTACGGATTTTATCGCGTTTAATTAACTTATTTTATATTCCCGACGTTTCTGTTGCTTTCCAGCAACCGTGGTCACGGGGGACTGAGGTGATTGACGTCCCGATGTCAAAGTTAACGCGGAGTACCTTCAGCTTTTTAATTATTAATTTTGGTCCGATCTACGCAGAATGAACTAACTGTGTCTTGAAGTCTTACAGTGGTATGCTTGGGTTTAGTTTTAATTTTATGAATTACAGGATCCCAAGCAGGTGGTAGTACCCAGCCTCCCTCTCTATTGAAATTAGGATGTTTTTTAATTTCAATAGCCTCACGTATCATCCTTGGCAGGAATCGATCTTCTTTGACAAACTGCAGACTTTGTGATCATATCCTAGACGGCCCCCGTCATTACATTAGATTTGATAAACCACAAGTCCTCGCGAAAGAACATCGATTCCTGCCAAGGATGATACGTGAGGCTATTGAAATTAAAAAACATCCTAATTTCAATAGAGAGGGAGGCTGGGTACTACCACCTGCTTGGGGCCCTGTAATTCATAAAATTAAAACTAAACCCAAGCATACCACTGTAAGACTTCAAGACACAGTTAGTTCATTCTGCGTAGATCGGACCAAAATTAATAATTAAAAAGCTGAAGGTACTCCGCGTTAACTTTGACATCGGGACGTCAATCACCTCAGTCCCCCGTGACCACGGTTGCTGGAAAGCAACAGAAACGTCGGGAATATAAAATAAGTTAATTAAACGCGATAAAATCCGTAAAAATAGTTTTATTCAATGTGTAGTGTTCGCGTAAATATAAGAAATCATTATGAATTTAAAATAGTGTAAAATGATATGTAAGCAGCATAACACTACAACTGCACGTCAATCGATATGTCGACTCCGAAGATTCCGATACTGGCTGAGGCAAGAAGGGAAGTGCCTTGAAACTGAGGAGATACGACAAAGGGGTTCTTTTTAGCGGTAAACGCGCAAACTTGTGTCTTCTGAGGATTAAACTGGACTAAATTTAGTCGCCCCCAATCCGAGACTTTGTTCAGCAAAGACTCGACTTCAGACACTAGTTTGTTCCGGTACTCGGCGACGTTTTCCCGAGAAATATTGGCACGGCCGGTGTATAGAGCATCACCAGTGCTGTCATCCGCATAGCAATGAATGTTACCAGTTAGCAACATATAATTGATATGCAGAAGAAACAGCGTTGGTGATAGCACACAACCTTGTAGAACACCAGCGTTAATAGGCTTGTAGTCGGAGCATGCACCGTCTACAACGACCTTGATGCTCCGATCTGCAAGGAAGCTGGTGATCCAATTGCAAAATTTCTCGGGAAGCCCATAAAAAGGAAGCTTCGAAAGAAGCGCTTTATGCCAAACCCGATCGAAGGCCTTCGCAATGTCCAAACTAATGGCCAACGCCTCCCACTTGAACTCTACTGCCTCCGCCCATCTATGGGTCAGGTAGACCAGAAGATCAACAGCTAATCGAACTCGACGAAAGCAGTATTGGCGGTAACTAATCAGCTGGTGATCCTCAAGGTACCGCATCAGCTGGCAGTTAATAATGGATTCCATTATTTTGGAGAACAAGAAGGTGATGGCGATAGGCCTATAGTTGGACGGGTCTGAGCGGTCGCCTTTTTTAGGGATCGAGTGGACAAAAGCTGTCTTCCATGAATTCAGTACTACGCCTTGGGAGTAGGAGTACCGGAAAAGACACGTTAGGACCGGTGCCAACTCCGGAGCACACGTCCTCAGCACAATTGGGGGGATTCCGTCAGGCCCACTCGACTTCTGGATGTCCAGGGACAGGAGTGCTTTACGAACCTAGCACTGGGAGAACAGCACATCCGTCAATAATAGTCGAGTTGGACGCAAAAAGGGAGCGTAAAAGGTCGGCTTTGTCTTTTGCGGCTTGGGCCAGTGAGTCGTCCTCCCTGTACAGAGATGATAGTGATGGCTTACAGAAATTCCCTTGGACAGCCTTCGCGAGAGACCAGAATGCACGGGTTCCCGAAGGAAGGCGAACTAGTTTCTCGCCAATTTTGCCTATGTGCTCTGACTTTGCCTAGGCAATAACTCTTTTGACGTACCTGGAGGCAAAGTTATACTTCTTTTTAAGTGTGCTGGTGTTTACATCCCGAGTCGCCGAAGCCGCAGCCCAGGCTAGATAACATTCCTGCTTACTGCGTAATGCAGTCTTACAGGAGCGACCAAACCAAGGCTGAGATCTGCCTCCGATGGGTACCACAGATGATGGAATAAATAGTTCCATTCCCTGTAGCACCACATCAGTGACAGAGTCAGCAACAGCGCTGGGATCATCCGGCGAGAAGCAAACTCGCCTCCATGGGTAGGATAGAAAGAAAGACCGCATGCCGTCCCGATCCGCCGACCTTAATGCCAAACACGGCGGCATCCTGCAGAACGCAACCGCGAGAGGAGCGTGAGTGGCACCACACTCCGGATCAGACAATGGTCCGAAGGGCATCGAGGGAAACCTGATATCCGTCCGGATGAGAGGTCAGCAAAAGGTCCAACTGGGAAGGTATATGATCCTCCACATCTGGAATGGCGAAGTAACCAGTTGTGTCAGACCATATGCCACGGCAAAGTCATAAACAGAACTCCCCGCGTGATCGGTTAAACGAGAACCAAGCCAATCGGCGTGGTGGGCGTTAAAATCGCCAAGGATCACGATCTCTGCGGATGAGACCTGTTATAGCAAGGAATCTGTAGTCATTCGGACGTGCTCGATGAGTCGGTCTGTTTCGGTATTACCGCTATGGGACCTATATAGGCAATCGTAGACACGCGAATGGTCGTCGCTGTCTACGCGAAGCCAAAGGATGGACAGGTCCGAATCTTCAAGACTACCCAGGCGTCGAAAACAGATATCCTCTCTGACATACACGCAAACTCCAGCCCGTGGCACAAAGGAGTGCTCCAATTTGTACCCCGGGTAGGAGAGATACGAAGTATCAGACGGAGAGGACACCTGTATCTCGGTCAGAAAGAGCAAGGCCGGCTTCGCCGTCTCGAGATGGTAGTGGATAGCGTTCAAGTTAGAGTGAAGTCCCCTGATGTGGCAGGGGTCGCCTTGGTATTGTTGCTCAGTTTGCCCCGAGCAGTTATGTTTTTGAGCGGAATTTTGCCCCCCCCCCCCCCCCCCCCCCCCCCCCCAGAATACGCGGGGCAGCCTGAGCACCCACGCTCAGGAGTGGAATAACATGGTCGTGGATGCTCAGCGAGAAATTCTCCAGGGGTGCTGGTACCCTCCTGAGGTAGTCTTTCGTGTAATTCTGCTACCATGTTAATGGGGGGGGGGGGATTGGGCCGCCGGCCACCTGCACTCACCAGACGAAATGCAGAAGCAGAAGTTCTACTTCACGCCGGTATTCTGTGAGGTGGTATGAAACAAACTAGATAATTAGGTAACGAATTCGTAACATATTTCGGAAATCATAGCAAACTTACCTTCGCTCAGTCTTTAGCATCTATCAAACTTGTCAGCGAATCAAAGTACTTCATTTTCCTACAAAAACGATTACGCGACATTGTATAAACTCCTTAGGATGCAGTCCGTACATTGAATTATTGATTAAAACAGCGACGGGACAAAAATGACCCAGCGGCAGTTCTAGGTAAATCGGTTTTATTTTTCATAAACTATTCTTGTTATAAAATTGCAACCATTTTAAATTAGTTCACTATGTAAAATAAATAAAAGTCAAAAAGTTTCATCGAACTAAATAAAAAAATAAAAAAGTTAGAGACGATCAAACTTGCGGGTGGGACAAAAATGGAACGGCGGCGCTTCTAGTGTTAAGAGTGTGATCGGAGGATTTACTTCACATGTGTATAAAATATTGCAAAATAAATAATGTAATGTTCTAGAGCAAACTATGCTGACATTCATGAGAATAAGTTATACGACTCTCTTTGTTTCCTGTTGTTTCAATCTAACTTTAGAAATTATATTGAATATTGCAAAATACATAATAAGATTCTCTGGAACAAATTATTCTGACGTTCATGAGAATAAGTTTTGTCCCCAGTTGTTTCCAATTATATATAAGTTATATTCCATTTTTATTGCCAATCTGTTCTCAGACTTCGCTCAATAAACATTTGTTGTTTATGTTTTATTCAATAAAAATTATATTTTATACTGAATCGTGTATCAATTCCTTGACTTTCGCAGCCGGTGACCTTGTCGTTTGGGTCCTCTGTGCTATCGCGAATAAAATTTCTCGCGTGCCGGGAAGACTCCAACGTTCGTTTCAACGATTTAACGGGTCAGCGAACCCAATAAATTCGTCAAGAGAAGCCACGGTGCAGAGCAAGCTGAGCAGATTCAACGATCACAAAAGAAGAACGGAAGCTGCGGGTCATGTGAGTATATTCGCTATCCTTTAAACCTTCATTTGAATTCTCCTGGTTATTTTTATGTGTGTATTCCATGTACTTTATGAATTAAAAAAGGCTCATCTGGCACGTACCACATTATAATAATAGATAAAGTGATAACATTTTACGATACTTTAGTAGTTATAAGTTTATCGTAATAAATAAAAATCAAAGGAATCGTAGTCATACCTCCGGCAGTCCTAAAAATAATCCCTTTATTCAGTGGTGAGACAAGGCTTTTGTTCTTATTCATTCATAAAAGTGAATATATCATTAATTTATAACGGGATAGTGAAGTACAAAACGAATATCTTTTTAATGCAATTACAAGTAGATTAAGTGGGGAAGCTGCAAGTTTAATCGGAGATCGAGATTCGATACATTCTTGGACAGCATTTATAAGATCATTTTGGGATAGAAGATTCTCTTGTTCTTGAGTTAGAGAACTTAAAAATAATTAATAGCAAAAGTTATTTACATTTTTGACATCGTATACAATAATTAAGAAGCATTGTAATTGCAAAAGTTACTGAGTCTGTTGAAGATACAGCTGCGAGGTTATCTAAGCAAAATATTTACACAAATCTTTCATTTAATGTTTTCTTATTTAATTTGTCAAAACATTAAATCAAAAATTCCAGGGACTAAACAATTCTAATAATTTTAATTCACAAGCTACGCCGGGCGTAAAATTATTTCATCAAATATAACTTTACTTTTAATCGTAATTCAACGAATACGTAGAATTACGATTGAAAGTAAGAAATTCGACAAATAAGTAGAATAGTTCAAACGCAAAATAGAAATAACGCTCGTAATAACAATTTTTCAAACAGTTCATTTCTATTTCGAAACAATAACAGATATCAGTATAATATTTTTTATTGAAACAAACAGTTCTACAACAATAATTATAATTCATCGGGACATGCGAGACCACAGTTCTAACGTCGGCAATCTGTTGACAACGCACAGCGCAGTTCCTAGCAAATGCGGCCGGACCTGAGGTCACCATCCGGATCATTTTGTGATACCGACATGACCATGAGAACGGCCAGTTCAAAACGTGTAAATTACACCAATTGTAAGGAAATTTTTGCCTAAGGTCATCTATACACCAAACCAGATAAAATTAAATTATAGTATACTAAACCTTCCACACACGTATACCGAAAATTAACGCAATTTTATGGTTAAAATTAGCGAATCAATATTTTTGCGACTTTAAGCGTAACGAAAACTTTGAAGTAGTTAGTACCCATGACAGTAGTAAACACAATGAGGTTGTGTACATACCTTTACTTAGGACATTCAAAAGTAATGAGTGGCATAAATTTTTTGGTAGTTTAATTGGTAGCGATTTATTGACCCAACTTCATGCGAATATCGACATGAAAATTAAAAAAAAATTGTATCGACATAAAAATTAAAAAAAAAAATTACTAAAGACACTTGTACATCCGTTTTTATAGCTCACCAATGCATGAATGTTGTGTCTTACGTCCGAGTAACGAATTAAGGTTCAAACTTCCAGTTAATTAGGTACACGGTGAAGTCATATTAAACTTTACAGAATTTACCTAAGGGGTTAGAATGCCGACGGCCTTAGTAAACAGTGTACATGGCTATGCGACAACAATTATTCAAAATTGTAGATACCAGCAAATGGAATTAACGGTGAGCAGTCTGTTCAAGGTCTATAGAATTAATTTGAATTTTGATGATAAGAATAGTCATAGGTTAGATTAGCTTTTAACGGATAATCTCTCTAAGTTAAGAGTCGGTCATATGCACGAGGAGGAAAAACAATCGATAATTAAAATTTGCATAGGATGTAAAGATATCTTTTATTGTGAAGACGTATCTCTTTCATTTACTAATGAAGTGAAGCTTTATGCTTTACTTCATTAGTAAAGAACAAAAAACGAAGACCCAATACATATTAAAGCTTATAGATTACCACCTACACAAACGGCGGAAATTAGAAATCAGGTAGAAAAATGCTCAAATATAATGTTATTCAAAAATAAATTTTCACCTTGGAGTGCTCCGGTCTATTCGGTACCTAATAAGTAGGTAATTCGGATAAACGAAAATGGAGAATGGTCGTAGATTATAGACTTCTCAATGATATCACAGTAGATGATAAATACACTCTACCTAATATCAATGATCTTTTTGATAGGTCAGGCATTTAGCAAGTGGCTACGGCCAGATTGAAGTGGAAAAAGAGGACAAGGCCAAAACAGGTTTTAGTGCCTCTATTGGGCATTAAGTATTTAATAGAATGCCATTTGGCCTAAAGATGGCACCGGTTACAATGGATAACGTTTTGAGAAGCCTACAAGGCGTCCATTGTCTGGTATATCTTGATGACGTTATAATATTTGCGAAAACAATTCAGGAAAATAACGAAAAACTTAAGGCAGTATTTCAGAGATTTCGTGAAATCAGCTTAAATGTGCAGTTGGATAAATCCCATTTCCTACGAAAGAAAGTACTTTGTCGAGGGCATACCATAAATAGCGAAGGGCTCAAACTTACTAACTATGAAATAGAAGCAGTAATAAAAAAATTCTATACCCAGAACGACGACTGAAATCAAAAGTTTTCTTGGTCTCATAGGGTACTGCAGGAAATTTATTAAGAATTTCGCTAAAATAACTAGACCGCTTACAACTTGCTTAAAGAAGGTGAAAGTATAGACTTAAATATAGAAGATATTGAAAGCTTCGAAACATGCAAAAAACTTCTTACAAATGCTCCTTTAATACAATTTCCGTATTTTAAAAAACCTTTTATTCTAACCACGGGTGCATCAAACTGTGCAATCGGGATACTACTTTCGCAAGGCAGTATAGGCTCAGACAAATCAGTGGCCTATGATGCTATCAGAACTTTAAGTGATATTGAATCGAGATATAGCACTATTGAAAAAGATATTTTGACAATTATTTGGGCAGTTAAGCAGTTTAGGCCGTATTTATGGAGCAAAAAGTTTTACATCTATACAGACTATAGACCTTTGGTTAGCCTCTATTCGCTAAAAGAACCGAATAGTAAACTTACTAGATGGCACCTAAATCTGGAGGAACATGACTTTGAAATCAATTATAAGAAAGGATCGCAAAACTCAAATGCCGATGCACTGTCTAGAATAAAAGTAAATAGTTAAAGCGCAGATAGTAATAATATTGTAGTTAGTCTAAATGGTAGAAAAATTAGGGAAATAAAGGTTAATATGTTAGATAATGATGATGAGTCCATGCAAGAAAATGTAGATAACGAAGAAGTAATTTACACATCGGATTCAGATTGAGAGACAGTAAAGTATAAGTATAGTATAAGCACAGATAAAAAGGAAGCTCCTGTCTTAGACATATCAGGATCAAAAGATGGATTTATTGCTCATTCAATATCAAATAGGAAATATGAAGGAATACCAATTTTAAATGAAGCGATAGACACCAAACCTTGACAAATACTTTTGTCAAGGATTGGTATAAAAATGTTATTCTTGTGAAGGACATTTCCAATAGTAGTCAAAAAATAATTGAGGTACATATGCTAGTTGTTAATAATGAACATTTATTTAAGTAGTTTTTGAAAGAGTATGTTTATTTTAAGCGGAAATGTTGAAGAGAAATAGATATAAATACTAGCTCGCCAGGCAGACGTTGTTCTGCGGTGAAACTTTGTACTATTAACATCCTTAAATTTGCAATAAAAACAATTGATTATCGGAATAAAAAACTATCCTATCTCTCAAGTTGGACCAAACTGCACAGAGTGTGCAAATTTCATCAAAATTGGGTGAGTGGTTTCGAAGTTCATCGCGGACAAACAATGTGATACGTAATTTTTATATATAAGGACTAGCTGACCAGGCAGACGTTGTTCTGCCCTTTCCGACGATCATTTGCTTCCCTAAAAAATACTCCTGACATTAGCAATAAAAAATTGAGGGTCACTTATCGGGATAAAAACTATCCTATCTCTCAAGTTGGACCAAACTGCACACAGAGTGCAAAATTTCATTGAAATCAGTTCAGTGATTTAGGAGTTCACTTAGTGGTTAGCCACCGTAGAGTCTATATCACCTGAGAATGCCTCGTGTAGATGTGAACACGTGTCGTATTGTCGTCAGTGATGTCTAGTGTAGTGGTGTTGGGAGTAGCGGTGCTGGGATTAGTGGTGACGGGGATAGTGCACGCAACTGAGGGAGAGCAGGAGGTGCTCCTCATACTAGGTAAGACACATCATTTATTTTAAAGCGCAGATGTCTGCGAAGTAAATTTTTTTAAAAGCTTTTATACCTAGTCAGGTCATAAATTCTGTCACATGTTTAATATAAAATAATTGAAACAAGTTTATTCATTATGTAACCATTTATATACCAAAATGAACTTAACAAAACATATATTTTTATGACACTAAAGTTTATTCAAAATGACCTCCGTGATTTTGAATACAAGCCTTCAATCTGCGCGCCCAGTCGTCTATCGCAGCGTGAACGAGGTCCATGTCAATATCGGCGGCTGCCTTAATCAAGGATGTCTTGAGTGACTCCAAATTGGGATGAGGCTTTGAGCACGCCTTTTCCTCCAAGTGTTGCCATATCTTGTAATCTAACGGATTCAAATCTGGACTGGAGGAGGGCCAGTCTTCGTGCCGGATGAAGTCGATTTCACGCGCCGCCAGCCAGTTTCGTGTGCTCTTCGCTCTATGAGCTGACTCCGAATCTTGTTGGAATACCCAGTGCCAGTTATTGAACATGGTATGAGAAACAGGTTTCGCAAGGTTCGTCAGGACTGTATTTTGATACACAACTGCATTCGTTTTTACACCTTTCTCACAAAAATGTACCTCTGTTAAGCCCCAATAAGAAACTCCCAACCATACCATGACCGAGGATGGAAAATGACCTCGTTGGACACGCGGAATACGGTTGCTAGCTTCTTCACTACTGTGTGCGTACACCTTATCATTTTGTTTGTTGTAGCTCTCTTCTACGTTAGAAATGTTTTCATCCGAAAAATGAATTTCCCGATATTTTTACCCGCGTACCGCTTCAACAAAGCGCGGCATCTCTTCAGTCTCAGGTCCATTAGACGAGCATTCAAACGATGTCCTGTTTTTCTTCGATATGCCCGAAGCCCTAAGTCTTCATTTAACACCCTTTTCACTGTGGTTCTGCTTAACCCCATCTGAAGGGCCAACAGTTTCTGCTTACGTTTGGGATTTCTTTGAATTCGCGCCTTCACAGATTTATCACTGCTGGAGTCCTAACAGACCTAGGGCGACCACTTCTTGACCTGTCATCTACACTAGAGTCTTCATTGTATATATGATATATATAATTATGATATTTTTGCTGTGTGACAATACTTATGACCTGACTAGGTATAATGGATTTCCGCAAAGTAACGCCTGATTCTATTAATTATAGTAATTCATAGGCTAACAAAATCCATCTGTAAATTCAACAGACCGTGACTATTTTAAGAATCCTACACCCGCCATTACATCATATTACTTAAACTATATTTAATTTGTAAAACAGCAATTTAAAAACATTCACTTTTTGATAGAGAAGGACCATCGGTTTCATGTAACATCAAAAGCTGTTTCAAAGCTGCTTTTAACCATTTATTTTATAAGTTTTTCAGTTTCAGAAAAAAATTTTAGCTGTTTTTGGAATAAAATATAGGTTAGATTATTTTTGGCTATTCTGAAAATTAGCCCAGACAAACTGACAGATAAAAAAAAATTAAATGGTTATTCATATCTTACTGACATGCAAATAGAAGCTTAATAGAAGCCAGTTATTTCGATAAAACAGACAGACACTTATACTTTATTTCTGCGAAATGCGGTCATTTATGTTATATTATGCCAGGGCTAAATCTGAATGACAGGGTGAGAAATAGTGTGATAAGAGAAAAGTGTGGTTTGCAAGATGACGTTGTGACAAGGATTAAGAAAGGCATGCTATGGTGGTTTGATCCTGTAGAAAGAATGAACGAGGACAAAGCAAATTTATGTTGCAAAAGTGAACGGCAGAGTCGGGAAGGGACGCCCTAGACGAAGGTTTATCGACCATTGGCGATATATTGAAAATGGGCCAGATTTGAGTACCCTTAACCGACGAGCGTGTATGTGTAGATATATGGATGTAAAGGAGGCGAGAGAGGTGTGTCAGGATCGCGCCAAATGGAAGTCCGCAGTCTCTGCCTACCCCTCTGAGTGACAAGCATGAGTGTTTGTGTTGTGTGTGTGTGTGTAAGTGTGTGTATGTGTATGTATATAGTGTGTATAACTGTGTAGATAAGGAAAGACGTGTACCCAGCAGTGAAATATTAATTGATAAAAATTACTCATTAAAAATTTATCACTTATCTGAACAAAATAAAGTATGATTATGGTGACAATGTCCAAAGAATATTAAAGTTCTAAATAGTATATTAAACTAATATTATATTTAATACCTGGAACCTCAAATATTTAATATATTAAATTTACTTCGTTCCCGCTATTGTGTCTAGGTTCTTTATGAACCTTCAGTTGGCACCAATTATTTTTAACAATGCAGATTAAGAAGAACAGGGAGAGATACGGCTAGGGAAATATGCTTTTATGAATCATGCCCTTTTAAATGCGTATCTCTTTATTTGATTAGAATTTTAACTTAAAATATTTATAGATAAAAACATAAAATAACCACAAAATATTTATACTTAGATTTAAAAAAAAAGTATTATTTAGTCTTATAACAAGAATCTTTTGCAAACCTGTCATTTGATATTTAACATAACTAGGGACCGCCTAGTGGTCGAAAATCGTTCGTAAATATGTGCGACGTAATTATGACAATCTCAAGACAGTCTGGATAAATCAGTTTTTTTTTAAGTGATAGAGCCATAGTACAGCTATATTAGTAATATAGTTGTAGCACGAATTGCTCGGCTCGACCGGGGAAGGACCACTCTCTCACTCTCTCGTGTTTTGTATGGAGAGTGTAGAGAACTGGAAAAACTTTTTATAGGAAATGAGGCATTCCTTCTTTGACCTCACGGGTGTTCACATATCTGCATTTTGATACGTTATTGAGGATAGATGTAGATCACTGCAACCACTTACCATCAGTTGCACTATGTGCTCGTTTGTCACCCTTATCCTATAAAAAAAGTATGATTTTTTTATCCAAGGTCATGAGTATTGGAAAAGAAAAACGATTGGCATAGACAATTAAGTGTTTGTTATTGGCGTTAGAATAATAACATACCTATGCTTGTAATTACTTACTTACTTACTTATCTTCACGCACAATCCCTGACGGGGTAGCCAGAGAGAACAGATCGCCAAGTGTCACGATCCTTACATATCTCTTTCGCTTCTTTCAGATTCATTATCTTCTTCATACATGCACGTCTAGGTATCCGAGTACTCTTGACCCTACCCTCTTCGAGCAATTTGCTCACATGGTCTTCGAAAGTTAGTCTCGGTCTACCTCGACACCTTTTAATATTAACTTTCGCGCTATATATTTTCTTCACCATTCGGTCTTCACTCATTCGCTCAACGTGCCCAAACCACCGAAGCACGCCCTTATCAATTTTTGTGATAAGGTCATCTTTCAAACCTGCCATATTGTGAATCTCTTCGTTTCGCTTTCGGTCGGCCATAGTAACGCCGCACATTTTACGAAGAGATCGCATCTCCACTGCATTCAACTTACTTTTATGCTTCTTCTGGCATACCCAGGTTTCGCTGCCATATAACAAAGTCGGTACCAACACTGCGTTATGTATTGCAAGGCGTGCACTCTTCGCTACGCCTTGCCTTTTGACTAACGCAGTCAGGGCACCATTGACTTTGTTCCCGGCAGCGACACGCCTATCCACATCTAAATCACATCTTCCATCCCGGCTAAAAGCACTCCCCAAGTATACAATTTCATTTACCTGTTCTAGACATTCCTGATTTACCCATATTTCACACTTCGTTCTCTCTTCGTCCCTTTCAAATACCAGAACCTTAACCTTTGTAATTACTAATCATCATAATCAAATCAGTTCATACTGCCATTAAGAACGTCAATAAATGACATAATTTTTCCAAGCGACAATAATTTGCATGACATTGACAGTATGAAACTGAACAATGTATGTTTTATTTTATTTATTAAATGTATTTGTAACTCATATTATAAACATAAATTTTAACTTTCTGCATTACTCCTCCATTTAAACTTTTACTATGCGAAATGTCACGCTCCTCCGAGCGCGCAATATGCTTTAAAAGGGGTACAAAGTTTTCTCTTGACGTATAGGTATTATATAGTATATACATGGTTTTTTGTAATATTAGAGCCGGTAGGTGGCACTGTTGTCGAATATGACCGGTGAGAAATCGGGGCGGATAGAACATAGGACATTTTTGCATAAATAATTAATCAACATTGGTCGCGGGACATTCTTATTTATCCCATAAATATTATTTATATTATATAATTATACTGTGCGTGTGTAAGTGACCGAACTCCTCCTAAATGACTTGAGCGATTTTGATGAGGTAGTGTGTGTGTGTGATTCAGTTGATTCGAGAAAGGTTTAGATTCACAATTGGACCCGATAATTGGCGCTGTTGTCAAGATATAGAATTCACCCGTGCAAAGCCGGGGTGGACCGCTGGTATATTATAAAACGTTAAAATCGAATTTCCGATGGAAACAACATCGATTGTCAGTAATTGTCATAGCGATATTTTTGCAACCCGAATACAATAGGCTGTTTGCTATGCGATAATTGCAACGTAGATTGGTAAAATACCCCATTTTTAATGTTTCAATGTCTTGTTTTGAAACGCTTTATGAATAATCGACAGTTAAGTCTGGAAGTATGTGTCTGGAAGTTGTACGTGGTAGAGCCATGCTGCAGCTATATTTCGGGTATAGTTGCAGCACGAATGGGTCGGGTCGACCGGGGAAGGACCACGCTCTCACAGAATACCAGTGTAAAATAGCAGCTTAATGCTGCTGTGTTTCGTATGGTGAGTGTAGAGAACCGGAAACCCTTTTTAAAAGGATTGGAAAAGAGGCATTCCATCTTAGTCCTCACGGGTGACGACGCATCTTCATTTTGATTCGCAAACGAGTTTAGATGTAGATGTCTATGGGTCACAGCAGCCACTTACCATCAGGTGGGCTGTGTGCTCGTTTGTCACCCTATAAAAAAAATTCAGTCATACAGTATTTTAATACTCGATTGCCCCAGAACGAGAATAATTTTATCGAGTGTATATATGTATGTATGTCTATTTCTTTGGCACGCTCCATAGCCTAAACTGCTGATAAATGATAACATATAAAAATCGACAGAGGGAAACAGAAATATCCAATGGGCAACAACACCTTTTTGATTTTGATATGAACTAAAAATAATAAGTAATCTGCGGTTGTAAACTCGCCTCCCAAGCGTGGTAACTACGGCAAAATCTCCTTGTGAGGCTTTGTGGAACAAAGTATTTTTCATCAGTACCTGTATTACTATTTTTTTTATAGGAGAGGGGGCAGACGAGCAAACGGCTCACCTGATAGTGACTGCCGCCGCCCATGAACAACTGCAACACCATGGGAATTGTAGGTGCGTTGCCGGCCTTTTAGTAAAGAGTAAGCACTTTTCTTGAAGGTCCCTTGGGAAGTCGTATCGGTTGGGAAAAATCGCCGGTGCTAAACTATTCCACAGAGAGGTAGCACGCAGAAGAAAAGGAGTTCCGGAGTCCGGAGTTTAGCCGCGATGTACGTTCATGAAATTTGGCGACTGGGATTAATCTGAACAATTCCTCAGAGTTCTCCCCATGTTAGAAGCGAAAAAAAAATACAAAGGGATGCAATATCTCTTCGCAGCGCCAGTGAATCGAGCTCATTGGAAAGGACTCGGTACTCGATGATTCGAGCCGCACTGCGCTGGATGCGTTCAAGTGGAAGTAGCTGGCACTGGGGAGTTCCAGCATGTGACATTCCAAGTGACAACGAAACTGCACATCACTCGATATGTCGATGCAGAGTATTCCGATACTGGCTGAGGCAATAAGGGGAGTGCGTTAAAAACTGAATAGATATGACAAAGGGATTCTTTTTAGCGGTAAACGCGCAAACTTGTGTCTTCTGAGGATTTAACTGGACTAAATTTAGTCGCCCCCAATCCGAGACTTTTCAGCAAAGATTCGACTTCAGAAACAAGTTTGTGCCGGTACTAGTTTATTTATAATATTTTTTTTGTAGATATGCGTTTGAAGTTAACGTATTTTGGTATATAAATTATACGATTGATAGCCATTTACTTTGTTGGCTTTTTTCTCAAATGGCGGTTGAGATTTTTCCCCAGTGATCTTCCCAATAAGTTTACATGGGAAGACAATTCCGAATGGTTTTACTAATACGTCTATTGGGACAAAAATTTTCCAATTTTCTTACTAGTAAGCAAGTTACCTTAAGACAATAGACAATCATTATCTACAATGGAAAAACCCAAAGGACCTCTAAGTCCTGCAAAAAGTCTTAACAGAAAACCTAATTTAGACACACTTATACAACAAAATACCGTGTAGTGGCGGTCAAGAATACCACTACCCCATATCCTCCCGTGGGTGTCGTAAAAGGCGACAAAGGGAAACAGGCAGGAGATGGGCAGCAGCATCTTCCTGATAATAGACAATAAAAAAAACTGCGGTTGCCAACCCGCTCGCCAAGCGTGGCAACTATGGCAAATACCCCCCTATGAGTGTAACAAAGAGACGGCCCCCAGTCCCCGGCGGCCCCGCTATTCCTGGCTACGGTGGCGACCATGGTAACGGCGGGGCAGGGGGTGCTAAGAATCTCCGGTGGAGGTTCGGTTGCCACCTTAGACGACTCGACCTGGCAACGTACAACGCACGCACCCTGAGGACTGACGAGAAGATCGTGGAGCTGGAAGAAGAGATAGACAAGTTGCGCTGGCATATTATAGGATTATCCGAAGTCCGAAGAGAGGGGGAGGACACGGTAATCCTCGAATCCGGCAACTTGCTCTATCACCGGGAGGGCGACCATCTGTCCCAAGGAGGTGTCGGATTTATCGTCCACAAGTCTCTCGTTAACAACGTTGTAAAGATCGGGAGTGTGTCGACGAGGGTTGCGTACCTTATACTCAGAATCACCAAACGGTATTCGCTGAAGGTCATACAGGTTTACGCACCAACCTCGGCACACCCCGATGGGGAGGTGGAGGAAATGTATGAGGATATCTCTAGAGCCATGCATTCCTCCAAAACCCAATATACGGTGTTAATGGGAGACTTCAATGCAAAACTAGGCACAAGAGAGAACGGTGAGCTGAAAGTAGGGAAATTTGGAATAGGGCAACGGAACCCAAGGGGCCAGCAGCTGGCCGACTTCATGGAGAAAGAGGGACTCTTTATGATGAACTCTTTCTTCCAGAAGCGGCCCCACAGGAAGTGGACCTGGTCGAGCCCCGACGGTTCGACAAAAAATGAGATTGACTTCATTATGACGACCAGACGACAACTGTTCAGTAATGTCTCCGTGATCGCGAGGGTGAAAACTGGTAGCGATCACCGAATGGTTAGAGGCACACTGAACCTAAACGTTAAGTTGGAGAGGTCTCGTCTAATGAAGTCAACGCTCCGTCCCCCTCGTGCTCTGTTCCAAAGTCCCGAGACCTTTCAGCTCGAGTTACAAAACCGTTTTCAGTGCCTAGAAGACTGCAATGAAGTGGACAATATGAATGACAAGCTCGTGGAAACTGTCCATGCGGTCGGAGCTAAGTTCTGCAAGACCCGCCGCAGAAGAACACAAAAACTCTCCGATCACACTCTTAATCTCATGGCTGTTAGACGGGAGATGAAGCTACATTCTTCAACAGACTTGACAGCATACAGGCATCTGAACAGACAGATCTCCAAATGCATGCGGCGGGACTTACGCAACTTCAATACAGCTCGTATTGAAGAAGCGATCGAGCGGAACCAAGGCTCCAAAGTCTTTGCCAGAGATCTGTCTGCCAGAAAGAGCCAACTGTCAAAGCTGAAGACAGAATGTGGCAGCATCGTTTCCGGGACACCTGAGATTTTGAGTGAGATCGAGAGGTTCTATGGGCAGCTGTACACGTCATCGTTGGAGCCACACGTAAGTGTGAGTAACGATCCAAGAGCGAGTCTCATCCGACACTATTCCGAAGATATCCCGGACGTCAGTCTGAGCGAGATTAGAATGGCTCTCCAGCACCTTAAAAACGGTAAGGCCCCAGGCGAGGATGGAATTACAGCGGAGCTTCTGAAAGCGGGTGGAAGACCGGTACTTGAAGTCCTTCAGAAGCTCTTTAATTCCGTCCTCCATGGTGGCATTACACCGGAGGCGTGGAGCAGAAGTGCGGTGGTCTTGTTCTTCAAGAAAGGTGACAACGCTCTCTTGAAGAACTACAGACCGATTTCCCTTCTGAGCCGCGTCTACGTGCTGTTTTCGAGAGTCATTACGAATCGTCTCGCGCGCAGACTTGACGACTTCCAGCCTCCCGAACAAGCCGGTTTCCGAAAGGGCTTTAGCACCATAGACCACATACATACCCTTCGGCAAATTGTACAGAAGTCCGAAGAGTACAATTTGCCACTATGTTTGGCGTATGTGGACTATGAGAAAGCCTTTGATTCCGTCGAAATTTGGGCGGTGCTGCAGTCCCTTCAGCGGTGCCAAGTGGACTGTCGGTATATCGAAGTGTTGAAGTGCTTGTACAGTAGGGCTACGATGGCTATCCGAGTACAGAACCAGAGTACGAAACCTATCCAATTGCAGAGAGGTGTAAGACAGGGTGACGTCATATCCCCGAAACTCTTCACCGCTGCATTGGAAGACGTTTTCAAGCTTCTGGACTGGAAAGGATACGGTATCAACATCAATGGCGAGTACATCACTCACCTTCGATTTGCCGACGATATAGTCCTTATGGCAGAATCGCTGGAGGACCTAAGCACTATGCTCAATGACCTCGATAGTGTTTCCCAACGGATAGGTCTTAAGATGAACATGGACAAAACAAAGATCATGTTCAATGTCCATGTCACACCTATGCCGGTAGTTGTTGGGAACACTAAGCTCGAAGTTGTTGACGAGTATGTTTACCTGGGACAAATAGTCCGACTAGGTAAGTCCAACTTCGACCGAGAGGTCAATCGACGGATTCAACTCGGCTGGGCAGCGTTCGGGAAGCTACGACACATCTTCTCGTCAGACATACCTCAAAACCTGAAAACGAAATTGTACAACCAGTGCGTGTTGCCAGTGATGACTTATGGAACTGAGACGTGGTCCTTCACTGCTGGCCGTATGAGGAAGCTCAAGGTCGCTCAGCGAGCTATGGAGAGGTCTATGCTCGGAGTTTCTCTGCGTGATAAACTTAGGAATGAGGATATCCGCAGTAGAACCAGAGTAACCGACATAGCCCAACGGATTAGTAAGCTGAAGTGGCAGTGGGCCGGCCATATAGCTCGAAGAACCGACAACCGATGGGGAAGAAAGGTTCTCGAGTGGCAGCCTCGTACCGGTAGGCGAAGTGTAGGGCGTCCCCCCACGAGATGGAGTGACGACCTGGTAAGACATGCAGGAAGTCGATGGATGCAGGTGGCACAGGACCGTGCTTTGTGGAATTCTTTGGGGGAGGCCTATGTTCAGCAGTGGACTTGTGAAGGGCTGTAATGATGATGATAATGATGATACAACAAAAGCAAAGTTTTCTTTTACTCTGTTGGTAGAATAGCGTTTTGGTGCCATGCCAAGTAGTTTCTATAGTTTATTTCCACTATGTACTGCTGGTCGTAACTAATAAAGACACTGACTTAGTTCTAAGTGAAAAGACGTGTAAAAAGATTTTTTTTGCGATGCTTCATTGAATAAGGCTAAGGTGTACAGTCCCGACCACAGGAAGAGTAGCCTTGTAGTAGTAGAGTAGTTTTGTTCTGTGAATTGTATTTCGGATTGGAGATGCGAATTTTATCGCGTGCCTTCATCTCCATACACAGGACAAATAATCGGATAGTTAAATTTCATACCTACTAACATTCTGAAGATACCCCTGACGCATACTAAGTGTACGGACGTCATGTATCGTATCGTTCATTTTGGTTTGCATAGCGAGCGATTGGAAGTCTATACCTCCGTCAGTTTTTCAGATAATAAAACAAGAATAGGCATTTTGAGATAATTTTTATTTTACTTTAAAAAATGTACCATACTGGAGGAATTCCTGCTCTGCTATGAAAGCTTTTATAAACATCAAATAGAGACATGAACCTTTAATCCAGACCTGCAACAATTATTTGAGAGCAAATCCTCAACTAAAAGATATTCTGTGAGATCTTGGTCCCACGCAAGTGTTAATATGATAAGAAAAAAGTGATTCATAGAAGTATACTAGATGTAACAGAATTTTCAATATGCAATTTAATCCATTGGCTTACAAACTAGTTAAGTTATGAACTATCGTGTGTTTCTAAAATAGTAGCCATATTATCTACATTCCATATAACCTCCATTTTTTTATTTTAATATGTACACGGAACGTTGTCAAGTACCATTCTGGGTGTGGATTTAAAATTGTTTGCAGAAATTTGGGGGAGTAAGGTGTTTTATTTGGTAGAAGCTCCGCATGATGTCTTGAATAATACATAACCATTCGCACTAAAAGGTAATGCACCGTTTTCGAGAAAATAAAAAAAAGCTATTATAACCTAAAATGTGTAAAATCATGTCAAACTAGTTTCACATTATATTTCTATGGTATTTTTATTCTTTTGTGGTTTATACTCTCTGCCAAGTGTTAAATCGCATGACGTACTAATTTTTATGTATTCCGCCGTTGGTTACTTACTCTTCTCATGTGAGTGCTCTCCAGTGTATTATTGTAGCTTTTATCGTTCCCAAAAATAATCGGGAAGCACCTAGAAATACTTTCAGTTGTAATAGGCTACAAGGAAGGCTGTGGTGTGTGTATTTATTTTTTACCACCCAGAAATACTTGAGCACTCACTAATTCCCACAGTTGTGATAGGAGACAATATTGCTTCCCCCTCTAGCCAGACGATTCAAAATTTTAACCCAAATCTTAAGCCAATAATGTTTTAATGTGTGCCTTGACTCAGTGCTTTCATCCTAATAAAATACCCAATAATTTAGGTAGTTAGTTTAATATTTTACTTATAATCTTGTTTAGTATGAATCCACTGTTTAGTCAACCGTTTATAGGGTACATTCTGATAACGACGAGAGGATGCAGAGTAGGTTCTTTCGCAGAGTTTGTAGCAGATATGGTCACTTGCGTCATCTATCATCATACGACTCTCCACTTCCTCACACATCTTTGAGGAGACAATTTCCCAAACAAGTTTTTTTGCACAAGATTGTACATTCTCATATAGATTGCCCAGAGTTACTAAGACTAATTAATTAACTTCAATTCCGGTATACGAAAACGTGTTCAAAGAAAATTTAGGTTAAACGTACACAAGAATAACACTTCCTTTTTCAACCATTTTGTCAAAATGTGCCGTGATTACGACGAGATTAAGCGTAGTAACTAACTAGATATATTTGATAGCAGCCGTGTTAGATTTAATAGAAATTAACGTGTTTCTCTTTATTTTTAATGTATTTATTTATCTTGTTTATTTTTGTTATTCTACTGGAGTTATATTATTATGCTGTGTAGAAGCATATTATGCACATTATTATTTACACACATTAAGAACATTATTATGCTGCCAAGCAGAAGGAATCGGTGTTCTTTAGCGAGGATTATCCTCACTAAAGAACACCGATTCCTTCCAAGGATGATTCGCGAGGCTATTGAAATCAAAAAACATCCTAATTTCAATAGAGAAGATGGCTGGGTGCTACCATCTGCTTGGGATCCCATAATTAATAAAATTAAATCCCAACCCAAGCATACAACTGCAAGACTTCATGATACTGTAAGTTCATACTGCGTAGATCGGAACAAAAATTAATAATTTTTAATCTGGAGGTAGCCGTGGTTAACTATGACATTGGGACGTCATACACCTCAGTCCCCCCCCCCCCCCCCTCGTGACCAAGGTTACTGTAAAGTGCTTGAAACGTCGGGAATGTAAAATAAGTTAATATACGCGATAAAATCCGTAAAATTAGTTTTATTTAAAAGCATCCAGGAAAATATTACAAAGGTATTTCACCGACTTCACGGACTGAAAGATCGCGTAATTGTATATTGTGGATTTTAACGTCCTCAATTATTTTTAACAACGTTGTTTCAAATTATAATAGAGTGGGAAAGACTCACGTTTAGCTTTCCGAGAACATTATTTCTACTTTGATTATTTCCTGATTATAAAACGATTTCAATTAATGAGTTTCATCATTACAGCCATATTCACATGTCCACTGCTGACCATAGACCTATCCAAAGGAATGCCACATCGAACGGACCTAAGCTACCTGCATTCATCGACTTCCTGCATGTCTTACCAGGTTGTCCCTCCATCTAGTGGGGGGTCGCCCTACATTTTGCCTGCCGGTACGAGGCTGCCACTCCAACGATCGACGGGGAACGATTTTCCCCGTCGATCGTTGGTCGTTCAAGCTATATGGTCGGCCCATTGCCACTTTAGCTTGTCCGTTGGTATATGCTGGCACCCTGGTTTTATTGCGGTTAACCCCGAGCATAGTCCTCTCATATGCATATTCTTTTGGACGTCACTATTTGGACCATCCTATATATATATATATATATATATATATGTATATATATATATATGTCGGAGCGGAAGCCTCGGGGTTGTGTTTTTGGTGAAGCAGCACCACTGTCCCCATTTGATAAGGGCTCAGTTGTGCTGCCGCGTATTGGCTCCATTATAACCAAAAGGTCTAATCACACACTTTATAATTTTATTCCACACTTCTTATTATAAACTCACTAAAATTCTTACAAAGTTTTTATAATGAAAATAGAACCTACACCGACGAGCGCAGAAACTTAAGTGACCGTATTCTTGCGTTCATTTATTAAGGAAGCCATAATAAGAACTTAGAAGCGCTCTGATTGGTCGACGATTTGATTGGTCAATATTTCACCAAAACCAAACAATATCTTTTTATTGATTTCTTAGGTAATTTTAATAAGAATGATTAATAATCAAATTGACAATTATTTGTTTTTACTATTTAAAACAATATTTGAATTTCATTTAATAAATGAATAAAAAGTTGTTTTAATGGAGTAACTTGTCAATAAAGAGATTTATAAACCAAAAGACTTTTATAAAACTAATTAGTTACATATTATGTTTCTGATAAATTGCTGTTATTTAATTGTTATATTAATAATTAGACAATATTGATTATTATAATAACTAAGCGTCAGCGCAAAATTTAGGCGTCGTCCGCAGAGGATGTCCTTGCGGCGACATATATATATATATATATATATATATATATATATATATATATATTTTTTACTGGAAACGAGGCATTCCATCGTAGTCCTCAGGGGTAACAACGCATCTGCATTTTGATTCTTAATCGAATAAAAATGTAGATGTCTCTGGGCCACAGTGTCCACTTGCCATCATGTGGACAGTGTGCTCGTTTGTTACCCCAATTATATAAAAAAATCACAGTAAAGGAAACTACAAAAGAGATTTGTGAAAACGGAACATAAAATAAAAATCAAGTTTCCTTATAATCTACCACTTTTATAGGATATCCGAAACCTCTCACACAATAAAGCTGACAGTTAAATTGTTATACTCGTACCTGTTGTTGCTATAAAAATGAATGTAACAATAGGATTCCGATAATAGCCATTGTGGTTAAATTCATACTATTTCTTATAGCGGCTACACAACAATTTTATTTCTTATTAGTTGGGAAATTCTAAGGAAAATAAATTTTGGTTTGTGTTCCTACAAATTACTAAACATGATATTTACACAAAAATAGGTATTAAAATTTTGGTTACCATGAAAAAAAATTAAATAAATTTTTATTTACATAGAAATAACCACTAACATCTTTGAAAAGTGAAAGTAGTGTCACTCGCAACTTTGGCATTGGCAAAGTAATTTTTTTTTTATATAAGATAACCTAAAACTTCAAATCTGTTTTAGTTCTTAGTTAACTTAAGCATGGACTGAATTATTTAAATACCATTTTTACGAGATAAAATATAACTCTATTTAGTCAAGAGTTGTGGCAATAACTTAAGCGCTGCCCCCCCCCCCCCCCCCCCAAAGATATGAGATTAAATACTCTATAACATCCCGTGAAGTAAGGGGCGACTGAGGGAAATAAAACACACTAGCATCATCTTCCTAAAAAGAAATAAAAAATACTATAAAACTGCGGTTAGCTTACCACCTGCCAAGCGTTGGTGACTACAGAATATATCCACCCTATGAGGGTGGAGGAGGATTCCCCTGTTTAGCAGTGGCTTTTTGATAGATTGCAATAAATAATAAATAAATAACAAGAAAAACAAGAGCAAGAACTGAAGAACAAGGGGCATGGTTTTAGTAGGTACGTGTGTGTGTGCGTTAGCATGTGTACTAACAATAAGTTGAGCAAACTTTTGTGTGTTGTTTTTGTGTTTTTCCTGGTCTGAAGTTTTTGTAGAGTTTGAGATTAAAATAACCATAGCAATACCTAGGTTAGCATAATAACAATGTTTAAAGAAGTTGTTTCTTTTGAAATTTCCATTAATTATCGTCGTTAACCTGAGCATGCAGCATGCCTCTACCATGTTTAAAAATGAGAAATCTCAAATTTGTAACCTTCTCCTGTTCTCCTTTCCCCTTTACTTAGTACATTATGTTGTGAATCTGTGTTAAATAAGTTTAAATTATTTTCTTCATCCATTATAATTGACTGCAACAGCTGATCAGATTCAATACCTATTTTTATAAACAAATAAGTTTTCTGTAATACCTATTTTACAAATCAAGCTTTACAAGCTAACTAGGAGAAAATTCTATGAGTGTACAACCGAATTAATACTCACGACCTAGATATCGGAAGGCGAGGCAAGCTACCACCCGACCACCAGTACTCTAAACATACCTACCCACTGACTAGCTAACTAACAAGTGTAGCCTGTAAACACCTCTTTTTGTAACAGTGCACCAAACATACCTACCTACCTACCTACTATTTAACTAATAAGACGTTACATCTGTCTTATAAAATATTTTCAAGAAGATAGAACTAGGCACTTAGACGATAAATAGCTACTATAATAATGAAGTACCTACCGAGCTAAATACATAAGTAGCTAAAGTTAACAGTAGCTACCTAGCTAGGTACTCACAAAAAAGGGTGTCTTGTCTACTCATTTTCTTACAAGGTTCGGTCTGAGTATCCTGTTGGTGCTCGACAACATTATGCGCCGCAGGAGTCTCTTTACGAACAGCATTTGTCTCTGGAACGAATTCCACCACACAACCACAACGTAGTAAGCAAAAAGAGAGAAGCATTATACCTTTAAGCTATCGTAAGCTACATTTTTTTCACACAGAAAAGTAGTTAGCTTAGAATAAGCTAGACTTAGGGGTTAGTAGGTACCTATAAGTAGAAAAGAAAGAACCAACTACTTGATCTGATAAGCAAAAAGAGATCCATACTAGTATTACAAGCTATCGTAAGCTTCTTTCTTGGTCACCATTCCCCTCTTTGTTGAATTATTTCTATAAAAATTCTATAAAAATCTATATAGGTATTCAAATAAAACTTACCGCTAAACTTATCATGGTCACTTCCTAATCTCTTTGTTATTGATAATTCAAGCAGTCTTCTAGCTCTTGAATACATTTCTTACAATTTTTATTTATTTATACCCAAGCTGCTTCCAACCACTACACTGAGTGTTCAAAGCGCGACTGGCACAAAACACGAATAAACAATAATCAATTAAAGAAATTCAGAGTCATACTGGAACATTTCTAAATATTCTATTAATGAACTACGGATGCACTATACAATTTAGAGTGGCAGCATTACATTTCGAAATAAACTGATACTGAAAACAAAGAGATAACTAAAATATTTTATTATTTTTTGTCTGTGTGTTTGTCTGTCTGTCTGTCTGTTTGTTCAGGCTAGTCTCCGAAACGGCTGGACCTATTTTAACGGGATCTTCACTGGCATATAGCTAATGTTACAAGGAGTAACGTAGGCTACTTTTATTTTAGAAAAAGAATTAGGATTCCGCGCAAAAAAAAAACCTATAAAATCCAATCGTAATAACTACCACGCGGGTGAAGTCGCAGGAAACAGCTAGTTACGACATAATATTACAAAGAGACAATGCTTATTACAACAAATTGCCGCCCGAGAGATCATTTATGAATGGGCGATGTCGTTTGTAAGCGGACGAGCGTATAATTTGCCTGAGACATAATATATGAAGCTATTAGGCCGGCCACATACATACGGAATTCCGTTTCGAGATTCCGTTTCGATATTCCGATTCGGAATCCCGAACGCAGCAAGTCCATGTAAAATCTATGACCCGCCACACACGTACGGTAGTTTTCCGTTCGATATTTTGCGGGCAAAACGGGATTCCGTTTGTGTGTGGCCGACCGTTCGAAATTCCGAAACGGAATCTCGAAACGGAATTCCGTGTGTATATGGTGGGCCTTAAAGTTACTAAAATAAGAAAGCGAAAAAAAGTGTAACGAATTTACTTTCGAAGAGTGTTATTATAGTACCACGCTAAGCATATGCATACGGTTTTATGTATACATGGTGCTGACAAGCCGCCTGCCATCCGTGGCAGCTATGGCACAGATTTCCTCATAAAGTATAGTATATATAGTAAATTCCTATGAGTCTATCTATGATGGAGTCATATGTTCAGCTGTGGATGTAATGTTAAATGATAATGACGATGAATATATATCATATATTTAATTAGTTTTACTTAAGGATCAGCAACCCGCCTCGGCTTCGCCTTTGTGAGATCTCTTAATGTAATGTAGGTAATTGAGATTTTTTAATAATCTTCAATAACTATTTGTTTCACTTATTTTTCGATTTCACGAAAAAATGCTTCAAGATTTTTGGATAAAATGAAGCCTAGATCATTCTTGGCATATCTCTCTACCTGTTCGTGTAGTTTCATCAGTATCGTTTTAGCCATTCTAGCCGGAAAAAAAATTTACAAATGGTTATTCATATCTTTATGGCATCCAAATAATTCCTTAAGCTAGATAAAAGGCAGTTATTTCGATATTAGACACAGAAACATTAATCTCCATACAGGGTTATTTTTCAGAGAGTAGCCAAATTTTATACTTAAGTTCAAATATATAAACAATTATATACAGTTATCACAGTTTCTGAAAATACAAGTAAATGAGACTTCTACTTTTATTTGAAATTATCCCAAATTGAATGTAATTTATGGGCAACAACGTATTTGACTACCGATCGAATCTTACGAATGTGTGCGTGCGCAGTAAAATTATTTAAAATAAATACATTGAAACGCATTTTGAATTTAAAAGATAAAAAGGACAGGACGTTTGAGATTTTTTTTATTATTTAATTATATTAATTAATTATATTACTTATTCTGAACCTTCTCTCCAAATTTGGCCTTTTATTACAAAATAACCCTGTATATAAAAATAAATTGCTGTCCGCTAATCCGATTTTGATGACTTTTTTGTATGTGTTTGAATGGGAACCTGGATGGCTTAGATTAACAATTGGACCCAGTAAGTGGCGCTGTTGTCGAAATCTAGAAATCACTCGTGCAAAGCCGGAGCGAATCGTTAGTATTACAAAAATTGTGGAGAAATGTTTGGTTTCTACTTTATTGAGCTTAACATTTTTATGTATAGTATTTTGCCAGTGGTTCACTAAATTCTTATTAAAACCTTAGATCTTATACTGTCTAGATAGGTAATAGTGGGAAAATACTGTTCAACAGTAGGCCGTTACCAGCCGCGCGTCCATTTAGTGCCAATTACAACCATGTTGAGATAGTGCACGCTACAATTTAAAATATAAAAAATACGAAATTAAGATTTTCGCTAAATAAATCATGTCGTGATAATACTAGAAATAATGTCCTTCAGATCGAATTTCGATCACGGTGGCCAGTCTCAAGGAAGGCGGTTAAGAGGAAATCCCATTACCTCTCAATAGTCATGTTAAGTTACATCGGTAAATATTTATTTTTATACGATCTCAAGAAATATTTGACTAAATTTAAATAAAGTTTTGGATGCTCAGAGGCTTAACGCTCGATATAAATTTCGTAATAAGCGAGTAGTCCGGGTTTGAAAAGTTAAGTGAGATTTAAAGAGGAGATCCAGGCGGTGATCTGTACATACAAACGTAATCCTTTGTTTTCCCCTGGACATTAGGGCAAACCATAGATTAGAATATTTTTAAGCCTCAGTGTCGTCTAATATCACTAAAATTGCCCAGTTATGCCGCCATTATTAAGCAAATCTAGGTTTATTAACCTTATTACAGTTATAGAAATATCAGTCATTTTATCAAGTTTTGACATAGTTTCTAAAGTATGTAATATTATTTACTATGAACTGTGAAGTAACAGTTAAGATATTTTTTTTTAAAAAGCTCTCTGAATAAGTTCCTTAGTCTGATATTGTAGAAGACACGAATGGATCTTTTCTGTAGTATGAATATATTATTACGTCAGCTGCTGATCCCCCCATAATTCACATGATATTATAATATGAAAGTAAGTAAAATAAACCAAACTTGCAGTATCTTTATTAGTTAATTGCCTATTTTTTTTAATTGCATACACCGTGGAACTAAGTTTCCTTTACGGTGTGGAGGTTTTTTACATGGTAGAGCCATACTGCAGCTATATTAATTTTATAGTTGTAGCATGAATGGGTCGGCTCGACCGGGGAAGGACTACGCTCTCACAGACTACTATGCTTAATGCTGCTGTGTTTCGTATGGTGGGTTTAGAGGACCGGAGACCTTTTTTACTGGAAAAGACGCATTGTATCTTAGTTCTCACGGCTGACAACGCATCTGAATTTTGATTCTCAAACGAGGATAGATGTAGATGTCTATGAGCCACATTAACCACTTACCATCAGTTGGACTGAGTGCTTGCTGGTAACCCTTATCCTATAAAAAAGTATCAGGTTATCCACTATGTCATATCGTCCAGAGTGTGTCTAAAGATGCGACAGTGGGAAACGAACTAGGAGGTGGGCAGCAGCGTCTTCCTAATGACAACACGTTTACGTGGTAGAGCTACCATGCTGCAGCTATATTAGTGGTAAAGTTATAGTACGACTGGGTCGGCTCGACCAGGGAAGGACCACGCTCTCACAGAATACCAGCGTAAAATAGCAGCTTAACGCTGCTGTGTTTCGTATGGTGAGTGTATAGAACTGGAAATTATTTTTACTGGAAATGAAGCATTCCATTTTAGTCCTCACGAGTTACAACGCATCTGCATTTTGATTCGTAACCGAGGATAGATGTAAATGTCTATGGGCTTACTATCAGGTGGACTATGTGCTCGTTTGTCACCTTTATCCTATTTTTTTAAAAAAAACACGAAAATTAAAAAAATAACCAGTTCTCCCTTGTGAGGTAGTCTCTAAGGGGAGGCCTATGCTTAAGTATTTTACTTCGATAAGTTCTTCGATTTATTTCAGTATAACCATCTCGTATATTATAACAGACGCTACCTGACCGTCGACGGGAACAGTTGATTAATGTTGCAATGTCCAATACAAATTGCCTGAAGGGTCGATATTCACCGGACCAGAGCTTATTGTTAATATTTACAAGGTCGTTACTCATTATAGATCGGACCAGGCAAAACGGATCGGGCAAAATTCCGCTCAACACAATAACTGATCGGGGCAAACTGAGCAACAAGACCAAGGCGACCCCTGCCACGCTATCCGTGAATTTCTGCAACATCAGGGGACTTCACTGAACCTAAACGCCGTCCACTACCATCTCGAGACGGCGAAGCCGGCCTTGCTCTTTCTGACCGAGACGCAGGTGTCCTCTCCGGCTTATACTTCGTATCTCTCCTGCCCGGGATACAAATTGGAGCACTCCTTTGTGCCTCGGGCTGGAGTTTCCGTGTATGTCAGAGATGACACCTGTCCTCGACGCCTCGGCAGTCTTGAAGGTTCGGACCTGTCCATTATTTGGCTACGCGTAGACAGCGACGACCATCCGCGCGTCTAAATGTGCCTCTATAGGTTCTATAGCGGTAACGCCGAAACAGACCGACTCATCGACCACGTCCAAATGGCTACAGATTCGTCGCAGAGATCGTGATCCTTGGCGATTTTAACGCCCCCCACGCCGAATGGCTCGGTTCGAGTTTAACCGATCATGCGGGGAAATCTGTTTATGACTTTGCCTTGGCATATGGTCTGACACAACTGGTTACATCGCCTATGCGGATTCCAGATGTTGAGGATCATAGACCTTCCCTGTTGCACCTTCGGCTGACCTCTCATCCGGACGGATATCAGGTTTCCGTCGATGCCTCTCTTGGCTCTTCGGACCAATGTCTGATCCGGAGTGTGATGCCACTCACGCTCCCCTCGCGGTTGCATTCTGCAGGTTGCCGCCATGTTTGGCATTACAGGTCGGCGGATTGGGACGGAATGCGGTCTTTCTTTGCTTCCTATCCATGGGGGCGGGTTTGCTTCTCGGCGGATGATCCCAGCGCTGTTGCTGACTCTGTCACTGATGTGGTGCTACAGGGAATGAAACTATTTATTCCATCATCTGTGGTACCCATCGGAGGCAGATCTCAGCCTTGGTTTGTTCGCTCCTGTAAGACTGCATTACGCAGTAAGCAGGAGTGTTATCAAACCTGGGCTGCGGCTTCGGCGACTCGGGATGTAAACACCAGCATACTTAAAAAGAAGTATAACTTCGCCTCCAGGTCCTTCAAAAGAGTTATTGCCAAGCAAAGTCAAAGCACATAGGCAGAATTGGCGAGAAACTAGTTCGCCTTCCTTCGGAAACCCGTGCATTCTGGTCTCTCGACAAGTCTGGCCAAGGGAATTTCTGTAAGCCATCACTACCATCTCTGCACAGGGAGGACGACTCACTGGTTCACGACGCAAAAGAGAAAGCCGACCTTTTAGGCTCCCTTTTTGCATCCAACTCGACTGTTGATGACGGGGGGAACACACCGCCGACCATCCCGCGGTGTGAGTGCTCCATGCCGTATGTGCGGTTCTCACAGCGCTCGGTTCGCAGAGCACTCCTCTCCCTTGACATCCACAAGTCGAGTGGACCTGACGGAATCACCCCAATTGTGCTGAGGACGTGTGCTCCGAAGTTGGCACCGGTTCTAACGCGTCTTTTCCGGTACTCCTACTCCCTAAGCGTAGCCCCGAAATCATGAAAGACAGCTTTGGTCCACCCGATCCCTAAAAAAGGCGACCGCTGAAACCCGTCCAACTACAGGCCTATCGCCATCACCCCCCTTGTTCTCCAAAATAATGGAATCCGTTATAAATTGCCACCTCATACGGTACCTTGAGGATCACCAGCTGATTAGTGACCGCCAGTACGGTTTTCTTTGGGGTCGATCAGCTGGTGATCTTCTGGTCTACGTAACTCATATGTGGGCGGAGGCAGTAGAGTCCAAGGGGGAGGCATTGGCCGTTAGTTTGGACATTGCGAAGGCCTTCGATCGGGTTTGGCACAAAGCGCTTCTTTCAAAGCTCAGCTTTCTTGCAGATCGGAGCATCAAGGTCGTTGTATACGGTGCATGCTGCGACTACAAGCCTATCAACGCTGTTTCTTCTGCATATCAATGATATGTTGCAAGCCGGTAGCATTCATTGCTATACGAGTGACAGCACTGGTGATGCTCTATACACCGGCCGTGCCAATATTTCTCGGGAAATCGTCACCGAGTACCGGAACAAACTTGTGCCGGAAGTCGAGTCTTTGCTGGACAAAGTCTCTAATTGGGGGCGACTAAATCTAGTCCAGTTTAATGCTCAGAAGACACAAGTTTGCGCGTTTACCGCTAAAAAGAACCCCTTTGTCGTATCTCTTTAGTTTCTAGGTACTCCCCTTGTTGCCTCAACCAGTATCGGAATCCTCTGCGTCGACATATCGAGTGACGTGCAGTTTCGTGGTCACTTGGAAGAGAAGGCCAAATTGGCCTCTAAAAAGCTTGGCGTGCTCAGCAGAGCGGGACAGTATTTTATGCCAGCTCAACGCCTGCAACTTTACAAGGCGAAGGTTCGGCCTCACATGGAATACTGTTTCCATCTCTGGGCTGGGGCTCCCCAGTGCCAGCTTCTTCCACTTGACCGCATCCAGCGCAGAGCGGCTCGAAACGTCGACGACCAAGTCCTTTCCGATTGGCTCGACTCATTGGCACTGCGAAGAGATGTTGCATCTCTTTGCATTTTCTTTCGCATTTACCACGGGGAGTGCTCTGAGGCATTATTCGGATTAACCCCAGCCGCCAAATTTCACGATCGCACATCGCGGCAGAACTCCCAATACCATCCACACCATCTGGATGATTGGCGGTCCACCACTGTGCGATTTAGAAGATGTTTTCTTTCTCGCACAACTTCCTTGTGGAATAGTTTACCACCAGCGATTTTTTCGGACCGATACGACTTAGGGACCTTCAAGAAAAGAGCCTAATCCTTTTGAAAAGGCCTGCAACGCATCTGCAATTCCCCTGGTGTTGCGGTTGTTCATGGGCGGCGGTAATTACTTACCATCAGGTGAGCCGCATGCTCGTTTGCCCCCTCTCCTATAAAGAAAAACCTTGCATTGCAAAAAAAACGGTGCAGGCAGTTTTGGTTCTGGCGTGACTCTGTACACTGATTGTCGAAGCTATCTTATCCTAGATCCTCACGTATAATTAATTTGAAATTAATTATTATCATTAATTATAAGTGCCCTGGTGCGATTTATAATTAGCTAGCTGTTCCCCGCGACTTCACTCGCGTGTTAGGGTTTTTTTCCGCGGAACCCTAATTTTTTTTCTAAAATAAAAGTAGCCTAAGTAACTCCTTATGAAATCATCTATCTACCAGTGAAAGTCCCGTCAAAATCGGTCAAGCTGTTACGGAGATTATCCGGAGCAAATACACTGACAGACAAACAGACAAAAATTTTTAAAATTGTATTTTAGTTATAAGTACCGTATTTACTTTCATATGCATTTAGTAAAAAACTTTAATTTTGACATTACAAACAATTCAATTTTATTTATTTTGGTCGATAAAACCAAATATTATCTTGTAATTCCTGACTTCTTATTCAGCATGGCCCACCCCTTTCTCCTACATACATAAGTAAAATGAAAGTTTCTGTCTATAATTATTAAAATATTGAGCTAAAGGGGTTATTGACTTCATCATCATCATCATTACAGCCCTTCACAAGTCCACTGCTGAACATAGGCCTCCCCCAAAGAATACCACAAAGCACGGTCCTGAGCCACCTGCATCCATCGTCTTCCTGCATATCTTACCAGGTCGTCACTCCATCTAGTGGGGGGATGCCCTACACTTCGCCTGTCGGTACGAGGCCGCCACTCGAGAACCTTTCTTCCCCATCGGTTGTCGGTTCTTCGAGCTATATGGCCGGCCCATTGCCACTTCAGCTTACTAATCCGTTGGGCTATGTCGGTTACTCTGGTTCTACTGCGGATATCCTTATTCCTAAGTTTATCACGCAGAGAAACTCCGAGCATAGCCCTCTCCATAGCTCGCTGAGCGACCTTGAGCTTCCTCATCCGGCCAGCAGTGAAGGACCACGTCTCAGTTCCATATGTCATCACTGCCAACACGCACTGGGTTTATAGTCTCGTTTTCAAGTTTTGAGGTATACCTGACGAGAAGATGTGCCGTAATTTCCCGAACGCTGCCCAACCGAGTTGAATCCGTCGATTGACCTCTCGGTCGAAGTTGGACTTACCTAGTCGGACTATTTGTCCCAGGTAAACATACTCGTCAACAACTTTGAGCTTAGTGTTCCCAACAACTACCGGCATAGGTGTGACATGGACATTAAACATGATCTTTGTTTTGTCCATGTTCATCTTAAGACCTAAGACTTAAGACCGTTGGGAAACACTATTGAGGTCATTGAAAACAGCACGTAGACGCGGCTCAGAAGGGAAATCGGTCTGTAGTTCTTCAAGAGAGCGTTGTCACCTTTCTTTAAGAATAAGACCACCGCACTTCTGCTCCACGCCTCCGGTGTAATGCCACCATGGAGGACGGAGTTAAAGAGCTTCTGAAGGACTTCAAGTACCGGTTTTCCACCCGCTTTCAGAAGCTCCGCTGTAATTCCATCCTCGCCTGGGGCCTTGCCATATTTAAGGTGCTGGAGAGCCATTCTAATCTCGCTCAGACTGACGTCCGGGATATCATCGGAATAATGTCGGATAAGGCTCGCTCTTGGATCGTTACTCACACTTGTGTGCGGTTCCAACGATGACGTGTACAGCTGCCCATAGAACCTCTTAATCTCACTCAAAATCTCAGGTGCCCCGGAAACGATGTTGCCACATTCGGTCTTCAGCTTTGACAGTTGGCTCTTTCTGGCAGACAGATCTCTGGCAAAGACTTTGGAGCCTTGGTTCCGCTCGATCGCTTCTTCAATACGAGCTGTATTGAAGTTGCGTAAGTCCCGCCGCATGCATTTGGAGATCTGCTTGCTTGAGACTTGCCACTAAGAAATTAATAACCACTTTTAAAATTTCTGTTTATCTGTCTGCTTGTCCGGGCTAACCTTTAAAACAACTGAAGCCATTGTAACGCAATTTTATGAGTATAATATGGGAGCAATGCCAGGCGTGATCTAGACTTAGACTACGTATTATTCGAAAAACTTGATGATTAATTTTTTTGAAAAATCAAAATAATTGTAAAATTGCGTCTATTATGATTATTTTAAATCTAAATAACGCTACATTAATAGATCCAGGTGAAGCCGGTCGGGTATAAAAAAAAGTAAAGACACAGGCTCTCACTTCTGACAGGGTTTTAGGACAAGCAAAATGTCCACCGCGTTGCCCCAATGCGTGTTGGCGAACTTCACATGTTTTTGAAATATTTTTTTCTCATTTCTCAGACATGTAGGCTTCAAACTCAAACTCAAACATTTTATTGCGTTCATGTGGTTATAAATAGTTCTTATGTTGGATATAATATTGGAGCCAAACATGAGCCCTGATAGGGCATAGCAACATTATATATTAATTTAATTTAATTGATTTATAAAGAATAATTACTTATTTTATTTACTTAAGCTAAACATTACTTTTAGGTTTAATAAACATATTCAATAACTGTTAATACAAGGATAATCAAAACGTATATATATATGTAGGAAGTATAGTGGGTATAATACAGAGACTGATTTTGTAGTTAGGAATAATAATTAATTCGGTTACACGAATTAATTATCCAACGAGTCGAGGATAAACTAGTAACGGAATACGACAAGCGCACCGTTCCACGTCAGAGCCAAGACTGTCTTAACGGCGGCCGCTCCGTCCGTTTTATACAAGCAAAACGGGCACCATCGCAGGTGCAATAGTGCAGGTGTGCAGAGCACGTGTTATTTACAAGAATTCCGTCTAGCTACACCGACGTCGTCCCACGTGCCGTCACGGCCATACTGACATGCGTGCGTCCTCGCACGCGCTCCGTCGCAATCTTAGTTATCTGTACACAAAAACATCGGTCGATACTCCTGACAAAACAGCGTCTGGTCCGGTCTATATTGACCCTTCAGACTCGGGTGACAGTCTGTTTTGTTCCGGCAGTAAGCCCTACAAAACTTTAATCATCTTTATGTTAGATCGGAATGATTAGTCTGTAGCTTTTTCTATTTTCTCTTTTTTTTTTTCAAGTACTGTTTTCGCTAGTCCGGAATAACAACTATTCCCTATAGCCATATCATTGGACCGGCACAAAGCCCTGCAATGATAGTAAGAACTATTTTTTTTCTTACGCTTTTTTTTTTCAAGTACTATTTATGCTAGTCCGGAATCACTATTCCCTTTAGCTATATCATTGGACCGGCAAACGCCCTGCAATGATAGTAAGAACCTCATTTTTTTTTCTTACACTCTTTTTTTTTCAATTCAGTATAGAACAGTTACAGACCAACCATACCGCAAACATGTCCCCGTCACAATCACACAAAAGTGTATTGTGAGGGACGTAGTGACACACGATAACACCTAAGTATGTAAACCAACAGCAACTCGACACATATCCCAGTGCAGCACAGACCAGCCTCCCTGCAACTTCATGTTCCTTTCCTGCACTGGAATAATTACTTCGCTAGAGTGTTGCAACGTCTCTAGTATTTTCTAGATGCACAGACACGGCTACCTGCGACTGTCTCACGTCCTCGTGCGGTTGACAGTGAACAGCATACGGTCTATCAGTTATCACCACCTGCTAACAGATATTAACTCTTGTTAAATATTACAACGGTCAACCATCCCAGACTTCATTTCAGTCTGGAACGCGCTGATATGGCTACCTCCAGGCAAACGCACTACAGCTTTTCGTTCTGTTGCGTTCGTACCACATTCGCGCCAGCAAGCCGTCGCGCCGTACTAGCGCTAGCGAATCGTCACACTGCTTTGCAAAATTAAAAGAAATCGAGATAAATGTATTGCGAACCATGGAATTCCGAGCTTCCAAAATTCATCACATATTCTCTTAAGAAACGGCAACTGTATGACATTTGAAAACATTTCAAAAAAACGGAAACTATGTGTAGGGATGGATACCATCACATATTTCAAAGGGAAGGAGGCAACTGCGCAAAATCTACGAAAGCCGGCCAAGCCTCAGACGTTCATTTACAGCACCAAAGGACCATGTGTTCGGCGGCCGCTTGAATTGCCCTGCCGTAAGATCAGCCGATAAGTAACCGATTGTAGCGGTGTAGGCTTAATCTAACCAGCGCTCGGCCGTACCTGACCATGTTCGATTAGCCATCACAACGTCTTCCTCATTGATCATTGTTGTAGAGACTTCTACGAATCCCTCGAAATCAAACCCCAATCTTGTTAACGACACAATATTCGGAGCAAACTGCAACACTGGTCAACACATTAGAACACAAAAATGTCACTTATTATTTTTAATTCATAGCGTGTTAAAGTTAATCCTTTATTGTAGTACAACCCTTAAAAGTTTTGAACTTCAAAATATAGCAAATGATAATCATGTTTCGCGTGAACTATCAAATTACAACAAAACGAGAGCAGCAGGAGCACCTGAGGGTTTACAAGCATTGTCGGGGTTGTAGTCATCATGATCTGCTTGAAAAACAAATTGATAACTATAAGGACAACATACACAGTTGCCTGTTCTCTCATCTATCACACATACGAGGCCCTAAAACAGAAATACGTTCTCATACCTTGGACTATAATAAAGCACTTCGCTTTCACAAGTAAACATAGGTCTTCATATGAAGTATCTGACACATACTCTTACTTGAACTTGCGAGTTCCCACGTTAACTACGTGAACCACATTAAAAACGTGAACCAGGACAGCGCCTGCCAGGACAGAGCCTAATACATGTTCAGAAAACATTACCGTGCACACAGCATACAACTTCCGCGCACACAGTGTGACTCCCACGCATACAGAGTACACGACTTCCGAGGCATCGCCATGTACAGCATACGCGCGCTCCGGGATGGCGCATGCGTATACGCGCATACGCATCTGCCGAAACCAGGCCATGTTACAGCTGGACCTGGCAGTCCGTTACGACCAGCAAGGCACACACTCACGCACTTGTAATCACATCACACGCGCTACTGTAACACATAAAAGAAAACATTAAAAATACTCAGTCGGAACTTGATTTACAAGAAATGCAGCACTACTCTTGGTACACCATTCGCCTTTCTAGGGCACCAAATACTGAGCTGCGGCTACACGACAACCTCTGGGTATGGTCCGGTCCTCATGTAAACTTAAATACTCTCTTCAATGTCAGAACTAATTAGCTCTACTTCACTTTCATCAGTTATACTTCGGTTTTCCGGCATTTTTCGCAACCAATTAAAAATGTAAACACTCATTCTTACAAAATAGTTTCTGAGCCAATGTTTAGGATAAATTTACTTTCCTCATGTATCTAATGGTGATCAGTAGCAGCGACAAATAATAAGTCCGCGGCGTCATAAGCCGACAGCATACTCAAAAGCGAGCGCTACAGCTCCACGCATTCCACTAAACCATTCCAAGTTTGTCGACTACGTAATGCTCGGAGTAAACTGTAACACTTATCATCACATTAGATCACAAAAATACTACTTAGTGTTTTAAGTCATAGCACGTTAAAGTAATCATGTTCTTTTTTTTTTTCGGTACATCGTTTAAACATTTTGAACTTTAAAACTAGGCCATGTAAATCACACCTCGTGTATCAAATTATAACATTACTTGAGCAAGTTAAACTTCCACTGAATGCAAACTATAACTCATTCAGAATATCTCCAACATTTCTCTCGACATTTGTTATCATATTTGGGTACGTTAAGAAATAATGAAATTACTTGCGGGTACTTTCTATTATAAATTGAATAAAAAGATTTAACTTTTGACTTAAATAATTTCAATTTATCTTTTCTCTACACTTTAATGATACGACAATATCGTAAGTAGGACAGCAAATTTCATTACGGTATTTAACATAAAAATAGAATCATCAATGCAGAATGCATTATAGTCTTTCACAAATGTAATAATCCTCATACTATTCGAAGATTGTATGTGGGCAAAAATGGGGACTTTATCCCACTTCTGATGTAGGAAGTATAGTGGGTATAATACAGAGACTGATTTTGTAGTTAGGAATAATAATTAATTCGGTTACACGAATTAATTATCCAACGAGTCGAGGATAAACTAGTAACGGAATACGACAAGCGCACCGTTCCACGTCAGAGCCAAGACTGTCTTAACGGCGGCCGCTCCGTCCGTTTTATACAAGCAAAACGGGCACCATCGCAGGTGCAATAGTGCAGGTGTGCAGAGCACGTGTTATTTACAAGAATTCCGTCTAGCTACACCGACGTCGTCCCACGTGCCGTCATATATATATATATATATATATATATATATATATATGGATATATATATATTCAATTAAACAATTATTATTTTTCCCCGAAAAACTCTGACAACGAATAAAAACTTTTTTCAATTAAATATTTTTTAAGCTCCCTTTGAAATTTATTTAATGATTCTTCTTTTTGTAGACATTTAGGGATTTTACTACATACATACCATAGGGTCCTGATTTCACTGTTTGTAATTTTGTAATAGGTGGAGCTAGTTTATTATTAGGACGTAAAAAACAAGGCCGGGAGTATATTGAAAAAAGGTGCATATTCTTTTTGACAAATGTGCATACTTCTAGTATATATATATAGATGTAAGTGTTAATATTTTTAATGAATTGAAGTAAGGTTTACAGCTGTCAGTGTTATCTATATTTGTAATTATGCGGATACATTTTTTTTGTAGAATAAATAATTTATTTACGTCTGTGCTGTTTCCCCACAGTATAATGTCATACTTGAGCCATGCATGGGCATAAGCATAGTATGCACACGTAGCCGTTTTTGTATCTGTGACTTTTTTAAGTTCGTATAGAGCATACGAGAAACGGGAAAGTTTAGATGATACTTTCTTTATGTGTTCTTTCCAGTTTATACCCGAATCTATGTTTATACCTAATAACGTATATGAATCAACACATTCTAATTTAGTATCGTTGTAAGAATAATTTATAGATAGGGGGTATTTTTGATACGGCTTAAATTGCATTATCTTAGTTTTTGTATAATTTATTAAGAGATTGTGATTTATTAACCATTCAGAGATTTCTGTTAGTACACTATCTAGACAGTTGTTAAGATTGTTGTTCTTATTATTGTCGAATGGGATGACTACAGAAAGATCATCGGCGAACAAGGTACAGGGAGTTTGATTATTTTTGGCAAATCGTTTATATAAATCAAAAATAATAAACAACCGAGAACACTACCTTGTGGTATTGATTTAGTGACCGGTGCAAATTTAGATCTGACTTTAATCACGTTTCCACTGGTTAGGTCATGGTGTTCTATCTCTACACACTGCTTTCGATTGGTAAGGTATGACTCGAACCAGTTGTAGGGTGGGCCTCTTACTCCTATTCCGTGTAATTTCCGTAAAAGTATGTCAAATCGAACTCGATCATAAGCTTTGGTCATATCCAGTAAAATACCAATCGCATATTTCTTTTTATTGAATATACTTAGTATTTCATTGACATATTTGTATACTGCTATAGTTGTTGATCTGTTTTTGCGAAAGCCATATTGATTTTCATTTAATATATTGAACTTTTCGCAGTAACAGTACAGTCAATTAGACATAGCAGATTCAAATATTTTTGAAAACGTTGGAAGAATAGCAATCGGGCGATAGTTATTACAGTCAGTTATAGAGCCTTTTTTATGGAGTGGTTTGATTATTGAAATTTTTAGATGGTCTGGAACTATACTTTCTGTAAACGATTGATTTAATAAGAATGTTATAACTGGGGCTAGTTCATCGGCGCATTTTCTAATTAGACAAGGTTTTTCATCATGACCGAAGCTACGCTTGTTTTTTAAATTACGTATAGTTTTTATAATTTCTTGATTAGTAGCGGGTTGTAAAAAGAATGAATTTTTTACTGGATCAAGGACAGGCTGGCCGGTCGCACTTGTTGAGCCAAAAGTTGCATTATCATTTCCAACCGATAAAAAGAAATTATTGAAACAATTTACTATTTCACCGGGGTCTGCAGTGATACTATTTTGGACATATAATTTTATGTTCTTTTTATTTTGTGTAAGCTTGTTGGTTTGCTCCTTTACAACATTCCACATTGATTTTACGACATTGTCTGAATTCTTTATTCTTTTAATATTATGGTTCTTTTTTGAAATATTTATAGTTTTTTTAAAGTATTTTTGAGTAATTTTTGTAATACTTTCGTCACGATGTTTACCTTCACCGCCGAGCACGTGGTAAATCAGCACTTAAAATTGCAATTAACAATTTCATTGATGCCGGCGGGGATCGAACCCGAGTTGCTCGCGTAATGTGAAACTTAAAGCGAGCGCTATATTATTTTTGATAGAATATTCCAATAAAATTATTATAATTACTTCATAAAAACCAGTAATATAAAATAATAATACTAATTACATACTTCTTTTTGGTATGTTTATATCCAGTTTAATTCATCTCACGAATAACATAAATATGAGAAGGGGGACAACAACCCACACATTCACATTACATACGGTACATACCACGTTCGGGATTGCCGGATTCGCAAAAAAATTCACCCGAACAGGTGCCAAGTTCCATAGCCGTCATATGTCATGCTGTAGAAATGTACAACGTTCTTTAATCTCTCACTTTGATGATTTCAAAGGAAATTTGTTACGTTCTTTGGTATTAAATTAACGTAGTAGAGATGAAAAGTAGTATTCGTTTGACGTGATGTTATTTAAATATATACTTCAAATTTAACTTATTTAATTGTCATCGACTTCTTATTTCAAACAATTTCATTGGGCATAAAAACTAGATAAGTTAAATATTCAAGAATAAAAAGCGTCAGTAGACTAATGGCAGGTTGCGGACCATGAATTCGAAAGGTCTTGGGTTCAAATCCGCCATTCGACTACTGTCGTGAATCACTTCTAACACAAGCATTTTAAGCTTACCAGAAGTGGTTAAAGGGAATATTAGTAATGTTTAATAGCATTACTAGTATTTAAAAAAATATTATCAAAGACGCCAAGACCTATGCCGTTAATAATTCCTTTTTCTTTTATGATTTTGAGAAATTAGTTAGTGCCACGATATTTTCCTTTAAAGACGAGCGCATTGAAAATTAAAGAAGTATTCCATTAATATATAAAATAGGGGTCTGTGTGATATGTTTCCTCGTTAGCGTCCGTGATACAAAGAAATCCTAGTGTGATCAATAAAATGAACATATTTAAATATAAATTCTATTTAAAACAAGCTTATAATGGCGATGTTAGGCTTAGCATCTGGCCCCGCCATCAGCTCTATGTTACTCGAACATCACATGCGCTCTATGTTACCATATAATTGCATTGTCATCGAGACTACATATGTATGCCTAATTTCATCGGATGTTGGCAAGTGAATTAGAAATTGATTATAAATTTTCAACTTTAAAGTCATACGAGGAAATAAGAAAGTTAATAAAAAGCTTGTAAAATGTATTATACAGTTTGTAGGTGGTAGTACCACAATGCAGCGTGTTATGACTGCAGCACGGATAAGTCGGTACGAGTGTGGAAAGACCATGCTCACACAGAATACCGGAGTGAAGTAGAGCATAATGCTGCTGTGTTTCGTATTATACTTGAAATAGAGAGAACTCTAGTTCTCCCCTTTTAGCTGATTACAGATTATTTTATCTTAGTCCTCAAGGCAACACATCTGCTGGAATTTGTTTCTAAATTCTTAAAAACAGTATACTCTTATCAAATGAATTGTGTGCTCGTTTCGTTCTTCACCCATGCGTTGATGAAAAATTGCTGCCTAACGTATTAAAATATTAAGTACCCTGGATTCAATAAAAATGTTTACAATAAGTTGCATGTAACAATTTGCATACAAATACACGTCTACAGTACCCATCTATAATTGAACCACTTATCGATCAACTTAAACCACAAAATGCTACTATTGAGATGTAGCCGTTTGAGGTTTAGATCGGTATTCAGTGGCATTGACGTGCTTCGATTTTATTATAATTTTGCTTGTAACTGATTACCAATTTTACTGAAATTGTTTCTATTTTATGAAAGTAATAACACTAGTTATTTTATCGTATAATATAACTTATTATGACCCGAGTTCGGGTTGAATACTTTAAGCGTAACTACGTCCAATTAATATTGTTTTATCAATTCTCTTTTGCTCCGATATAAAATCACAGAATAAAATCGCATCACTAATTTTCGATCGCTGCCTGCGGCTGTACCATATTATAATATTCGCAATGACGGCGAATGTAACATAATTTATTACAGCGATTTAAATCTGCTCGATTAGACATTGGCAAATGTAGATCGCTGAATTAATGTGAATTTAAAAAAAGAACATTTAAATGGTGTTTTACCTTTGCACGTGCAGAAACATACGTATACACGCTATTATAATTAAGCCCTTAATTTGGTTTTGCCGCTTGGGAGTGTATATCGCAACTAAGCTACTGGTAGTAACTCTTGATCAGATCATCTGATTACAAAAAGAAAAGAAAGACCTTCAAAGGTAAAACGGCAGTATTTTTATGGCAACGAGACACTGTTATGTTTGAGTCTTCAGGAGTTAAAAAAATCCTTTATACTAAATATTCCATAATGACATATTACTAATGACATAATACCTACAGTATTTATGAGTTTTACTAATCGTTTATCGCAAGAATACAAGAATAATAATAAACTTTTATTGAAAATAGAAATCGACTTCAAAAATCCAAATTAAAAAAAAGACATTCAAAAAAGACTTAAAAATAATTTCCACACGCTTCTGAAGTTGATGCTAAGGACATAAGTCTTTCAAATAATTAAAGCTTAGAAATGTGGAAACTATTGTATAATTTTAATTAATTATATTACTTTTTTATTAAAAGTTCACTTTCACTTTACCCTTTCAAATGGTCTAAGGCATATCACTAGTGTAAGGTAACAAAAACTAGAATGTCGCCTAATGTTATTTAATTCTTCTACAAACTTATATGAGACCACCCTTGAAAGTAAAGCTATTTTTAATAAATAAAGAGTCATTTAAATCGGTTCAGCTTTTTCCTAGACATCGGTGAACACAGATTGAAAAAAACATAAGAGTTAAGGCGACACCGCGAAAAATGCATCTCCTTTTATCGAATACTATAGGAGTATGACATGACTAACGAAACTGGAATTTTGATATAGGTAAATTCTTTATCTAGAATTTTCTCGTTCAAAAACACGATTGTAAAATTTTGACTCGATCATAATTATTTGCGAAAACATCTCTAAAAATCACTATAGTTGAAATTACAACGAAATTACGTAATCTATATGCTTGAGAACCACTTAAATACATTCATAACATCAATATTCGTAATTTACTTGCTCATTATTTTAATTACTACAATCAATAATTTTTAAAAAATATTTTAAGTTTCTAAGCGATTTCTAAGCGGTCTTAATCGTCGCGGGCGCTACGCAATTTTAGACCTTATGACGGCGTTTTTGAAGTTTTTATTGAAATTATGTTTCACTCGGGTCAGTCCGGCGATAGCCCGCTTCAACGATTTTCGATGTGTCGCCTTAAATACAGAACCTTCTCGTTTTCGAATCCTGAATAATTAACAATTACCACAACTAACAATGACCTAAGATATTTTTCTTTCTCGACATAGACTTCGTGGTGCTTACAGATATGATACATGATGTGAAGTCGAAAGACTGATCATTCTATTATCAAGAATAAAACTATAAACAATTAATAAATATGTATGTTTTTTTAATAGATTTCATAAAGAAAAAGTTAAACATAATATAAATATTTCTGAAATGATTTATCTATGCACTATACTACATAACATTAAGTCGAGTTAACCGCTAGAGAAAAATCCTAAATAAGTATTTGTGTTTTAATGCCGAAGTATAATATGATTTGCGTAAAATATGTTGTGATATGTCAATTTATTCCAATGTTGCTAGCTGCAAGCATATAATATTCCTACCTTTATTATAAGAAATTATGTTATTCTCACAATAGGAATTTGTGCTCAGTCAGGGAGGCGTTTTGTGAAAATAAATGATTGAGCATTAAACAAAATAGCAAAATAGGCACTAAATATGGAACATGTACTCAAATATGGGCTATAAATATAAAGTTAATTATCTTTTAACAAAATAACAAGTATAAGTGTATTTCTACTTAACTTTCAAAAATCACATATCTAAGTATGAAATTCTGGCCCACCATAGTCATTATGTGCCCTGACACCGACCATACATCAAGCATTTAATCCAAAGTTCTCCTCCTGTATTTTCTGAAAAAAGTTGCTGGCAGAACATACATTCTGCATCTGCAGAGTCAGGAGCTTCTATCCCGATTATGGCTTCTGGTGCCATTCTGCGAAGATCTGTGCTTGTCAGTCCATAAAATTTGCTTTCCATCGTTAAAACATATTTCACTAAAATATTTTCCAACTGTGTACCCAACACTGTTTTTCTATATTTCTATATTATTCTATAAGCAGCCACTTCTTCAGAAGTAAGTTCAGTTTTCAGGCTTAAGCATTGTAAAGTCGTTCTTGGTACTCTGAAAGTTTTTACTGCTTTTAGGGTACCTATTTTCTTCTCGCGAAACACTTTTAATGACTTTGACCATTTGTTCTGCATCCCAATTTTTCTTAGTTGTTTTGATTGTGTCGGTGGCATTCTGAAAAAAATAATAAAGCTCCTTTAGAAACTAATGTCCAGCCCCCTAAGTGCTAGCACCTAAATATGGGCTAGCCCATAGGACCATAGTCATAGCCCATATTGGAAATTCTTGATCAAAATTAATTTGACATTGTACTTCACAAGTCATAAATAACAAACATATAATCAACCGAAAAACATATAATTAAACTTATATTCTACAAATAAAACATATATTTACACTATTTAGCGTTCATTATAATTAATAAAATAACATATTTTTACTTACCTTACGAAATTTTTTGACAGCGGTGAAGTAAAAACTTCTTACATTAGCGGCACCTCGCGCCGCACTGACGAGATAGAGTGATTACGGTGTTAGGGCAAATTAATGCGATAGAAGATACTCGTTTACAACGCCTTTCAATTATTTGTTTTCTAGAATTTTTACTAGCCCATATTAAAACACTAGCCCATATTAAAGCACTAGCCCATATTAAAGCACTAGCCCACATTTAGTTACTTTCCTCTACGTAAGCAGATTTAGGGGGGGGGCGGGGAAGCTTTAATTTCTTCTTGAAAACCATACAAATTCACATAGCGCGAATCAAACCCGCGGCATCCAAACGCTTTGCATAAAAAACTTACGGTAAAATATGGCGGGAAATTCGGGTTTAATATCGGTTTCAAAGGTATTTTCACTTTTCATTATACCTCTTGTCTCTACAGTTTTCTAGCAAATTCTCTTTTGATTCGTCTCCGTAGTATTTATATGCATATAATATTTTATTTTGTATACTAAAGCAATATCGAATGTTAAATAATTTTATATTATATCGCGGAATATTGTATCCGAACAATAGCGACAATTTTAATCAAAGTTTATTTCAATTCAAGCGCCCTAGCTGAGAGTACACTTATATTGAAGATGCTATTTCCTATGCGTGCAATAATATTAAGGTACTTGTTTATTTATAGGTGACTAGATAAACAATCTTCAATATGTAATATTCAGTATAAATATGTCTAAAATATTAAAATGGTATAAAAATTAATTATGATACACCGGTACAGTGTAACAGTGGTAGAGCCAACCGGCAGCTTTTGTTGTCGCACGGATGTGCCGGCTCGCACCGGCGTGGTATCACGTCGTAACAGAATAAGTAGTGAAGTAGAGGTTTACCTCTGCGTTTCGCTTGGTAAGTGCAGGTGGCACACTTTTCCGGTACTCCTACTCCCAAGGTGTAGTCACAAATTCATGGACAGCTTTGGTCCACTCGATCCCGAAAAAAGGCGACCGCGCAGACCCGTCCAACTACAGGCCTATCGCCAGTCCCTTCCTATGTGCTTCCCGAGAAATTGTGCAATTAGATCACCTGTTTCCTTGCTGATCGGAGCATCAAGGTCGTAGTAGACGGTGCATGCTCTGATTACAAGCCTACTAACGCTGGTGTTCCACAAGGCTGCGTGCTATCACCAACGCTGTTTCTTTTGCATATCAATGATATGTTGCAAACTGGTAACATTAATTGTAATGCAGACGACAGCACTGGTAATGCCTTATACACTGGCCGTGTCAATATTTTTCGGGAAAACGTCACCGAGTACCGGAACAAACTTGTGTCTGAAGTACAGTCTTTGCTGAACAAAGTCTCGGATTGGGGGCGACTAAATCTAGTCCAGATCAATCCCCAGAAGACACAAGTTTGCGCGTTTGCCGCTAACAAGAACCCCTTTGTCGTATCGCCTCAGTTCCAAGGCACTCCCCTTGCTGCCCCAGCTAGCATCGAAATCCTCGGCGTCGATATGTCGAATAGTGTGCAGTTTTGTTGTTACTTGGAAGAGAAGGCCAAATTGGTCTCTAAAAAGCTTGACGTGCTCAGAAGAGCGAGACAGTATTTCATGTCAGCACATGGCCTGCAACTTTACAAGGCGCAGGTTCGGCCTCACATGGAATGTTGCTCTCATCTCTGGGCCGGGGTTCCCCAGTGTCAGCTCCTTCCACTTGACCGCATACAGCGCAGAGCAGTTCGAATTGTCGACAACCGAGTTTTTTCTGATCGGCTCGATTCACTGACGCTGCGAACAGATGTTGCATCGCTTTGCGTATCCTATCGTATCTACCTCAGGGAGTGCTCTAAGGAAATGTTCGGATTAATTCCAGCCGTCCAATTTCACGAACGCACATGCGTCAAAATGTACGATACCATCCTCACCATCTGGATGCTTGGCGCTCCATCACTGTGCGTTTTACTAGGAGTTTTCTTTCCGTACAACTTCTCTGTGGTATTGTTTACCACCGGTGATTTCTCCGGACCGATACGACTTAGGGACCTACAAGAAAAGAGCTTACACCTTTCTAAATGGCCGGCAACGCACCTGTGATTCCCCTGGTGTTGCGGTTGTTCATGGGCGGCGGTAGTCGCTTACCATCAGGTGATTAGCATGCTCGTTTGCCCCCTCTTCTATAAAATAAAGAAAAAAAAACATCATTATAGTCACAGAATAAATAATAGTACTACGTATTATAGTGCAATAAAATACGTTAAGTAAAGCTTTTATTTTAAATGAAAAGAATACCTACAATACGTTTTTCCGAAGTGGTACGCTAACGCTAATATAAGGTATATTGTAGGATAGGTGTAGCTACAGTTGATTAAGGGGAAAGCCAGAAAAATAACGTTACTTTCAGCAAATTGCCGAATATGACGATTAAGTTGGAGTGATATTTTTTCATATTAAAGTAACGGTGACAAGGGTTTCCACCCTAGGGTGGCTAATGGTGGCTTAGAAACGTGTTTTGTAGGGGCTCGTAATGTGGATAATAATGAAGGGTGACAAACAAGCACACAGTCCACTTCATGGTAAAACTGCGGTCTAATAACACCTAATAGATGTATCATCGATTAATCATAGTTTTCAACTGGTGTCTCTATATTTAAAAATATTTCTTTGGCTTAGATCCGTTCTATAATACAAAAGTGCACTTAATATAAAATACAACTTAATATCTGAGAACGAAACGTTTCTAGAACATAGGAATTACCAGCATTAGATAGTGGGATGACAATTCGCGCAAAGATCATATGAAAAAAGAAGAGGTACTAGTAGTGGAATGCAATGCAAGCGTAACTAGCTGACTGAATGACTGCATCATGATCAAATTTACTGTTGGCTATTTTTTTTTAATATTGGATTCGAACCGATACTGTTACCATATTTTTTGTATTTCTTTATTAGACTTACCAAATTTAATTTTGAAAAATATAACCATAAGAATAATAAAATTAATCTACCTATAAAAAGGTTTTTTTATAGGATAGGATGACAAACGAGCACACAGTCCACCTGATGGTAAGTGGTTGCTGTGGCCCATAGACATCTACATCTATCCTCGTTTGCGAATCAAAATGCAGATAGGTTGTCACCCGTGAGGACTAAGATGGTATGTCTCTCTTTCAGTAAAAACAGCAGTGGTAGACTGCTATTTTACGTTGGTATTCTAAGAGAGCGTGGTCTTTCCCCGGTCGAGCCGACCCATTCGTGCTACAACTATACTACTAATATAGCTGCAGCATGGCTCTACCACTTATAATAGTTACGTAGAACATTTACCGTAACAGTGAATATTTTGAAATTCGCGAAATCCCGTAATAATATGATATGTAAATATGTACAAGGCATTTTTCTTGGAAATTGATTATACAGATATATTGAATTAAATTCACGAAACCTTCCATCAAATGTTGACATATTTCATTAAATAAATTGTTACTGACAATTTCGATAATATTAAGACAGCGTATGATGGGAAATTTTCAGCTTTACTCACGTAAATAGATCACCTGTTGTAAACACGGTGACAGACTGGTGATGAAAATAACTTGGCTATGCATGGTACTAAACCTTAACCTAAACTAATTTACTGGCAAATATGCTTCGCTAGTATCTTCAAGTCTATTTTTTTCAAAGTGATTCAATAAGATGTCATTTTAGTAATTATGATAAAATAAGTAATTCTTTAAAATATTATGATTTTGTAAATATTTTAAGTCAGTTACATTAAAATTTTGCATTTTGCGTATAACCAAATACTATTCAGCAACTATACTTCTCTTTAAAGGTTAGGGATTTCTAAACCTATATGTGGGCCAGTGGGTAATGCCGATTCTAACGTGTAATAACTCCTTCTAGAGGAAAGGGGTGGGATGATTGCAATAACTTGCTGTTAGAAAAATACTTTTACACTACTCTACTTTTCCTTTTATTGTTTTTCTTCTTGTTGTTAACGCTTTGGTAGCTCTTTAACTTTTCTTGGAATTTATATCCGTTGAAAGCGTTTCTCCACCCAAACAAAGTGTCTTATCGCCACACTTATCGCGCAATCCTAGATAGAACCCGTTGGAAACTCAATTCACCTACAAACCTACCAGCTTGTCTTTGGAATGTTTTTTTAGGCTGATTCATAGCTCAGTTTTCATTACGAATGCTTGCATTATTAAGTTTCAAAAATTAAACTCAATAATCGAGGACATACATTCTAATTCCCTTTTGACTTCCCTTTTCAAATAACAAGTTAGTATTTTTGCAGATTGCGCACACTTTATTATTTGTATGAATAAGATATTTCTAATTACAAACATATGTAGTTGCTCTTATTTAAAAAAATACTATATACCACACGAAAAGTATAAAAACTAAGTCATAACCAATAAATTTATTTTTATATTTTAGCCCAATCTTATTTTACACAATTGTTATTGTAGCGGACAGCGAGGACGCCGCCGCCCCGTCGCCCCTTCACACCCCGGTGCGCCCCGCGCACCCCGCACACCGGCAGCAGATCACGCGATGTCGCCGACTAATGATCGCGCGGCATCGCGGACGACGCTACTCACGACCCGAGACGCTCTCTGGCGACATATAAGAAGGACGTCTCGGTCGGTGAGCTGTTCATTTCGGAAGCGGCACTCGAAGAGAAGAAACAGCAAGAGAAATCAAGAAGAATCAAGAATCCATAGAAATTAAGAAGACTCCCCTCTGTATAGTGTAGTTAATAGTGCCATATTGTAAATAGTTTGAATACAGTATAGTTCGCCAGTACCATCTTTTCTTTAAGCAGTTTCCCTAGCGTAGTCAATAATACAGTCCACTGCGATCCATAACAGTTATAATTCTAATGATGTAAATGTCATAGTTAGCCACGGTTATTATCAGATTAGGTATTATCTTCCAAAAGGCACAAATTATGTATTTACTTAATATAATGTTAGTAAGTGTGCCCCATATAGTGGTGGGTAAGAATATCTTCTTGTGGGTGTCGTAAGAGGCGACAGAGGGAAACTGAGGCAGAGGATGGGCAGCAGCATCTTTCTGATAACAGCAAAACAACAATAAAAAAACTGCGGTTGCCAACTCGCACGCCAAGCGTGGCAACAATGGCAATATACTTCCCATGATGAAAGTTACGAAGAGACGGGCCCCAGTCGCCGGTGGCCCCACTATTCCTGGCTACGGGGGCGACAATGGTAACGGCGGGGCAGGGGGTGCTAAGAATCTCCGATGGAGGTCCACCTAAGACATGGCAACTTATAACACACGCACCCTGAGGACTGACGAGAAGATCCTGGAGTTGGAAGAAGTGATAGACAAGTTGCGCTGGAATATAATAGGATTATCCGAAGTCCGAAGAGAGGGGGAGGACATGGTAATCTTCGATACCGGCAACTTGTTCTATCACCGGGACCATTTGTCCCAAGGAGGTGTCGGATTTATCGTCCACAAGTCTCGTTAACCACGTTGTAAAGATTAAGAGTGTGTCGACGAGGGTAGCGTACCTTATACTCAGAATCACCAAACGGTATTCGCTGAAGATTATACAGGTTTAAGCACCAACCTCGGCACATCCCGATGAGGAGGTGGAGGAAATGTATCAGGATATATCCAGAGCCATGAATTCCTCCAAAACCCAATATACGGTGTTAATGGGAGACTTCAATGCAAAACTAGGCACAAGAGAGAACAATGAGCTGAAGGTAGGGCAATTTGGAATAGAGCAACGGAACCCAAGGGGCCAGCAGCTGGCCGACTGCATGGAGAAAGAGAGAATCTTTATAATGAACTCTTTCTTCCAGAAGTGGCCCCACAGGAAGTAGACCTGATCGAGCCCCGACGGTTGGACAAAAAATGTGATTGACTTCATTATGACGACCAGACGACAACTGTTCAGTGATGTCTCAGTGATCGTGAGGGTGAAAACTGGTAGCGATCACCGAATGGTTAGGGGCACACTGAACATAAACGTTAACTTTGAGAGGTATTTTCCAATTAAGTCAACGCTCCGTCCCCCTCGTGCTCCAGAGTCCCGAAACCTTTCAGCTTGATCTACAAAACCGTTTTAAAAGCCTAGAAGATTGCAATGCAGTGGACGATATGAATGACAAGCTCGTGGCAACTGTCCATGTGGTCGGAGCTAAGTTCTGCAAGACCCGCAGCAGAAAAACACAAAATTCTCTCCGATCACTCTCTTAATCTCATGTATGTTAGACGGGAAATGAAGCTACAGTCTTCAGCAGATTAGACAACGTACAGGCAACTGAACAGACAGAAGACAGCAGGTATTGAAGAAGAGATCGAGCGAAACCATGCAATCGCGTAATGATTTCTTATATTTACGCGAAGACTACACATTGAATGAAACTAATTTTTACGGATTTTATCGCATTTAACTTAACTTTTTAAGCTCTAAGGGCTTAATTTAACTGTAAGCTAATTTATTTTGCGTAGATCGGACTAAAAATTAATATTCAAAAACGGAAGGTAGCGGGGCTAACTATGACATCGGGACGTCAAACACCTCAGACCCCCCATGACCATAAGTGCTGTAAAACATCCAAAACGTCGGAAATTAAAAATTTTAATTAAACGCGATAGAATCCGTAAAAAATAGTTTAATCTAATGTATACAAACAAATCAAGTTCGATCCCCGCCAGCACCTATGAATTTGTTAACAGTAGTTTTAAGAGCTAACTTAACACGTCTCCAGCGGTGAAGATTAACACAGTGAGAAAACGTGCATGTCTAAGAAATAGAATATTCTAAGAACATTTGAAGACAATTTTGTTTATCAATAAATATTTTGTTGCTGAAATATGATAAAAGAAATTTTATATTTAGCGGATCCCGGATCCACCTTTAAACAATATTAACGCCAACTATTATTATTCTATATTTATAAAAATTAACGTATCTTTGTATATTCCTGCGTTCCCTACACCATTAATCCGATTACGATAAATCTTTGGTCAAATGTAGCGTGCACGCCTGCAAAGGATTCTGACAAAAAAGATAATTAATATTACTTGTTTATTTACTAGTTCATTTTTCCATGCGTTCCTCTATACAATTCATCTAATAACTAAGAAACTTCGGTGTGTTATTGTGCGCGCGCTCTCGTATGTTTCTGACAGAAAATGCATTGAAACGCATGCCGGGTACAAGGCCCTAACCAAAACCTTACAAGTGCAATGCTGAACAACCTTCCCCATATAATTCCCTCGTAGAGAAAAGTTGACTCGTTTGGCAAGCGGGTTGGCAACCACATTTTTTTTATTCCTTTGAGTTGTTATCAGGATGCTGCTGCCCATCTACAGTTTCATTCCCACTCTCGCCTAAGATAATCCATTAGCTATGTCGTGGGTGTCGACATAGCGACGATATGGGGTAGTGGGTATTCTAAAACCGCCAATATATGTTAGTGGTGATAATGGTATTAGTTTGCATAGTTGATTACTTGGCTATTATGATATCTGCTCACCACTAAGGTAGATTGTGTAGAACTACGTCATTGTTTAAGCATATTCTTGCAAATAAAGATTTTATAAATAGAATAAGGGTGCTAAACGAGCACACAGTCCACTTGAAGGTAAGTAGTTGCTGTGGCCCATAGACATCTACATCTATCTCCGACTACGAATCAAAATGCAGATGCGTTGTCACCTCTGAGTACTAAGATGGAATGCCTCGTTTCCAGTAAAAGAGGTATCTGGTTCTCTACACTCACCATACGAATCACAGCAGCGATATGCTGCTATTTAACGCTGGTATTCTGTGAGAGCATGTTCCTTCCCCGGTCAAGCCGATCCATTCGTACTACAACTATACTACTAATATTTCTGCAGCATGGCTCTATTAGTGATTGATTGAAATTTAACAAAATAATATTACTAGTTTTGGGCTATTCTCCACCGTAGCGAGGAATCCTAATAGCCATGTGTCCAAACCTAACGTGGACAAATGATCATCAATATTTTACCTATATTTTATATTTTAACCTTTTATGACGATTTGTTTTAGAAGATGATGTTATAAATAAACGGAACGCATGAAATGCTTTTTCTTTAGTTTTTAAAATAACGAATATTTTTAACGTTTTCTAGAATGACATTAAGTGAAGTTTAATGGTAGGGACAGACTAATTCCACGTACGCAACTTATGCAGCGCATTATGACATCTGAACGCTTGATTTTGTATGAAAAACTATATACTAGAAATACACTTATCGCATGCAACGCAATCACACGCGTCCGACGCAACGTCGATCTGCGATGTCTAGATCGGCGTGGGAAGGTGGAGGGGATGTTCGATCTCCCTAGTGTTGCCAACTTAGTGGATTTTCCACTAAAACTGATGGTTTCAACCTTCCTTTTAGTGGAGAAATATTGCTTTTAGTGATGCCAGCTGATGGTATTCTTTAGTTAGTCAGTAGAATTAAGTTACAATTTGTGGAAAGATGATCACTTGATTGTTAAGCCACATAGGTTTCGAAGTTTATATCTACGTCATTTCAGGAGAATTTAATTTTACTGTGTAATCCAAAATGATTCATCACACATGACGTGTGTCAGACGATCCATCCCAGTTGAATTAAAATTTGAGTTATTAGCGACTCTTGTGATTACTCTGTAATAAAAAACAAGCAGAGGAATAGAATGAAATTAAATGAAAAAGATCCTTTATATTTTAATTATCATTAACTGTCATAATAAGAATCGCTGCAGTATGAGGTTGGCAGGAAAATGCTGCAACTAAATGGAAATTCTGATAAGCGTTGTAAAACAAATTATACCAAAAAACCATACCAATCTGAAACCGAAGTTGATGATGGCGACAAAAATGATTCAGCTGAAGGAGGTAATTTAATTTAAAATAGCAGTTGATTAAATAATAAATAGAAGTTGACTTGTTGATTTATTAATTATACCTATATAGAGTTATTGTTTATTTACATAGAAATTTCATATTTTCTTACATAGAATGTAATAATAAAATTAAACAATTACTAATGTGTATACCTATTTTTTTTTCGTAAAAAACAAAAAGAAATAGTATAAAATTACGATTACGAGTGTGTGCTTTTTGTTAGTAGTTTTCTAGTGGCTTTATAAGTTGAATCTGGTGGGAGCTAGTTTAATTGTTGGCAATACTGCGTACGTTGCATACGTAGGTCAAGTGTGTACATAAACGTGGGAGCGTTGCATCGCATGCGTTGCATACGTTGGATTCATCTGTCCCTACCATGAATCTCACAGACTGTGCAGTCAAAATCGCTCGGAGAAGTCTTGGACGATGTCTCGAGTAAACACAATGTATACCCAAAACAAACAGCAGCTTTTGTATCTTGGCTAATACAGAGGTCTCATAAAGAATATAAAATTTATTTCATTTGCACTTATGATTGATAATTTACTTTGACGCGATAAAATCCGTAAAATTTACTTAATTCAATTTATTGAATAAAACTATTTTTACGGATTTTATCGCGTTTAATTAACTTATTTTATATTCCCGACGTTTCGGTTGCTTTCCAGCAACCGTGGTCACGGGGGACTGAGGTGATTGACGTCCCGATGTCAAAGTTAACCCGGAGTACCTTCAGCTTTTTAATTATTAATTTTGGTCCGATCTACGCAGAATGAACTAACTGTGTCTTGAAGTCTTGCAGTGGTATGCTTGGGTTTAGTTTTAATTTTATGAATTACAGGATCCCAAGCAGGTGGTAGTACCCAGCCTCCCTCTCTATTGAAATTAGGATGTTTTTTAATTTCAATAGCCTCACGTATCATCCTTGGCAGGAATCGATGTTCTTTCGCGAGGACTTGTGGTTTATCAAATCTAATGTAATGGCGGGGGCCGTCTAGGATATGATCACAAACTGCAGACTTCCCGGAACGTTGGTGCTTCACGTCAGCTATGTGTTCTTTTACGCGGGTTTTTATTGATCGTTTTGTTTGCCCTATATATGAGAGACCACACTCACAATCAAGCTTGTATACTCCTGCATCTTGTAGAGGAATATTGCACTTGACGGATGGTAAGAACTGACTAATCTTCTTCAGCGGCTTGAAGAATGTTCTAATAGAAGCTCGCTTCAAGATGTAGCCAATCTTGTTTGTGACACCTATGACATATGGTAGTACAGCAGGCACACGCTCGACTGTGGCCGGCTTCACTCGGTCACTGTGATGTAGGCGCGGAACCCGAAGCTTGTTGTCATGTAGAACCTGCTTGACGTGCTGAAGCTCGGCGGCCAGGTGTTTGCTGTCACAGATCCCTCGTGCTCTCTGCAACAAAGATTTGCCCACGGTAGCTAACTGTGAATGGTGATGGTGGGATTCACCGTTTAAGTATTGGTTTGTATGGGTCTTTTTTCTATACACAGTGTGACCTACGCTGTTATTAGGATTTCGAATGACTAACACATCTAGGAAAGCTAAAGAATTATTTGCCTCTAACTCCACAGTAAATTGAATTTTAGAGTTTACATAAACCAGTACGGACTGGAAAAAGCAAATAAAATACGCCGACTAGAAGATCTCAAAACCAAGCGCGCAAGGTACATAATAGCTTTAAACTTCTTGAAGAGATGCAGAGACCATAATCTCATTCCTACGTGTGTCAAGATATCTACTAAAAAAGACATTCGAGGAAGCGCTAAGATCTTAAATCAGGCAAGCAAAAAATTGTTAATAACGGTGATTCAGCAAAAACGTACCGATCTATGTTTCATTAATAAAACCATAGACAAATCGTCCAGTGATCTAAAGACAGTTTTATCGACATTTGATTATAAGAATTGCATGGAAACTTTAGACAAACGTGAAACAACTAAATACAATGAATGCAAAAATAAACATATAGATAAATACCAAAAACTAACAACCAAATCAAATGTCCAACGCCAATGTCAACGTAATAACGGAACGCAATCATTGACAACAGACGCGAGTAATAAACAACGTGCGGTTTATAACCTGTCAAAACAATCTCTGGACGACGCGACAATAAAAGTTTTGGCCAAAGGTATGAATTTCGCTATAACACCGCAAAAAATTCCGTATGAAAACATTATCTGTAGTGTTGAGGACTGTCTGTATAAAAATAATATTGGTAATGAAGATTTAGAGGCTATACGTCAAGACATTTCGTCCTTGTTACGTCGAAGCTCAGCACCGAAATTAAATCTTCCCAAAGATGAATTTACTGCATTGAAAAACTTACGCAACAGACCAGATCTTACGATTCTCCGCGCAGATAAAGGTAATGCTACGGTTATAATGGATACGTCGGATTACAATTTTAAAATACAACAACTTTTATCGGATGAAAGTACGTACGTAAAGGTCAAAACAGACCCTACAACTAATACGCTTAAAACAACTAGCGATCTAATAAAGAAATACTCCGAGAAACTGAATCTAGACGTAAATTCGATAATACCTACGTGTGCCAAACCGCCGAAGTTGTATGGGTTACCAAAAATACACAAACCGAACGCTCCATTACGTCCAATAGTGAGTCAGATCGATTCGCCAACTTACAGATTGGCTCAACACTTAGCAAAAGTACTACCACCACTCAGAGGACATACAAGAGCACACACTAAGGATTCATACCATTTTGTCAGTGAGATAAAAGACCTATGTCTTACTGACAATGAAACTATGGTCAGTTTTGATGTTCAGTCTCTATTTACATGCCTACCTGTTGAAGACTGCATCTCAATTATAACTAGGAAACTAGAGGAAAACAACATGCCAGCAGAATATGCAGTATTACTCAGACATTGCCTTACATCTGGCTACCTATTGTGGAAGGAACAGTTTTACAAGCAAGTAGATGGTGTTGCGATGGGCTCACCGGTATCTCCCATTGTCGCCAATATTTTCATGGAGGACTTTGAGGAGAAAGCCCTGCTTACTGCACCAGTAACTCCAAGTTTCTACAAGCGGTACGTAGACGATACTTTCACAATTTTACCATCAGACAAAGTAACTGCATTTTTAGAACATCTTAATTCCATAAAGTCTAAAATTCAATTTACTATGGAGTTAGAGGCAAATAATTCTTTAGCTTTCCTAGATGTGTTAGTCATTCGAAATCCTAATAACACCGTAGGTCACACTGTGTATAGAAAAAAGACCCATACAAACCAATACTTAAACGGTAAATCCCACCATCACCCTTCACAGTTAGCTACCGTGGGCAAATCTTTGTTGCAGAGAGCACGAGGGATCTGTGACAGCAAACACCTGACCGCCGAGCTTCAGCACGTCAAGCAGGTTCTACATGACAACAAGCTTCGGGTTCCGCGCCTACATCACAGTGACCGAGTGAAGCCGGCCACAGTCGAGCGTGTGCCTGCTGTACTACCATATGTTAGAGGTGTCACAGACAAGATTGGCTACATCTTGAAGCGAGCTTCTATTAGAACATTCTTCAAGCCGCCGAAGAAGATTAGTCAGTTCTTACCATCCGTCAAGTGCAATATTCCTCTACAAGATGCAGGAGTATACAAGCTTGATTGTGAGTGTGGTCTCTCATATATAGGGCAAACAAAACGATCAATAAAAACCCGCGTAAAAGAACACATAGCTGACGTGAAGCACCAACGTTCCGGGAAGTCTGCAGTTTGTGATCATATCCTAGACGGCCCCCGCCATTACATTAGATTTGATAAACCACAAGTCCTCGCGAAAGAACATCGATTCCTGCCAAGGATGATACGTGAGGCTATTGAAATTAAAAAAACATCCTAATTTCAATAGAGAGGGAGGCTGGGTACTACCACCTGCTTGGGATCCTGTAATTCATAAAATTAAAACTAAACCCAAGCATACCACTGCAAGACTTCAAGACACAGTTAGTTCATTCTACGTAGATCGGACCAAAATTAATAATTAAAAAAGCTGAAGGTACTCCGGGTTAACTTTGACATCGGGACGTCAATCACCTCAGTCCCCCGTGACCACGGTTGCTGGAAAGCAACCGAAACGTCGGGAATATAAAATAAGTTAATTGAACGCGATAAAATCCGTAAAAATAGTTTTATTCAATGTGTAGTGTTCGCGTAAATATAAGAAATCATTAATTGAATTTAGTATTCGTTTAAAATAAATTTTTCTTAAAATTAAAAACTTTAAACTAAAAATTTTAATTTTTGCAGTTATAACATTTAGACAGTGATAAATAATAAAATGTGTAATTTCATTTATTATAAGAAAAATTTAATTTATTATAAAATGAACGCAAATATTAACATTGATATATTAGCTAATATTACTCATTCCTTATTACACCGCCACTACCGGTGTAAGAATATCCACCACTCCATATCATCCCGTGGGTGTCGTAAGAGGCGACAGAGAGAAAGAAATCAGTAAATGGGCAGGCGTCTTCCTAATAACTACTAAAAATAAAAGAACCAACCCGCTTGCCAAGCATGGCAACTATGAAAAATATCCCCTGAGGCAATCTTTGCCTATGTTTAGCAGTGGACTTTAATAGGCTGTAACGGTAAATGGATGCTATGGTCTAAATACATCCACATAAAAACGACATGGTAGATATTAAAGTAGCATTGTCACTCCTGAGGCCTAAAATGAAATGTCTGATTACCAAAATAAGGGGTTCCCGGGTCCAGTCACTCACCATACGAAACTCAGCACCAAGCTGCATCGGTGAACAGTAGCAAAAGATATAGATTGTATTGTATCTATATTTACTCGTATATTGTTATATCATAAAACAGTAGTGTCCTTTCTATAGCTGGGTGTCTTGCTGGTCCTTCCCAGGACAGAGGTATTTTTCCGAATCAATGGTAAATGAATAAAAGAGTGACTTTCTATTAGTATTATTTATAGAATCCCCAGGCATAGTCCTCTACATAGATCGCTGAGCGACTATGAGCTTCCTCATACGGCCAGCAGTGAAGGACCACGTCTCAGATCCACAGGTTATCACTGACAACACAAACTGTGTTTTTAAGTTTTGAGGTATGCCTGACGAGAGCATGTGTCATAATCTCCCGAACGATGCCCAGCCGAGTTGAATCCGTGGATTGACCTCTCGGTCGATGTTGGAGTTACCTAGTCAGACTATTTGTCCCAGGTAAATATTCTCATCAATAACTTCGAGCTTAGTGTTCCAAAAAACTACCGGAATAGGTGTGACATGGACGTTACACATGACTTTTGTTTTGGCCATGTTCATCTTATGACCTATTCGTTGGGAGGCACTATTGAGGTCATTGAGCATAGTGCTAAGGACATTCAGCGATTCTGCCATAAGTTCTATATAGACGGCAAATCGATAGTGAGTGATGTACTCGCCATTGATGTTAATACCGCATCCTTTCCAGTCCCGAAACTCTTCACCGCTGCATTGGAAGACGCTTTCAATCGAAACGTAAAAAAACGTAGAAAAACGTAAAAAAAATAAGTTAAGATCAAACGCAATCTGTTGAATTCTTATTAAATTTGTATTTGTCTTCATAAAAAACATTATTCTGATATTCTTCTTATTATATCGGGTGCGCTCATCGATTTCAAAATATTTTGTATATTTATTCATAGGTCGATATGCCAAATACAAGTTTATTTTTAAAACTGCAATGAAGTGATCATAAATGATTTTAATCCAAAAATTACGGCTTCATTAGTAAGAGCAAACATTCTCATTATTTATCGAATCTGACTCGGCTGGCTTTGCTATAGCCTATTAGCGTAGTAATTCGGGCTCTATTTTGACGAATGGCTCGGCCAATATTCAACATAAAGGGTTAGAATAGCTGGTGGATTGTCTGAATAACATTCAAATAACATCGGCATATTTAGTATATTATCGGTCATAATTCGGCCTAGCCCTTTTTTATAGAATAAGGGTAACAAACGAGAACACAGTCTACCTGATGATAAGTGGTTGCTGTGGCCCATAGACATCTACATCTATCTTCGTTTAAGAATTAAAATGTAGATGCGTTGTCAGCCGTGAGGACTAAGAATGCCTCTTTTTCAGTAAAATGGGTCTCCGGTTCTCTGCACTCACCAAACGAAACACAGTAGCATTAAGCTGTTAGCTATTTCACGCTGGTATTCTGTGAGAGCGTGGTCCATCCCCGGTCGAGCCGACCCATTCGTGCTACAACCATACTATTAATATAGCTGCAGCATGGTTCTACCACCTAACGAAACCTTTATCGTTTTACTGAATTATTATAATATATTGAATGTTGTTGGAATAAAAATAAATGATGGTCGTGTGTAAAATACTTAGACAAATACTGTGTGTAATATTGTTACGTAACCGACTACATTATTAATTAAGATGGAGGCTCCCTACGATCAATTTAACTAACTTAATGTCCCTTCTATTAGCAAGTCTGAAATTCGTTCGTCTGCTATATTGTTCAAGGGAAAGTTTTGCTAAATTATCGTTTCTGTACAAAAGTTTTTGTAATCAGTCTCAATTTTACCAACAGTGGCTGACTTTAAAATGACGTGGTTAATTTAAAAGTTTTAATGTAAAAGCAAGGCTTCATATGCTTTTTAATTAAAAAATTAAGATAAATAATATAAAATAATTAAAATTACGCAATATTAACCTTAATATAAATTTGTAATGTTCACAAGACGTCTATAAAGTAATTCTATTATCGTTAGTAGAGACGTAGGTATGTAGAATGACACCTATTCCTGCGTAAAAATTAATAGTCATCGATGTGATAAGCATGAAAAAACTACGGGTAGGTACTATTCCTATCGTGAGAAACTTAAATATATTATTTTATTAACTGATTTTTTAGACATCCTATTTTAAGCCAAAAGATTAGGTAGCCTCGCTAAAGCTCGAAAATCGCATGACTAATTTTTATTAAATTCTTTGTGTCCTTGAATGGCTTAGATTCACAATTGAACCCGGTAGGTGGTCCTCGATATCCAAAGATCACCCGTGTGAAGCTAGTAGACAAAATGTAAATTATTTTTCAAACTTTATCTGCGTTTTATTCTAATTTATTGTGAACATTAGTCAAATATTTGTCGGGAACATCTAAGATAACTTTTCAGTCTAGGTTTAACTTCTACCAAAATTTTGATATAATACATTTTGGTGGAAATCGAACAGTCAATTATTAATGTCAAAAATTATTATAAGGCTTATTCTGGGTTTGAATATTTGCATATATATATCGTAATCTAAATAAATAAAACTTAATTCATCATCATCATCATTACAGCCCTTCACAAGTCCACTGCTGAACATAGGCCTCCCCCAAAGAATGCCACAAAACACGGTCCTGAGCCACCTGCATCCATCGACTTCCTGCATGTCTTACCAGGTCGTCACTCCATCTCGTGGGGGGACGCCCTACACTTCGCCTACCGGTACGAGGCTGCCACTCGAGAACCTTTCTTCCCCATCGGTTGTCGGTTCTTCGAGCTATATGGCCGGCCCACTGCCACTTCAGCTTACTAATCCGTTGGGCTATGTCGGTCACTCTGGTTCTACTGCGGATATCCTCATTCCTAAGTTTATCACGCAGAGAAACTCCGAGCATAGCCCTCTCCATAGCTCGCTGAGCGACCTTGAGCTTCCTCATACGGCCAGCAGTGAAGGACCACGTCTCAGTTCCGTAAGTCATCACTGGCAACACGCACTGGTTGTACAATTTCGTTTTAAGGTTTTGAGGTATATCTGACGAGAAGATGTGTCGTAGCTTCCCGAACGCTGCCCAGCCGAGTTGAATCCGTCGATTGACCTCTCGGTCGAAGTTGGACTTACCCAGTCGGACTATTTGTCCCAGGTAAACATACTCGTCAACAACTTCGAGCTTAGTGTTCCCAACAACTATCGGCATAGGTGTGACATGGACATTAAACATGATCTTAGTTTTGTCCATGTTCATCTTAAGACCTATCCGTTGGGAAACACTATTGAGGTCATTGAGCATAGTGCTTAGGTCCTCCAGCGATTCTGCCATAAGGACTATATCGTCGGCAAATCGAAGGTGAGTGATGTACTCGCCATTGATGTTGATACCGTATCCTTTCCAGTCCAGAAGCTTGAAAACGTCTTCCAATGCAGCGGTGAAGAGTTTCGGGGATATGACGTCACCCTGTCTTACACCTCTCTGCAATTGGATAGGTTTCGTACTCTGGTTCTGTACTCGGATAGCCATCGTAGCCCTACTGTACAAGCACTTCAACACTTCGATATACCGACAGTCAACTTGGCACCGCTGAAGGGACTGCAGCACCGCCCAAATTTCGACGGAATCAAAGGCTTTCTCATAGTCCACATACGCCAGACATAGTGGCAAATTGTACTCTTCGGACTTCTGTACAACTTGCCGAAGGGTATGTATGTGGTCTATGGTGCTAAAGCCCTTTCGGAAACCGGCTTGTTCGGGAGGCTGGAAGTCGTCAAGTCTGCGCGCGAGACGATTCGTAATGACTCTCGAAAACAGCACGTAGACGCGGCTCAGAAGGGAAATCGGTCTGTAGTTCTTCAAGAGAGCGTTGTCACCTTTCTTGAAGAACAAGACCACCGCACTTCTGCTCCACGCCTCCGGTGTAATGCCACCATGGAGGACGGAATTAAAGAGCTTCTGAAGGACTTCAAGTACCGGTCTTCCACCCGCTTTCAGAAGCTCCGCTGTAATTCCATCCTCGCCTGGGGCCTTACCGTTTTTAAGGTGCTGGAGAGCCATCCTAATCTCGCTCAGACTGACATCCGGGATATCTTCGGAATAGTGTCGGATGAGACTCGCTCTTGGATCGTTACTCACACTTGCGTGTGGCTCCAACGATGATGTGTACAGCTGCCCATAGAACCTCTCAATCTCACTCAAAATCTCAGGTGTCCCAGAAACGATGCTGCCACACCCTGTCTTCAGCTTTGACAGTTGGCTCTTTCTGGCAGACAGATCTCTGGCAAAGACTTTGGAGCCTTGGTTCCGCTCAATCGCTTCTTCAATACGAGCTGTATTGAAGTTGCGTAAGTCCCGCCGCGTGCATTTGGAGATCTGTCTGTTCAGATGCCTGTATGCTGTCAAGTCTGTTGAAGAATGTAGCTTCATCTCCCGTCTAACAGCCATGAGATTAAGAGTGTGATCGGAGAGTTTTTGTGTTCTTCTGCGGCGGGTCTTGCAGAACTTAGCTCCAACCGCATGGACAGTTTCCACGAGCTTGTCATTCATATCGTCCACTTCATTGCAGTCTTCGAGGCACTGAAAACGGTTTTGTAACTCGAGCTGAAAGGTTTCGGGACTTTGGAACAGAGCACGAGGGGGACGGAGCGTTGACTTCATTAGACGAGACCTCTCCAACTTAACGTTTAGGTTCAGTGTGCCTCTAACCATTCGGTGATCGCTACCAGTTTTCACCCTCGCGATCACGGAGACATCACTGAACAGTTGTCGTCTGGTCGTCATAATGAAGTCAATCTCATTTTTTGTGGAACCGTCGGGGCTCGACCAGGTCCACTTCCTGTGGGGCCGCTTCTGGAGAAAGAGTTCATCATAAAGAGTCCCTCTATCTCCATGAAGTCGGCCAGCTGCTGGCCCCTTGGGTTTCGTTGCCCTATTCCAAATTTCCCTACTTTCAGCTCACCGTTCTCTCTTGTGCCTAGTTTTGCATTGAAGTCTCCCATTAACACCGTATATTGGGTTTTGGAGGAATGCATGGCTCTAGAGATATCCTCATACATTTCCTCCACCTCCTCATCGGGGTGTGCCGAGGTTGGTGCGTAAACCTGTATGACCTTCAGCGAATACCGTTTGGTGATTCTGAGTATAAGGTACGCAACCCTCGTCGACACACTCCCGATTTTTACAACGTTGTTAACGAGAGACTTGTGGACGATAAATCCGACACCTCCTTGGGACAGATGGTCGCCCTCCCGGTGATAGCGCAAGTTGCCGGATTCGAGGATTACCGTGTCCTCCCCCTCTCTTCGGACTTCGGATAATCCTATAATATGCCAGCGCAACTTGTCTATCTCTTCTTCCAGCTCCACGATCTTCTCGTCAGTCCTCAGGGTGCGTGCGTTGTACGTTGCCAGGTCGAGTCGTCTAAGGTGGCAACCGAACCTCCACCGGAGATTCTTAGCACCCCCTGCCCCGCCGTTACCATGGTCGCCACCGTAGCCAGGAATAGCGGGGCCGCCGGGGACTGGGGGCCGTTTTTTTGTTGCTCTCATCATTGGGGGGTTTTGCCATAGTTGCCACGCTTGGCGAGCGGGTTGGCAACCGCAGTTTTTTTATTGTAATTTGGCTATTATCAGGAAGATGCTGCTGCCCATCTCCTGGCTGTTTCCCTTTGTCGCCTTTTACGACACCCACGGGAGGATATGGGGTAGTGGATATTCTTGACCGCCACTACACGGCACTTAATTATCTTATAAAACTTAATTATCAAGTCCTAATTTTAATTAAAGTCTGCTCTAAAGGTATTAAGATATAATTTATTTTAGCTTCTGACTAAACTTTCACGAATTCATACACTTAAAATAGAATTATTTGTTTTAATTCCTTAACTATTTATAACATATCCTTCAATGGGTAGAATCAAAAATTTGTTTAATATCGTTTGATCACAAAATTTACTTAATTTAAATTAAAATTAAGTGTGTACTTATAATTTAATGAAGAGGATCATTAAAACCTTTAGGAATAATTTAACAGTGCCTTTGAAAAAGAACAAGTAATTGTTGACGTGACTAACAAGTTTTAAAAAACTGTTCTTATTCAAGAAAAAGCTTATGGTATTCCAATAGTATACTAAAGTTATAACTTCTGTGGTTGCTGCGTTAGGAATATTAATGCGTCCTTCAGTATTTACCCAAACACAGAGGCAAAATTGGTTTCGATTAAAATTCGAGCTGCGAACTGAAACATTGGAATTAGGTATTCATCAGCGAGCTCCTGCAGTTAATAATTCAGATTTTAATTACCGTTATTATATTTTAATGACTTTACGGTTTAGTGATTGACATACTTGCTTTGGTTTTAATTATCTTGTTGAAGATGTTTTGTTTGCGACATAAAACGTAGAGTCGAATGTAGAATCAACAGCAGAGACTAATAGTGTCAGAAAATTAATAGCTTCTGCTTTGCTAGCATAAAATATCGTTTTCATGTTTACACAGTTCAATAAATAGACTTATCGCTGATGAATTCTGTTTAGAATTTCGGATAATGTGACTAATAGGTAGAGGAAAAACAGCTTTGCAAAATTTAATATATAATATTTGTTTATTGTAAATAGGCTAATCGTTGAACCATTCTTTGTCGTCTACAAAATTCAATTCATGTATACTTAATTAGTCTTTGATACTAATGTTCCAATAATTATATTATGATAGTGTCCGTATTATTTAGTTATAAGTGGTTGAGCCACGCTGTAGGTATATTATGGTTGCAGCACGAATGGGCCGGCTCAATCGGAGAAGGACTACAATCTCATAAATTATCAGCGTAAAATAGCAGCTTACTGCTTATGTGTTCCGTTATAAGAACCGCAAGTCTTTTTTACTGGAAATGAGGCATTTCATCTTAGTAATCATCTGCATCCACTTACCATCAGGTTTTTTTTATAGGAGAGGGGGCAAACGAGCATGCGGCTCACCTGATGGTAAGTGACTACTGCCGCCCATGAACAACTGCAATACCAGGGAGGGAGTTGCAGATGCGTTGCCGGCCTTTTAAAAAGGAGTAGGCTCTTTTCTTGAAGGTCGCTAAGTCGTATCGGTCCGGAAAAATCGCTGGTGGTAAACTATTCCACAAGGAAGTTGTGCGAGGATGAAAACATCTTCTAAATCGCACAGTGGTGGACCGCTAATCATCCAGATGGTGAGGATGGTATCGGTAGTTCTGCCGCAATGTGCGTTCGTGAAATTTGGCGGCTGGGATTAATCCGAACAATTCCTCAGAGCACTCCCCGTGGTAAATGCGAAAGAAAATGCAAAGAGATGCAACATCTCTTCGCAGCGAAATGAGTTGAGCCGATCGGAAAGGACTTGGTCGTCGACGATTCGAGCCGCTCTGCGCTACATGCGGTCAAGTGGAAGGAGCTGGCACTGGGAAGCTCCAGCCCAGGTGGAGTGCGTGTGCGTTTATCACCCGTGTTTTATACGAAAATTCGGAAATGATATACGTGCTGTTAGCAGTTATAAAGGCCGTTTAACTTTTGACTTTTGGTTCAATTTCATACAACAGTTTTAAGTTCATTATTGAATATAGGTCGTTCCAAGATTGTGCTAGTTATAAGCATTGCTTGTGTAAAAGATAGTGGGTGGAAAATAAAATGAGATAAATAGCGTAAGGGTTAACCACATCGAATAACCAGTACCCCATATCTGTGGACTGTGGAAAAAATTCTCCTATGAGACAATCTATGCGGGAGAACTATGTTGAACAGTGGACTTTATAGATTGTAAAATATAAATATCGATAAAGATAGGACCTGAAAACCTTACCTGTTTGAGCAACATAAAGTTCGACGCGAACAACTTGTTAGGTGTTTCTGTCAATCATTCAATCGATTATATTTTGTTTTTATTTCGCTATAAACAGCGCGACATACCGCGATAAACAGCGTTGCTGTTTGTTTGCATACTTAATCTAATTTGGTGGTAATGACGTCCATGACCTTACATCTCATGTGTGTTAGTAACAGGCACGTATTACAGTATTGTCTTATTTATATTGCACTACGCTGAATTTGTAGTTCATTACGCTGTTTACTTGCAGTTAATGATTAATAGAAAAACAAGAGAACAAGTCGAAAGTAACAATATCTTCTTTATGTGTTCCTTATACTTAGAAGTTTTGCTAAATGCTACAGTGCTAAACAGGCGAGTTGGTATGAATAGAGCTGCTAAATTCGTTATGTATATATATATATATATATATATATATATATATATATATATATATATATATATATATATATATCCCCATCACTAATCGCTAACTTAGGGTAAAGAGTTACTAGATGAATTTTCCTCCCTCTAGTCTTTTTTATTTGGTTTTATAGTATATGCGTGACAAACGAGCACACAGTCCACCTGGTGGTAAGTGGATGCTGTGGTCCCTAGACATCTACGAGTACGTTTATGCTCGATTAATAATCAAAATTAAGAAAAGTTATCACACCTGAGGACTAAGATGGAATGCCTCGTTTCTATTAAAAAGGGTCTCCAGGTATCTTCACTCACCATAGAAAACACAGCAGCATTGAGCTGCTATTTTACGCGAGTATTCTGGGAGAACTAGTAGATTCCACCACATGCAGAGCATTTTAGTATAAAGCAGAGCTGTTTAGTCTTAACTAAAATTCCCCCTATTGTATTGGTTTCATGTGCTGATAGCTTGTCATTGCCTATTACTATTCTGTTTTGTTTCGTCGTTTTCTCGATGAATGTATTTTCCCCGATTTATGGAAAACAGCAAATATAATTTCCATACATAAAATAGACACACCACTGACGACAATGCGACACGTGTTTCGCCTCTACACGTGTCGCATTATCGTAAGTGGTGTGTCTTTCCTAGTGTAGTGGTGTTCGGAGTAGTGCTGCTGGGATTAGTGGTGACGGGGATAGTGCACGCAATTGAGGGAGGGCGGGAGGTGCTCTTCAAACTAGGTAAGACACATCATTTTATTTTATCGTGCGGATGTACGCAAAGTAATTTTTTGACAACTTTAATATAATGGACTTCCGCAAAGTAACGCCTGATTCTATTAATTATATAAATTTATTAATGAGTTCTTGCAAGTATGTAGGTCGTAAAAAAGCCTATTCGTTTTATAACGTTGTACCGCATCGCGACACCGGATGTAGTCATACTTTAATTCATACTCAGAACTGATTATAAAGAGTTTATTTTTGATTTTTGTTTATTTATATAAGAGATGTTTATTTTTGATTTTGTGATTTACTTAACATGCTAACATCCTAAACCTGCCACAAAACACATACGCCACTTGCATCTGTCAACTTCCTGCATGAATTACAAGGTCGTCAAACTATTCTTTTCCCAACAGTGGTCAATTCTTCGAGATATATGGTAGGCCCACTGCCACTTTAATTTACTGATCTATTGGGAAAGTTACGCAGAGAAACTCCGAGGATGGTTATTGTCTTAATTCGCTGACGACACTCGCTGTTTGTGAATTAGTTTATAAAATACTAAGGCATATTTACATGTTGATTTAACTATTTTTTCTTATTTCACCAAATTTAACCTGTCGGACAATTTGTGCTGGGCAAACTTTTTCGCCAATAATTTCCAGTGTAGTGCTCCTAGAAACCTCTAGCATAGGTGCGTCATAGGCGTTAGACTTGACCTTCGTCTTATCGACGTTCAGCCTTTACCTATCCCTTGGACGTCACTAATGAGGTAGTTCTAGAATCATAGAAGGCTCAATGACCTCAAGTTAATAAATACTGTTTAGCAAAAGTATAGTACATAAAGTGAAACTAATATTATGTCGTGTCGTGTAAATCCGATAATAAATAAGTCTTCTAAACAATTACCCGAACCAACTAATGGCTAGCCCCAATATATAAAGGCTCACCTGACTTCCTTTTTATGAATCGCGTTAAATCCTAAAAAGGTAAATTAACTATTTTTGTACAGAGGACATATTTGTTACGAAAATTTACGAAGTTTAATAAAACGTGGACCTAATGAGAATTCATTTGGGCACACTGAATATTTTTTATATTTGTACTTTTTTGCTTATTATAGGGCATTCCTTAATTCCACCTATTTGTTGGTGAGTGTTGAATATCATATGAAGCCCTGGATGGAGAATAGCTTCTTTTTATAGAAGAGGGGGCAAAAGAGCATGCGGCTCACCTGATGGTAAGTGACTACCGCCGCCCATGAACAACCGCAACACCAGGGGAATTGCAGATGCGTTGCCGGCCTTTTAGAAAGTTGTAAGCTCTTTTCTTGAAGGTTCCTAAGTCGTATCGGTTCGGAAAATTTGCTGGTGGTAACTGATTCCACAAGGAAGTTGTGCGAGGGAGAAAACTTCTTCTAAGTCGCACAGTGGTGGACCGCCAATCATCCAGATGGTATGGATGGTAACGCGAGTTTTGTTGCGTTGTGCGGTGGTGAAATTGAGCGGCTGGAATTAGTCCGAACAATTCCTCAGAGCACTCCCCGTGATAGATGCGATAAGATACCCAAAGAGATGCAACATAGAGATGCAGTGCCAGTGTATCGAGCCGATCAGAAAGAAAGCGGTCGTCGACGATTCGAACCGCTCTGCGCTGGATGCGCTCAAGTGGAAGGAGCTGGCACTGGGGTGCGCCGGCCCAGAGATGAGAACAGTATTCCATGTGGGGCCGAACTTGCGCTTTGTAAAGTTGCAAGTGATGTGCCGGCATGAAATACTGTCTCGCTCTGCTGAGCACGCTAAGCTTTTTAGAGGCCAATTTGGCCTTCCTTCCAAGTGACCACGAAACTGCACACTATTTGATATGTTTACGCCAAGGATTCCGATACTAACTGAGGCAGCAAGGGGAGTGCCTTGAAACTGAAGAGATACGACAAAGTGGTTCTTTTTAGCGGTAAACGCGCAAACTTGTGTCCTCTGGGGATTGAACTGGACTAGATTTAGTCGGCACGGCTTCAGACACAAGTTCGTCACGGTACTCAGCGACGTTTTCCCGAGAAATATTGGCACGGCCGGTATATAAGGCATCACCAGTGCTGTCGTCTGCATAGCGATGAATGCTACTAGTTAGCAACATATCATTGATATTTGCAGGAGAAACAGCGTTGGTGATAGCACGCAGCCTTGTGGAACACCAGCGTTGATAGGCTTGAAATCAGAGCATGCACCGTCTACTACGACCTTGATGCTCTGATCAGCAAGGAAACTGGTGATCCATTTGCACAATTTCTCGGGAAGCCAATAGGAAGGAATCTTTGAAAGAAGCGCTTTGTGCCAGACCCGATCGAAGGCCTTCGCTATGTCCAAAATAACGGCCAATGCCTCCCCTTTGGACTCTACTGCCTCCGCCCATCTATGAGTCAGATAGATTAAAAGATCACCAGCTGATCGACCTCGACGAAAACCGTACTGGCGGTCATTATCAGCTGGTGATCCTCAAGGTACCTCATGAGCTGGCAGTTTATAATGGATTCCATTATTTTGGAGAACAAGGAGGTGATGGCAAGAGGCCTGTAGTTGGACGGGTCTGAGCGGTTGCCTTTTTTAGGGATCGAGTGGACCAAAGCTGTTTTCCATGAATTCGGGACTACGCCTTGAGAGTAGGAGTACCGGAAAAGATGCGTTAAAACCGGTGCCAACTCCGGAGCACACGTCTTCAGCACAATGGGAGGGACTCCATCCGGCCCACTCCACTTGCTGACGTCCAGGAAGAAGAGTGCTTTGCGAACCGAGCGCTTTGTAAACCGCACATCCGGCATGGAGCACTCACATCGCGGGTTGGTCGGCGGTGTGTTCCCCCGTCATCTAGAGTCGAGTTGGACGCAAAAAGAGAACTCAACAGATCGGATTTCTCCTTTGCGGCATGGGCCAGTGAGTCGTCCTCTCTGTGCAGAGATGGAAGAGATGGCTGACAGAAGTTCCCTTGGATAGCCTTGGCGAGAGGCCAGAATGCACGGGTTCCCGAAGGAAGGTGAACTAGCTTCTCGCCAATTCCGCCGATGTGCTCAGATCTTGCCTTGGCAATGACGCTTTTGAAGGACCTGGAGGCGGAATTATACTTCTTTTTAAGTGCGCTGGTGTTTACATCCCGAGACGTTGATGCATCAGCCCAGGGCCGGTAGCACTCCTGCTTATAGCGTGATGCTATTTTACAGGAGCGACCAAACCATGGCTGGGATCTGTCTCCGATGGGCACCACAGAGGATGGAATAAAAAGTTCCATACCCTGAAGTACCACATCAGCAACAGAATCGGCAACAACGCTGGGATCATCCGGCGAGAAGCAAACCCGCCCCCAAGGGCAGGATGCAAAAAAGACCGCATCCCGTCCCAATCAGCTGACCTATAGTGCCAAACACGGCGGCCAACTGCAGATCGCAACTGCGATTGGAGCGTGAGTGGCACCGTACCCTGGATCAGACAATGGTCCGAAGAGCCTAGAGGGGCATCGAGGGAGACCTGATATCCGTCCGGATGAGAGGTCAGCAGAAGGTCCAATAGGGAAGGTACATAGTCTTCCACATCTGGGATCCGCGTAGGCGAAGTAACCAGTTGTATTAGACCATATGCCAAAGCGATACTCGGTGATTTTAACGCCCACCACGCTGAATGGCATGAAATGGATCTGTCTATGAAATTTCATATTACTCGTAAGTTCGTGAAGTTTCATCACAATCAGTTCAGCCATACCGAAGGTTAGCCCAGACACACAGAAAAATTTTTTTAGAAGGTTTTTCGAATAAAATATAGTCTAGATCACTTTTGGCACTATTATTCGTATGTTCGTTAAGTTTTATCACAATCAGTTGATCCATTCCGAAGGTTAGCCCGGACACAGAAAAACATTTTTCAAAAAGGTTTTTCGAATAATATACAGGGTCATTTTTAATTTACTAAAGACCTTTTGGGAATATATTGGTTACATGATTACAAACAATTTTAGCGAGATCACTCTTTACAGAATATAATACATTTACGAAAAAACTACTTTTAAGTTTTTGTTGTACTCGTAATGTCTGACCCCTTTTAAGTCTGTATTTTGTATTACCTAAACAATGTCAGAATAAATCGTCAAAGAAAATGCCTTATTTATTTTACACTTGATATCAGTATCACACATTGTGTTGAAATCATTAAACATTATTAAGTAAGCAAATGACATTCAAAACAAAATCACAAATAATAAAATTTATAATAAGTAAGTATGACCGCCGTTCCGATCGACGCCCGCGCTCAGTTGATTGAGTTGCGAGTGCTTACTAAACCATTCATCACTGTGCCTATAGCACCAGAGCGCTACTTTAAATGACTTTACATTGACTTTTCAAATACTTCTTTATTTTGCATAAAACCATTTGATGTACTATTGGATTCTTTTATTAATTTCTTTACGAATTAATAGACATTCTTTAATAGACATTTAGGTAGTTTTTTTTACGAATACTGTTTGCTAGCAACGCTACATGCATCCAAGAGGCAACGTTGCATCTAGCTGGTAGCAACGCCTCAACATCGCACATGCGGCGGCCCAAGGCCAAGCCAAAGGTATATTATGACGTCGACACAGGCGTCATCGTCATCAAAGCCTGCCCTTTTCGGTTTGCAGCCATTGATTTGGTGATGGATGTTTGCAGCACGTGCAAATTAAATAACTATTATTAACTATTTTTTTTTATTTAATGTAAGTTGTATTTAAAAAATGGATGCAGGTTAAAATAATTACAAATATTACAATAAAATATTTATAATGATTAAATACAAATTAACAGTAATTGAATAAAAGATATTAAGGTATAATGGTTCAATAAAAATATTAAAATACGAATTTAAAAATTAGACTTACCTAGGTACTTGATGATTCATTTTGATTTGATCGAATGCCCAATTTATTTTTTGCTTTCAAAATGTCGCGGGTTTCGAATGCGCGACCAGTATACACTAATGTCTTTACATGCCCCCACAAATAAAAATCCATTGGTGTGATATCTGGTGATCTGCGAGGCCATGCACAAGGCCCGTCACGACCAATCCAACGAACAGGGTATTCTCTGTTTAAATAATCCTTAACTTGGCGAGCATAGTGCGTCGGCGCCCCGTCATGTTGGTAATACATATTGCGTAGGGATGCAAGTGGTATGTCCTCTAACAACTCTGGCAGCGTGTCGGTGAGACAACTATGATAGCTTTCATCGTTTAATCTTTCTATGGAAACCGTGCCCAGTAACATTGTATTAATAACGCTTACCCACACATTGACACTAAACCGGTGTTGAAAGCTATGCGGTCTTGGTTCTTGGGATTTTCATAGCACCACAAGTGTTCAGTGTGCGAATTAAATAGTCCTATTCTGCCAAATGTTGCTTCATCAGTCCATAAAATGTTAGTTCGTTCAGCAGCTAGTAACCAGTTACAAAATATAACTCGCGCTGGTTTGTCAGCTTCGCTGAGTTCATGAACACAATGCAGGTGGAAAGGGTACTTCCCTTCATTGTGTATGACACTCCATGCGTAGTACTGTGACACACTGAACTGTCGAGCTGCCTCATAAGTGCCCGCTGCTGGATTTTGTCTAAAAAACTGCAGTATGTCTTCCTGCTCATGTACTGTACGCCGCGGTGGACGACCACGATCGATTGATACAGGCAGGAATTCCCCGTAATCTTGCAATCGCTGTATAGTACCTAGTATCGTAGCGTAGCTCGGTGCACGTGAGTTGGGAAATCGCCTTGAATATTCACGGCAGGCTTCACTAACGTTATTATTGCAAATTACTAAAATTTTGACTATTTCGGTATACTCAACATTTGAGTATCTGTAAGCCATCGTAAGAACGTAACGTTCGCGATGTTAATCTCACAAAGGAAGGAGAAACGTCGCGGGCGCACCAAAGGTGACTGACGACACAGGTAATTAGGTCAAGTTCAAATGAGCAAGCGCCGCCTCCTATACCCCTCCACCCCTACCCCGCCACGCGCTTTCTTTTGCTAACTAGGATTATTAAAGTTTAGAAGGTCTAATTAAAATATTTTTATATTTGTATGAAAATATAAATTAGAGAAATATAATTCTTTTTTCCTACAGATGTTGTTGTTATAATGTAAATAATATATTCCCAAAAGGTCTTCAGTAAATTAAAAATTACCCTGTATAGTCTAGGTCACTCTTTGCACTATAATTCGTATGTTCGTGAAGTTTCATCACAATCATTTGAGCCATTCTGAAAGTTAGCCCGGACACACAGAAAATATTTTTTTAAAGGTTTTTCGAATAAAATATAGTCTAGATCACTTTTGGCACTATTATTCGTATGTTCGTGAAGTTTCATCACAACCAGTTGAGCCATTCCGTAGGTTAGCCCGGACACATAGAAAAACATTTTTTTAAAGGTTTTTCGAATAAAATATAGTCTAGATCACTTTTGGCACTATTATTCGTATGTTATATTTTCTGACGTGGTAGAGCCATGCTGCAGCTATATTATGGTTGTAGCACGAATGGGTCGGCTCGACCGGGGAGGGACCACGCTCTCACAGAATACCAGCGTAAAATAGCAGCTTAATGATGCTGTGTGTCGTATGGTGAGTGAAGAGAACCGGAGACCCTTTTTACTGGAAACGAGGCATTCCATCTTAGTCCTCACGGGTGACAACGCATCTGCATTTTGATTCGTATTCGAAGATAGATGTAGGTGTCTATGGGCTACAGCAACCACTTACCATCAGGTGAACTGTATGCTTGTTTGTTACCCTTATACTATAAAAAAAATGTTCGTGAAGTTTCATCACAATCAGTTCAGCCATTCCGAAGGTTAGCCCGGACACACAGAAAAACATTTTTTTAAAGGTTTTTCGAATAAAATATAGTTTAGATCAGTCTTGGCACTATTATTCGTATGTTCGTGAAGTTTCATCACAATCAGTTGAGACATTCCGTAGATTAGCCCGGACACACAGAAAAACCTTTTTTTAAATAGGTTTTTCAAATAAAATATAGTCTAGATCACTTTTGGCACTATTATTCGTATTAGTGGTTATATTCTCTTTGATTCGTATGTTCGTGAAGTTTCATCACAATCAGTTGAGCCATTCCGAAGGTTAGCTCGGACACACAGAAAAACAGTTTTTAAAGGTTTTTCGAATAAAATATAATCTACATCACTCTTGGCACTATTATTCGTAAGTTCGTGAAGTTTCATCACAATCAGTTGAGCCATTCCGAAGATTAGCCGGGACACACAGAAAAACATTTTTTAAAAGGTCTCTTTAACATGTCTTAATGGCATACAATTAGCCCCCTAAGCTTAGCAGCCAGTTATTTCTATTATACAGACAGACACTTCAATTTTATTAATATGTGGTTTATATATAGATGTAAAGTTAAGGAGAAACTTGTGCTCAGCAGTGTACTTGAAATGCTTGAAGAAATTTACTCATTAAAAATTCATCACTGAACCGAACAATAAAAAATACGATGATGGTGATAATGTATAAAGTTCTAAATGATATATTGAACTAATATTGTCCTTTAAAACCCGTAACATGAAATAATTAATAAATTAATTTAAATTCGTTCCCGCTATTGTGTCTAGATTCTTTATGAACCTTCAGTTGGCACTAATTATTTTTACAATGCAGATTAGAAAGAACAGGCAGATGTACCGCTAGTGAAATATGCCTTTATGAATAGTGGCCTTTTATATACGTGTATTTTTGTTTGAATAGAATTTTGCTAATTATTAACATAAAATATTTATAGATAAAAGCATAAAATAAAAGTATTATTTAGTCAAGTATTTTTTGCAAACCTGTCATTGAATATTTAATATATTTAGTGACCACCTTGTGGTAGAAAATCATTCGCAATTATGTGCGTCATTATGAAAAGCTCATAATAACTTGGATAAATCAGTATGAAACACTGACCTCTATATATGGTCTGGCTATAGAACGTGATAATGAGGCGATTTGAGAAGAAGTGAACGTCCACGGAACTAATAATAGTGATCTCTTATCATGTGTGCTAAAATATATCGATAAAAATGCTACACTTAGGCCTACCCGTATAGTTCATTCTATTTATGTATCATATTAATATAATGTCAAGCTTTATACTTTTACTTTATACCTCATATAAAACCAAGATCGACGCTGCGTTGTTTATTCGTATCTACAGAACGGATTTTACTCCGGATTTCAACATTGGGTATGTTGGTTCATTCGCGTGACTTATATATTCAATTATTACAGGAAAATATTGAACTGGTGTAAGTAACTACACAAAATAAAAATAAAAACATAATTTCACAAATAATTTATTGTCAAGCGTTTCATTCATAGATCAGTTAATTTCAATAATGACATTATCACTCTACACTAGTTAAACAATATGACCCTTCCAAATTTAAATTAACATTTCTACAATTATTTCTTCAGCGGCAGCATTATGCCGGGAACTATCTAGCAAGATATTAAAAAAATATATAATTTAAATTACATAGTTATCAGTTATTTAAAACTTCATTATCGAAATTCAAATTACAATATTAAAAAACCAAACTAAAATATATATAAGGAACTCGACAGCCGTATTGAATTTTATTGTTTATCACATCTAAGTATTGTAAAGCCAACACGTTGGTAATTACGATATTAAGATTAGTAACAATTTTTTAAGTACCTATATTATCAAATTGTTATTTTTTTTAATATTAGCTGTTAATTCACTTACTTGTGAAATGTTATTCCATTTTCTTTTTGGTAACGCGTTTTACAAATTACGCACACTCTCATTATTAATAAAATTAATTCTTATTATATAATTAAAATTAAACATATTCAAACTACACAAAATACTTAATTTTTTTAGTTTAAAAGTTTAAAATACAGAGATACGGTTTAAACAACACAACAGACTTCGACATAGTATTTTGTCAATCTTAATTCCCGATACAAATAATGGCGGTGCTTCAAATCGGCACAAACATTTTGTAGGGTATAGCCAGTCCAGCGTCCTTGTTTATATAGAGGTTAGTGGTATGAAACTTTATCCAAGGTCATGAGATCACGAAATTTGGAAAAGAAAAAGGTTTGACCATAGACCATTAAGTGTTTGACATGGGCTAGATAGAAATACGGCGAGGAAGTGACTAATAAATTATGGTTAATCCACTGGACTGTAGGTTTATATGATATTATATGTTATATGCGGAAGGAATATGTTATGTGCGATGGTTATATATCGCCCTTACCTACCTTAACAATACTAATTACGGATTGCCGGTGGAAACACTTCAAGAATTAAAAGTCAAAGGACATGGAAAACACTTATCGTGGTCTGCAAATTCCTCGTCTTAACGTATCAATAATTTTGTAAATATGTGGTCACCCATTGGGGTGACCGCATATTTACAAAATTATCGCATATTGATGCGATATGAAAAGGTTTGTAATTAGTGGTGCGATGCCACTCAGAGGTTTATATACGACCACACAGCGCGGCGTCTAGCACATAGATAAATATATATGTAGCAAGCTAGTCTAGCACATTGTGTGCTTTCTGATTATTCAAATTACTCTGTGTTGTGTGCATAAATAACTGCTTGTTCCTTCCGGGCGTGTCAAAAAACTGAATCATACCGTAACTCAACACGGCAGATGCAATGCCTTCTGCCTTCAAAAACAATCCCACAGACAATACTATGTTGTTAAATGTCATTTACAACAGATTTTTACGTGGTAGAGCCATGCTGCAGCTATATTAGTAGTATAGTTGTAGCACTAATGGGTCGGCTCAACCGGGGAAGAACCACGCTCTCACAGAATACCAGCGTAAAATAGCAGCTTAACGTTGCTGTGTTTCGTATGGTGAGTGTAGAGAACCGGAGACGCTTTCTACTGGAAAAGAGGCATTCTGTCTCGGGTGGCAAAGCATCTGCATTTTGAGTCTTTATTGCGGATAGATGTAGATGTCTATGGGTCACAGTAACCACTTACCATCAGGTGGACTGTGTGCTCGTTTGTCACCCTATCCTATAAAAAAAAGATGCAAACATTGGCCTTAGAATAATAACATACCTTAACTTACTTTGAGAAATTGGCAGTATAAACGTCAACAAATTATCGACATAATTTGTTCAAGAGACAATAATGTGTATGATATAGACAGTATGAAAGTTTAAGAAAAAGAAGAAAATAATGCATGTTTTATATTAATTTTAATGTATTTGTAACTCATATACATAAATTTTAACTTTCTGCACTCCTTCTCCATTTAAACTTTTACTACGCAAAATCTCCCGCTCCCCGGGCGAGCATAACTCGAAAATACAACTTTCCGATTTGGTTCTTGGAGAAAATTGTTTAAGTTTATCGGTAGACTTCCCCTCTTCAGAGCTTATTAGGATTTGAAAATATTGTATTAAAATCCAACCAAAGGCAGGTATGTACATCTTATTCCGAGGAACATGTTAATGAACATGAACAATCATGGTAAAAAATTTTGAAGTTTTTCAATTTCGTGCACTTGTCTATTTAATAAATCTTTAACCTTATCGTTAATCCTTTTACAGTCTCCCGGTTGCCACCTAAGATGACTCAACCTGGCAACATAGAACGCACACACCCTGAGGACTGACGAGAAGATCCTGGAGCTGGAAGAAGAGATAGACAAGTTGCGCTGGAATATTAAAGGATTATCTGAGGTCCGAAGAGAGGGGGAGGACATGGTAATCCTCGAATCCGGCAACTTGTTCATCACCGGGAGGGCGACCATCTGTCCCAAGGATGTGTCGGATTTATCGTCCACAAGTTTCTTGTTAACAACGTTGTAAAGATTGAGAGTGTGACGACGAGGGTTGCGTACCTCATACTCAGAATCACCAAACGGTATTCGCTGAAGGTTATACAGGCTGACGCACCGCGGCACTTGCCAATGAGGAGGTGGGTGTATGAGGATATATCTGGGGCCATGCGTTCCAAAACGCACTATACGCACTATACAGTGATATTGGGAGATTTCAACGCAAAACTAGGCACAAGAGAGAACGGTGAGCTGGAAATAGGGAAATTGGGTATAGGGCAACGGAACCCAAGGGGCCAGCAAGCTGGCCTACTTCATAGAGAAAGAGGGACTCTTTATGGTGAACTCTTTCTACCAGAAGCGGTCCCACAGGAAGTGGACCTGGTCGAGCCCCGACGTTTCGACTTCATTGTTACGACCAGACGACAACTGTTCAGTGATGTCTCAGTGATCGAAAGGGTGAAAATCGGCAGCGATCACCGAATGATGAGAGGCTCCAACTTAACGTTGAGGTTCAGGTACTTCGAACCTAAACGTTAAGTTGGAGAGGTCACATCTAATGAAGTCAACGCTCCGTCCCCCTCTGTTCTAATCCAGAGTCTCGAAACCTTTCAGTTCGAGCTACAAAACCGTTTACAGTGCCTAGAAGATTCCAATGCAGTGGACAATATGACAAGCTCGTGGAAACCGTCCATGCGGTCGGAGCTAAGTTTTGCAAGACCTGCCGCAGGAGAACACAAAATTTCTCCGATCACACTCTTAATCTCATGGCTGTTAGACGGGAAATAAAGCAGTCTTCAGTAGATTTGACAGCATACAGGCAACTGAACAGACATATCTCCAAAGTAATGAAAACCATTATTAACTGCCAGCTCATGAGGTACCTTGAGGATCACCAGCTGATTAGTGACCGCCAGTACGGTTTTCGTCGGGGTCGATCAGCTGGTGATCTTCTGGTCTAACTGAGTCATAGATGGGCGGAGGCAGTTGAGTCCAACGGGGAGGCATTAGCCGTTAGTTTGGTCATAGCGAAAGCTTTCGATCGGGTCTGGCACAAAGCGCTTCTTTCGAAGCTTCCTTCCTAGCAAATGGCAGTTCTTGCTTTGATTTGTGTTTCCGTGTAAAACATTTAGAAAGCCAGTATAATTACAGGTTGTGAGGCATTCCATCTTAGCTCTTCCAGGGTGACAACGCATCTGCAGCCTTCTTTGTGTGAGCTTTCCGAGAAATTGTGCAAATGGATCACCAGTTTCCTTGCTGATCGGAGCATCAAGGTCGTAGTAGACGGTTTATGATCTGGTTTCAAGCCTATCAACGCTGGTGTTCCACAAGGCTGCGTGCTATCACCAATGCTGTTTCTCCTGCATATCAATTATATGATGCAAACTGGTTACATTCATTGCTATGCAGACGACAGCACTGGTGCCTTACATAGCGGCCCTGCCAATATTTCTCGGGAAATCGTCGCCGAGTACCGGGACAAACTTGTGTCTGAAGTCAAGTCTTTGCTGAACAAAGTCTCGGATTGGGGGAGACTAAATCTAGTCCAAGAAGAAGACACAAATTTACGCGTTTACCGCTAAAAAGAACCCCTTTATCGTATCTCCTCAGTTTAAGGCACTCCCCTTGCTGCCGTTAGTATCGGAATCCTCGGCGTCAACATATGGAGTGACGTGCATGGTCACTTGAAAGGGAAGGCCAAATTGGCCCCTAAAAAGCTTGGCGTGCTCAGCAGAGCGAGACAGTATTTCATGCCGGCACATCGCTTGCAACTTTAAAAAGCGCAAGTTTGGCCTCACATGGAATACTGTTCCCATGTCTGGGCCGGGGCTCTCCATTACCAGCTCTTTCCACTTGATCGCATCTAGCGCAGAGCGGTTCGAATGGTCGACGACCGAGTTCTTTCTGATTGGCTCTATACACTGGCACTGCGTAGGGGTGTTGCATCCCTTTGCATTTTCTATCGAATTTACCACGGGGAGTGCTCTGAGAAATTGTTCGGATTAATTCTAGCCGCCAAATTTCACGAACGCACATCGCGTCAAAATTCACGATACCATCCTCACCATCTAGATGCTTGGCGGTCCACGACTTTACTAGGAGTTTTCTTCCTCGTACAACTTCTCTGTGGAATTGTTTACCACCGTCGATTTTTACGGACCGATACAACTTAGGGACCTTCAAGAAAAGAGCTTACACCTTTCTAAAAGGCCGGCAACGCATGTGCAATTCCCCTGGTGTTGCGGTTAATATGGGCGGCGGTAGTCACTTACTATCAGGTGAGCCGCATGCTCGTTTGCCCCCTCTTCCATAAAAAATGACTCTGAAACCAGCTAAAGATATGGGCCTTTGCTGTGAATTCGCTGTTTTCCAAAAATCTAAGCTCCGTGGATGTCATGACGTTACTGAGCCAGAACGGCGAAGCATTTTTGATCGTTTCTGGAAAATAATGAGCTGGAAACAGAGACGACAGTTTGTGTGTTTAAATATTTCCGTAGTACCATGTAAGCGAAAGGTAAGAAAGAGACCTCTAGAAAAAGTGAAACGAAGTCCAAAATAGCAAGCAAATGGTAACGGATGATACATTGCGTGGTGGGATAATCAGTCCTTATTTGTGCATTTTATTATTTGTAAGCGACTATATATATATATATATATATATATATATATATATATATATATATATATATATATATATATATATATATATATACCTTTGTTTTTCGCAAAGCAGAGAATGAATGAATTTTATTTGCCATGTGGTGGCGGTGACTACCCAACTTAATCAATGGGTGTCGTAAAAGGCGATCGAAGACATGCAGGATATCGATGTAGACATGCAGGAAGTCGATGGATGCAGGTGGCTCAGGACCGTGCTTTGTGGCATTCCTTGGGGGAGGCCTATGTTCAGCAGTGGACTTGTGAAAGGCTGTAATGATGATGAAAAGGCGATCGAACGGGCACCAGTGTCAAAGCGTCAGTGTGCAAGACGTCTGGTACTAAGATAATGGTATTAAAAGATTTTTTTATTTATTGCATTCCTTAAAACAAAAGAATACAAAGGGCGGACTTAATGCCTTGAGGCATTCTCTACCAGTCAACCCATGGAGTGGTGAGAATTTGACGTAGGTGCGACAATATAGAATAAAATAACAGAATGTACTCCTTCCGATGAGAATGACTTTAGAATGAGGCCCGTGCGACCAAGTTACTACAGCAGGCCAACATCAAAGTCCGCTTCGAGCAGTTTCGTTGGTAAAATGTTTGAAATATAAATAAATCAATTAGATTCTGTCTTCTTACTACAAACAAATGGTCATAAGTGGTTTAAAACAATTAAGGTTTAGGCTACTAAAATAACAACAAACGTGGCTCATAAAATGAATGATGGCTGTTATTTATACGTCTAAAAGAACATTACGTCTTATCTTCTCAGTGATGTCATTAAAACGCAAATGTCCATCTACCTTGCGAATAAGTAGGAAACTTAATGGCACATAAAGTATACGAACATTTTGTTGTTAAATGACACTCTTAATGTTTACGATCTATGTGCTGCCCGTAAATAATATTAGAAAGATAAGAAGAAAGTTAATAACAGCCTGTGGAATAAAAAAAGTTATAACTCGGAAGTATTAAGACTAATGAAGACAGCCGTGGTACGTCGGGATATTAAGGGCCTTAACATTTTATAGTACACGAGCAATTGAGTTATTTTCTTACTGGCGCACTTCGAAAATAGCCTAAGGAAGCCTGCATATCTAAGAAATAATAATAATAACTCAAAGCTACCTGAAGTCCACAAAAACGCATTGGGGCAACGCTGCGGGCTCTTTCCTCCTCCAAAACCCACTAAAAAATAAGAGAAGGTTTGTACCTTACAGTTAAAATTTGTCAAATGGTATGTATGTCGTCTATGGTGCTAAAGATTTTTCAGAAACTGGCTTGTTCGGGAGGCTAAAAGTCGTCGAGTCTGCATGCAAGACGATACGTAATGACATGGATATCGGTCTGTAGTTCTTCAAGATAGCGTTTTCGTCTTTCTTGAAGAACAAGACAACCGCACTCCTGTTCCACGCATCCGGTGTAATGACACCATGGAGGATAGAATTGTTGTTGTATTTGTTATTGTTATTGTAGCTTATGAAAGACTTCAAGTACCGGTTTTCCACCCGCTTTCAGAAGCTCCGCTGTAATTCCATCCTCACCTGGGGCCTTGCCGTTTTAAGGTGCTAGAAAACCATTTATAATGTCACTCAGACTGACGTCCGGGATATCGGAATAGTATCGGATAATACTTGCTCTTAGATCGTTACTCACACTTGCGTGTAGCTTCAACGTTGACGTGTACAGCTGGCGGCTGGAATTAATCCGAACAATTCCTCAGAGCACACCTCGTGGTAAATTCGATAAAAATGCAAAGGGATGCAACATCCCTACGCAGTGCCAGTGTATCGAACCGATCAGAAAGAACTCGGTCGTTGACAATTCGATGCGGTCAAGTGGCCGAACTTGCGCTTTGTAAAGTTGCAAGCGACGAGCCGGCATGAAATACTGTCTCGATCTGCTGAGCACGCCGAGCTTTTTACAGGCCAATTTGGCCTACCCTTCCAAGTGACCACGAAACTGCACACTATTCGATATGTCAACGCCAAGGATTCCGATGCTAGCTGAGGCAGCAAGGGGAGTGCCTTGAAACTGAAAAGATACAACAAAGGGGTTCTTTTTAGCGGTATACGCGCGAACTTGTGTCTTCTGGGGATTGAACTGGACTAGATTTAGTCTCCCCCAATCCGAGACTTTGTTCAGCAAAGACTCGACTTCAGACATAAGTTTATCCCGGTTCTCGGCGACGTTTTTCTGAGAAATATTGACACGGCCGGTATATAAGGCACCAGTGCTGCATAGCAATGAATATTACCAGTTTGCAACATATCATTGATATGCAGGAGAAACAGTATTGGTGATATCACGCAGCCTTGTGGAACACCAGCGTTGATAGGCTGTTGAAATCAGAGCATGCACCGTCTACTACGACCTTGATGCTCCGATCAGCAAGGAAACTGCTTAGCCATTTGCACAATTTCTCGGAAAGCCCATAGGAAGGAAGCTTCGATAGAAGCGCTTTGTGCCAGACCCGGTCCAAACTAACGGCCAATGTCTCCCCGTTGGACTCTACTGACTCCGCCCATCTATGACTCAGGTAGACCAGAAGATCGCCAGCTAATCGATCCTGATGTATTATGGGACCCTCCCGGGGTAGTCTTTTCTTTAATTCCGCTACCATGTTGATGGGGAGGGGGGGGGGGGGAATTGGGCCTCCATCCACCTGAACTCACCAAGCACAACGCAGAGGTAAACCTCTAGTTTACGCTGGTATTGTGTGAGGTCGTGGTACCACCCCGGTTTGAGCCGGCCCATCCGTGCGACAGCAAAAGCTGTCGCGTGGCTCTACCACAGTTAAAATGAAGAACTTTCATGTCATGTACAAATTTGAGATTTGTATTGTAGGGGTCAACTTTCTTCTTGCGCCAGTAGCCTAAATGTGATTTTCCTTCTTCTCTCAATTTTTTAATTAATTCTCTTTGCCACTTCTTTGAATTTTTATTTGCTTTATTTTGTCTCTTCCTCGGACTTTGGGTTTTGCCGTGAAATATTTTTTCTGTTGATAATAGGATGTTTTCTAGTATGATTATTTTCAGTGTTTGTTTAATATTGCTGGAAATAGGGGTTAGTTTTTCTATAAGAACGATGTTATTTTGCCCGTTTAAACCAAGTCCGTTATCCTTCGTAGGCTCAACAACATTAAAATCACCTATCCTTTCAACACCATCCCGACTGATTATCCCACTACGCAATGTATCATCCCTTACCATTTGTTTGCTATTTTCTGGCTGCTGTGTTAATATTACTACACTATTTTCTACGTTTTTTTTAGTCTGCAAACTGTTGTGTCCAGGAACCATGGTTAAAGTTGCTTTAGCAGTGACATGCAGGAATAATTGTTTATCTTAGCGGTAATAATATTAAGTGATTATTTTAGCGGTTAGCCACCGTAAAGTCTATATCACCTGAGGATGCTTCGTGTAGAGGCGAAACACGTGTCGTATTATCGTCAGTGGTGTGTCTTGCCTAGTGTAGTGGTGTTGGGAGTAGTGGTGCTGGGATTAGTGGTGACGGGGATAGTGCACGCAATTGAGGGAGGGCGGGAGGTGCTTCTTCATACTAGGTAAGACACATCATTTTATTTTATAACGCGGATATTTGCGAAGTAAATTTTTGTAAAAGCTTTTATATAATGGATTTCCGCAAAGTAACGCCTGATTCTATTAATTAAATTTGAATGGAGTTCACAGATAATCATACAATTTTATTTACACTCCTCAATTTCAATGAATTATTGTCTTTTTCGTGTTCCTTAGTTAAACAACAATGAATCCTTATAGTTTCGCCATATCCGTCCGTCCGTCAGTCCGTCCGCGGTTTTACTCAGAGACCCTAGATACTACAAAACTGTAATTTGGCATAGTTATAGATATTAATCACGCCTACAAACTGTGAAATAAAACATTGAAAAACGTTTTTATTTTGGGTACCTCCCATGGGGATGATCCCAGGGAGGATGATTTTTTTAACCGTCTGTTCCATCATGTGAGGTATCATTGGATAGGTATTTTAAAATATTGGGGTTATGGAACATCTTTTCGATTTAGGGGTCGGTTTTCCACTTTATAAGTACAAATATTTAGTATTAAAGTGGTATTTTTTATTAGAGTCATGTTTCCCCACCACCTACCAACTAAACCGTTATTTTTGGAAAAGTGAAAAGTATGCACGATTGTAGTGCATATAATGAAACTATCACAGCTAAATAAACTTAATAAGTTAACGAGTAACAGTCGACTAACTTATAAAATGCACTTGGGTTGGTAAAAATGTCTTTAAATTTCTATATAAAATGACCTAAAACTAGCTGCATTATAACTTTCTAATGTTATTGTAAACAGTAAGAAATAAAGATTTAAAAAAAAACATCTTATATATTACTACAATAGCTTTACTTTTCCTTTGTGGGGTAGACAGAGAGGAACGACCGATTCTTATATCGCACTTTCACTTGTTTTTTAGTTGGTAGTTATTGTAGGCCTCATTCAACATGCCATATTCCTACAGTTTCATTCATGGTACTCTTGGTTTATGTGGGCGACTATCAGGATAGTTTTGGGCAGTGATGGTTTACGGGAAAGGTTGTTACTGTCATGTATTTTTATCTTAGGGTTCCACTGCGGTGAACTAATAGATGATGAGATTTTTATACGGACTTGGCATATGAATGATTTGATGTAGATTGTAGATATTATTTTGAAACTCGAATTTTCTTTAATATTTTTTGTATACCATTCCCTATAAGTTTGCTTGGAAAAAAAGTCCTTCAGTTACAATCACCCTATTTTTAGTCGTTATAGCGGTCAAATCGCGAACTCACTTCATGATCATCATCATCATCATTACAGTTCTTCACAAGTCCACTGCTAAACATGGGCCTTCTCCAAGGAACGCCACAAAGCACGGTCCAGAGCCACCTGCATCTATTGACTTCCTGCATATTTTACCAGGTCTTCACTCCATCTAGTGGGACGCCGTCCTACACTTCGCTTACGGTTATGAGGTTGCCGTTCGAAAACCTTTCTTCCCCTTCGATTGTCGGTTCTTTGACCTATTGGACCGGCCCATTGTCACATCAGTTTACTAATGCGGTGGGCTATATCGGTTACTCTGGTTCTACTGCGGATATCTCATTTTTAAATCTATCACGCAGAGAAACCCCGTTAGCCCTCTCCATAGTTCGCTGAGCGACCTTGAGATTCCTCATACGGCCAGCAGTGAAAGACCACGTCTCAAATCCATAAGTCATCACTGGCAACACACACTGGTTGTACAATCTTGTTTTGATGTTTTGAGTTATGCCTAACGAGAAGATGAATGAACGATCTTAAATTGTCTGCCATTAATTTACTTAATATGTTCATGTTATCAAGAAGACCTCTTTTAAATTCACGTATTGTAACTGGCAACTACGGAACCCTACATTGTGCGTGGTCTGATACGAACTTGGCCAGTTTTTGTTCAATTTAAGATCGTTCATTCATTCATTACAGCTTGTGAAAAGTTTACTGCTGAGCATAGAACAACCCCCATACATTGTCTCATATTAGCCATAATCTCCAGCTTGGCAGTGCAGTGTTGCAGTGCAGGTGTAGTGTGCAGTTGTTGAAAATGCAGCTTTTTTATTATTGGAACGAAATTCTTTATCGGACGGTATAGATTTGGCGGATGTGGGCTAAGCAACAAAAGAGTATAAGATTTTTCCGTCACGACCCTTTCTGACGTGCTGTAGACGGCCTTGGCGGCTATGAGGAAGTGAGATGAAGTAATACCCATCTGTCTCGCACTTTTGCTTATCTTTGTCACGAAAAAAATATTATTTTATTTTAAATGACTCTTCATTTTAATAGACGCTAGTAATTCATTTATTTGTATTTGTTAATCAATAATAATATACTACGAAAGAAACTTCGTTCCAAATGAGTATTGCACGACATTCACGCACGTTTTTTTAAATCTATTATCAAGAATATACTGCTACTCTGCTACCCATCTCCTATTCCAGCTTGCCCTCTGTCGCCTTTAAAGTGGCGCGAACACACGGAATGGGGCTATTACAGCGCTACTCGCAACGCGAACACGATAAACTGTTAAAGTTAATCAATAAATTTAAGTTATTTAATTGTTTAAGTTATTTAATAAAGTGAAGTGATTTAATTGTTTACTATGCTGCAGTAAATTCTATTTTACTTGAGCATAAATCACAGTTCACAACTTCTTTAAACACTAGAAAATCCAATTTATTTTATAGCGCGACGTCGTAAAAACGTTATACGAGAAGAATTTGAAACTCAGTAAAGATTTTAGTTGCAACATTGAATAGTGGGTATTATTTTAATAAGAGTAAGTAATGAGTGTCCTTGTTATCGTTAGGAGCCACTGTAGCCCGTGCACACCTGGTAAACAGATTCAAACAAAAAAGCGAGACGTCACTGTATATGCCACAGACATTAATTGTGCTTCCTGACTTGTTCTAGACTTGTTGACTTGAATCGGAACACAGAAGTTACTAAGGCAAAGTAGTAGAAACGGTAGAAATAAGTAAGAGTGGTGGTACATACAAAGACGAATTCCTAAGCAAAAAGGAAGGCTGAATGGAATGTATTTTGGTAAAATAATTTGATTGTACATGTATTTTACCTTTTTCTGTTAAAATAAATATATGTTATTATTAAATTTTTATAGATGGCTTAGCAAAGCCGTTTTTTGAAGGGCCGCAATGTTGGGAAAGAAAAGTCAGATTCTCGCCTTAACTTTTTTAAACGATGCCTGTAATAATCTACACGTAGATCTTTATTCATTACTTTAATTAAAATTTAAGGAACACTGTAACTCCGAGAGTTTTGAAAATAGAGATAATCTGTCAGAAAAGGCGAGAAATCACACACCCACATACGCATGTACGTCACACACACTCACACACGGCGAGACTTATTAATTAAGCTTATTTTAGACGACTAGTGGCCAAATACTCAAACGCTACTCAATTTTAAGATGTCGTTAAATACCAGCTGTCTCTTTCACTTCAAGTCAAAGTAACTGTGACAGCACGAGACTTAATGACCCTGACTCAGACTGATGTTAAATAAAATATAATGTTGGTCCAATTACCGTTAGTCACTTTCTTTATTTCAGTAAATACTGTTGTTACATCGAAAAACTTCACAGAATCCGGCACATTATTCCACTCCTTTGCTGTAAGCAATACGAAAGACAAAGGGAACCGTTTGGTTTGAATGTGTGGAACATCGATAACAAAGAGGTCGCGAATACAACCGCATGGTTGACTGATGGTAGAAATGAGAAAGAGGAATAAAAGCATGTAATTCCTACGCACAGTCTCTGCAATGTATCCTATAGCACACCGAGAGGCGCAGATTGCTTGTACTCGAGGCTGACAAGATTGTTTTCAGCTAAATCTCGGTTAGAAATTAGCCTCTTAGCACGTCTCTCAATTAAGTTCAACGGTGCTAAGTGGCATTTTGCAGCACCCGTCCATTTGTGACAGTAGTACAACTCAGAATAAATACGTGCTTGTGTTTTTCACGGGCGCATTATACGTTAGATCATGGGCGAGCTTTAACACCGAATGGTACAGTCATTCCAGTGTTTTTCGAAAGATGGTGGGACAGCCTTTATGGAGTGGCTGGATTATTAATTTGGCCTCCAACTATCTACGGTCGACCAGCCTCCATAACCAAGCACTTATTATGCTGCGCAATCGGTAAAATACATTTTTGTTAAAACCCGTATAAACGTGTATCCAACCATGAAAGCCCTGTATCCAACGCAGCTTTTGGCGTACCGTAAATTTATTAAATAAACTATACAAATCACGTGTCTGATAAACAAATGCGTTTCAGTAACTTTTTTTTTTATTTTACTTTAATTTTATTGCTTCTGATTTTTGTAGTTCATAATAATTCTAGGAGTTATTAGTAACGGTGTAAAAGCGACAGAAAGAAAATTAAACAGTAAATGGGCAGCAACCTCTTTCCGATCACAACTTTAAATAATTTTAAAAAAAAACTGCAGTTGCCAACCTGCCTGTCAAGTGTAGCATCTATGTTGATTATCTACACCCCCTACATTGCCAATCTATGGTGGATGCCTACGTTCAGCAGTAAACTTTTGATAAGCTGTAATGGATGGATGAACCAAATGGATAACTGATTCTTACGAGCTACTTTATAAAAAAAAAATTGTTAAAATCATTAAAACTTACGAAACTCAGTAATAGCTTAAAAATCTTTAGACGATGCAATTTTTTAAAGAGTGTAATAAATTTGAAACAAAATCAGTGCTTTTTCTGCTTCATTACACAAATCATCGACTAGGAGTCGTGAGACGGCTATCGTAATGCTCTAGACACTTTTTATTTCTATCGTTTTTCGAAGTAAAATATGATATTATTGCAGACTCAAAAACACGGCAACAACCGTGAAAATCAAAATCTGTTGCTTCTTAAAAAAATCCTGAAGCTTTTTGCCATCAGTGTCATGTTGATATTTTTCGTAAATATTCGTAGGTGACAAAAGAGCACACAGTCAACTTCATCTTTTTTCAACTGAGAATCAGAATGCAGATGCATTGTCACCCTTGAGGACTGAGATGGTACTAATAGTTTAATATTTTTAACGCTTTCTAATTCTAACTTTCTCAGACTAACACAACTTATTAGCCAGGATCCTACACCAGGAGCTCGCTGTGAAATACTGTTGGAACCCGGCCATCATGACAGATAGGACTATTCTTGCAAATAAGCCTGATATTGTGTCAGGGGACCGGGCACAGCCAACTTGGTCTTTGGTTGACATTACCATTCCGTATAACGAAAACCTTGTGAAAGCCGAAACGGAGAAGAAAACAAAATATCTGGACTGTGATGTGACTGATAATATCATTGGAGTGGGTCTTCCAATCGAAATTGTTCCTGAAAACATTTTTGCGAACGAGTTAAACCTGGTCAGCCTCTCGGTTCATCTGAGGTGACTGGAACTCCGTGACAGACCGCTCTTGGGTGAAATACAGAAGTCGGTGCTCCTCATTACCGCCCAAATTGTTCGTCGGTTTCTTTCCCTTTTCCCCTAATTCTAGGTCGTTTCGTCTCACCTGTCAACTTCCATCTTGACGTTGGTTGACAGTTTGGTTCTATTTATTTATTTTATTGTATTTTATTTTGTATATAATTTATTTTTGGACTGCCTTGTTGGCCTAGTGATCGTAAACAACTAAATACTACGCCACCTCCATTATTGTGATATTATGATCTTATCTTATTTTTTTTTTAAAAACTGCGAAGAAAGTACAGAGAGTGCAACACGCATATATGGCGAATAGGGATAGGATTATACCTTTAGTCAGTAATGGCATTTTAAGTATGTCTAATACTACCAAGTTAAAATATGCCTACTTTCTCCACACAGTACATCATGCAGCGTCTCCTAGTTATTTGTTTGACAAGATAGCTGTTGGAAAAATCATTTGGTTAGAGAAAAATGTCATCGGATTTCACTACTCAGGAATAGATGCGCCAGGGAATGTTTTAAATTCGCCGCTGCTAAAATCTGGAACGACCCCATCAGTCCGGTCTACCATATCTCCATTTACTTTCCGGCAAAGATGCCGCAACTTTTTTTTTATAGGATAAGAGTGACAAACGAGCACACAGTCCACCTGATAGTAAGTGGTTGCTGTGGCTCATAGACATCTACATCTATCTTGATTAAGAATCAAAATGCAGATACGTTGTCACCCGTGAGGACTAAGATGGAATGCCTCGTTTCCAGTAAAAAGGGTCTCCGGTTCTGTACACTCACCATACGAAACACAGCAGCGTTAAGCTGCTATTTTACGCTGTATTCTGTGAGAGCGTGGTCCTTCCCCGGTCGAGCCGAAAACTGGATAATTAACAGCAGTCCCTGGCTCTGTGTGGCTCTGATACTCCCTCAAATTAGTGAACGATTTTTTTTTAGTTTTATTTATTACTTCTTGTAGTTACTTTATTTATTTATTTTAAGATGTATTTGTTGTGGAGAGTAAATACTTTTTATTTATTTATTTAAACACGGTTACTACGCGTCATGAGGTCCCGGATTGGAATCCTGGGTTCGACTAAAATCAGTAATTGGATTTTTTATGAAAAAATACTCAGTAGCAGCACAGTCTGGAAATGGACGGTGTTGAAGCACGTAAGCCGTTGGTCCTGCGCCTGATCTTTCTGCGGTCGTGTCGGATTACCCTCCCATCGGAAGATAAGAGTGCACCTGTGCATGTGCACTCAGGCACTATAATCCTATCCCGCGCAGATGATTAGTCTCCCTTGAGACTGGACACCGTGGCTGAAATTCGGTCTGGAGGACCTTAAACCACTTAGAACATTATTAAGCTAAACGTGTCTTAGATGAAATCTGTTCCTTTTTTAAATTGATAGTTCACAATAAAACCCATTTTTTCAATTAATTGCTAAGAGTGTAATGTAATGTGTGATTATTCAAACAAAATGATTTCCAAGGATCTTTATCATCCGAAAAACATTATTCGCATATTTAAATTTAAGTAAAAAAAATGTTTTTTTTGTAAGGTATAATTGTTAGTATAATCTTTCTTTGGAATGTTTATTATTATAAAACTTTTCTAAGGTAGTTAATTGATAAGTTAACGTACTAACTAACGTAATGTCACTTTTTGACATTTTGACTCATCTGACATTGACACCTCTAACTTTTGTGTCTATTGTATAGTATACGGCAGCTAACTTGGCAAGATTTTGGCGTAGTGGGGGAAAGTTTGCGCATGTACTACGAGACGTACCAATCGTGCGCTCGGAAGTCAACTGACCAACCAATCGTGCGTTCTGAAGTCGACTGGCCAACCAATCGGGCGCTCGATAACGAAAGAAATCTAAAAAACGACTTCTGCGCATAAATCTTGCCAAGTTAGACGCCGGTAACTATACGTTAACGTTCCGTTTTTTCACTTATTGGTAAGTTAATTTTATATTTCTTTACATACTGCTGGCAGCTAGTTTACTGATGACTTATTTATTTGAGTTATTTATTTTACATATATATACATATTTTCTACATTTATAAATACATTTAGTAATCAGGTATAATTTAATATGATTTCTTCAGTTAATAGTGTTCGGAGTTCCAATTCCTTCGACTTTGATTCTGCTTCTGAGCAGCATTGATAGCTTTGAAAGCATTGCACCCTTAAATATTATGTCAGATTCAATTTTCACTGAATGTAGCAAAAACTTTAATGCTATTTATATAAATGCTCAAGTGTAGTGGCGGTCAAGAATATCCACTACCCCATATCCTCCCGTGGGTGTCGTAAAAGGCGACAAAGGGAAACAGGCAGGAGATGGGCAGCAGCATCTTCCTGATAATAGCCAAAATTACAATAAAAAAAAACTGCGGTTGTCAACCCGCTCGCCAAGCGTGGCAACTATGGCAAATACCCCCCAATGACTAAAGCAACAAACAGACGGCCCCCAGTCCCCGGCGGCCCCGCTATTCCTGGCTACGGTGGCGACCATGGTAACGGCGGTGCAGGGGGTGCTAAGAATCTCCGGTGGAGGTTCGGTTGCCACCTTAGACGACTCGACCTGGCAACGTACAACGCACGCACCCTGAGGACTGACGAGAAGATCGTGGAGCTGGAAGAAGAGATAGACAAGTTGCGCTGGCATATTACAGGATTATCCGAAGTCCGAAGAGAGGGGGAGGACACGGTAATCCTCGAATCCGGCAACTTGCTCTATCACCGGGAGGGCGACCATCTGTCCCAAGGAGGTGTCGGATTTATCGTCCACAAGTCTCTCGTTAACAACGTTGTAAAGATCGGGAGTGTGTCGACGAGGGTTGCGTACCTTAGACTCAGAATCACCAAACGGTATTCGCTGAAGGTCATACAAGTTTACGCACCAACCTCGGCAAACCACGATGAGGAGGTGGAGGAAATGTATGAGGATATCTCTAGAGCCCTGCATTCCTCCAAAACCCAATATACGGTGTTAATGGGAGACTTCAATGCAAAACTAGGCACAAGAGAGAACGGTGAGCTGAAAGTAGGGAAATTTGGAATAGGGCAACGGAACCCAAGGAGCCAGCAGCTAGCCGACTTCATGGAGAAAGAGGGACTCTTTATGATGAACTCTTTCTTCCAGAAGCGGCCCCACAGGAAGTGGACCTGGTCGAGCCCCGACGGTTCGACAAAAAATGAGATTGACTTTATTATGACGACCAGACGACAAATGTTCAGTGATGTCTCCGTGATCGCGAGGGTGAAAATTGGTAGCGATCACCGAATGGTTAGAGGCACACTGAACCTAAACGTTAAGTTGGAGAGGTCTCGTCTAATGAAGTCAACGCTCCGTCCCCCTCGTGCTCTGTTCCAAAATCTCGAAACCTTTCAGCTCGAGTTACAAAACCGTTTTCAGTGTCTAGACGACTGCAATGAAGTGGACGATATGAATGACAAGCTCGTGGAAACTGTCCATGCGGTCGGAGCTAAGTTCTGCAAGACCCGCCGCAGAAGAACACAAAAACTCTCCGATCACACTCTTAATCTCATGGCCGTTAGACGGGAGATGAAGCTACATTCTTCAACAGACTTGACAGCATACAGGCATCTGAAGAAGAAGATCTCCAAATGCATGCGGCTGGACTTACGCAACTTCAATACAGCTCGTATTGAAGAAGCGATCGAGCGGAACCAAGGCTCCAAAGTCTTTGCCAGAGATCTGTCTGCCAGAAAGAGCCAACTGTCAAAGCTGAAGACGGAATGTGGCAGCATCGTTTCCGGGACACCTGAAATTTTGAGTGAGATTGAGCGGTTCTATGGGCAGCTGTACACGTCATCGTTAGAGCCACACGCAAGTGTGAGTAACGATCCAAGAGCGAGTCTCATCCGACACTATTCCGAAGATATCCCGGACGTCAGTCTGAGCGAGATTAGAATGTCTCTCCAGCACCTTAAAAACGGTAAGGCCCCAGGCGAGGATGGAATTACAGCGGAGCTTCTGAAAGCGGGTGGAAGACCGGTACTCGAAGTCCTTCAGAAGCTCTTTAATTCCGTCCTCCATGGTGCATTACACCGGAGGCGTGGAGCGGATGTGCGGTGGTCTTGTTCTTCAAGAAAGGTGACAATGCTCTCTTGAAGAACTACAGACCGATTTCCCTTCTGAGCCGCGTCTACGTGCTGTTTTCGAGAGTCATTACGAATCGTCTCGCGCGCAGACTTGACGACTTCCAGTCTCCCAAACAAGCCGGTTTCCGAAAGGGTTTTAGCACCATAGACCACATACATACCCTTCGGCAAGTTGTACAGAAGTCCGAAGAGTACAATTTGCCACTATGTCTGGCGTATGTGGACTATGAGAAAGCCTTTGATTCCGTCGAAATTTGGGCGGTGCTGCAGTCCCTTCAGCGGTGGCAAGTTGACTGTCGGTATATCGAAGTGTTGAAGTGCTTGTACAGTAGGGCTACAATGGCTATCCGAGTACAGAACCAGAGTACGAAAACCTATCCAATTGCAGAGAGGTGTAAGACAGGGTGACGTCATATCCCCGAAACTTTTCACCGCTGCATTGAAAGACGTTTTCAAGCTTCTGGACTGGAAAGGATACGGTATCAACATCAATGGCGAGTACATCACTCACCTTCGATTTGCCGACGATATATTCCTTATGGCAGAATCGCTGGAGGGCCTAAGCACTATGCTCAATGACCTCAATAGTGTTTCCCAACGGATAGGTCTTAAGATGAACATGGACAAAACAAAGATCATGTTTAATGTTCATGTCACACCTATGCCGGTAGTTGTTGGGAGCACTAAGCTCGAAGTTGTTGACGAGTATGTTTACCTGGGACAAATAGTCCGTCTAGGTAAGTCCAACTTCGACCGAGAGGTCAATCGACGGATTCAACTCGGCTGGGCAGCGTTCGGGAAGCTACGACACATCTTCTCGTCAGACATACCTCAAAACCTTAAAACGAAATTGTACAACCAGTGCGTGTTGCCAGTGATGACTTACGGATCTGAGACGTGGTCCTTCAATGATGGCCATATGAGGAAGCTCAAGGTCACTCAGCGAGCTATGGAGAGGGCTATGCTCGGAGTTTATCTGCGTGATAAACTTAGAAATGAGTATATCCGCAGTAGAACCAGAGTGACCGACATAGCCCAACGGATTAGTAAGCTGAAGTGGCAGTGGTCCGGCCATATAGCTCGAAGAACCGACAACCGATGGGGAAGAAAGGTTCTCGAGTGGCAGCCTCGTACCGGTAGGCGAAGTGTAGGGCGTCCCCCCACGAGATGGAGTGACGACCTGGTAAGACATGCAGGAAGTCGATGGATGCAGGTGGCTCAGGACCGTGCTTTGTGGCATTCTTTGGGGTAGGCCTATGTTCAGCAGTGGACTTGTGAAGGGATGTAATGATGATAATGATGATAAATGCTCTTAGTATTCCTGCTCATTACCCCGATATGTTGTCAAGTTTTAATGGCAAAAATATACTTATACTATATTATGGTTGTAGCACGAATGGGTCGGCTCGACCGGGGAAGGACCACGCTCTCACAGAAAACCAGCGTAAAATAGCAGATTAACGCTGTCGTGTTTCGTATGGTGAGTGTAGAGAACCGGAGACCCTTTTTACTGGAAACGAAGCATTCCATCTCAGTCCTCACGGTTGACAACGCATCTGCATTTTGAGTCTTTATTGAGGATAGATGTAGATGTCTATGGGTCACAGTAACCACTTACCATCAGGTGGATTGTGTGCTCGTTTGTCACCCGATCCTATAAAAAAAATACACGCTATCTTTGTTTCGGAGTCATGGTTAAAAACATGTCTTCCGCCAGATTAATAAAACTAAAATCTATTATAGAAGCAGCAAATTTAAAAGTTCTTCCTACTTCTGCCACACACTTTTTCCCGAACTGTGCCCTTTCTCTTCTCGACATAATGTTTGTGTCTTCACTTGACCTTGTTCATAAATTTGGGCAATATGCTCCTGATTCTTTTTCCTATCATGACCTTTTATATTTGTCTTACAAAATCCGTCCCCCTAAAGCTAAGTCAAGGATAACTACTTCAGCGTAACTTTTGTGACTTGGACTTGAAGCATCTTTTAAATGACGCTCTAAAGATTGATTGGAGTTTAGTCGTCAATGCGTCTACTGTTGGTGAACAGGTAGCTATGTTCAATTCTTTGTTACTTTAGGTTTATGACGTTCATGCTCCTGTTCATCCAGTGCGTGTAAAGCATCTTCCCTCTCCTTGGCAGACTGATGATATAAAAAAATCATCCACATTAAAAATTGTGCCAAAGCAAAATACAAGTCAGTTCCTAGCGACCTGAATCGAGAGAAGTATAGATTAGTACGGAATCGTTACAACAATCTGTGTAGAAAAGCACAACGATACCATATCCATGAATCAGTACAAGATCCTGACCCTGCTAGGGTCTGGAAATTTCTTAAGTCTTTCGGAGTTGGGAAATAACGACAAAATTTCACTCACAATAACTTTGATCTCAATCAACTTGCATTAACGATAAAGCAAAATACAATACTTTGGATTCTCTTTCAAAAGCTCCCGCTCCGGACCTCTGCTTTTAATTTTAGTCAATTTAACAGTTGTGATGTTAAGAGAGCCATAATTTCCATTCATTCATATTCAATTAATAGTGACTGCATTATTTGGAAAATGGTCATCCCTCTCATTGATTTCCTTTCACATATAATCACTTCCATCCTGAATAATTCACTGAATTCTTCTTTTTTCCCTTTCGCTTCGAAAGATGCATTTGTAGTTCCTCTTCCGAAAAAGTGGAACCCCTCTAGTTTTTCTGATTATAGACCTATCTATATCTTGCTTTTCCTTTCCAAACTTCTTGAACGTCTTGTGCATAATATATTTTGTTTATATAACTGAAAAAACCTTTAACAGGCCTTATATTTAAGATGTATACTTTAAGTCTTTAAAATTGTTAAATCGCTGTTGGTTTTTTAAATAAATAAAAAAAAAAATTAAGCACCTAAACATAATCTTTTAAATCCTTTGCAATCTGGTTTCCGTCCTGGCCATAGTACGGCTACTGCACTTTTACAAATCACTAGATCACTGATATTTGGTATGGTATGGAGAAACAAAAGCTTATCATTCTGACGTTACTTGATTTTAGTAATACATTTAATACAGTAGATTTTGATATATTGTTGGGCATCCTGCGCTTTCTCAACATGTCTCTAACTGTAGTTGACTGGTTAATTCGTTGAAGTTACTTGTTCGGTTGTCGACAGCGCATTCAGGTGCAAAATGTTTTTTCCACCTGGACTACTACAGCGACTGGCGTACCACAAGGTGGCGTGTTGTCTCCTCTCCTGTTTGCAATTTTCATTAACTCTATAAGTCATAATTTGTCCTCTTCCTACCACTTGTATGCTGATGATCTCCAAATCTATATTCAGTCCTCTCTTGAAGTTTTTCTAAAGCAGTTGACACACTTAACGCTGATCTGACTTATATTTCAAACTGGAGTAAATGTTATGGCTTAACGATTAATCCTAAGAAAACTCAGGCCATTGTCATCGGTAGTTCTAGATTAATGGGAAAAATTTACTGGTCTTCCCTACCTCCTATTTTACTAGACTGCGCTCAAATTCCTAACAGTAGCAAGGTTAAAAGGCTGGGGTTGCATTTCGACTCTTGTATGTCTTAGACCTCACATGTTAATGAGGATGGTAGAAAAATCTTTACGTAGATTACGCAATTTTCTTCCCACAGTAACTAAAGTTACGCTTGCCCAGTTTCTACTTCTGCCTATCCTTGACTATGCTGATATTTGCTATCTTGACATTACTGAGGAGCAGCTTAATAAGCTTAAGCACATTCAAAATTTATGTATTAGATTTATATTTGGGCATCGCGAATATGATCATATCTCTGAATTTCGCAAACAGGTCAAATGACTCTCGATCCGCCTTCGCAGGAGTACTCACATTCTCTTCGCTTTGTATGGCGTGCTGTTTAATCCTTCCACTCCTAATTATTTAAAAGACAGTTTCCAGTATTTTTCCCTAACACATAATCGGTTTCTTCGATCTTCAGTCAATCTGTCTCTCTCTACTCCTTTGCACTCTTCCTCCTTTTTTAAGAAATCCTTTACTGTAACTGCTGTACGTTTGTGGAACTATTTACCTCTCCACACTCGTGTTCCACACAAGTCTTGTTAAATTGTATTATTTCGAACGCTATTACATAAATTACTTTTCCTTTTTCGTACTGTTTTCATTTAATCTATTATATGATATCATACATAATCTTCACTTATCTTCATTTATATGTATTTTCATATTGTTATTTTTATTTTGTACGCCCCCCTCTATTATTAACTATTGTTTGCATCCGTTCTCTACGCTAAGGTTGTCTGGAAGAGATCACTTTCAGAGTGATAAGACCGCCTGTTGTACATATTCTACTTTAGATTTAACTGTACTCGTTATTTTGTATTTTGGTGTACAATAAAGAATAAATCAATAAATATAAGTAAAGGAAATGTTGTGTTTATGCCATCAAAAAGCAGCCTTTGTTGTTCAAACCTTTTTATAAACATGTTTAGTTATTGCCCTTTCTTTTGAAGTATTATATACGCAGATGTCTCATCAACTCTTGGAATTAGGGTGTACAAAGCAAATTGCGGACGAATATTTTTTTTTTTATTTTCATACGGACCAAAATAATGCATCATTTTTCCTAATACACTATTGTTTCCGTTAGAATTCATTAGCCTTTATAATTACGGTGCACGTGCATGGATTAACTGCTGAAAACTCGTTTAGAAAAAGCCGCCGCGGAACCTAAAAAAAACTTGACCTTTTTGACTCTCAGGTTTAACCTACTGAAAAGACTTTTATTCAATAAAACAATCAGCTTAGTAAATCATATAAAATAGTTATTTATTCACACTAATTAGGACCAGTACCCGAGTAGTACTTATCCTAATTAGTGTGAATAAATAACGGGCGGGTTCGGCACATCTTCGGACCCTCAGTTAGTCAAGTACCTACTACTCATGTGACTAGATGTTTTAATGGTGTGCAATTTCGTATTTAGTTCGGATGTTCTTTTTTATTGAGTCGGCTTTCTGAAGTTGGAATCCATCACGCAAAGGAAGTCAATCCGGGAAGACATGGCCCAAGTGTTGAGGAAGACATTATTGCAGCTTTCGATGCAGATCCTACTACGGGCTTCAGAGCAGTAGCTCAAAACCTCAACATTTCAGTGTGGAAGTTGTGGAATACGATGCACCGAGTAAACAAGTATCCTTTTCACAGCACGGGTGTACAAAGTTTGGAAAATTAAGATCCCCCACGAAGGATTCAGTTATATCGCTTTTTGCTAAATGGTGACTTTGAAATTGAATGATTCTTAAAATACATCTTGTAGACCAATGAGTCAAAGTTTTCGAAAGAAGGAATTACCATCTTTTATGACCTCCATCGATGGGCAGGCAAGGACAGCAATCCACACTGGAAGAAGCAAGTGTCGTTTCAAAGGAAATTTCCGTGTGAGCTGGAGGAATTGGCCGAACGGTCCCCATCTTCGGTCCCCACTTCCTACCCCATAATTTAAATGGGGACTATTACCTGAAATTCCTCATAAACGATCTCCCAAAGCTTCTGGACGAGGCCGAAATACCAATATTGGCAACGAAAAGACCAATGATATTTCAGCAAGATGGTTGTCCAACGCATTGGACTCTAAACGTACGAGAACATTTAAATAATTGTTAACCAGAGAACTGAGAAAATTTCGCCATTTTGGAGACGAAAAAAATTAATTATAGCTAAACGAAACAAAATTACACTGCCATTTATATTCAGTGGCTTCACACATGATAGATGAAGAGATTAAAAAATAGATTGAGTTAAACAATTGATATTTTCAAAAGTTATTGTGTTTACAAGCCTTGGGGACATGATAAATCCACACCATAAGCCACTAAAACCCCTTTTTTTACTTAAAAATAGCAATTAATCGATTTAAAAAAAATATTACTAAGTTCAACAATCATTTATCTTTTTAACAATGTGTTTTTTATATCATTTATATGTATAATATGATTGCTAGATACGATTTTATTCGATAAAACGTTGGAATCTTAATTTTTAGGCGATAGTAGAACATACCTTGCGCTTTCGCTTAAGGTATGCAATATGCGTAGAATGTTTTTCTGATGATGATCACACATTACATAATTATAAAATAATAACATAACAACTGTTACCGGACACTATTAGGAATTAATTGAAAAAAAAAAGTTTTATTGTTAAAAACCGGAGAAATTCAATTAAAAAAAATAGAGCAGACTTTTTCTAAGACAAGTTTAGCTTAATAATGTTCTTTATGGTTTAAGGTATTATCCTTTTCAAGCTTTGCACCCATCTTCCAAACACACCAACCAGACGAGAATGTTAAATGAAACACCTATTTATTATGATAATATGTCAAAATTTTATTATTCGTAACCACAATTATTAAGTAACTTACTAGGTGGAAGGAGTTCTTTTCAGTTTAAGAGTCAGTCGGTGTGGGTGGTGCCTACCTGACTGATTTCTGCCGCCAAATACCAGTTAGTGCACTGCTGCATTCCAGTCTAAAAAGCCAGTAGAATTATAGGCTGTCAGGCATTCCATCTTAGTCCTCAGAATTGACAATACGCATGAGTAACCTTTTTTGCTTGAAGTTGGCTGCAGGTGTCCATGAACTACAGTACCCAAATATCACCAAGTGGGTTCTAAGTTTGTTTGCCCCTTTAGTTTAATAACGTGGTAGAGCCATGCTGCAGCTATATTAGTAGTATGTTGTAGCGCGAATGGGTCGGCTCGACCGGGGAAGGTCCACGCTCTCACAGAATACCAGCGTAAAATAGCAGTTTAACACTGCTGTGTTTCGTATGGTGAGTTTAGAGAACCGGACACCCCTTTTACTGGAAAAGATGCATTCCATCTTAGTCCTCACGGGTGACGACGCATCTGCATTTTGATTCACAAACGAGGGTAGATATAGATGTCTATGGGCCACAGCAACCACTTACCATCAGGTGGACTGTATGGTCGTTTGTCATTCTATCCTATACAAAAAATCATCAAGTGGGCTGTAAGTTTGTTTGTCTCTTTAGTTTTATAAAAAAAAACAGCTAGTTAGCCCAGAATCCTACCCGTAATTTATCGTATAAACCTTGTAAACTCAACTGTAGAAATATCAATAAAGATTATATTTATTAAATTTAAACTACAGATTAGACATTAAACACAAATTATCATTATCATCATCATTATTACAGCTCTTCACAAGCTTACTGCTGAACATAGGCCACCCCCAAGGAACGTTACAAGGCACGGTCACGTGCCACCTGCATCCACTGACTTCCTGCATGTCTTATCAGGTCGTCACTCCATCTAGTGGGGATTGCATTCGTCAGTAGTGCTCCCACCAACTTCCGGCGTAGGTGTGATATGGACGTTACACATGACTTTTGTTTTGTCAATGTTCACCTTAAAACCTATCCATTGGGAGACACTATTGTGGTCATTGAGCATAGTGCTTAGGTCCTCCAGCAATTCTGCCATAAGGACTATATTGTCGGCAAATCGAAGTTGAGTGATGTACTACTTGCCATTGTTGTTAATTCCAAATCCTTTCCAGTCCAGTAGCTTTAAAACGTCTTAAAAAGCAGCGATTCAGAGTTTCGAGGATATAACATACAACCCTGACTTACACCAATCTGCCGTTGAATAGGTTTCGTACTTTGGTTCTGTACTCGGATAGCCATCGTAGCCCTACTGTACAAACACTTCGATATACCGACAGTCAACTTGGCACCGCTGAAGGGACTGCAGCACCGTTCAAATTTTGACGGATTCAAAGGCTTTCTCATAGTCCACATACGCAAGGCGTAGTGGTGGATTGTACTCCTCGGTCTTCTGTACAATTGCCAGAGGGTATGTATGTTCTGTGGTGCTAAAGCCTTTTCGGACATCGGCCTCAAGAACACCGCACTTCTGCTCCACACCTCCGGAGTAGTCTCATCATTACATTAAAACAAATTGTTAGCCTAATTAAGCAACTTACTTTAGTTACTTGATAAAAAGTTCGATTATCACTGGTTTCGGGCGTGACCTGTATATTGTGCGTGTATATTATGTAGAGCTACATGTACTTTACCTGAATCTGAAATTAATACCCGTGATAATAATTATAGATTAGTCAGTAGGTCATTCCCAATTAATAATTATCTCCAAGCAAAACAGATATCAGAAAGGCAATTAGTAAGCGATTTGTCGTATGTTTCAAACGACTATATTGATGAAGGAAAGATATCGTCTAACGATCGTACTGAGTTCGGTAACTGTACTGATTACATATACGTGTATGAAGGGTTGTTAATCTAAACGAACATCTTCTTGAAAGTAATTAATTTTTTTTATGTGATACATTAATTTTATGTCCATAATTTCTCAAAGCGGAGAGAGAGGAGAGATGAAAGGCCTCTATCAAAGCCAACATATTCTTTATGCTATATACTTTAAGCTATATTATTATAAGCTTGGTTCTTTGGAATAATTTTTATTACTATTATATTTTTAAAAAAAAAAACGTTACCCCCACACTTGGATTTTCTCCTGTGTCGTGGAGGCAGTTTACAAACATAAATTGCACAAGGACAAACATCCAGACCCGGAACAATTATTTGTAGGCCATACAAATACTTGTCCGTGCGGGATTCGAACCCGCGGCCCACAGCGCAACAACTGATTGCTAATCCACTGAGCCACGGAGCCGTCAGCCGCCGTGTTTTTTTGAAGAAAGGGATTTTATTGTGTAACAAACCCAAGGTCTTACTAGGTGTATCGTTAAAAGTATTTCATGAAATAAAAACAAATATTACGCATCGTTAGTAGCTTCCCGCTTCCAAGTATATTATTTTTATTTTCGTTAATTTGGTTTACCACAGCTCGTCATTGACCAATTAGCCTATTGAACAAAGAAAAAAGAATGCTTTCTTTTTCTTCTAATCGGGCAAGCAGCCAACTCTAATGCCGAAGTTTCCAACTCGCAAACTAGGACAGCGGATAAACGTTGCGACCGTACTGTGGCCTCAGTAATTAATGCAACTTAAACTAAACGCATCAGATACTAAATATAATATTTTAAAAACCTACATAAAATTTAATAAGGAACACATTTACAGTCATTTCCTTTGAAAGAAAATTTAATTTTAATAGAAAACACGTAGAACCTAATTTCTTTGTAATTTAAATATTTAATATAATATGAGCTTTTTTAAATATAATTTTACACTTTAGAGTGCTTTCCGGTGACTAAAGAGTTTTCTTATAAACAAGAATTAAAAAACGAACTCACAGTTCACCTGATGGTAAGTGGGTACTACAGCCAAAGAATACTCTACAACCAAGTTTAAACAACCATTTGATGGCGGTGAAAATAGGTGGTATATCCACTACCCCATAGCGTCAAAAATCAAAAATCAACCAGAAGATGGGCAGCAGCATGTTGCTAATAACACATAAAGAAAATAAACACCTGCGGTTGCCAACCGCCTGACGAACGTGGCTACTTTGGCGACAATCTATGGGGAGGCATTTGTTCATCAGTGTACTTTTCATTGGCTGTTATAATGATAAACAAAGAAGACTGCAGTCAATGTCACCCCTAAGGACCATGTTGGAATGCCTCACAGCCTGTTACTGTACAGCTTCTATTTCCTCTTAGACAGAAAATACCAGTGCGAGCACTGATATTTGGCGACAGTATTAGGTAAAAGACGGCACCTAAAACAATTGATTTGCGTTGACTTGTAATCCAAATCATTGTTAGCTACTAAACATTTGCAGAAAACCACAAATAGAGACAATCTCAAATATAATGAATTACCGTATGGACTGTAATTATAATAGCTGTTTTACTTTTATCTACACATATAATAAATCTGTAGAAAAGTCGTGTCTGTAATTCGAATATACTCTTGAAAAAACAAGTCCAGAGGACTAAATAAAGCCTACTGAAGCCAAATTAATGGTTTTTAGAATTTTTGTCTGTCTCTCCGTATGCCTGTATGTGTATTACCGATTCACGCAAAAACTACTGGACCGATTTCCATTAAATTTATACGAGTATGTAGGTAGAAACCCGGGGCAGCTTATGGACTACTTTTAATCCGATTACGGAAATTAAAATAGAAGGTTAAGTATTTTTCTTCTTTTAGATGTTAATTTTCTATTGTATATGTTAGTTGATAGGTGAGATGACGGGTGTTTTTTTTTCTTCAAATAAATATCATATTTGTAAATAAAGTTTAAAATTAATTTTAATCTTTGCATAACCATTTGAAACTCCGCTGAAGACATACATATGTACGTTTTAATAATCAAAACAGCGCCATTTATCATCAAAAGAAAAAAGCCTATATATTATTTTTTATAATTTTAGTAACTAATAAATTAAATCATATAAATAAGTTACATTTATATTATGTTTAAATATGTAATTGGATTAATAAAATTAAATAAAACTAATTTTACGGATTTTATCGCGTATATTAACTTATTTTACTTTCCCGACGTTTCAAGCACTTTACAGCACCCATGGTCACGGGGGGGGACTGAGGTGTATGACGTCCCAATGTCATAGTTAACCACGGCTACCTCCAGATTAAAAATTATTAATTTTTGTTCCGATCTACGCAGTATGAACTTACAGTATCATGAAGTCTTGCAGTTGTATGCTTGGGTTGGGATTTAATTTTATTAATTATGGGATCCCAAGCAGATGGTAGCACCCAGCCATCTTCTCTATTGAAATTAGGATGTTTTTTGATTTCAATAGCCTCGCGAATCATCCTTGGAAGGAATCGGTGTTCTTTAGCGAGGATTTGTGGTCTATCAAATCTAATGTAGTGACGGGGGCGATCCTGTACGTGTTCACAGACTGCAGACTTCCCGGAGCGTCTATTCTTCACATCAGCTATGTGTTCTTTAACGCGGGTTTTTATGGATCTTTTAGTTTGTCCTATATAAGAGAGACCACATTCACAATCCAGCTTGTACACTCCTGCATCTTGCAGAGGAATTGGATTGTGAATGTGGTCTTTCTTATATAGGACAAACTAAAAGATCCATAAAAACCCGCGTTAAAGAACACATAGCTGATGTGAAGAATAGACGCTCCGGATCTTTTAGTTTGTCCTATATAAGAGAGACCACATTCACAATCCAGCTTGTACACTCCTGCATCTTGCAGAGGAATTGGATTGTGTATGTGGTCTCTCTTATATAGGACAAACTAAAAGATCCATAAAAACCCGCGTTAAAGAACACATAGCTGATGTGAAGAATAGACGCTCCGGGAAGTCTGCAGTCTATGAACACGTACAGGATCGCCCCCGTCACTACATTAGATTTGATAGACCACAAATCCTCGCTAAAGAACACCGATTCCTTCCAAGGATGATTCGCGAGGCTATTGAAATCAAAAAACATCCTAATTTCAATAGAGAAGATGGCTGGGTGCTACCATCTGCTTGGGATCCCATAATTAATAAAATTAAATCCCAACCCAAGCATACAACTGCAAGACTTCATGATACTGTAAGTTCATACTGCGTAGATCGGAACAAAAATTAATAATTTTTAATCTGGAGGTAGCCGTGGTTAACTATGACATTGGGACGTCATACACCTCAGTCCCCCCCCGTGACCATGGGTGCTGTAAAGTGCTTGAAACGTCGGGAAAGTAAAATAAGTTAATATACGCGATAAAATCCGTAAAATTAGTTTTATTTAAATGTGTAGTGTTCGCGTAAATATAAGAAATCATTAATAAAATTATTTAACAATTCGAACTTTTAATTTTTTAATTTTTTCGTTATTTCATTTTAACAGTGTAATAATTAAAATTAAACAAAAAGATAATAGTGACATCTGTCAAACGTATGAAAACTATATTTTTTGAACTAAAAAACATATCAATTTTCATACGTTTGACACTATATCTGTATGTAAACTGATTAAAACCTGTTTGCCTGCAATTATTGCTTAATTCTCATTAAAACATTATTATGTGAAATGGTGTCATTTCATGATATTTATCACTGTTTGTTGACCATGTCATGATATAGCTTAGTTATATCAATCAACAGCGCCACTTAATAGGTCCAACTGTGAACTACTATCTAACTATCTAGGGACCTATTCAAGCACACACAAAAATTTTCATCAAAATGTGTCAAGCCGTTTTTGAATTTTAACGAGACTAACGGACATTAATTAATTTATGTATAGAGATTTAATATTATTATCCATCTAAATTTCCTTTTCAACAATTAGCCATAACGGGATGTTATCACCTCGAACTATTAAAACGTGTACTACGATCGATTATAAAATCTTAAAATATTTTGTTATGCATTGTCATATAGTTGAGAACTGCAACAACAATCTACGATGAATGCTTTTTAAAATGGCGTGATATATGAAAATGCCAAAAGTTGTATAACTTTCTCTAGCTTTTTCTACTTCTTTGTTCGAAATGCGTTAATTCGAGTATAAGGTTATGACGACCAGACGACAACTGTTCAGTGATGTCTCAGTGATCGCGAGGGTGAAAACCGGCAGCGATCACCGAATGGTGAGAGGCACACTGAACCTAAAGGTTAAGTTGGAGAGGTCTCGCCTAAAGAAGTCAACGCTCCGTCCCTCTCGTACTCTAATCCAAAGTCCCGAAACCTTTCAGCTCGAGCTATGAAACCGTTTTCAGTGCCTAGAAGATAGCAATGCAGTGGACGATATGAATGACAAGCTCGTGGAAACTGTCCATGCGGTCGGAGCTAAGTTTTGCAAGACCCGCTGCAGAAGAACACAAAAACTCTCCGATCACACTCTTAATCTCATGGCTGTTAGACGGGAAATAAAGCAGTCTTCAGTAGATTTGACAGTTTACAGGCAAACTGACAGACAGAATCAACAGACAGATCTCCAAACGCATGCGGCGGGACTTACGCAACTTTAATACTGCTCGTATTGATGTAGCGATCGAGCGAAACCAGGGCTCCAAAGTCTTTGCTAGAGATCTGTCTGCCAGAAAGAGCCTACTGTCGAAGCTGAAGACCGAGTATGGCAGCATCGTTTCTGGGACACCTGAGATTTTGCGTGAGATCGAGAGGTTCTATGGGCAGCCGTACACATCATCGTTGGAGCCACACGCCAGTGTGAGTAACGATCCAAGGGCGAGTCTTATCCGACACTATTCCGATGATATCCCGGACGTCAGTCTGAGCGAGATTAGAATGGCTCTCCAGCACCTTAGAAACGCCAAGGCCCCAAGCGAGGATGGAATTACAGCGGAGCTTCTGAAATCGGGTGGAAAACCGGTACTTGAAGTTCTTCAGAAACTCTTTAATTTCGTCCTCCATGGTGGCATTACACCGGAGGCATGGAGCAGAAGTGCGGTGGTCTTATTCTTCAATTAAGGTAACTACGCTCTCTTGAAGAACTATAGACCGATTTCCCTTCTGAGCCGCGTCTACGTGCTGTTTTCGGGAGTCATTACGAATCGTCTCGCGCGCAGATTTAACGACTTACAGCCTCCCGAACAAGCCGGTTTCTGAAAGGGCTTTAGCACCATAGACCACATACATACCCTTCGGCAAATTGTACAGAAGTCCGAGGAGTACCACTTACCACTATGTCTGGCGAATGTGAACTATGAGAAAGCCTTTGATTCCGTCGAAATTTGGGCGGTGCTGCAGTCCCTTCAGCGATGTCAATTTGACTGTCGGTATGTCGAAATGCTGAGGTGCTTGTACAGTAGGGCTACGATGGCTATCCGAGTACAGAACCAGAGTACGAAGCCTATCCAATTGCAGAGAGGTGTAAGACAGGATGACGTTATATCCCCGAAACTTTTTACCGCTGCATTGGAAGATGTTTTCAAGCATCTGGACTGGAACTTAGAAATGAGGATATCCGCAGTAGAACCAGAGTGATCGACATAGCCCAACGGATTAGTAAGCTGACGTGGCAATGGCGCGGCCATATAACTCGAAGAACCGACAAACGATGGGGAAAAAAGGTTCTCGAGTGGCTGCCTCGTACCAGTAAGCGAAATGTAGGGCGACTCCCCACTACATGGAGTGACGACCTGTTAAGACATGCAGGAAGTCGATGGATGCTGGTGGCACAGGGCCGTGCTTTGTGGCATTTCTATGGGAAGGCCTATGTTCAGCAGTGGACTTATGAAGGTCTGTATTGTCTGTAATGATGAAGCAAAATTTCATCCAAATCCTTTATTAATTAATTAATTTTAATGCGAGGAGGGGACTTTAGAATTGTGCCAAATGATAAATAGCTATCCCACATCAATTGTACATATTTTCGGAATAAAAGTATCCTGTGTAATTCTATGTTAAAATTTCATCAAACTACTATTAAGCATGAAGAGAAAATTACAGAATTACGATCCAAATCCCACAGTAACTGTGTACTTTTTCGAGATTAAGGGTAGCCTATGTCGCTCTCCTACCCATTAAAACTATATATGAAAAAAAACATGTAAATCAGTTACTCCGTTGAGTGAACAAAAGAATCAACAAACTCACTATCGTTTTAATGATATGAGGAGGGATGGGCAAATATAAAAAGGGAAGTATAATATGGAGTAATTCAGAGCATCGTTATCTCTGTTGCTTTGGAGATTGAAATTCTTATAAGTTATCAGCAACATTGTAATAAAATCAATTACTTTCTATTTTACTGGCTTAATACACAGACGAAGTGACGTCAAAGGTGTTCAAATACTGCATAGTATATTCACATTTAATATTCGACTTTCTTTACTGTTAATCTGATTTACAGTCAAAAGTTTATGATGTATTAATGTATAGTATGTATAGTAAGTTGTGCACATGTAGATTAGAATAAAGCATTCTACTACTACAAAGAAATAATCATCATTATTATCATCAATAACTACAGACTTTAAGTCCACTGTTGTATACGGGCTTTTCCAATAATGCTCCAATTGGATTTGGATTTGATGCACAAATAACACCGTGGTAGCTCAGTGGATAAGATCCCCGCTTAAAAATTCTGTTAGAACACATGCAAAACGAGTTCGATTGCGGCTGACACAACTAAAATGCTTAATTACAATTTCAAGTTTTTTTTTTTCAACATTCCCCTCAGGGAATACATCATTGCGCCATATCAACTTGGATTTAGCGCAATTGGATGAATTTTCTTTTACCCGAGCTTAATTTGACAGTCCGCATTAATCGCGTGCAGATAAGGCTGGAATTTAAAGAAAAAAATGGCATATTCCGCCTCACATACCAATTCTTACAAATTCCAGAATTTTCCGTAAACTGTGTAGAATAGATTAAGCGTTAGTTTACATCTAAAAATAAATTATAAGGTAACTAAATAACATAGATACTAGTATAATATGCACTTATATGGAAAATAGCATACAACATTCATGTTATGTTAGAGTACCTCATATGAATGCAAATTACCTTAGCTTTACGCCGTCTAGCGCGGTGTCATAAAGTGTTAGAAAAACCTACTATATTTCGTTATCAGGGGCGGTTTTCTTTTAATTTCGTAAAAGATACACACGGAATAAATCTATAGAACAAATTGCGTCTATGGTTCTTATATTTTTGAAATTAACAAGCTCCTAGTCGATTTGACTTCATTATGACCCTGCTAACTACTAACTATCGGACTACGGAGGCGCAAAAAAGAGAGTTATCTTTTCTTCCTTTAGAAGTTTCTTTTTGAAAATTAAGGAGAGATTCCACAGCCTACGCCAATATAATAATAATTAAATATAGAAGTTAGTATTTTAGGTTAACAAACAAACTTAACAAACAAAATTTAGGTGAATAAGCATTTTTTTTAAATTATTAGGATTTATTGACAATTTATATTCCAAAATTATTTCTTGAGAAAATTATTATATTAATTTACTTTTACAAATGGAACATCAATCGCTGAAAATGGTAAAGGTGTTAAGCTGTTATATATGTTTACTAAATAATGATCTATATATATATATATAACAACAAGTGGAAAAACTCTTTTTCTTCCCAAGAATTCATCTAGGTAGGTTAGCATTTTGTGTATTTAGGTGTGAAGTGTATAGACTCTATTGTACTGATGCTCTATACTATATAGAATCAGTACAATGACAGGATGTGTGGCAGTTCATCATGTTCGTTGAAAATGACAACGCATCTGTAGTTCGTAACGCCTCCTTTGTTTGAACTTCGTTGCAGGTGTCATGTGCTGCAGTAGCCGCCAAAAGGTGGATTGTTTATTTATGTTTTTTTTTATAGAAGAGGGGGCAAACGAGCATGCGTTTCACCTGATGGTAAGTGACTACCGCCGCCCATGAACAACCGCAACACCAGGGGAATTGCAGGTGCGTTGCCGGCCTTTTCAAAAGGAGTAGGCTTTTATCTTGAAGGTCCCTAACTCGTATCGGTCCGGAAAAATCGCTGGTGGTAATCGATTCCACAAGGAAGTTGTGCGAGGGAGAAAACTTCTTCTAAATCGCACAGTGGTGGACCGGCAATCATCCAGGAGGTATGGATGGTAACGCGAGTTTTGTCGCGATGTCATCATCATCATCATTACAGCCCTTCACAAGTCCACTGCTGAACATAGGCCTCCCCCAAAGAATGCCACAAAGCACGGTCCTGAGCCACCTGCATCCATCGACTTCCTGCATGTCTTACCAGGCCGTCACTCCATCTCGTGGGGGGACGCCCTACACTTCGCCTACCGGTACGAGGCTGCCACTCGAGAACCTTTCTTCCCCATCGGTTGTCGGTTCTTCGAGCTATATGGCCGGCCCACTGCCACTTCAGCTTACTAATCCGTTGGGCTATGTCGGTTACTCTGGTTCTACTGCGGATATCCTCATTCCTAAGTTTATCACGCAGAGAAACTCCGAGCATAGCCCTCTCCATAGCTCGCTGAGCGACCTTGAGCTTCCTCATCCGGCCAGCAGTGAAGGACCACGTCTCAGTTCCGTAAGTCATCACTGGCAACACGCACTGGTTGTACAATTTCGTTTTAAGGTTTTGAGGTATGTCTGACGAGAAGATGTGTCGTAGCTTCCCGAACGCTGCCCAGCCGAGTTGAATCCGTCGATTGACCTCTCGGTCGAAGTTGGACTTACCTAGTCGGACTATTTGTCCCAGGTAAACATACTCGTCAACAACTTCGAGCTTAGTGCTCCCAATAACTACCGGCATAGGTGTGACATGGACATTAAACATGATCTTTGTTTTGTCCATGTTCATCTTAAGACCTATCCGTTGGGAAACACTATTGAGGTCATTGAGCATAGTGCTTAGGTCCTCCAGCGATTCTGCCATAAGGACTATATCGTCGGCAAATCGAAGGTGAGTGATGTACTCGCCATTGATGTTGATACCGTATCCGTTCCAGTCCAGAAGCTTGAAAACGTCTTCCAATGCAGCGGTGAAGAGTTTCGGGGATATGACGTCACCCTGTCTTACACCTCTCTGCAATTGGATAGGTTTCGTACTCTGGTTCTGTACTCGGATAGCCATCGTAGCCCTACTGTACAAGCACTTCAACACTTCGATATACCGACAGTCAACTTGGCACCGCTGAAGGGACTGCAGCACCGCCCAAATTTCGACGGAATCAAAGGCTTTCTCATAGTCCACATACGCCAGACATAGTGGCAAATTGTACTCTTCGGACTTCTGTACAATTTGCCGAAGGGTATGTATGTGGTCTATGGTGCTAAAGCCCTTTCGGAAACCGGCTTGTTCGGGAGGCTGGAAGTCGTCAAGTCTGCGCGCGAGACGATTCGTAATGACTCTCGAAAACAGCACGTAGACGCGGCTCAGAAGGGAAATCGGTCTGTAGTTCTTCAAGAGAGCGTTGTCGCCTTTCTTGAAAAACAAGACCACCGCACTTCTGCTCCACGCCTCCGGTGTAATGCCACCATGGAGGACGGAATTAAAGAGCTTCTGAAGGACTTCAAGTACCGGTCTTCCACCCGCTTTCAGAAGCTCCGCTGTAATTCCATCCTCGCCTGGGGCCTTACCGTTTTTAAGGTGCTGGAGAGCCATTCTAATCTCGCTCAGACTGACATCCGGGATATCTTCGGAATAGTGTCGGATGAGACTCGCTCTTGGATCGTTACTCACACTTGCGTGTGGCTCCAACGATGATGTGTACAACTGCCCATAGAACCTCTCAATCTCACTCAAAATCTCAGGTGTCCCGGAAACGATGCTGCCACATTCTGTCTTCAGCTTTGACAGTTGGCTCTTTCTGGCAGACAGATCTCTGGCAAAGACTTTGGAGCCTTGGTTCCGCTCGATCGCTTCTTCAATACGAGCTGTATTGAAGTTGCGTAAGTCCCGCCGCATGCATTTGGAGATCTGTCTGTTCAGATGCCTGTATGCTGTCAAGTCTGTTGAAGTATGTAGCTTCATCTCCCGTCTAACAGCCATGAGATTAAGAGTGTGATCGGAGAGTTTTTGTGTTCTTCTGCGGCGGGTCTTGCAGAACTTAGCTCCGACCGCATGAACAGTTTCCACGAGCTTGTCATTCATATCGTCCACTTCATTGCAGTCTTCCAGGCACTGAAAACGGTTTTGTAACTCGAGCTGAAAGGTTTCGGGACTTTGGAACAGAGCACGAGGGGGACGGAGCGTTGACTTCATTAGACGAGACCTCTCCAACTTAACGTTTAGGTTCAGTGTGCCTCTAACCATTCGGTGATCGCTACCAGTTTTCACCCTCGCGATCACGGAGACATCACTGAACAGTTGTCGTCTGGTCGTCATAATGAAGTCAATCTCATTTTTTGTGGAACCGTCGGGGCTCGACCAGGTCCACTTCCTGTGGGGCCGTTTCTGGAAGAAAGAGTTCATTATAAAGAGTCCCTCTTTCTCCATGAAGTCGGCCAGCTGCTGGCCCCTTGGGTTCCGTTGCCCTATTCCGAATTTCCCCACTTTCAGCTCACCGTTCTCTCTTGTGCCTAGTTTTGCATTGAAGTCTCCCATTAACACCGTATATTGGGTTTTGGAGGAATGCATGGCTCTAGAGATATCCTCATACATTTCCTCCACCTCCTTATCGGGGTGTGCCGAGGTTGGTGCGTAAACCTGTATGACCTTCAGCGAATACCGTTTGGTGATTCTGAGTATAAGGTACGCAACCCTCGTCGACACACTCCCGATCTTTACAACGTTGTTAACGAGAGACTTGTGGACGATAAATCCGACACCTCCTTGGGACAGATGGTCGCCCTCCCGGTGATAGAGCAAGTTGCCGGATTCGAGGATTACCGTGTCCTCCCCCTCTCTTCGGACTTCCTATAATATGCCAGCGCAACTTGTCTATCTCTTCTTCCAGCTCCACGATCTTCTCGTCAGTCCTCAGGGTGCGTGCGTTGTACGTTGCCAGGTCGAGTCGTCTAAGGTGGCAACCGAACCTCCACCGGAGATTCTTAGCACCCCCTGCCCCGCCGTTACCATGGTCGCCACCGTAGCCAGGAATAGCGGGGCCGCCGGGGACTGGGGGCCGTTTTTTTGTTACTGTCATTCATAGGGGGTATTTGCCATAGTTGCCACGCTTGGCGAGCGGGTTGGCAACCGCAGTTTTTTTATTGTAATTTGGCTATTATCAGGAAGATGCTGCTGCCCATCTCCCGCCTGTTTCCCTTTGTCGCCTTTTACGACACCCACGGGAGGATATGGGGTAGTGGATATTCTTGACCGCCACTACACGGCATTGTCGCGATGTGCGATGGTGAAATTGAGCGGCTGGAATTAGTCCGAACAATTTGTCAGAGCACTCCCCGTGATAGATGCGATAAAATACGCAAAGAGATGCAACATCTCTACGCAGTGCCAGTGTATCGAGCCGGTCAGAAAGAACTCGGTCGTCGACAATTCAAACCGCTCTGCGCTGGATGCGGTCAAGTGGAAGGAGCTGGCACTGGGGTGCCCCGGCCCAGAGATGAGAACAGTATTCCATGTGGGGCCGAACTTACGCTTTGTAAAGTTGCAAGCGATGTGCCGGCATGAAATACTGTCTCGCTCTGCTGAGTACGCCAAGCTTTTTAGAGGCCAATTTGGCCTTCCCTTCCAAGTGAACACGAAACTGCTCACTATTCGATATGTCAAGGATTCCGATGCTAGCTGAGGCAGTAAGGGGAGTGCCTTGAAACTGAGGAGATACGACAAAGGGGTTAGTTATTTTTAGCGGTAAAGGCGCAAACTTGTGTCTTCTGGGGATTGAACTGGACTAGATTTAGTCGCCCCCAATCCGAGACTTTGTTAAGCAAAGACTCGACTTCAGACACAAGTTTGTCCCGGTACTCGGCGACGTTTTCCCGAGAAATATTGGCACGGCCGGTATGCTCCCAGTTTGTAACATATCATTGATATGCAGGAGAAACAGCGTTGGTGATAGCACACAGCCTTGTGGAACACCAGCGTTGATAGGCTTGAAATCAGAGCATGCACCGTCTAATACGACCTTGATGCTCCGATCAGCAAGGAAACTGGTGATCCATTTGCACAATTTCTTGGGAAGCCCATAGGAAGGAAGCTTCAAAAGAAGCGCTTTGTGCCAGACCAGAAAACGCTGGGATCTTCCGGCGAGAAGCAAACCCGCCCCCAAGTGTAGGATGCAAAAAAAGACCGTATCCCGTCCCAATCGGCTGACTGAGTGCCAAAGACGGCGGCAATCTGCAGATCGCAATTGCGATTGGAGCGTGAGTGGCACCGTACTCCGGATCAGACAATGGTCCGAAGAGCCCAGAGGGGCATCGACGGAGACCTGATATCCGTCCAGATGAGAGGTCACCAGAAGGTCCAACAGGGAAGGTACATGGTCTTCCACATCTGGGATCCGCGTAGGCGAAGTAACCAGTTGTGTTAGACCATATGCCAAGGCAAAGTCATAGACAGATCTACCCGCATGATCGGTTAAACGAGAACCAAGCCATACAGCGTGATGGGCGTCAAAATCACCGAGTATCACGATCTCTGTGGATGGGACCTGTTGTAGCACGGAGTCTTCAGCCATTTGAACGTGGTCGATGAGTCAGTCTGTGTCGCCTTTACCACTATGGGACCTATAGAGGCACCCGTAGACGCGGGGATAGTCGTCGCTGTCTACGCGCAGCCATAAGATGGACAGGTCCGTACCTTCAAGACTGCTGAGGCGTCGAAAACAGATGTCCTCACTGGCGTATACGCAGACTCCAGCCCGGGGCACAAAGGAGTGTTCTAATTTGTACCCCGGGTAGGAGAGATATGAAGTATCAGCCAGAGAGGACACCTCCCAAGCAGCACACAAGCGTTATGAACATCAATATACCAGCCCATATAGAACTTAGAGTTCTATTAAAAGCGTATAAGAGGGTCGAAAAGAGATTGTATACTTATAAGAGTGGCTTGTGAGTTATTATGCAGCTCAAGCTGTATAAAGTCAGTATTATGGGATCTAAGTAAGCTTAGGGTACTTAATCAGAATATGAAAACTCTACTATACAGCTTTAAGTATTTTGTTCTGCTCAAAGCTGTATAGAAGCTGTTTTTCGCGTGCTGTCACTTGCTTATGACAGCTTTAAGTGTTATAATAGTATCATTCAAATATTAATTCTGTACAATGGTGTATGTGAACTCCTTTCTAAAACTTATTCTTATGGCGTAATTGTACACTCTTGTAAATACAGTAGTTTTATAACCTCTGTCTATGAGAGTGATATAAAACTAAAAAAATAAATAACAGCTATAGTGCAGATAAAGTCTGTATAAGTGATAGAATATTGCCATTTAGAATGCGCAATTGCATGTTTAATATATTGTGCTATAGTGAACAAATTAATTTGTTATCAATATGTGTAAAAAAAGAATAAGTTTTGGTGTAGTTAGAAGAAGGATTAAAAGGGAATATTTAAATATTACAAATTATCAACGAAATAAAAGTGATACTGAAGAATATAGAAATACTTTAATAAATCAGTTAAGCTACAGTCAAGCGTCAATCCCATCGACGGCTAACAAAGAGGGTTCCGTAACAAAAACATTAAACAGTAAATCATGGTCACAGTTGTGTCAAATGTAACATAGTTTTCGGCACCTGATTATGATGACTTATCATGCAGCAGCACAAGTAGTTCAAATGATAATAACAGCGAATTTTCAATAAATCTATTTATTTTGCCAGCAAATTGAAGAATTGGGACACAGAAAGAAATATATCTCAAGTAGCTTTAAATGATTTAGCTACAATTGTAAATTGTAGATTTTATTAGCTAGATTTATTAGCATCTAATCGCTTTTTTGGCCATCTTAAAACGCCTTTTGATTCCCACAAACTTGGTACAATGAAAATGCAATTTTTCCCATTCTCTATGGTTTCCAAAATTTTAAACTGCATATTTTCCTAAAAAGTAAAATAAAACCATTATAAGATACACAACACAGTTAAATTACTTCACAAAAGTTAAATTATGTATCAAATAAAATAGCTAACTCTTTTGGTTTTGCCGTACCTACGTGACGTAAGAGTATGAAAAGAAAACGATATGTGTATGTGCTTGCCAGGAGTTACCTATCAACTAAAGACGATAACAAAATAAACAGCATGCTCGTACTGGTACCATACTGCTGAGCGAGATAAAATATTCTGTCATAAAATGTACCTTCCTTAATATTGTTTGGCAAAGAAAGAGATAGCTTTAATTCTTTGCTCCACTTTTTAACATTACAAAGAAAAGATGTATAGGTAATCTTTATTTGCTAAAGGTAGTCAGTCATATTTTTGGTTTGGTTTGTGAATTTAACTGAATCAAAGGGGTAGTAATTTATTGCAAATAAATACAATCATTTCGATTAAATCGATGGTTTTAGGTTGGTACAAAAATGAAAAAATATTTTTTCAAATTATTAACTTTGTCTGTGTGGCTTTATATAGTCTCTGTCTTAAAAGAAGTGAAAGAAGTAAGCACTTTTTGATCCTTGTCCATAAAATAAAATAACAAAATTATTGAAACATGGTTAGATCTTAAAATATTATTATTTAAATGAGATAAAGTGAAGAAGGGATAAAAGTGTTGTTTCTAAGACAAAGGTTTTTCATCTTTTATTCATATCTCTAAAGACAATTATCTGTGATGTTTTAAAAACTACTATACAGCGTTAGTTATCAAAATATTCTATTATACAGCTGATTAAAAACTAATGGCTGTATAATATAATCCAGAACATACATAGTACAGCTACTAAGACTATAAGACCCTCGAAATATCCTTTAGGCTGTTTAGCAAATTGTCGCCATTTTAGGACCTATAAAAACAAAATTTAAATTGTAAATTTAGGAATATGAGACATTAGTTTTAGCCTAAATAATTATTTTTAGTTTGACTAATGATCACTGTGCCCCAATATGCATTCATATTCACTAATTTAATTATTTTCTTATTCTAATCTGTAAAATCAATATTTACTTACCATATTTAGTATTTTGTCCTTTTTTTTATAGGATAAGGGTGACAAACGAGCACACAGTCCACCTGATGGTAAGTGGTTGCTGCGGCCCATAGACATCTACATCTATCCTCTATTACAAATCAAAATGTAGATGCGTTGTCACCCGTGAGGACTAAGATGGAATGCCTCATTTCAAGTAAAAAGGGCCTCCGGCCACCTGCACTCACCAAGCGCAACGCAGAGGTAAACCTGGTACTTCACGCTGGTATTCTGTGAGGTCGTGGTACCACCCCGGTTTGAGCCGGCACATCCGTGCGACAGCAAAAGCTGCCGCGTGGCTCTACCACTGTTAAAATAAGTTAGTAGTAAATTCATTTGTCAATTCAAGTTTATAAAAAAATCAATCATTCATTACAGACTAACAAAAAGACGCTAAAGAACATATACTTCCTTTATGGATTGCATCATAGTGGGAATTTAAAAAAAGCCGTCATAAAAATAGGGGATATTAATTAAACGCTTCATTAGTACTATTTTTATTTAAGTTCTGTGCCAATAACTTGGACCTATCAATTGTTGTCAGTCAATTTTTACTATAAGTATTAGTAATGACTAACTAATATAATAATTTAAATATAATAATAAAATTGGAGTGTGATGCCACTTTTTTAATCGTTGTGGTAAATTTTGGTAGGTAAAATAAGTCACGGCCTTTGGAGCATAGTCAAGAGTAAAATGAAAATGATATAACATGTGATATCTATCATCATTACAGACTACATACTTCTAGTTCACCTCCCCAGAATACCAAAAACCATGATCCTGGATTAGCAGCAACCAATTACTTCCTGCATCTCTTACCATGTCGTCAGCCCATCTAGTAGGGTGTCGCCATACACTTCATTACCTATATGAGGCTGCCACTCGAGAACCTTTCTTCCCCTTCAGTTCTTGGTTCCTCAAGATAAATAACCAGCCCATTGAACAGTGTCATTGAGTAGTGTCAAGTGTTAAAATATGGTGTGCACTGCGTTTGGCGATAAACCTGCTAAGTGCGATAATCAAGCAAATTCTTCCTATTGTGGTAAAGCTTATGCGTAACGGTAGACAGTTCATTGAACTTAAACATATTATTTATGAAACTATTTTAAATAATTTAAAAAAATCCTTGTCTTTGAATTATTATGTCGGCTTTGTGACACTGATGTATTGTGGAGTTATTCGATAGCAGGTCTATTATCCCGCCCGTAACTTATTGATATAATTGCACGATAAAACTTCTACAAAAATAACTTTCTATTATTCCTATTATATGGTATGTGTGAAATATATATTTAGTATGTATAATAAATACATAGTAATATTGCGCCGGTGTAAAACCTAGTAGGAGAGATGTAAGACAGAGTGATGTTATATCCCCGAAACACTTCACCACTACGTCGGAAGACACTTTTAAGCTACTGGACTGGAAAGAATACGTTACCAATATCAATTGCGACTACAACATTCGGCATTGATGTTGGTAACGTATTATTTCCAGTACATCACTTACCTTCGATTTAAAGTCGATATAGTTAGTTATTAGGCAAAATTGCTGAAGTTCTTATATGTGCTTGCTTGTCAAAGAAATTATCAAACTTTTTATTTCTTCCTTGAATATGGAAAATTCAATGCTAATCTTCTTCATGTCTATTTCTTTTGCTGCGGCTTGTGAAATTTTTAGTGGAGGAATTAGATTCAGCTTTATTTATTGCTGTCATGTTTGTTTCACAGAACGATTTATTCAAACCAGTTTCCATAATTTTATACTAGTAGACAATTATTTATTTATTTGATATTTAATATTGTTGTGAACGCAGCTTTATTTTCTCTTTACAAAATAGTCGTCTTGGAGGGCGTGTCACATAGTGTGATGCTTAGCCAATATCAGTACAATGGGCATGTATTTATTCCAAGATGGTGCAAAGTGGGCTTCTATGATTGGTGTTATAAATAATTGATAGATGTGGCTCACGCGCCGTTTCGTTGTACTAGGCTCGCAGACAAGACGAATTTATCTTGCCAGCTCCTCCACAAATATGTTCTCCTATTTTTGCGACTTAATTTATTTCCGATATTATTATTTTTTTTTTTTTTATAGGATAAGGGTGACAAACGAGCACACAGTCCACCTGATGGTAAGTGGTTGCTGCGGCCCATAGACATCTACATCTATCCTCGTTTGCGAATCAAAATGCAGATGCGTTGTCACCCGTGAGGACTAAGATGGAATGCCTCATTTCCAGTAAAAAGGGCCTCCGGCCACCTGCACTCACCAAGCGAAACGCAGAGGTAAACCTCTACTTCACGCTGGTATTCTGTGAGGTCGTGGTACCACCCCGGTTCGAGCCGGCCCATCCGTGCGACAGCAAAAGCTGCCGCGTGGCTCTACCACTGTAACAAATTAATTTATATATCAAACAAATATCAGCAATCATAGAGTAGTTAGTAGAGTAGTAGTTAAACGTTTATATTCGACGGCAGGCAGGAGCGAAGTGGAACACACGAAGTGAATAGTAAGTAAGAGGTGCAGGATTTCGATATATGTAGGTGGCCCAAGACTATGCTTTGTGGCATTTCTTGAACAAGGGTTGTGTTCAGCAGTGGGCTTGTGACGGACTGTGATGATGATGATAATGATGATGATGATGAGGTAACCTAAATGTATACTTTTTAATGTCCTATTTTGTTTAATATTAACGATTGTATTATTTTTGTATACTTTCTGATTCGTCCTAAAATTCAAATAAACATTATAAAATGTTTTAATAATTTGATTGGTAAATAAGTCGTCTCGATCTTTTGATAATAAAATGTGTCTTAAAGCAGACGCACTTATTGGCGTAGAGATTATTTATGATTGATTTCTTATTAAAGTTGTGTTCTGTCCAATTAAGCGAAATGGTTTAATAGAATTGATATTTCCATTTATTGCTTTAGCCAAGTTTGACATCTTGTTATTTTCTTGTAAAAGTTTGATTTCTTGAAAGAATTTTCTTTAATCAAGTTAATTAAAAAACAATTCTGTAAATAGCTTTGCCCTCAACGTCATTTGCTAAAAATTAGGACTTTTAGATTATCTTATCTATATTAACCACGAAATAGACAAACTTTGGTATCTGATCATCACTAAAATATAGCCTGATTTGCCTGTGCGTCCCACATTTCCAGGCTTCTCGGACGATTGTGATCGCAGGTGTCATGCGTAATGCGTGTAAGTCTACGAAGTCACCAAATTATACATATTGTTTACTTTGCAAACTTATATTTTTGCAAACTATATCCACAAGTATGATCTAGTGCGAATTGGTGAATTTCTTCAACATGTATATTACCTTAAAACATTTTAATTTGACAGTTATTTGAAGTGCCTTTGTCCCTAAAGCATTAATTTTGTTAATTGAGTATAATATGAGCAACCCACAGAATTGCTATACCAACTATTTGTGAACGAATTATTAGACGATTTGCATTTAACGATATAGCGGGTTAAATGAAGCTGCCATACATATTTGAATTTACAACATTGATTTATCAGCGACATGAAATATTTGAACTTAGCGTTATAAGATTAAATGAAACTAATTTTTACGAATTTTATCGCGTTTAATTTAACTTTTTAATTCCCGACGTTTCAGGTGCTTTACCCGTGGTCACGGGTGTTTGACGTCCCGATGTCATAGTTAGCCCGGTTAGCTTCAGTTTTTGAATATTTATTTTTGGTGCGATCTAACCAAAAATTAATATTCAAAAACTGAAGGAACTTGACTTGAATTTCGCAATTTGCTTCACAATCTCCTTGACGAAGATACGCACATTTTTCAAATATAATGTAATTCCTGAACTACGGTCAAGATTATTTTCTTATTATACAATTAAAGTTATAATGTGTGCTTTCTTGAGTAGTAAAATGCACAAACTTTGACAATGTTACACTTAAGACATTTTTACTTCAACGGTGCTCTATCGAAGTGAAATAAAACTACCAGCGGTTCGAAAAGATTGAACTAGAAAAGTCTAAACCAATATTGTAGTAAAAGTGAAAGACTAGTACTTTCTAGTTATCAATATCCTTTGAGGTTCGCAATCCATGTGGTGCATCCAAGTGTAGTGTTCGTTTTATGTGATGTACTGTGTACCAATTAAATTCGAGTGTTGCCATAACTAGTATCTAAATCTTGTTAAAAAATTAAATTGAAATGAAATGAAGATTTGATTTAGGCAGTAAATTATATGTTTAATTTACACCTCTTACTATTTATGTACACGCACTTAGCTGTTCCGACTAAGGTCGATCATACAGGGGCCCATACAGCTGTTATATTCGATTGACAACTAAGTGTGGGGCTCAAAATGCCTTATGGAAAATGTCCTTTCATACTACACAATAGGGAGATAGAAGGCTCTAGCGTCCATTAGCACAAATCTATAATCTAATACGAACGCTGGTTCTCGCGGGTCACAAAGTTTAGCACTAGACGTTAAAACTCAACTAAATCCCGTTAATTATAATCAAAAACGTAACGCGGCACGACTGATGAGCGTTGGTCAAAGTTCACTTCCGTTCACTCAGCAACAAATTATTTCGAGAACTCAACGCGACCTTTTTAGGCACTTAACGCGACGGTACAATTAAACATTAACTTCCCAACAATTAGTCAACCCGGCGTCTAATGTTCTAGACTATACAATTCCTCGTCGTTGCATAAATTTGCTAACAAAATTGACACGATCAGAGATAACCACGCGGCTAGAGTAGACTCACTGCAATCTTAGACAACCTAATCCGAGACGGTCTTCACGAAACACAATTTAAGTAGCGAAGTAACGCGCACAAATACTGAAAATCTAGACCTGGTAAAACCAAAACTGGTCGCACAAAATCGCTGCCACGGTCACCACAAAGTTACATTGAGACGGCGTCGCTGCACTAAAGCTACTGTCGTCAGCCCGCGCGTTGAGCGACTGCAAGCGGCACGCGACCGCCCCTCTCCCCTTCGGCGGCGTTTACCTCACCTCACACCATCGGGTGAGACACTAAGTCGTACGTGATTGGATGCCTCATCAAATGCCTATATTTGGGCCTAAACAATTTAGATACTATATTTATTAGTAATGTTACCAAGCGCCGTAATACCATTGCCTGCAACGGTTGAATGAAATAGTGATGAGGTTTCAAAAATGCTAAGCATTCAGCTCGTAAAGTTTGAAATCAAATGTCAATCATTCATCCCCTTTTTCTGAAGTGATGGATGACGGTTAACTATTGGCCTCGATTTAGTTACAATAGGAAATGTACCTAAATAACGTTTATTACAGTCTGTTTCATGAAATCTATAAGTATTTATTGACTCCATAAAACATAGTTTTTAAATGACTTGTTTAACAAAACAAAAATCATTTTAATGAAATTTAAACAATATTCTTACAAGCTTTTAAACTTATTTAACTAGATAAATTCTTAATCTAATAAATGTGTAGATCATAAAATATCAACTTGATTCTAAACTTTACAGAGAAAGCGTGATCGTAAAAGACAATTATAAAACTTTGATAAAAGTTTTATCGGTCTATCCTTTTGTAGAATAATTTAAGGATCAAGATTATAAGAAAAGACAACATTTAAGTTACAAGTTACTTTTATAATTTTTGGTGTGTGAATTAGCGGTGTGTTTAGTGTCGGTGTTTGCATTAAACCTAGTGATGAGATGTGCAATTGAAGCATTTAGCGTTGTGTAAATTGTTTTTAACAAGGCTTTTTGATGGCTGGTGCTAGCGCATTGAGAACAGGGGCTTTCATTTGATGTGCACCTTGACCTCATATGACCAAATTGTAAACATTTATGGCACTGAATGAATGGTAAAAACTACCAACATGTACGCGCTGGTAGTCGACACTAACTCTACTTAACTCGATCATCTTCCGGTATAAATTAGGTTCTGTCAAAAATACTGCATTGTACAAATTTTTATTATGATTTTCACGTTTAAATCTTAATTTAAAATTCTCACCTTGCCCAGATTCAATTAGCTCCGTAAGTTCTGAGTTTTGGCTGCTGATGATCTTAGTAAGTTCTTCCGCTGGGACATCCTTTGAGATGCTCTTGAGTATAACCATCGGCTTAAGGCTGCACACTGGTTCCGCTTTGAGCACACTTTTATTTTTCAGTCGCAATAGAGTGTCATCACAGTGTTGTTGGTTATCGAACTCAATACGAATTTTATTATTTGACACAGGTTGTATACGAGAAGGTGCATAATTCAATTCTCTATAGCTAATATTTTTCTTAAAAGCTTCTATAACCTCCTGTCTTGATTTTGCCTCTGTAGTGGTACAAACGATAATGGCGGGCTTGGTTACTGGAGGAAGCGGCAGTGCAGGCCTGCTACTCGACAAGATGGTATTATTGTCACTGCCTGTTGCTGCAGCCTGAGCATATGTAGACCGTGTTTGGAATGCCATTTTCTTTTTGAAATCCGCTATCTCCTGACGAACGCAGTCCACTAATTCTTTTTTGAGCTCCCCAAAAGCAGGCGGGGTAGGGTTGGAGCAGATATTTGCAATATTTCTACTGACACGGCGGATCTCTTCAACCGCCATATTTATAATTCGCTTGTTAGTAGCAGTAACGCTCTTCCCTTTACTCACTGCTGCGCTGATGCTGGAGCTAAGTTTCGCGATCACATTACTAAAGGTGTCCATGTTCACCACCTCCTCGGCAAAGGCCGGGAGGTTTAGGGGTTCGCCCTGTGACAGCGCCATGCTCGCAAACACTAAGACATTTCTGAAGAGAATAATAAAACGGGGATGGTTACCTTTAAAAAGATATTTAGAATAGTTAACTATCTATGGTTAAATAGCATATTATGTGTTGTTATTAGTTTCATATGCTCCAAACTAGGTGACGCTATCTATATTGTAATTTCATTACTTCCAACTAGATGGCGTTTTTCATATAATCTTTAATATGTGAAGACGGCGGGCGTATCAAATTTAAAATGTACCGGTTTTGATATAATATGGAAATAAAGTTTTATGATCACTAGTTTTAACTCACATGAACTGTATGTAATTTGGCTCATTTATATCTTTTTATCATGTTTCAAATAATATTTATTTAGTTTACACAAAAATTGTCACATAACTGTTTTTAACTATTTTTTATAATATTTGATAAATTTAACCCTAGATAACACTTGTACTTGTTTATTGTAACTAAATCTTTGTTTTAAACTACTTTTGGTATTTAACTAAATCATTTTTAATATTTTTATGGAGAGAAATACGTAGAACTATTGTTTACACACAGAGCAGCGCCCTCTCCCCCTTGCACTCTTAGGAAAACAATAAACGGAAATTAGGTCATTTGAGCAATACTGCAGAAAGAAACATTAAATAATATAGAATTAGGTTATATTATAATAAGTGAAATATATTATACTACCTGTTCCTCGCGACTTTGTCCGCGTGTTATTTGAAGTTTTAGTTTTTTTGCGCAAAATCCTAATTATTTTTCTAAAATAAAAGTATCTTAAGTTACTCCTTATGACATCAGCTATCTGCCAGTGAAAGTCCCATCAAAATCGGTCCAGCCGATTAGCCGGAACAAACAGACAGACAGACAGACAGATAGACAGACAGATCAACAGAGAGACAGACAGACAAAATTTTTAAAAATTGTGTTTGTGTTATAAGTATCATATATACTTTCATATGCATTTAGTAAAAAGCCGTAATTTTGGCATTACAAACAGACACTTCAATTTTATTTATTTGTATAGATTATTAAATATAGTAACAATAAATTCACATATAAAATCTCAGCCACGGGGAGTTTTATGTTTGTATACGCGGCAACACTGAATGGCGTCATTCATATTTTGTGACTAATTTATGGCTCGTGTTATTTTATGTTGAAATTTCGAAATTTTATGATACTTACTGATAGTATGTGATCCCATTGTCTTTCTTATTTCTTGTAGTATTATTTTTACACAGTTTCACTACGTAAACTGGTATTTTACTTCGGATTATCATCAAAATTTAATAAAACATTCGATACGTCCACCTCACACGTTGCCTGCAACGCGACTAGCTCGGGTACGCTGATTTCGGCGTAGTATTTGTTGCCGCATTTTACAAGAGCGCCGGCGGTATCTAGTCAGAGCGCGCGATGACTCATCAATAATCTAAGTATAATAATTTAAAAATGATCACAAAGGTGAAGTGTGATGCCGCTTTTTTAACCGTTTTGGTAAATTTTGGGAGGTAAAGTAAGTAACGGTTTATTAGAACATAGTCAAGAGTAAAATGAAAGTGATATAATATGTGATAGCCTGCTTACTTCTAGTCCACCTCCCCCCTCCCCCCACACTCCCCATGCCAAAAAGCATGGTCCTGGGCTACCAGCAACCGATTACTTCCTGCATCTCTTACCATGTCGTCAGTCCATCTAGTGGGGTGTCGCCATACACTTCATTACCTATATGAGGCTGCCACTCGAGAACCTTTCTTCCCTTTCAGTTCTCGGTTCCTCGAGATAAATGGCCAGCCCATTGAACAGTGTCATTAAGCAGTGTCAAGTGTTAAAAAATGGTGCGCACTGCGTTTGGCGATAAACCTGCTAAGTGCGATAATTAAGCAAATTCTTCCTATTGTGGTATAGCCTATGCGTAACAGTAGACTGTTACGAGCTTATTATGATGATAAAATCATTGAACTTAAACATTTTATTTATGAAACCATTTTAAAGAATATAATAAAAATCCATGTCCTTTGAATTATTATGTCGGCTTTGTGACACTGATGTATTGTGGAGTAAATCGATAGCAGGTCTATTATCCCGCCCGTAACTTATTGATATAATTGCACGATAAAATTTCTATAAAAATAACTTTCTATTATTCATATTGTATAGTGTGTGAAATTTATATTTAGTGTGTACAAATACATAGTAATATTGCGCCTTGTTTTACATCTAGTAGGAGAGATGTAAGACAGAGTGACTTTATATCCCCGAAACACTTCACCACTGCATCGGAAGACACTTTCAAACTACTGGGCTGGAAATAATACGTTACCAAAATCAATAGCGACTACATCACTCGGCATTGATGTTGGTAACGTATAATTTCCAGTACATCACTTACCTTCGATTTACCGACGATATGGGTATTCACTAGGCAGAATCGCTGTAGGACCTCAGCACTATGCTCAATGACCTCCATAGTGTCTCTATATAGATAGATCTTAAGATAAACAGGAACAAGAGTAAGATTATGTGTAATGTTCGTGTTACACATGTGAGATAGGACAAATTTTCTGACGTTCCGACGACGACGACGGATGGGTCGACTCAATCGGGGATGACAACGGTCTCACAATATACCAGCATATTGCTGGTGTGTTTCGGTTGGTGAGTGTAGATAACCGGAGACCCTGGAGACGATGCATGAACATCATGATACTGCTAGCCGTATAAAAAGCTCAAGGTTATGCTCGGAGTTTTTTTTTGTATAACAGACTCCATAATGAGGTTATCCACAATAGAGTGCCCGACATAGCCCAACGGATAAGTAAGCTGAAGTGGCCGTGGGTCGGCCACATAGCTTAAAGAACCAAAAACTAATAGGAAATATTTTTTTCTAATGGCAGGCTGTACCAGCAAGCGGAGAATAGGACCTCGCTCCATTACATGAAAATGAAAAAATGTTTATTTCTTTAAAAAGATCATACATTATATAGGTATGGGAATAAGTGGAACATCCTTTTAAGTAAATATATGCTTGTGGCAGGATGCCCCGCTCTTCTATAGCAAGAATTAAATAAACATAAAATAAATACAAGAAACTAAGCTTATATTTATTTAATGAGTTTTATATTAGTGTGCGAGTTTACGTGAGTGTAAGTGTATGGGTGCGCGCGCGCGCGCGTGCGTGTGTGTGTGTGTGTTTGTGTGTGATAACTTTTAATAATGACTTGACCTCACCATACTTAAGTTTGAGGAGCCATTCTGTAACTGTCTTTTTGTACTCATTAGAGTTCAATGAATAAATGTTTAGTTTTTTTGTTGACTACATTGTAAAAATAACTAGAGTGTCTTTTAAATTGGTTACTAGCAAAAATTTGTCTTGACTAGAGTTAATTCAAAAGCTTTTTTCCCATCTATTACTACTTTTGCAGTCGTAGAAAGTTGTTTTATGTTTTATGTTAATAAAATGTATAACTTTCTAACACTTAGTAAACCACTACCTGAGTAAAGTGCTTCTGTAGGGAATCTATATGAACTGGTACACAATATATTAAAATCAATTGGGCTAGTGCAGCATATATTTTATTTAATACTTTATGAGTTGCGACATGCCTGAGGGTTTTAAAGATCCAAATAAGTTATCGTAATCTGTTATTAGTTGCTTCTATATGTTAATGCCATGTAAGTGTTTAGTAAATCATAACCCCCAAATATCTAGTACTGGCTACTTTTTCTACAGTATGACAATTGGTACGCAAACGTGTTAAGACATGTTAAGGGTAAGCAAGTTTATTTCGAGCCAATTCGCAATTTTGGACAGCCCAGACTTAATTTATTTCGGAGATTATTAATTTATCAAACAAAATTCAACAATGACGGAGTAGTCAATTTAACGTTTATATTCGACGGCAGACAGGAGCGAAGAGGAACACATGAAGTGACTAGTAGTAAGAAGTGCAGGAAGTCGATGTATGTAGGTAGCCCAGGAGGATGCTTTTGGCATTTCTTGATCAAGGGTTGTGTTCAGCAGTGGGCTTGTGACGGAATGTGATAATGATGATGATGAAATAACCTAAACTAATACTTTTTAATATCCTATTTTGTTTAATATTAACGATTGTACTATTTTTGTATGCTTTCTGATTCGTCCAAAAATTTTAATAAAAATTATAAAATGCTTTAATAATTTAATTAGTAAATGAGTCGTTTCGATCTTTTAATAATAAAATGGGTCTCAAAGCAGACGCACTTATTGGCGTAGAGATTATTTACGATTGATTTTTAATGAAAATAGTATTTTCTGTCCAATTAAGCGAAATCGTTTAATAGAATTGATATTTCTATTTATTGCTTTTTGATTGTTTGATATCTTGATATTTTTTTGTAAAAATTTTGATTGTTTAAGAAATTTTGAAATTCTCTTGTAAATAGCTTTGCCCTCAACGTCATTTGCTTAGAATTATGACTACATATACGTTCTTCACTATAATATAGCGTTCTGTGGGGCCTGATTTGCCTGTGCGTCCCACATTTCCAGGCTTTTCGGACGATTGTGATCGCAGGTGTCATGCGTAGTTCGTGTAAGTCTACGAAGTCACCAAATTATACAAATTGTTAACGGTTAGCAATTTAACCGCTCACTCTTCACGACGAATTATTGGGTAATAAAGATTCGACGATGGCAAATCTTCTAGGGTCCTCGTCTTATCATAAAATTAGTACTCCAACTCATTTCACTGGTTTCTCCAGGAAAACTTTTACTGTTCAGGCTACTCTACTCAGGAATGACTAACCCGAAGACATACGTGGTAGAGCTATGCTGCATCTATATTATGGTTGTAGCGCGAATGGGTCAGCTCGACCGGGAAAGAACCATGCTCTCACAGAATACAAGCGTAAAATAGCAGCATAATGTGTTGTAGTTTTGTTCATTTTAATAATTCTTCTGGTGCAGGCAAGGAAGATGCTGTTGCTGAGAGGCTGCGCTGTATCAGCGTAGATAAGTAATATTATTGTTGGTTTGCATATTTTGGTGTTATCATGTAATTACGTGCCTCACGATACACTGGTATGTTATTGTGCCGGGGACACCGTAACGGTATGGTCGAACTGTGATTTCTTTACTAAATGTATAGTGCGTTATTTCACGTACCTGCGCCATTGTTCGTTGAAAACTTTTTTTTAATTTATTTGGATTGCCAACATAAGAAACAGCAATAAATGTTTGGTTATATAACAGTAATATAAATTTTACATAATCAAATGCTCTTATAATTATAAGCAATCACAGCATGCGTTGTGTTACAAAAAGTTAAACAAATTTAATAAAATTATGTTAACTAAAAATTAAAAATTAAATAAATAAAAGCTGATTTATACAACAGCAGTTTAACGGACGTCAACATGCTTAAGTTTGGTCATAAATTGAGTGAGGGTATCATATTACTATGATATGTCAAGGTTGGGTATATTTTTGGTGAGCTTGTTGTACAGACGCGATATACGGATCACTGGGGAGTCACGACCCAAGTTTGTCCTACAAAATTTGTTCTTGAAAAGACTGCACGGATATCTTGGTATTCTGGATGGTATGTTAAATTGGAACTTGGACAATAAAGGGACACAGTCTATGTGATTATTTACAATTTTATTTATGTAGGAGTGACATGTTGAAGTGATTTCAGCGTAAAAAAAGGGACTCTAGTTGAAAATGCTTAATTTTTTCACTATAGGTTTTGATATTTCTTGGAGTACCAAAACGGTAGGTTAAGCTACGAATTACTTTCTTCTGAACTTTTTCAATCTTATCTATGTGAGTTTTATAAGTAGGGCACCATAATGTGCTGCAATACTCGAGCTTGCTCCTTACAAAACTGTTGAAAAGCTGAATGCTGGTTTTTTTAAATCCCTTGAGTTTCACAATATAAAGCCTAGCGACCTATTTGATTTCCTCACTATCTTGTCAATATGGTCCGAAAACTTCAAATTGGTATCCATTATGACACTAAGATCTCGAATAGTAGTCACTTCTTCCAACTTGGTGCCTGCTATTGTGTATTTCGACTGAAATTTATTACGTTTTCTGTTGTACTTAATATGACAGCATTTCAAAGCATTTACGAATATTTTATTATTGTTACACCATTCCTGAAGATTATTAATGTTTTCCTGGAGAGGTTGGGCATCTGAAGCTGTTGATACCGTTTTCGTGATTTTAAGGTCGTCAGCAAAAAGATATACATCGCTGTGGTAAATCACACTTTTATGTCATTGACAAATATGTTAAAAAAAATGGTCCTAAAATCGAGCCCTGACTAATGACTCAAATACTTTCAATACTGCTGACAAGATAAATATTGGACGGTATTGGTAGTCTTTTGCTCCATTCTTAAATATAGGTACTACTGTAGCTATATTCTATTCATCAGGGAATATAACCATTTTGAGAGATCGATTATATAGAAAAGTTAGTGGAATAGTCAACGCATCTGCACAGTTTATTAAAAGTAGTGGATGTATATTATCTGGGCCTACCTCCATTGTGACATCCAGCTTTTCCAGTTTATTTTTAACATCCTCTGGTCTAAATTGAATTTCCCCGATAACATCAAAGGAATTAGCAATGAATCCTGTGCAAATATTATTTCAATTGTTGTCGTTAAGATCTCTTTTATATATTGAAGAAAATGAGATGCAAACATGTCCGCTATTAGCTTTGTATCTGATGATGTATCATGCTTAAAGGTCATGGTATTAGGATATGATGAGCAGTTCTTTCGTAGATTTTTTATGTGTATCCAAAACTGTTTGGAGTTGGTTTTAATATCTATTTCTATTGCATTTATGTATTTATTATAGCACTCCTTCATTAGCTAATTACAGTTTTCTCTTAAATATTCAAATTCGATTTGATGTAGTGGATTTTTATACTTTTTAATTTTTTTTTATGGTATCTATATTTTTGTCTTAAAAGATTGATTAAATAAGAAGAGTACCACACAGGATAAGAATCATGAACGGATTTAGTCATGGAAATATGCTTTTCAATTGCATAGTTTAGCAGTAATAAAATCTTTTTACCATTTCATTAGGATTAGTAAAGGAACTAAATTCATCCTCTCATGACACCGATTCTAGATAATTATTTATAGCTTTATAGTCACTATTATAGCTTTATAGTCAGTAGTATTCTTTATTTTCATTTAAATATATGTCGGAGCGTCTATAAAATACCCGGTTGGATCGAGGTGCAATGAAGGGTATATCGAGAAACCCCCGCTTGTTTGTGCAGTATAAATTTCACTGTAAGTGCCGTGCGCGGGAGATTCCGCTTAAGTCATTCAACGGGTGTGGTCATTCTACCTAGTGGTGCTAAGATAGTGTTGTGGTTCTCTTCGTTGTTGTAATTCCTCTAGTGCAGACAAGGAGGGTTGGTGTTGCTGAGAGGCTGCCCCGTGTTACATTGAGATAAGTAGTGTTGCTGTTGCTGTACATATTTTGGTGTTATCATGTAATTACGTACCTCACGTTACACTGGTGTGTGATTGTGGCGGAGACGTATTACGGTGTGGTCGAACTGTAATTTCACTATACTGAATGTAAACCGACCTTTAAATCAAATAATCTATTAACTGTTCCCTGCATATACATCTACGAAACAGCTAAATTTGTTAAATACAACAGTCATCTCTTCACCGCTAACGACAATACATTTAAACGAAAAATTAACCACGTGCCCTTAAAAATGCCTGTGCCTAAGCTAGAACTGTTTAAAAAAAACTGTGCTTATATGGCACCTCTAATATATAACTCTTTGCCCAAAGGAATGATTGACCTGCCATATAAAAGATTCTGTTGTGCCTTGCGAAAGTGGTTGATCCAGGAGAGTTTCTATACTATTAAAGATTTTTTGAATAAAAGTACTTGCCGTTTTGGTGCCCACTAAGATATCAGATCTTTCTTTTTATTTCCTGTAACTTAGTCTATTATAGTAATTCAATAATTTATGTAATTGTAATCATGTAATTCAAATAATTGAAATTTAAAAGATTGTAATAATTGTAATTCAAATAGTTCTTATAAATTGTTATTCAAATAGTTCTAACAATTGTAATTGTATTCAAATAATTGTTGTAAATTTACCATGATTTTGCATGCCCGTAATGAGGGTGAAATATGTCCTGTGCTATAATTAATTTAACATCTTGTGTAACAACCATATTTCTTGCAAATAAATGATTTATTATTATTATTATTATTATACTGAATGTATAGGGCGTTACGTTGTCTTATTACTGATAATGATTAAACTGCGTAAGCAAGAGAGCAAGTTGAACATCCACTCTCACACTTTTATTATTTTTAACTGTTCGCGCCAAACACTTTAAACGATTGACGCGAGAGGGCGCTCGGCGCGGTGCATTCATACCGGTTTGACTTTCGGTCGTGCGAAAAGCGCACAAGGGCAGGCAGTCCTCTGTCAGCTGTGCTTGGAACGGCACGCTGTCATTTTTGTCGGGAACTCGGATTATTCGGCGCGGCCAGTAAATATACGGTTTACCATTGTGACGCGCATTTCTGCTGGAGAGCTTCCCAGGGACTCATTGTGTCTGACTCAGAAACTGCATAAGTGCATTCGGCAATATTAGCTAGTGCGGCCTCTGATATTCTAGAACTAACTGTTGCTACGCGAAACGGTAGTGACCTTTGATCCAGAAACTCCGTGTGCGTTTTGTGCGTTAACCTTATACCCAGCGATAGTTAGTGGCTTCTGTAATTTAGTTAATCGTACGATAGAGTTAATTGACTGTCATCGTGACGAAAGAGGAAAGTGACTGTGGACAACATCGGAAGGCCCCCTCAAGTTGGAGCGGTGTCGACGCTCGGGCTGCTGCCGACGGCCAAGGTCTAGGTTCAATCACCATCAGTCACACCCAGATACACATCACATCACTTTATTTTCCTTGCACTACACAACCACATGCGACCTGACCGACTCCGGAGGGACCAGTCGCCTTGGATATAGATAAGTAAGCTACGTCCAAATTCCTCCCGGTCGACTGGCTGTATTATAGAACGCACCCCATATATTTTAGTGTAATTAGAGAGATTCCACGTGGCCATATTCTGGCCCCGTCCCTCTGCTTCTCGTCGATGGGATTACTCATGGGCCCTAATCCCGTCACGCATTGGTTGGGGCAGCTAGGGGCGTGTCCCGTGTGGAGTTGTCAGAGCTCCCATCGGGCGCGTCCCCAGGTGGCGGATAGGGGAACGCCACTCAGATATGGGTGGTAGCGGGAAACCGTCGCGGACCAAAACTGGCTGGATGAGGGCTTTTTTGCATAGCGGAGGGCCTATTAGTTGCTTCCTGTATCCTCTCCCTTGAGAGGAACAGAGAATGTGACATGCGCGGTGAGGTGCCAGGTGCACTCGGCTTTTGCCGACGCCGGGCAACCCGTAATCGCGGGATTTTCAGGGACCACACCCTGTAAAAAAGGATACTGAATGGGCTCAGTGTTCCCTAACCCGGTCTCTGGGCAGGCATGAGAAGAACCCGCATCGACTCTGCCACCATTCGAACCTCGGAATCCCTCTGGCGTGTCGTGGATCACGTCTCGCGGCGCCTTAGGGGCCGAGGGCTCTTGGCTTAACCGCCTGGAGTCGCGAGGATGATAACCTCTTTAAAAAATCACCCGAAGCTCAAGCGTGGCACGCCGTGAGGAGCTGCATGGCTGATGGGTAAATGTTCAGTCGTTAGCGTTGCCCCCGTCGGGGTACCGGCCGACACCCTTGACGGGTTACGCATAGGCTTATCCGGGCACAGGAGGCACTGCTCGGATGGACTGCTATTTCCTCCACACTCGTGGGAAAAAACATGGAAATATATAAAAACATTAAAAACGTAGAGGTAGAAAATCAGGCAGGATCTGATACTGGAAGCGGCGGAAATCGATCGCGTGGGACGTCTTCCGCTAGGAAACGTCCAGTGTGCCGATTGTCAGACGAGGAAGGTCTGCCGGCCCCCAAGTTGCCGACTTCGGGGAGGGGTCGGCAGGCATCTAGAGGGGCGAGTGCTTCGCAGCCGCGGAGGGATAAGCACGGACGGTTCGTATGCTCCAATACCTCGGCGGCTAGTGAAGCAGATAGTGACATGGGGTTCACTACGGAGGACCCTGGCGATGGCGGTGAAAGCTGTGCCTCGCTGGGGAGCTCAAAGGCGGAGCTCAATGCCGCCAAGAGGGAGCAGCGCAAAGCCGTCGCGGCCGACGAAGTGTCGGAAATGGCCCGACGTGCTCGCGAGCGACGAGCTGCTCTTGCGGCGGAAGGGGGTGAGCCATCTGCGGTGGCCTTAAGCCAGCTGGCTCTGGATGGGGTGGACTTAGTCCTGAAGGTTGCCACCAAGTCCGGCAGCCTGAAGGGCACGTTCACCCGTGGCTTAAAGGAGGCTGCCGCGGATATCAGGGAGGCGGTTGGCATCCTCCTCAACAGGACGGCCTCTGACGAGGTCGCAAAGTTACAGGAGGAAAACAGCCGCCTCAGAAATGACTTGGAGGACCTCCGGCGGCAAGTTGCTGCGCTGAGCGAGCAGCAGCAGCAACGCACGTCCAGCGATGCCGCACCTGTAGTGGACCCGACTCCCGCACTGCGACCGGCAAGCCCTCGTACCGACGAAGAGGTCGAGCGCATTGTCCGGCTCTGCATGCTCCAGTGCGGGAGCATGGTTAACGCTCGGCTGGAGGCAATTTCTCGGCGTCTCCCGGTGGAAATCCTCCGTCCGCCTTTAGCGGCTGACACGCGGAGGACTGAGGAGCCGCCGAGACTTGCGTCTCAAAAGGGGAAGCCCGCGGAGGGTAACAAAAAGCCCGCGGAGGGAGCTCCTCCGAGCAACCAGCCCACGACTGCCGGGTCTAAGGGTGAGACCTGGGCGAAAGTCGTGGGCCGCAAGAAGGCCCGCAAAGCCGCCAAGAAGGCCGCAGCAGCCGCATGTGCCCCAGGTGGTACCGCAAAGACGGCTCCTAAACCTGCACAGCGGACTGCCAAAGGCGGTCGCAAGAGACCGGCTGTACATGTTCCGCGGTCCAACGCCGTGACAATAACGTTGCAGCCTGGAGCTGTGGAGCGTGGCGTGACGTACCAGTCGGTCATCGCCGAGGCCAAGGCCAAGATCAAATTATCTGATCTTGGCCTTCAGTCCGTCACCCTCAGGCAGGCTGCCACGGGTGCACGACTGTTCGAGGTGGCTGGCACTGTGAGCGGCAGTGCCGAAAAGGCGGACGCACTTGCCGCCAAGATGAGGGAGGTCCTCAACCCAGAGGACGTCCGGGTCTCCAGGCCAATGAAAACCGCAGAGGTGCGGATTGCTGGCCTGGACGACTCCGTGACCTCAGAGGAGGTGGTGGCGGCCGTTGCCAGAAGCGGAGAGTGTCCGCCGGACAAGGTGCGGGCTGGCGATATACGCACCGACGCCACCGGACTCGGCGCGGTCTGGGTTCGGTGCCCTGTAGCGTCGGCAAAGAAGATCGCCGATAGCGGCAGATTGCTGGTAGGCTGGGTGGCGGCAAGGACCAAGCTCTTACAGCCCCGGGCTTTGCAGTGCTTTCGGTGCCTGGAAAAAGGGCACGTCCGGGCGAAGTGCACCGCCGAGGTTGACCGTAGTAACCTCTGTTATCGCTGCGGCCAGCCTGGCCACAAGGCTGCCCTGTGCTCCGCGGCGCTCAACTGCAGCCTTTGTTCTGCTGCGGGAAGGCCAGCGGAGCACAGAGTAGGCGGAAGGGCTTGTGGGGCGCCTGCCAGCAAGAAAAAGAAAAAGGAAAAGAAGAGGAGCACTAAACCTGCCGGGTTAACCTCGCTGCCCTCGCAGGCTAGCAGCTCCGCGGCCGACTCCTGGCCCAGGACCGTTGCCGAGGGGATGGAATGTCAATAATGGCACGATTCCATTCTCTCCATTTCCTCCAGGGCAACATCAACCACTGTGCCAGAGCTCAGGATCTCCTACTCCAGAGCATGGCAGAGTGGTCGATTCACGTGGCTGTGGTCGCCGAACCGTACTTCATTCCCGCCCGTCACAACTGGTTGGGATGCGCTGACGGTTTGCTGGCCATTATTGGCGAGACTCTGAGCGACCCGTCTCGGGGCCGCGGCTGGGTTGCTGCGGTCTCGGGCGGCATCGTTATTGTAGGGGCGTATTTCTCCCCCAACAAGAGTCTCGCCGACTTTGAGGGTTTCCTTGTCGAGTTGGGCGCCGTCGTAGGCCGCTATCACCCTCGTCCCGTTCTGGTGCTCGGGGATCTCAACGCCAAGTCATCGGCGTGGGGATCTCCGGTCACTGACCCTCGGGGCGAGGTGTTAGAAGAGTGGACGGTGACGACAGGTCTGGTCGTCCTGAATCGGGGTTCGGAATACACATGCGTGCGGCAGCGGGGTGGGTCGATAGTGGACGTCTCGTTTGCTAGCCCCTCTGTCGCCAGCCGAGTCCGCGACTGGCGTGTCGCCGCAGAGGTGGAGACGCTGTCGGACCATCGGTATATCCGGTTCGACGTCTCTGCCCAGACTGCGAGCGGCCGCCATCCAACAACCCCGATTAACGACGGCCCGCGTTGGGCGCTTAAGCGCATCGACAGGGAACTACTCGAAGAAGCTGCCCTAGTCCAGTCCTGGATTCGGGAGTCGACGACGGACGGCCCCGTCGACGTCGAAGCGGTGGCGCTATGGTTTCGCGGGGCGATGACGCAGATCTGCGACGCGTCCATGCCCCGTGTCCACCAACGGTCCGCAAGGCGCCAGGTGTACTGGTGGACCGCCGAGATCGCGCAATTGCGCATAGCGTGCGTTGCGGCACGTCGCCGGTACACCCGATACCGGAGGCGGCGTCGACGGGATCCCGCCGAGGAGGACGCGCTGTATGAGGTGTACCGCGCGTCTAAGGAGACTCTGTGGCTGGCCATCGGCGACTCAAAGTCGCGTGCCAGGGAAGAGCTGCTGGGATCCCTAGATCGGGATCCGTGGGGGCGCCCCTACCGTTGGGTACGGGGCAAGTTGCGTCCCTGGGCGCCTCCACTAACACAAACGATGCAACCCCAGTTGCTAGAGGCGGTGGTATCGGCTCTCTTCCCTGAGCGAGTGGGACACGTTCCCCCGGCGATGGCTTCGCCCTCAGCCACAGACTCTCCAGAAGAGGAGAGCACCGATGTCCCCGAGGTGACGCAAACAGAGACGAGAGCGGCCGTGTCGCGACTCCGGGCTAAGAACACAGCGCCCGGACCCGACGGAGTTCCTGGTCGAGCTCTCGTCCTGGCTCTGAAGGAGCTAGAGCCCCAGCTGAGAGGGCTCTTCACGGCATGTCTCGAGCAGGGTCAGTTTCCCAGTGTGTGGAAGGAGGGGAGGCTGGTCCTGCTCAGGAAGGAGGGGCGCCCCGCGGATTCACCGTCCGCGTACCGGCCCATAGTGCTGCTCGACGAGGCGGGCAAACTTCTTGAGCGCATCATCGCAGATCGCCTCGTCAGCCACTTGTGCAGAGACGGGCCGGACCTGGACGAGAACCAGTTTGGTTTTCGTCGTGGGCGCTCCACCATAGACGCTATTACGCGCGTGAGGGCCCTGGCGGAGGAGACAGTATACCGGGGTGGGGTGGTGCTGGCGGTGTCCTTAGACATCTCCAACGCCTTCAACACCCTACCCTGGAGTTGTATTCGGGAGGCGCTGAATTACCATCGCGTGCCTCCCTACCTCCGCCGCACAATAGGGGCTTACCTTGAGGAGAGATGCGTTACCTATTGGGGACGTGACGGCGCTGGTCGGCGCGTCATGTCGTGCGGTGTTCCGCAGGGCTCGGTCTTGGGACCGCTCCTGTGGAACATCGGCTACGACTGGGTGCTGAGAGGTGAACTCCCGTCGGGCGCCGACTTGACGTGTTATGCGGACGACACGCTCGTCACTGCCCGGGGGAGTTCACACAGGGAAGCAGCGTTGGTTGCCACGGCTGCGGTGTCACAAGTGGTGAACCGCATCCGGCGCCTGGGCCTGGAGGTGGCCCTAAATAAGTCGGAGGCCATGGTGTTCCATGGCCCTCGACGCGCGCCGCCGCCGGGCTCACACATCGTGGTCAGCGGGGCCCGGATAGCTGTCGAGTCCACCATGAAGTATCTGGGATTGGTGCTCGACAGCCGATGGGAATTCGGACCCCACTTCCGGCGGCTGGCGCCCAAGCTGATGGGTGCAGCGGGCGCGCTATCAACGTTGCTTCCCAACTTGGGGGGCCCGAGCGCCGCCTGTAGGCGGTTGTACGTGGGAATCGTGCGGTCCATGGCCCTGTATGGGGCCCCTGTGTGGGCGATGGACATGACGGCCAGCACTCTCGCCATTCTGCGTAAACCGCAGAGGGCGATGGCCGTCAGAGTCGCCCGCGGGTATCGCACGATTTCCTACGAGGCGGCTTGCGTCCTGGCCGGATCGCCGCCCTGGGACCTAGAGGCGAAAGTACTCGCGTCATTATATCGATGGCGCGAGGAAGAGCGGGCACGGGGCTCGAGGCCGGTGCAGCGGCAGATCGCGCTGCGCCGAGAGGAGCTCCGTCAGGTCTTGGTGGCGGAATGGCGGCAAAGGCTTCTGCGCCCTACCGCAGGCCTCGCTACCGTCGAGGCGATCCGGCCAGTACTCGACGACTGGCTCGGGAGAAGGCACGGCTCCCTGTCGTTTAGGGTGACGCAGGTGCTGTCGGGGCATGGCTGCTTCGGCAAGTACCTGCGCCGCATAGACAGGGAGCCGGACGCTCGGTGCCACCACTGCGTCCATTGCGGGGAGGACACGGCGCAACACACGCTCGCCGAGTGTGTAGCTTGGGAGGAGCAGCGCCGTGTCCTCACAAATAAAGTAGGAGGCGATCTGTCGCTGCCGGCCTTAGTGCAGAAGATGGTCGGTAGCGCAGAGTCGTGGGATGCAGTGGTGTCCTTCTGCGAGGACGTGATGTCGCAGAAGGAAACTGCGGAACGGGAAAGGGAGATCTCGACTCCCTTCCCCGGCCGCAGAAGGCGCACCGGGCGCAGGAGAAGGGCGGACAACGCCCTTTTCCGCCCCCCATAAATGAGTCCAGGGGCGAGGGACTTGCGGAAGCCCCCGCCACCCCTACTCGATGGACCCGAGGCGGAGGCGCGCGCGGGTGTCGGCGCGCGCCCTTGAGGCGATACACGGGGTAGTTTAACACCTCACTACCCCGTGCAGGAGACGAGGCCTGGACGGACCGGGCCAGCACTAGTGTGGGGCTGCGGAAGAATTTGGATTCCCGCGGCCCCACGCGCACGTGTGAGGAGACACCGGGGTGGTTTTAGCCGGTAAGAGTCCGGCACGCCCCTCCGCCTTTCCCCAGGCGGAGGTAGTCCATGAGGATTTCCCCCCGTAAAAAAAAAAAAAGCTAGGGGCGTGTACATTAACAATTAACACAATCCTGATGTATTTCCAAGATCAAAATTGGAATCCCCTGTTTTAATTCTCCGACATCAGAAGTGGGATCTCCTGTAGTCATTTCCGATATCAGAAGTGGAATAAAGTCCCTGTTATCGTCCACATATAACCTTCGAATAGTGTGAGGGTTATTACGTTGGTGAAAGACTATGACACGCCTCGCGTTATGTTTTGATGTTAAATGTCTTAATGAAGTTTGTTTGTCCTAGTTACGACTTTGATGTGCCATTAAAGTGTAGAGTAAAAGTTTAAAGTGAAATGTTTTAAGCCAAAAGTTAAATCTTTTTGTTCGATTAATAATAAAAAGTACCCGCAAGTACTTTCATTATTTCTAAACGTACCAAAAATGATAAATAATGTCGAAAGAAATGTTGGAGGTCTAAATGAGTTATAGTTTGCATTCAGTGGAAGTTTAATTTGCTTGAGTTATGTTATAATTTGATACACGAGGTGTGATTTACATGGGCTAATTTTAAAGTTCAAAATGTTTAAACGATGTACCGAAAAAAATGTTTAACTTTAACGTGCTATGACTTAAAAACACTAAGTAGTATTTTTGTGTTCTAATGTGATGATAAGTGTTACAGTTTACTCCGAGTATTACGTAGTCGACAAAATTGGAATTTGATGTTGAGAGTTTAGTGGAAGGCGTGGTGCTGTTGCGCTCGATTTTGAGTGGAAGTATGCTGTCGGCATATGACGCTGCGGACACATTAATTACCACTGCTACCAATCACCATTAGATACATGAGGAAAGTAAATTTATCCTAAACATTGTCTTAGAAACTATTTTGTAAGAATGAGTGTTTAACTTCTTAATTGGTTGCGAAAAATGCTGGAAAACCAAAGTATGACTGACGAAATTGAAGTAGAGCAAATTATTTCCGACATTGAAGAGAGTATTTAAATTTACATGAGGATCGAACCATACCAGAGGTTGTCGTGTAGCTGCAGCTCAGTATATGGTGCCCTGGAAAGATTAGTGTCCTGAGAGTACTGCTGCATTTTTTTTAAAAAGTTCCTACTGAATCTTTTTAATGTTTTCTTTTGTGTTACAGTAGTACGTGTGATATGATTACATGTGCGCGAGCGTGAGGCGATGGTGTGCCTTGCTGGTCGGAACGGACTGCCGGGTCCAGATGTAGCATGACCTGGTTTCGGCACACGCGTATGCTGTACGCGTGACGGGTGATTTCCCGGAGCGCGTGTATGCTATACATGGCGATGCCTCTGAAGTCGTATACTCCGTATGCGCTGGGGTCGTACACTGCGTGCGCAGAAGTAGTGTTTTCTGAACATACATCAGGCTCTGTCCTGGCAGGCGCTGTCCTGGTTCACGTGTTTTACGTGGGAACTCACAAGTTCAAATACGAGTGTGTGAGTTACATCGTATGGAGATGTATCCATACTTGTGAAAGCAAAGTGTTTTATTATAATCTGCGATATGAGAGCGTATTTCTGTTAGAGGGCCTCGTATGCGTGATGGATGAGAGGATAGGCAACTGTGTATATTGTCTTGATAATATACAACTTGTTTTCCACGTAGGTCACGATGCCTGTGAACCCTCAGGTGCTCCTGCTGCTACCGTTGATGCTTCGAGTGCGTGGTGCGGCGCAACGTCCCGCTCTGCGAGTGTGGCACGCCCTGTGCTGTTGTTTTGACCACTTGAGCTTGCCTCATGGCAGCTAATTATGGTGTGAGCTGTTGTTTTAGTAGCCAAGTGCGCTAGCTTTATGCCTGCCGCAACGGCGAGCAGTGAGCGATGTGTTTACGTCTGCTATGTGAGCAATCACAGCGGTGTGCTGATGAATACTGGTGAGTCGTTCCCATTTTATTACGATTCTGGTGCCGAATGAAGGAGCCTCATCAAAGATTTGTTGGGGCAAAATTTAGTGGCAAAAGTGTAAGTAATTCTGTAAATTTAACCAGAATCGGTCAAAGTTTAGTTTGTAAAGTAACAAATATCCCCGATGATCATGTGAGGAATATCCCCGATCACCAAGTTCCTCGAGAGTTAGATGTCATAGTTGATGAGAGTGGTAGTGAGACCAAATTTGATTAAGAATGGCTTGTATACTCATATTCAAAACTTTAGACCGCACCTCATGAGTAACATGTGGCGATGTATCTGTAGGAAATCGTTGGTAAAAGTAACAAAAAAGTAACAAAATCGTTAGAATGACTATGTTGTAACTTGTTGATCGGACCTTCCACAATAAATCATGTTGTGCAAGAAGCACTGTGTACGAAGCCTTAATAACAAGGCATTGTCAATTATGACAGTTGACTATTGTACTTAGATTTAGGAGAAGTGAAGTACTATTTTGAATCGAACTTTTTTTGTATTGGTAGAATAGCCGATCTAGATTAATCTCTGAGCATATTTTGTCTCCAGGCACTGCAACCGAGGACGGATGCTAGTCAGGAATGGCCGTGTCGTGAATTGATGGCGCCATAGTGCAACAAGCAGCGCCATCTAACAATTAGTTTTGCGAACTAATAATATGTATCCACTCATGTCAGGATGGACGAGCGGACGAATTGGTGTTTGTTACAGGAATGCATAAAGATACACGCCCGAGGACGGTCGTACTTCAGGATGGCCGTGTCGGAACGTCTATAAAATACCCGGTTGGATCGAGGTGCAATGGAGGGCATATCGAGAAACCCCCGCTTGTTTGTGCAGTATAAAGTTCACTGTAGGTGCCGTGCGCGGGAGATTCCGCTTAAGTCATTCAACGGGTGTGATCATTCTACTAGTGGTGCTAAGATAGTGTTGTGGTTCTGTTCGTTGTTGTAATTCCTCTAGTGCAGACAAGGAGGGTTGGTGTTGCTGAGAGGCTACCCTGTGTTACATTGAGATAAGTAGTGTTGCTGTTGCTGTACATACTTTGGTGTTACCATGTAATTACGTACCTCACGTTACACTGGTGTGTGATTGTGGCGGAGACGTATTACGGTGTGGTCGAACTATAATTTCACTATACTGAATGTATAGTGCGTTACGTTGTCTTATTACTGATAATGATTAAACTGCGTAAGCAAGAGAGCAAGTTGAACATCCGCTCTCACACTTTTATTATTTTTAACAATTAACGCTATCCTGATGTATTTCCAAGATCAAAATTAGAATCCCCTGTTGTAATTTTCCGATATCAGAAGTGGGATCTCCTGTTGTCACTTCCGATATATACATATAACTGACTGACTAATACCGTATAGTTGGAGTGTAAGAATATGCACTACCACATATCGATAGAGGAAAATGAGCTAGGAGATGGGTAGCAGCGTCTTTCTCATAACAATTAGAAAATAAAAAGAATGCTGTTGTCAATCCGCAATTATGACAAATGTCCCCCTTATGAGGCAATCTATGGGATGAATATGTTCAACAGTGAACTTTGATAGACTATAATGAATGAATGTAAGAGTATAACCAACTTGAAAAATGTTTCGATTAATTTTCATATTTAAATTTACTTCTGAGAATAAAATTAAGTTTAATTTTCCGTTTAGATAAAAGTAAATAAGCCTAGGTCCCATCGCGAGCCACGATTCCTGTCTCATTTTTGCAAACTATATCCACTAGTATGATGAAATTTTTTATGTGAATTTCTTCAACATGTATGTTACCTTAAAACATTTTAATATGACAGTTATTTGAAGTGCCTTTGTCCCTAAAGCATTAATTTTGTTAATTGAGTATATGAGCAACCCACAGAATCACTATACCAACTATTTGTGAACGAACTATTAGACGATTTGCATTTAACGATATAGCGGGTTAAATGAAGCTGCCGTACATGTTTGAATTTACAACATTGATTTATCAGCGACATGAAATATTTGAACTTAGCGTTATAAGATTAAATGAAACTAATTTTTACGAATTTTATCGCGTTTAATTTAACTTTTTAATTCCCGACGTTTCAGGTGCTTTACCCGTGGTCACTGGGGGACTTAGGTGTTAGACGTTCCGATAGTAAGCCTTAACTTTACTTGAATTTCGCAATTTGCTTCATATTCTCCTTCGACGAAGACAAGCACAATTTTCAAATATAATGTGATTCCTGAACTACGGTCAATATTATTTTCTTATTATACAATTAAAGTTATAATGTGTGCTTCCTTGAGTAGTAAAATGCACAAACTTTGACAATGTCACAGTTAAGACATTTTTACTTCAACGGTGCTCTAACGAAGTGAAAAAAAAAACTACCAGCGGTTCGAAAAGATTGACCTAGAAAAGCCTACACCAACACTGTATTAAAAGTGAAAGACTAGTACTGTCTAATTATCAATATCCTTTGAGGCTTGCAATCCACATGAAGCATCCAAGTGTAGTGATCGTTTTATATGTGTGTACTGTGTACCAATTAAATTCGAGTGTTGACATAAGTAGTATCTAAATCTTGTTAAAAAATTTAATTGAATTGAAATGAAGTTTTGATTTAGGCAGTAGATTATAAGTTTAATTTACACCTCTTACTATTTAGATACTTTATTTATTAGTAATGTTCATGGACCCAGAAAAAAGGACGGACAGAGTCTCGCTAACAAACAATTGAAGCGTCGCAGTGACGGCCGCGTAACTATGTGTGAGCGTGTAGAGGGTTGCAAGATGGAAAAAAATTACACATTTTTAAAAGCAAAATAATTCAATTAGGTTTAAGACATTCGTCACCGTCCTCGGAACCAGGACTTTAAGTTTAATAAAACAAAATTGTAATAAAACACATTGAATATAAAAATATTGATTATGAATATTAATAATATTATAATTAATTTACATTTATTAAAGGGTTTTTTAGAGTACCTTTTGTTGGGTTAATTTTTATAATATTGTCTTTTACTGTCGAAAGATTTAGAAATCTCCTTCAATTTAGCTATATGGTGAAAACGAATATTCAGATATTTATTTGCTATATATTCAATGAGAGCTATTTTATGTTTTACTCCAGCAAACGCATGGTCAAGTTCTAAATTTAAAAAAATCCTGTCGTTAGCTATAAATTTTTCCAGAATTTTGGTAAGCCTATACTGATGTTGTCTTTCAGTATATATAGTTATATTATCTCTTAAATGCTTTCGGATCACCATCTCGCAAGTACAACAAAAAGGATGTATTTCTTTTCTTAAAGAAAAGCAATACATCCCTTTTATGATGTATTTCTTTTCTAAAAGAAAAGAAATACATATCGGTGAAAAACATTGCAGTATAACCTATTCACCTAAAAAAAATCTTCGAAAACGGTTCGAGATTGTCGGTGTAACTTAAAAAAAAAACATTCAGTCGACTTGAAAACCTCCTTTTTTCAAATCGATTAAAAACTTTTTTCTCCTTAACAGGTTTTTCTTTAATTATACTGTATTAGTACGTACCCCATCCGAAGCACTGGAAGTATTTGCTTCAACGAGTTGTTCCTCCGGAACGCTTGAAATCTCAAATAAAAACTAAAAAAATAATTACGTTTTGATATGTCAAGCTTATAATTGTAAGAGGAAAATAGATATTTATTGTTCTTCATCTTTTTTGGGATGGCGTAAGTAACAACGTGAAGAAGTTCACCTTTTGTTGTCTATAAATTATATATAATTATATATAATAAAATATATATATATAATACTGCAGATTACACTCTATTTAGGTGGATTCCAATTATTTTCATTTCTACAGTCTCTTATTATATGCACCCAATCATTCTTTCACACATCATTTGCAGAGGGAAATCTATAAAATGTAAAATTTATAATATTGGTAGTTTAGTATCATGGGACGCCAAAAGTAGATTACAGAGGTAGATTAATGAATTAAGGAACAATTCAAAGTGGTCCCATATTTAAGGTAACTTGCAAATTTAATAACTGGCAACACTGATTAGTTTCGTGTTTTGATATTAATTTTTGTTTGTTAATAAAATGTAAGTATTGATAGTAAAGTTTGAAATAAATTAAAGTAAAAACGAGAAATAAGGTGAATAAATTACTTACTTACCTATGAAAAGTGATCCCCTGGCTTTTTTTAATGGAACCACTATGATTTCGACAGGTTTTCACTACAATGTTACGCGGACGCGGTTTGGAGCGTAATGGCGGGCGGTAGACTTACTATGGTGTGCATGTGTGCGTGCCAGCTTGTTTGTATTAGCGAGTTGACTTAGTATGGGTGCGTCAGTAATTGTTTTAAGAGACGGCGTGTGCTCTTTTTTCTAGGTCCATGGTAATGTTACCAAGCGCCGTAATAACATTGCCTGCAACGGTTGAATGAAATAGTGATGAGGGTTCAAAAATGCTAAGCATTCAGCTCGTAAAGTTTGAAATTAAATGTCAATCATTCATCCCCTTTTTCTGAAGTGATGGATGACGCTTAACTATTAGCCTCGATTTAGTTACAATAGGAAATGTACCTAAATAAAGTTTACTACAGTTTGTTTCATGAAACCTATAATTATTTATTGACTCCATAAAACATAGTTTTTAAATGACTTGTATAACAAAACAAAAATCTTTTTAATGAAATTTAAACAATATTCTTACAAGCTTTTAAACTTATTTATTTGATAAATTCTTAATCTAATAAAGGTGTAGATCATAAAATATCAACTTGATTCTAAACTTTACAGAGAAAGCGTGATCGTAAAAGACAATTATAAAACTTTGATAAAAGTTTTATCGGTCTATCGTTTTGTAGAATAATTTAAGGATCAAGATTATAAGAAAAGACAACATTTAGTTTACAAGTTACTTTTAATACTAATATTTAATAATATATAAATAACTTTTTAAAGATTTTGTGTAATTAATTGATATATATATATATACTAGCTCGCCAAGCAGACGTTGTTCTGCCCTCTCCGACGACCTTTTGTTCTATAAATTTATCGGGATTAAAACTATCTATCTCTCAAGTTAGACCAAACTGAACGCAGTGTGCAAAATTTTATTGAAATCAGTTCAGTAGTTTAGGGAGTCCATCGCAGACAAACAACGTGACACGTAATTTTTATATATAAAGATATCAATAGCAAATTATTACTCTTCTTAAATAACATCTCATGTGATCGGGGTAGTGTCACCGCCATCATATCATTGTATCCGAATCATTAGTGACAAAATGTTATACAATACAATGTCTAATCTAACAAATTGTAACAATATTATTGTGTACCATATGTCAGACAATGTTCGTGTTATATTAGGTTGTATACATTTTATGTGGGAGCTCCATAGGTCGATTGTTTGTTTTTAATTTAAATTTCATGAGTATCAACGAGGATAGTTAATTGTTACAGTTGACGGATTTAATAAAATCTCAAGGCATTTAAAAAGTATATTCCAACAATTCGTCTACCATATTCATAAATTTGTTAGTATAGTACCAAAAAAAATTACAAAATCTGGGTCCTGGATAGGTGGTTCTTTAATCGAGTTATTTTTAATTTTTATTGCCGTTAGAGCCTACTGAACATAGGTCACCCTCACAGATTGCATCATATTTGCATAATATTAATATTCCCCATATTTGATAAAGTTGCCAAGCTTATTAAGCGGGTTTGCAAACGCAGATTTTTAGTATTAATCGTTAGTAGAGAGGGGCTGCTGCTCATCTCCTGGTTTGTTTCCTTCTATCGCCTCTTACGACACCCACGGGACGATATGGAGTAGTGGATATTCTAGCACCGCCATTACATGGTAAAAGAAATTATGTTCATAGTGTAAAATGTCCGGAATGAATTATGGGTGAAACTTATCGCGCCACACTGGTATGTGGCGCGATAAGTTTCTCAATCTCTCATTAAGCAGAGATATACTTGTCAGGCCAGCTGGTACAGCAATATCATGTAATTGATTCTGGTGTCGCATTCTGCAAGATTAAGTTAGTTTAGAAATCCAATACGTTAACTATCTCTTATACATAATCGAATTGTAAATTGACAGAGAAATCTTACCAAAATATTTATATTTTTTTAATAATAGTCTTGAAGCAAATTACAACAAATGTCTATTAGATAATATATTTCTAGCAATATTTTATGAAACGTTTCAATAATGTATCCGCAGAAATAAAATGTGCCAGTGCAGAAATGTATCTTACCAGTACTACAACAAAGTTTTCAATTAATAACACCAATTAATAATTTTCTCACTTTACAAACGATTATATCAGATCTTTATCTTTTCAAGAGCTTTTCTCTTTCTCGAAACTTATAAATACGTAGTAAAGTAAGCGTTTTTCTGTTTGGAGTTAAATATTATATTTGACTGAACTTTTGTTTCGGCAAACCAATCGAGTTCATGATAACCACTATTTTAATACATTTTGATAAAATAGAAAATGAGAGTAAGTCCCGCAAGCTTACCTACTCCTATTTATGCCTGAAAACCGTACAGCCAAAAAAATTCGAAAAGACAATGTGTTATTTTTGTTTACCTTTTGAACTAATGATTGGTATGATTTTAAAAAAAAACAACAAAAAAAATTATTTGAAACAAAATAAAACGATAAGGTTCTGTTTAATATTTAGCTTAACCTTGCGATTTGCTTGCTTGTTTTATAAGTAGAGGAATACCACTCTTTTAAAAACAATAAGAGGGAAAGAAAATGTTAGAATTTTACATTTCGCTGTAGTATAATAAATAACAATAATATACCTTGCGTTATTATCGTATAATAATTTTTCACTTCGTTCGATTTCGTGGTGTGAAAACTATACTTAAAGACAGTCACGAAAATTAGAATAATAAAATAAAGAAGCAGATAGGACAACGCCGAACATGGCAAGCACAGTGTTTCCTTTTTCTATAAATCTCGAGTCTTTCAAGTTGCTACTAGAGTCTTCTAGACAGTCGATGATCATAATACATCGGTGAAGTTTTTGAAGTAGGCAAAAAGTAGGTTAAAGATAATCTCAATCATCTTATTGAATTCTACGTAATATTTAATTATGTAAACAACATACTTAGTGGCACCAAGCAATTCGGTTTCAGTCAATTTTGCGAAAAAATATACTCATAAACAAGTAAACAATAAAAATGATCAATGAATGAATCCAGATAGTTTTACCTAGTTTTTCTTTCATGAACTTTATTTAATTCGCACATGCACATCAAGTATTTCTTCTTTATGGACTTTTTCTGATTTATGTTGTTTGAAAGTTGTGTTTGGATGTAATGTCCTTTAGATTTTAAGTTTGAAACAAATGAATCGTAAAATGAAACAAATGTTGCCAATTGTTATGGTTAACCCACGTAACTAACCGGCGAGTATTGATAAATTAGACTAATGCAGTAAGAATGAACCGTCGAAAAATATAGTAAGATTTTTGGTTTAGACTTTTTGCTTAATTATTTGTTATTTTTAATCATTTGTCACAATTATCACTTGCATTATTTTTGTTCAGCATGAAAATAGATAAAAGTAGGTAAAAAAAATAGGTAACACTGGTTATTGGAGTCCATAAATATTTATAATTAATATATAATTTTTTAAACATATGAGTTGAATATGTTTAACCCATATGTTTAAAAAAAATTAAAAATAAAATACCGAAGGAGACGCACCCTCGTCTAGTCTCAACTCGTACGCGTGCAGAGTACGTTGGATTAGCAGTCGAACGTATTAACTTAACAGCTACTCCTATATCGGTTATTTGAGTGCGATGATAATATTTATTTGCACGGGTACCTTTTTTTTCTAAAACAAAAATAGACTAAGTTACTCCTTATAACATCAGCTATTTGCCAATGAAAGTCCCGTCAAAATCGGTGTAGCCGTTTCGGATTATCCGAAACGAACTTACACAGACAGACAAAAATCTTACAAATTGTTTTTTTTTTGTTATACATACCGTATATAATTTCATACGCATTTCGTAAAAAGGCTGTTATTTTGGCATTACAAACATTCACTCCATTTTTATTTATGTGTATAGATTGTTAGATTGTACTATATTTTGCTTTTATTATTATGACTTTTTGAATCGGATATTGCGTTTTTATTAAATTTTTAATTAATATTTAAAAAGTAATGTTATAATAATTATGTTCTACGTTTAATTATCTTGTTTTCATAATATGCAGACATATCTCTTTTTATTTTATTTAAAACAAGACGTCAACAGTTTCCAACTACTTATAACAATCATTACAAACTATGGAGTATAGGAAAACGATGTGAAAAGTTTTATACGATAACCCATTTTTAAGGATTAATAATAAAAACTATGAAATGTCAGGTCAAACGATAACATCATATAAACTTGTTTTATATAACTTTTCGCATGCATTTTCTTTATATTTTACTACGACGGTTTTAACTTGATTGTAACAAAAATATTATTATTATTCGAAAATGTAAAAACAATTCAGCGTTTTCGAGGAGAAGGCAGGGATGGTTAGGTATTTACATCGTGGTGGAGAGACACTTAAGAGCTCTGCATAAAAATATAGTAAGCACAGTCGATATAACAAAAAAGAATCGAATTTCTCGGAGTAGAAAATATCTTGAGCTTCAAGTATTTTATGTATTAACATTGCTTTACACTACAGTCATTATGGGCTAAAGAAATAAATGTCTTATGTATAGTGGCTTAAATAATTATATTAAGGATTTTTCTTTAGAAACTCAAGGTAAAGGTGAACTAACAAACAGTGCAGTGTTATAACAGTGGTAGAGCCACGCGGCCGCTTTTGCTGTCGCACGGATGGGCCAGCTCGTACCGGGGTAGTACCGCGACCTCACGGAATACCAGCGTGAAGTAGAGGTTTACCTCTGCGTTGCGCTTGGTGAGTGCGGTTGGCCGGAGACCCAATCCCCCCCCCCCCCCCCATCAACATGGTAGCGGAATTAAATAAAAGACTACCCCAGGAGGGTACCAGCACTCCTGGAGAATCCCTCGCTGAGCATCCACGACCAAACTACTACACTCCTTAGAGCGTAGATGCTCAGGCTGCCCCGCGTATTTTTGGGGGGGGGAGGGGGCAAAATTGCGCCCGCGACTTCCTTCCAATCTTAATGCTGTCCATTACCATCTAGAGATGGCGAAACCGGTCTTGCTCTTTTTAACCGAGACTCAGGTGTCCTCTCCGGCTGATACTTCATATCTCTCCTACCCGGGGTACAAATTAGAACACTCCTTTGTGCCCCAGGCTGGAGTTTGTGTATACGTCAGAGAGGACATCTCTTTTCAACGCCTCGGCAGTCTTGAAGGTATGGACCTGTCCATCCTATGGCTGCGCGTAGACAGCGACGACCATCCCCGCGTCTACAGGTGCCTCTATAGGTTCCATAGCGGTAATGCCGACACAGACCGACTCATCGACCACGTCCAAATGGCTGCAGACTCTGTGCTACAACAGGTCCCATCCGCAGAGATCGTGATACTCGGTTATTTTAACGCCCACCACGCTGAATGGCTTGGTTCTCGTTTAACCGATCATGCAGGTAGATCTGTCTATGAATTTGCCGTGGCATATGGTCTTACACAACTGTTACTTCGCCTACGCGGATCCCAGATGTGGAGGACCATGTACCTTCCCTGTTAGACCTTCTGCTGATCTCTCATCCGGACGGATATCAGATCTCCGTCGATGCCCCTCTGGGTTCTTTGGACCATTGTCTGATCCGGAGTACGGTGCCACTCACGCTCCAATCGCAGTTGCGATCTGCAGCTTGCCGCCGTGTTTGGCACTATAGGTCGGCGGATTGGGATGGGATGCGGTCTTTTTTGCATCGTACTCTTGGGGGTGGGTTTGCTTCTCGCCGGAAGATCCCAGCATTGTTGCCGATTCTGTTGCTGATGTAGTACTTCAGGGTATGGAACTTTTTATTCCATCCTCTGTAGTACCCATCGGAGGCAGGTCCAGGTCTCTCTTTGCATTCAACCCGACTCTAGATGACGGAGGGAACACACCGCCGACCATCCCGCGATGTGAGTGCTCCATGCCGGATGTTACGGTTTACACAGTGCTCGGTTCGCAAAGCACTCTTCTCCCTGGACGTCAGCAAGTCGAGTGTGTTCGATGGAGCCCCCCTCCCCCCGCATTGTGCTGAAGACATGTGCTCGGGAGTTCGCACCGGTTTTATCGCGTTTTTGCCGGTACTCTTACTCCCAAGGCGTAGTCCAGAATTCATAGAAGACAGCTTTGGTCCACCCGATCCCTAAAAAGGCGACCGTTCAGACCCGTCCAACTACAGGCCTATCGCCATCACCTCTTTGTTCTCCAAAATAATGGAATGCGTTATAAACTGCCAGCTCATGAGGTACCTTGAGGATCACCAAATAGATTAGCGGATAGTAACCACCAGTACGGTTTTCGTCGGGGTCAATCAACTGGTGATCTTCTGCTCTACTTAACACGTGGTAGAGCCATGCTGCAGCTGTATTATTGGTATAGTTGCAGCACGAATGGGTCGGCTCGAAGGGGAAGAACCACGCTCTCACAGAATATCAGCGTAAAATAGCAGCTTAACCCTGCTGTGTTTCGTATGGTGAGTGTAGAGAACCGGAGACCCTTTTTACTGGAAACGAGGCACTCCATCTTAGTCCTCATGGGTGACAACGCATCTGCATTTTGATTCGTAATCGAGGATAGATGTAGATTTCTATGGACCACAGCAACCACTTACCATCGGGTGGACTGTCGTTTGTCACTCAATCCTATAAAAGAAAACTCATATATGGGCGGAGGCAGTAGAGTCCAATGGGAAGGCATTGGCCGTTAGTTTGGACATAGCGAAGGCCTTCGATCGGGTCTGGCACAAAGCGCTTCTTTTGAAGCTTTCTTCCTATGGGCTTCCCGAAAATTTGTGCAAATGGATCACCAGTTTCCTGGCTGATCGGAGCATCAAGGTCGTAGTAGACGGTGCATACTCTGATTTGAAGCCTATCAACGCTGGTGTTCCACAAGGCTGCGTGCTATCACCAACGCTGTTTCTCCTTCATATTGTAACGAACCCCCCCCCTCTTTTCTTCTATATATACTTATACTTGTATTTCTTTAGAATCTATATCTATTAGATATATAAATATATCTAATTTACGGGACCAGTATATTAATCATACATTGATCTTTCTAAAGCTTTAAATATAGGCCGTTTAATAAATTTATGGCATGATCATCTTAGTTAGGACCCTTATTTACGTAGTGTTTGTAAAGTAACTTAGTTCTTTTAGGTGTATCTTGGAAGAATGAATATTCACGAGAGCAATTGAAAGCTGTTGGTAGCGTCTTATGAGCTAAAGAACCCCGTTCACGAAGACAGAGCTCAAAAAGGTTAAGAACAATAAATTGTCCCTATTCCACTTGTATCTGGTTCACTACTGTCAATTCCTTATTAATTAATCCCTTCCCGCTTGGAAAAGGCTCACAATATTTATATCAAATACCAGATACAAGGGCTTCGCTCTCCCACATTTTTAAAAGAATGTGGAGGAGGCACACGGCTCCACACACGCCGTGCACCGTGAGCGCCAACCATTTTAATGCGCTACCCCCGTATGGTACGCTAAGTTGGGAACTGGACCGTGGTCCACAGCAAAATAACTGGCGAACCAGTAAAAGAGGACTTGGCCCCTTGATAGTGCGTAAGCACAAGCATCGACCGAAGTCGCGCATGTCAATGCGTGTAAACGCCATACAGAATACGATCAAATCCAGCCACAGTGAATGTAGGTCACACGGGTTAGGCAACAATAGGCACACTGGCCATAAAAAGCCCTCCGTGAGCGCTACCACATGCCAGACCGCCGTTCCTGCAGACGTGATGTAAGTGTAAGGCATCACCACCAATTGCATGGTCAGCACGGCCAATTGACCGCAGAGCGTGTCATGAGTCTACCGCTCACCTCAAGGGAATGGGGTCCCACGTTGCGCGACTTTCAGCCGTAGCCTTGAGGGCCTCCTCAGATTCTCCCTCCAGCTACCACCCGCATGAGGTCGACACATATGCTCCACCAATCAATACAATGGCAGATATAGCCAATAGGCAGTTATAAGATATAAGTAATAATTCGCCATCAGAAAGGGTTTGTGTCACTGACGTTGAGTATATGCATTTTTCGATCATGTTTGTCTCACCCACCAACAAGTTGCCTTCAATATTTCAAAGGTGGGAACTTTATAGAGATATATTATTAAGTTGTTATATAAAACATCATGGAGGACAGACAGTCTGCAGCCCCGCAATGAAGGGACCCGACTTGGGCAAAGATACTTAGGTTGTGAGTCAAACCATGACGCAGAGAGCGCCATTGAGAATAGCGACCCGCCAAACAACCATCGCAGAGACGTAATGCTGCAGAATGCAAAACGCATCAATACGACTATTGTCGGGCTTACACGATCCCAAGGTCCCCCATACAGTCCCAGCAGACAGCACTACCCGCAAAATACCGCTAACGTGTCACAGTAACACGCCACTAAGACGTCAGTAGCCAAAACTCCACGTATCATAGCGCTATTGCCCTAAGACATGGAGTTGAATATGCTTGCTGCACTTAAAAGTACTACCAAGCACACTCATCGCAATCCGAAAGATAGCCGACGTATCATAACGCTATACGCTAGGACGCCGCCCACAAACAGTAGGGGTGTACGATGTCCACGGGCAAGTTGTATTGCTACAACAAACCAGCTTACCACCGACACTAAGATGATATGTCTAGGACACATCGATTAACCACCAACGTATCATAGTAACACGGTACTAAGACGTCATTAGTCAAAACTCCACGTATCATAGCACTATTGCACTAAGACATGGAGTTGAGTATGCTTGCTACACTTAAAAGTACCGGAATTCCGAAACGGAATCTCGAAACGGAATTCCGTATGTATGTGACCGGCCTTAGACAGAGTCAGTTATGGAGGAAGTTACGTGATGCGGGAGTGCCGTCATTATGTATTAACATATTGATCGCATAGTATAGTAGGCAAATTAATGTAGTAAAGTGGCGTGATACGTACTCTGAGGAATTTCTCCTACAATGCGGTGTGAGGCAGGGAGGGCTAACATCGTCTCCCCTTTTTAATCTGTATGTTGATCAGCTGATCGACGAGCTAAGAAGCACCAGACCGGCACATTGGTTTTGAATGCTTAATAACTTAAGTTATGCTGATGATATAGTGATTTGAGTCCCTCGAGTGGTACGCTGCATGCATTACTCCAGATATGTGAGAAATATGCGATGTAACCTATTGTACCAATAAGTCTGTTTGTTTGCTTTTTAAGAGCGGTAGGGTTCAACCTCATATCCCCCAGTGTATTTGTGTAATTCGCAATTGGAGTAGGTAACGACGTTTAGATACTTGGTTCATATTGTTACTCAAGATCTGGGTGATGGTTCCGATATGAACCGCGAGCGACGTTCCTTGTCAGTGCATGCGAGCGACGCTTTTAAAGGTGTTCTTATGCCTACAAACTGGCGTTGTTTTCAGCTTACTGTCAGCCACTTTACACTCCTCAGCTGTGGATGAATTACATTAAAGAGGTATATCGCAGGCTGAAGGTGCAGTATAATGATTCGTTTCGCGCATTGTTCCGTTAGGCACGATACTGTAGCGTGTCCCAGATGTTCGCTGAGGCCCGTGTCGTTGGTTTGTATGCGCTGATCCGTCACCGTATCGCGCGATTTAGAAGTTCTGTTTTTGGGTCGCAGAATAATCTCATCAAAATTTATTTTTTTCATTTAGTGATATTTTTAGTAGGTGTTCAAATTAATTAATATCTAAATAATAATATTTAATAATGTTAATAACTAACCAATAATAAGAATTAAAATTTAAAGTATAATGTAAAAAAATTATTTTGTAATGGATCAATGTTGTTTGTATGAAATAAATTATTATTATTATCTTAATTACTAATTTTCATTAATCATACTCGTAAGTACATTAAATAAGGTATTGCAACGCGAACCGATTGAACATGATCGAAGTTACGGATAGGCGGTACATAAAAAAACTTTTGTAAGTTTATGTGTACTGTCGGATGTATTAAATAATTATACTTTGTAAAAATAAATAAATATTGCACTAGCATGCACATTTCCAAGAATTCATTAGTGATATAGCATATAGCGATAACATGCCTTTATAGATTTGAAGATTTATCATCTAAATTCTAAAAGATTTGTCTATTCTCAACAACCGGAGTTTGGTAACAGTGGACTCGTCTGTGGTATTTGTATTATAAATTTTTCGATGGATTATCCGTTTGAGGTGGTATTGGGAAAAGAAGTTCATAATTTTCCCTTTACTTTAATCATGAGCAGACATGTTTCAGGTGATTGTGCTTAATTACTTAAAATCGTTCTTATGTTATTTCGATACAAATATTTTAGACACCCGATCTTAAACACCTATACTGGCGACGAGAGCAGCTTCAGAGGATGAGAAATATGTGGGACTGCTCGCTAATCCCCCTGTCTATTACATCAAAAACTTCATCCCCTATTTTTTCTCCCTTAGGGGTAGAATCTTTTCTTTAAATTTATGTGGAACTACCCCTAAAGTATCAACTATTGAATAAATGGAAAAATTCAGCTATTTCAAATATACGAGATTAATATCTTCTCGTGTTTTGAACTTAGTTAAAACGTACTCTTAAAGCCTTTTAAAACATTATTAGCTCTATAAATTAACAGTTATTGGAGACAAAATTTTGTGTGATTAAATTTCTTATATGCGGGCACATACATACATATTATACGTGCAAACACACATCTATCTTAGACCACAAGAATGCAAAATGATGAATATAAAATATGTAGAATAGAAAAGAAAAAGAGAGACAGTGTAGTGTACGTCATCTGGTGCTGCAATCGTCAGCCACCTGCAAACTTGTACAGGCTTGTGATAAAGAAGAAGGATATGAAAATAAATTCATGGTAGTTAATTTCTTTTATTGCATGGTAGAGCCATGCTATGAAAATAAATTGCAATTTCATGCTACTGTGCTCGAATATTATCAGCATTAAATATCAAACCAAAGACCTTTTATTGGTAACGATCCACAGGAGTGATAACGCTGCATTTTGATTATTAATTGAGAATAGATGTAGGTGTCTATGGGCCACAGCATTCACTGATCGTCAAAAGTTTTCCAGTTTGTCAGTCTCTCTTCTATAAAATCATTATAATAATCGATGGATCATTCTCGAAATGGCAGTACAATGTCCGTATAAATACGAGTATTACACAAATAAAGTTGGAGGACTTGTCTGTAATATCTAAGAAACAGCCATTTATTAAGTTCAAGGGTTATTTGCATGCTATTAAACATGCCTATGTTCAGCAGTGGACTTGTGGAGGGCTGTAATGATGATGATAATGAAACATGCATAACCATTTTTAAAATATTTGTCTGTTTGGTCATCTGTCCTAGCTAATCTTCGGAATGACTGAACCAGGGAATGCCAGGAGTGATCTAGATTATGGCTATATTTTATCCGACAATACTGCAAGATGTGAAATAAAACAAACTTCTTTTGTAGAATAAGGGTAACAAACGAGCACATTTATCCTCGATTAAGAATTAAAATGCAGACGGGTTATCACACCTGAGGACTAACATGGAATGCATCGTATCCAATAAAAAGGGTATCCGGTTCTCTAAGAACAGATAAATTAAATGGCAAGGTCGGCAACCTTGTCCAACCTAAGGGCTCATTCTAAAATAATTTACTCCTGTAGGGAGCAACGCAAACGCAACGTTAACGCAAATAAAAACATCTTGTTTTGTCTTTGTGTAATAACAAAGACAAAACAAGATGTTTATTACATGAGGCATGCATACAGTCAAATACATAAGTCAGTAGTTATTACAACAATAAGTCAATAACTATTAGTGTGATCCTTGGATTTGTATTTCTTCCGACAACTTGATAAATTGAGCTTGAATCTAGCTCATAATTTAGTACCAGTCCTCATACAATGGTCCAAATTTACATTTGTCTTTCTGCGTCTATATTTTAATTTTAAGTGTTTCTTACTTCGATTCTTCTCGACGCTGTTCTGGCTGACAATGGTATCACTTCAATAGCCGCAATAACTTCATTTTTGTCTTTAAGATTCTGAAAAACAGAATCAGCAGCTGCTAAGAAACCTTTCTTTATTTATTCCTTTAATGATGTAATAGTGCTACTATTGCTGCTTTCCGAAATTTGAACTGGCCTGGTGAAAATACTTTGTTGTTTTGTTACATTTGTCTTCAATTCACAGACAAATTTCTTCCAGATCTTAATATTTGGTGAAAAACTACTGTACCACGACCCATGCAGAGTATTGAAGTGTCTTTCAATGTTACTTCTTTTAAGTAAATACTTTTTCCGTTAAACTTAATAAAAAAGAGCTATTCTTCCCACTCTTTATTAAAAAAGTAAGTCCTTGGTCTTTTACTCGTGTTAAAAAGACCATATAACAATTCAGGTATACAAATATGTAGCTAAAACTAACAACACAAACATGCGACTACTTAACTCTGACCTGACTCAATCGGGCGGATGTGGGCGAGGCGGAGGGGAGGTTCGATATGATAGTTACTTTTTTCGTTTGCACGCTTTATTCCGCCTAGCCGTTACCGCTTGCCGATTTGTGCTGATAGCCGAAAGTTGGCTCATTGAAAGAAACGATGTGATTTTATTAGGGCGCATTAAAAAGCCGTCGTGGGCGCACGCGCGCCCGCGGTAACAGCTTTGCCGACCCCTGTTGTAAACTATATTATGAGATATAAAACAGTATCGAACAAATATTTTTGGTTTACAATTTTAAACAAAAACGACCTTTATAGACCTTTATCGACCATATAGTTCTTATGGCAGAATATAACCTAAGCACTATGCTCAATGACCTCAATAGTTTTTCGCAACGGATAGGTCTTAAGATGAACATGGACAAAACAAAAATCATGTTTAATGTCCATGTCACACCTATGCCGGTAGTTGTTGGGAACACTAAGCTCGAAGTTGTTGACGAGTATGTTTACCTGGGACAAATAGTCCGACTAGGTAAGTCCAACTTCGACCGAGAGGTCAATCGACGGATTCAACTCGGTTGGGCAGCGTACGGGAAATTACGGCACATCTTCTCGTCAGGTATACCTCAAAACTTGAAAACGAGACTGTACACCCAGTGCGTGTTGCCAGTGATGACATACGGAACTGAGACGTGGTCCTTCACTGCTGGCCGGATGAGGAAGCTCAAGGTCGCTCAGCGAGCTATGGAGAGGGCTATGCTCGGAGTTTCTCTGCGTGATAAACTCAGAAATGAGGATATCCGCAGTAGAACCAGAGTGACCGACATAGCCCAACGGATTAGTAAGCTGAAGTGGCAATGGGCCGGCCATATAGCTCGAAGAACCGACAACCGATGGGGAAGAAAGGTTCTCGAGTGGCAGCCTCGTACCGGCAGGCGAAGTGTAGGGCGTCCCCCCACTAGATGGAGTGACGACCTGGTAAGATTTGCAGGAAGTCGATGGATGCAGGTGGCTCGGGACCGTGCTTTGTGGCATTCTTTGGGGGAGGCCTATGTTCAGCAGTGGACTTGTGAAGGGCTGTAATGATGATGATGATGAATAACTAGTAGCGCGTAGATCGACCGGCGTTAGAGAAAAAGCTCTTTTAATGGCAGCCCCTTACATCATCCAGTCTAGAGCACGTCGCACTAGACGAAATGAAGTGACTACGTGACAACGCATGTATGCAATCGATGGATTCAGATGATTCAAGCAGTTTCTTTGAGCTAGTTTTTACAGAAAGCCTTTGTTTAAAAGTAGAATGAGGATAGTGAAAAAAAATGTGTATATAAATGTAGTAGTTGAAAAATTTAATTAAACAAATTTGTACAAAAAAGGGTTGAATAATATTATGGAATACATGAACGAAAACAGCTCCTTGAAATGAGATGATCGCTAGAAACTTGTTTCTAAATTAACTAATATAAATAATTGTAGGATACACCTAAACTAATTTATTAAGGCTTTAACTAGACTGAATGACCTTGACGAAACGGCGATCGCAGAGATTTTAGCCGATGTCAACACCGTCTAGCAACTACGTTCTGTATTACTTATAAAAGTGCAAAGATTAATTAGACTGCAGAGATGACAATTATATAAATGATTATGCCTGCGCATCACTGAGAATTATGTCGCGGTTACGCATCTTCAATTACATTGCACGGTGTGGTGCTGTAGCTTTGTCAGGTAGGCATCACGAGCTATCAAGTGTTCAAGTTTCAAGTACGTAAGAATTTTTATTATATATATATGTTAAATCGTATTTATTTGTGTCGTATTAAAAATATATCGTCAAAGCGTTCGCAGTAAATTTTCCCGGGTTTGATCCCCGACAGCACGAATGAAATTTGTAATTGCAATTTTCGTCAACACGCATTGGGGAAGCACGACGGGCATTTCCTTGCCCTAAAACCCTCTCAGAAATAAAAAAAGAGTCCTGTGCCCAGTAGAGGGACTTGTATAGTCTATTACTTTACTTTGTAGCAATATTTATATTCGTTTCAGATATAGAAGGGTGCTGACAAAAATATCATGTGGAGGCGACGAAAACGTAAAACATCTTTGTACCTAGATAAAACGTTCGAAAGATTGTCAGTCATGTCATACGCCACATTTTCTATAGAGCGTAGAACATTGCAGATAGGGCAAAATAAAAAATAATCCAATATATTATGGGAACTATTTATTAATAATATATACATTTATAGGTATTTATAATATAAAAAAATGAACAAGCTGCAAGGTTCAACTAATAATGTTTTTTGTAAACACAATCGTAAAATTCCTGTTTTAATTTTTACCAATGGTTAATTGATGTAACGTAGTCAAGATCACTTCATATAAAATATATTTAATTAAAATTGACAAGTGACCTATTTGGCCTTCTACTTACAACTCGGCGGAAATTTGAAAAGAAGATTTTGTCTTTTCACACAAGTATTGTTTACAACTGGCGTGGTTTCGAAAAGCGTGATTAAGTGTCAGCGGTATATAATCAATTAAATACTGAACTTTATTGAAATTTATTTTTTTATTTATTTTTGTTATATTTTCTTAAAAACTGACGCCATCTCACTATTTTATTATTTGTTTTTTTTTGTACGCATAAGGATAAATTAGACTAAGTTAGATTAACTTGGATAAGTTTATATTTTTTGTAATTTTATCACAAAATTTCCGCAATAAATTATTACCTTTTCTACAGTGATTCTCTCCTCTTAGTTTCGGCGTGACTGTAGGATGTTATAGTGAGTCACCGTCAGTTACTAAGCGGCCATAAATCATTATATGTATGTAGACGTACATATATACATTTTTTGATTTTAATATTTATGTTTCTTGAATTTTGATTGATATTTTGAAACCTGGTAAAATTACTTTTTTCCATACCAATTGATGGGCCTGAGTATAATGCCAGTTATGCTCTATGGCTGAAGTTATTTTTTATTTTATGCTCAATTGCAGACAAAACAATATTGATTGCGCATTTCTAAAAAAAATTTTACCTCTTCTCCTTCTAACAATAGCTCCTGCACCTGACACGGCGTAATAGTTATTATTATCTATAAGACCATTTGGGAAAACAGTTTTTGTTAACAGTTATGAGTGTAACATTTTATCAGCTGCTTTCTTTATAGTGCCTTGAGCAACACTTTGCCGGTTTCTGTACAGAAAATGATGCTGGCTTTGCAAATACGGATGGCCGCTACCATTGAATATAATTCCCGCTATGTTACACTTATTTACATAGAAACTTTAATTATCATTTGCATAAAATTCTAAATAGCACTTTTTACACAAGAAAGTAAACTTTTAGATCAGTCCATTTTGTTTTTCACTAATTAATTAAAAAGTAAAACAAACCAATAGGGCCGGGAATTAAAATTTCTTGCAACTTTTTATAGAAAAGCATGACTTTATCATAATATAAAAGTCAATCATTTAGCCATGTGATAAAACTTTTAAGTGTGCCAGTCAAACATTAATGATGATGTTCGGGTCATTATACTGGAAATAGTCTTTTAAATATTTTGTAGTACAATTGATAATCTTCAGTATGATTGACCGTGTATATGACTTTTATAAGTCTATGTTATTTTTGATGATAATTATTATTGCAGATAAAAGCCCTTTCACATTTATTTTAGTCTCGAATTAAATTAATCAAAATGAAAATAATAACATTGGCTTTTTATAACTGATCTTTAAATGTAAAACACTGACTTGAAATTATATAATTATTGGCATTTTTTTAATTCATTGAATTTTTCTAAGATTTTGCTGAAACTCTACTGGTAAAAAAACCATATATATATATATATATATATATATATATATATATATATATATATATATATATATATATATATATTACTGTTCTTGATGAAAATAATGTATGCGCGTTACATCGCATCCCATCAAGAATTTCTAATGTAATTCTTGGTGTAAAGCTAAGACGTGATAATAACTGTAAACAATAGAATAACAAAATAATGAAAACATATACATTTACATACAAAACATTTACAAAAATACTTGCTTTATAACCTTATAAATATTATTTGACCGTAATAAAATAAAACAAGGTAGTCTTGGGCATGAAAGTAAAAATAAATATTTTCGATTATTTTTGCAATATCTAACAGCCGGATCAGCGGGCGATCTAAAGATGCTAAATTTCAGCAAGCACTGTCAAATTCAATAGGAGTGACAGAAAAACGGTTCTTGATATAGAAAGGTAAATAAATTATTTAACCTATAAAGTAAAATCACTTTATTACAAATCAAAATAGCCCAATAGCTTTATTAACATGAGACATAATTGTACGAGTGCTTACAATACTTAACATTATTTTACTGAAATCTCAGAAAGTTTTTTTTTAAATAGAATAAGGGTGACAAACGAGCACACAGTCCACCTGATGGTAAGTGGTTGCTACGGCCCATACACATCTACATCTATCCTCGATTACGTATCAAATTGTGGATGCGTTGTCACCCGTGAGGACTAAGATGTAATGCCTCGTTTCCAGCAAAAAGGTCCTCCGGTTCTCTACACTCACCATACGAAACACAGCAGGGTTAAACTGCTATTTTACTTGTTATTCCGTGAGAGCGTGGCCCTTCCCCGGTCGAGCCGACCCATTCGTGCTACAACTATACCTAATAAATATAGCTGTAGCATGGCTCTACCACGTAAAAAAAAATTGACGTTGAAAATTTAAGTATTTTTAGAAGCAACTTTGCAATTATTTTCTATTGAGTTAATTTTTGTGGAATCGTGTTTTGCAAACCGCCACCTGAAATACGTACAATTTTTTTTCGATAATGACGTGAAATTACAAAACCATCCCCATGCATTTCAATGTGGCTCTATACAGCCTCTTAATATGAACATACCTCGGATTTCAGAGAAAATGGAAGATATAATATTATATTATTACTGTTCCGTGTGAGGAAACCTTTATACTTATATATATATTCTCATCATATTTTTATGGTTGGTTAGAAAAATTATATCTAAATGCAAACTTTCACAGGGTAAATTTTTTTTTACTATTTTTACCCAGCAAGTAGTAAAGCAACTACAATCTCATCGGTAAGTGTTTATGTAGTCTAAGATGGTGAAATGCACTGACTTAACAAAAACCTATTCACTCTTGCCTAATAGTACTAGGTAAGTATTATTTGCGACCTATTTGTGTGTGTGTGTGTGTGTGTGTGCGCATGCTTGCGCGCGTGTGCGTGCGTGTGTGTGTGTGTGTGTGTTTATGAAGAAAAGCGTATGAAAATACGTGAAGAGGAATAAAGGTTGAGTACTAATTCGCTTACCTGTACGAGTTTGCCACTCGAGGACTTTTCTTCCTATTTTTTATATGTTTTCCAAGTTATATAGCTAGCCCATTGCCATTTCACTGTAATATTCCGTTGAGCTATGTCAGTTACTCTGGTTCTAATGCAAATACCTTCATTTCTAACTTTATCACGTAGAGAAACCCCTCTCCAATTTAAAATTTTTACATTTTTTAGATGATAGTTTGTCTAACAAAAAAAAACCATAAACCCAAGAATGTCTTTATATAGTTATTTATACTTAGGTAAGCACCATTCTTTTATTTATTTAAATTGTTTGATTTAATTTGATAACAGTGTACCTAAATGTAAGTGTCTGTATCTTTATTTCTCTCCCCAATAATATTTTATAAAGTCATACTTATAAAACAGCGTTTTATTGTAATACATAATTATAAAATTCATTATCAACTAATTAGTAAAAATATGCAACAATAAAATTGCATAGGTATTAAAAACTATCGCAATCTTAGTAACGAGAGCATGTTCGTCGTTCCACATCTAAATTATATAAAAATGCATTTTTCAATTTCACTAATCAACGTCGCCGCAAAAATTTCTTCTTCTTTGGGCACTTTAAAAATTCATTTATTTAGAAAATAATATTTACAGTTACCAGTGTACAGATATTAACTAAATTAAGTATTTCTAGTCATAAAAATATTTATAATTGAGTATAAACTTTTAAAAAACTAATATATATTTGAACGAAGTCGCTCCAACACCGACGTGCGGTCCACCCTCGACGATGTCCGAAAACGGACTGTGACTGTGACAGAGCTTACATAGCGACGGAGCATGCGCGCTCGCGTAAATATATTCAATTTCAGGGAAAATGATATATTCTCTTATAAAACGGGTAATAAAAATAAAACTCTGAATTAAAAATATTAATATTTTTAAGACCTTTTTTTAAGTGTAAGAACTATTTAAAAAGCTTGTGCCGTTTTGGAGAAATTTTGCAAAATATGACAAAGATAGGTACTCTTTGGGGATTTTTTTTCTAATCAGGGGTTGACAAAAATACAATTTTGTTAAATTAAAAACATTTACCAAATCTTCTTTTGTTACCCTCTATTTTTCTTTGTGGATTAAATGAACAGTTATTGAGATTTTTTTACTTAAATATCCTAGATTTAGGCATTTCAACTACTGTTAAGGCCTTAATTTAAAAAATACACCCGCTGAAATTCTAACGGATTCTACTCAAGACAAAGGCATTTTTCGAACCTGGGATAGTTAAAATATTGACGTATAAGCATTTGAACAATTACTTAAGTCACCTTACAAACAAAAAAAAATTAAATCTAAACCAGTTCTTCCATTTGGGCGCTACGATGCCACAGACAGACACACAGCCACACGTTAAACATATAACACCCCTCTTTTTCATCGAAGGTTAGTAAAATAATCTTTCTTAAATATCTATTGTTTTGGCCAAATATAGGCATTTGAGACGCCACCCAATCACGTTGGACTTAGCGAATCACCCGATGGTGTCGAGATGAGGTAACGCCGACGGCGAGGGGGGCGACCGCGTGGCGCAGGCAGTCGCTCGACGCGCGGGCTGTCGACAGTAGCTCGAGGGCAGCGGTGCAGTCAATTAGCGTATCTCGGTGACCGCTGCAGATATTTCGCGCGACCGGTTTTTGGGTTATGGTCTAGATTTTTAGAATTTGTGCACGTTACTTCGCTACGTAATTGTGGTTTCGTGAAAACCGCCTCAGTTTAGTTTGTCTAGGTTTTAAGTTCGTGACAAGAGGCTTGTATTGTATTTGACTGATTAAAGTAATTTCGTTTGAAAGTAATTGCGCCAATTATATAGTGATTGCGTGTTGAAGTGCATTTTGCAATATTTAACTTGCTCGTGTGACGTGGAATTTTGCACGCGCGCCGAGTAGTGATACGGTTGATTTTGAATTCTTATTGCGGCGTAGTATTTAATATCGATCGAAGAAGTTTAGTTGTTGTTTGTAACGCTGAACTTTGTGACTCATGAAGAGATCGCGTTAGTTCCCTATTTGTAATTTGGTGATAAATGAATCCGGAACCTTGAATATTGAACTTTGGACTACTGTTCGTTACTTGCGTCGGGTGCCACGTGTTTGATTTCGATGAACGTTGAATTAGTTGAATTGAAGTTAGTTAAATGTACAATAAAGTTGATAGACTGAAATAGTGAAATGAAGAAAGAAATTGTCCATTGGGGACGCCTGCTGGAGTGATGCAGCATTGTGGGGCAGCATGAAAACCGGCCGCTGCAAGGTCACCTCAGCTGGGCCAGGTCACCTACATATACACACCACTAAACACCACTTTACATGTACCTACTCTACCTACGGCCTAACCGAGCCTTGGGGCGGTCTTAGATTCGGATCCAGGTACGTACTATTTATTTTCCTATCCTTCTCCCGATTGTATAGTATGATAGGTCATTTGTCCATAAAGCCATTTGGGCCCGAACCCTCGGCTGTCCGTCGAGGAGGCTACTATGGGCCCTAGCCAAGGCGACCTTTGCAGGGGCAGCTGTGGGCCGTAAAATCTATACAAATAAATAAAATTGAAGTGTCTGTTTGTAATGTCAAAATTACAGCTTTATTCTAAATGCATATGAAAGTATATACGGTACTAATAACAAAAATACAATTTTAAAGTTTTTGTCTGTCTGTCTGTCGGTCTGTCTGTCTGTTTGTTCCGGCAAATCTCCGAAATGGCTCGACCGATTTTGACAGGATTTTGAGAAGATTTCACTGGCAGATAGCTGATTTCACAAGAAGTAACTAAGGCTACTTTTATTTTGGAAAAATAATTAGGGTTCCGCGCAAAAAAATTAAAACCCCAAATAACACGCGGGCGAAGTCGCGGGGAACAGCTAGTTATATAATATAATCCATGATATGTTATTTTTTGTTCATATAAAACGTATGTTTCATAGAAATGTTATTTTTAACAGTATAATACGAAAATCAACACGAATTTATATTAAATTCAGCGCACGCTTGAATTTATAAACATACTTGACATTCAAGACAGTATTGATTTCTGCCATCCTGTGTGGATGTCGCCTTAGTTATGATCCACCAAATAAACATAGTATAAGCTTGCTAAACTCATTTCAATATAATACAATAGTTTCGGTAAGGCATATGATTCTCGCCTTCAACGTATAACAGATAATAATGGGGAGTTTATAATTGTTAATTATTCTAAACCTTTATTACAACTTGAAACAACGTGGGCAGAGAAAGTCAATTAATGGGCTTAATTACAATTTATATAGTTAATAATAGTAATCGACTATGACTATGGCTATAGAAATCTGCCTTTATCATCAATTAAGATATATCACTGTAATAAAAAAGAAAAAGCATGATCTCAGATTTCTTAAATTATCAATAAATTCTGACATTTATAAAAACTTGAGTTGAATATAATGAGAATAAAATATATTTTGCTGTAGATTTATCCTTAAAAAAGCTAATACGAAAATAGGGAGTTAAGTGCTTGCTGTAAGCGTGTGCACCATGGTACATGAGCGACCCGAGTTCGATCCCCGCCGGCACTTCGAGCTCGGCAGTGAAGGAAAACATCGTGAGAAAACAAAAATGTCTCAGAAATAAAATATTTTGAGGACACGTCATTGACACAACGCACTGAGCAGTGGGACGGTCTAAGTTAGACCGTCCCACTGCTCATATTTTAAATAAAATTAGTTTTCAATGAGCATACTTAAAAGAAGATCTGTGGCTAGTAGTAGGACAGATATAAGCTATATTTATACTTTTTACTTTCTATAAAACCAAATTAAAAGGGGCATTTACAATAAAGTACAATTAAGAACTCATATTAGTTGGATATTTAAACTAGGATTTTCAAAGACGCGCGTAGATTTGAACTCTAACTTTTCAAGCCAGAAATTAAAGCGGATTTGAAAGTTCGGTAACCAAGCCCCTTTGTGGTATTACGTTAGCGCTATCTACGATCAACTTAGTGAGAGCAAGTAACAATTTATTTTCCAAGAGTAAGAGAACAAATCAAGAGAGAGAGAAAATGTTTAAGAGAACTAAACAGAAATATTTCCATTCTCTGTATGTATCATATCAGTATAATACCTAATCCTAAAAAAAACTATAAAGGTTATATTTTTTATTGGAATTTACTCCTTAAGAAACGATTTTCATATACTATACATTACTACGTAATGTCGTGCGCAACTTTTCTTGCGCAGCCCCAAGCACAGAGTACTCTCGGCAGTACTACTTTATATAAAGACATGCCGAGTTTTGATATTAAATATTATATAATCGTTCGTAAGGAGTAAACTCCAGTCGTGCGTCGAAACTGACACACACACTTTTTTCCCTTGTAATATAAGAATTCTATCTATTGATTACCGTTACACCGTTGCCGTTACAGCCTATTAAAGTCCACTGCTATCCCCCATATGAGGCAGTCCTATAGGCATCTCCATAGGGTTGCCTCGTATGGGGGATATTTGCCATAATTGCTATGCTTGAGAAGTGGGTCGTGGTCGCAATTTATTTTTAATTTTTAGTCGTTATTAGGAAGACGCCTCTGGCCATCTCCTGATTTGTTTCCGTCTGACGCCTCTAAAGGCACCCACGGGATGATATGGGATTAGTGGATATTATTACACCGCCACTACACGGTCCTATATTAATTGTTTATGTAATAAAAACACTAAAATAAAATAAGCGAAATTTCGAGATGTTTTTAACGAATAAAATGAATGAAATTTAATATCGTGTGTGGCCTGGCCTCCGCTAGCCATGATTATATCACAGATTGGGTATGCTTAGGATCTGAGATTATTACTATTTTGTATTATCTGGCGCTTTGTGGAGGTGATTGCTCCGGTTTTACGCCTCATTTATATATATCCCACACGTAATCGATTGGTATAAGGCCAGTCTCGTGCATATAAATGTCTAAATAATATACAAAACAATGCGCACGGGCGATATTATTCATAAAAATAAAATTCTCTCCCATATCAATCAATCCGAGTTCAGCCAGGTTCAGGAAGAATTGATGCATCGAACAACGGAACGACCGCTTGTTAGTTAGCTAACGCTAAGACTCCTTCCCCCCGAACGGATTCCCGCCTTGTCGTGAAGGGGAGGCTTCGTAGCCCGTACAATTCAAAAGCGTACATCTCATAATAAGTTCTTTCACAAATTTGTTGCACCTGTGCCCTGCAAAATATACGCAATAGTACTGATGTATCGAAAGCAGCTGTCTGAGTTCGCAAGAGTACATCAACATCTGTTGATAAGAGAACTAAGTTTTATGTTTTGTATTATATGAAACAAAAGGAATTTAATAATTATTACAAATAAAAAATCTTGTGTGAAACCTTCAAATGACATGAGATATAGGACAAAAACATTTCACAGCAAATTACTTATTTAATTTGATAATTTTCAACCACAAATGCGACAGAAAATATAACCTAAAAGTTTAAGTTTGTAGCAAATAAATGTTATAATCATTATTTTAAATCACGTACAGCCTTTTCTTTTTTTTTGCGGATGGAAAATCATCAAATGACGCCTTTCGCTCTGGGTGGAGCGGAAGGGAGTGTCAGACTTTTACTGACTAAAAACCATCCGTGTTCCTTCAGTGCCCTTACGTTCCGGAGCCGCGGTATCTCTTTCGAACAGCCCGCAGCCCCGGCAGGCGTCGGCCCTTGCGGGCTTCACACTGCTGACAGCTCTTTGAGGCGCGCGTGGAACAAAACGCGCCGTCGACACGGCCTGTCGTCGTTAGACGGACGGACGGCGAGTTACCCATTGCTCGCCGTCCACAGGCCCGCGCCTACGGTGGCCGGGGGCCACGACGTAGCCCCCGACGCCCGGGGCGTCTCCCGCGGCGGCCGGGAAGGAAAGCTGCTGCTCTCTCCTTCTCCCGCTCCGCCACCTCCTTCGCTAGCATCACTGCTTTAGCACACTGAAGGTGGTGACGGCATCCCATTCCGTCTCGCTCCGGACCATGGCTTCGACCAGGGCCGGACGCGAGAGGTCGCCGCCGCCTATCGCCGCTACGAGGACACGGCGGTGCTCCGCCCAGGCAGGGCACACCTCCACGGTGTGCTCCACCGTGTCCTCCGGTCGATCCTCGCAGTGGGAGCACCCGGGCGTTTCCTCCCGCCCGATTCGGTGCAGGAACCTCCCGAACACACCGTGTCCGGTGAGGACCTGCGTCAGGCGGAAGGTGAGGATGCCGTGGTGTCTCTCAAGCCACTCCTCAAAGAGGGGTCTTATCGCCGCTATAGTGGCGTGCCCAATCACGTACAGCCTAAATTTTTGTATGAATTAAATTAAAAGAATATTATTTTTTTTTCGACTAAAATTGCTTTGTAATAGCGACCGACGTCTACTGAAGTCAATCAATTTTTGTTCAAGCAACAAGGAAACTTTGGTAACCCTTTGGCGGCATAAACGTTATGCTCCTGTGCGACCTCATGCAGCTTCCGCCAGGAAGTTAGCATTAGTATTTGTTAACAAGAAAGTCTTTCCTGTTCCAGCGCCGTGCGCTTTTAACATCAAATATAATTAAAAGCACATAGTTTACACTTCAGCCCAGAAATAGAGACAACTTGAATGATCCATAATTTATTTTTTGTTTTTATGTGCCTTTATAAAAGCGTGTTTTTCTAGTGCTTTTTAAACTATTAATTTATTTTATACTTTTTGGTCGATAACGAAATATTTTTATCATTTATACATTTATTTTAAGTAGGCGAATGAGCCCGCATCCTCTCCATCTCCGCCAGTGCGTCTGTATTGCATTTGTCAGCTTAGAACAATCTAGCTTTTCAATCTGGAGACCACTAAGTAATTTTACTCTACTTAGGGCCACATACGCCTGTCCAGCCGCAAAAGTACGGGACCCTAAGTACACCACTGCGTAGTCTACCGTACAGCCTTGCATCTTGGGCACGGTAGATGCCCAACTTAAAATCACTGGGAGCATGCGCCTTTCCACTTTCCACTTTCCGGCTCCATCATCAGATCAGTTCGACAGTACCATATTATTGTAATGTCATCAGAACTACATATAGCTTCCAATTTTCATTACGCTACGATCTTTGGAAGATGGTTAAATTAGTTACCTTAGATTCCAGTACAGAGTTACATACAAGTCGACCTAATAAATACGCGTTAAAAATTGATTAACTCCCAAGGTGGTACGTAAAATAGACTAATTTTATATAAATCGGTAAAGTATGAAATCGTGGATTGTTATTAATGGTATGGATATGATAATTTTATTCAATATAATTAACTTTATTAATTTGACTAGCTAAAAGTACAACTTTGTAATGGTTCGCGAATTTTTATAATTAATAACATTTAAAAAAGAATTGTTCTGCAAACAATATATTATTGACCTTGGCCAGATATAGATCTAACTAATTTGTCCCAAAACAATGTCGGAACCTGAGAGGTTATCAGACATTTTTCATCAAGTTATGCTCCATTCATAATTCATAATTAGCGCCATCTGACGTATCTAACGTGATACTACTACAAAGTATTTTTTTTATTTTTCTTGCATATGGCGTCAGTAATACAATAATAAAAAAATGGTAATACCAATTGGGCATGCCCTAAGCGCATTAAAAAAATTACGTATAACATGATTATGGGCTTCAACACCCTCAAAACCATGAAAATGACACCCATAACGAAAAAATTGATACTACTTACTTTTAGTACGTACTACTATTATTTATTCTGTGCTTTTAAAATATTGTAATTAAAAAAAATCTCATTATTATTATAATCAAATATTTAAGAAATTTGGTTATTCGAATATTGTGTATTTGTACAGCGATCTTTTTGAGCCGCTGCAAACAACCGTAACAATGTGCACTCACGACGGTGACTGACGCCGAACTGAGTGACGCAGTCTCTATTTAGTATTAATTTATTCAAACAAGGCTGCAGAATACACCGAAAATTTCACCATTTTGCAGCCGAAAAAAATTTATTATAACTAAACTAAACAAAATTAAACTGCCATTTACATTCAATGGCTTCCCACATGATAGATGAAGAGTTTTAAAAATATATTGAGTTGAACAATTGATATTTTTAAAAGTTATCGTGTTTACAAGCTTTGCGCCCTTGATAAATCCACGCCATAAGCCACTTAAACCCCTTTTTTATTTAAAAATAGCAATTAATCGATTTAAAAAATATATTAATAAGTTCAACAATCATTTATCTTTCTGACAAAGTTCTTTTTATATCACATATATGTATTATATGATTGCTAGATACGATTTCATGCGACAAAATGTTGAAATCTTAATCTTTAGGCCCTAGTGGAAAATACCGACGCGCTTAGGCGCTTACGATATGCAAAAATGTAATTAATGAAAATTGTTATGTCTTCTATTTTTTTCATGTGCATAAAATAATATTTTTATGATTATCAATCTACAACAACACATCTAGACATAAATCGAAAATACTATGTTAAAGTGAAAACCTGAAAGTGTGATAGTTTCTCAGTAAAGTGTACCACAAAAATTCATAAATTGTGGATTAGTAAATTTGCAGGTCTTTATTTTAACACTTAAAAGTTATATTAGTCATATTTAAAGCACTGCACACAGAGGAGGCCGATATAATAGAAAAACACTTTATACTGAACTAGCTGTTCCCCGCGGTATCGCCAGCGTATATCACGCTCTGAGCCGCGCGACATGACACCAGCCTCAAATGTTCACATTCGGATCCCATCGGGCGGCTAGGCGTCGTTCGCTTGCCGAGCCATGTTGAATTATTTTAATTTTTCATTACCACTTAAACTATGATGCATCCAAATAACATGAAAAGTTTATCTTTTTAATTTTTTTTTTGATAATGAAGTAACTTTCTTTCGTAAGGATTAATATGCTATACCATATAATAACGCTCATAAATCACTTTTTAATTTTCATTATTTTTTTGTCACCAAATACCTTATTGTGCCTTATTTATAAGAGTAGTATCGTAGACTTTTTTTAAGATGAAGGAAAGATGTATATTTTTGTAGAACCATTACGCCAGCGCACACGGATTAAGCAGTTGGAAAGCGCTTTTTCTTCCGATTTCCTTAACAATATTTAAGGCTAGCTGAGAGGTGTGACCTATTGCTAGATAGCCTATACTATTCCTCGTGAATCTGGCTATCACAAATCCAAAAAGAATTTTGAATGAAACTACTTTTACGGATTCTATCATGTTTAATTAACTTATTTTTAAATGCCCGACGTTTTGAATGCTTTACAGCACCCATGGTCACGGGAGACTTAGGTGATTGACGTCCCGATGTCAGAGTAAATCCGTAGTATCTTCAGCTTTTTTAATCATTAGTTTTGGTGCGATCTACATAGAATGACCTTACTGTGTCTTGAAGTCTTGCAGTGGTATGCTTGGATTAAGTTTTAAGTTTATTAATTACAGGATCCCATCCCGTGCTCTCTGTAACAAGAATTTTCCCACTAACTGTGAAGGATGATGGTGGGATTCACCGTTTAAATATTGTTCGAATGGTTTTTTTTCTATACACACTGTGAGTGGTAGGATTTCGGATGACTAACACATCTAGGAAAGCTAAAGAATTATTTGTCTCTATTTCCATAGTATGATTTCCATAGTATTTTGAAATAGAGACAAATAATTCTACTAAAACTCTTCCTTCCACAATAGATAGCCAGATGTAAAGCAATGTATGAGTAATACTGCATATTCTGCTGTCATGTTATTTTCCTCTTGTTTCCTAGTTACAATTGAGATGCAGTCTTCATCAGGTAGGCATGTAAATAGAGACTGAACTTCAAGGTTGACCATGCTTTCATTGTCAGTAAGACATAGGTCATTTATCCTGAATTACACACCTTAACCTACATTAAACTACTGTGTAAACGAATGTTTAGTCGTTTTTCCGCAGATTACCTAGGAAGTAGTCGTTGTTCTATAGTTTATCTAGGAAGTCGGCAGATTAACTAGTTAAAGTAAGAAGGGAATCATTTTCGCATTTTAATGGATTCAGCTAGGTAATCCGCAGATTAACATGCGGATTACCTAGCTAATCTGCACTATAACTGATTTACACACATTATACTTTAGAATTAACATATATAATGAAATTGCCAAATGTATTTACCTATATATTTAAATATATAATTTAGATTTATTGAGTACTGCAATAATGTTATTTTGAAGGCAATTTGTTTGTTTTACTTGCATAAAGTAGAGAGACGTTCAACTACTAAGCACAGAATTTTAATTTTAAGAAGGCGTTAAAGGTGGAAGTTACAATGTGCATTGGCTGATATCAGAGTGATCCTCATAATCCATCACCACCGACACCGGTAAAGTTGATTAAAAATTTCAACAGTGCCGGCAGAGCTCAGCCTCGGTTTGCTCGCATAGCATGTAATTAAGTTAGTTAAATTATTGTCAGATAGATCGTTTATCATTCGCTTGTATTTTAATTCATAATTCATTTATTGTATGTCACAAAGTATAAAGTTGTTACAATATATTTACAGAGCATGTGACATCCTGTACGGGCGTAGTATTTTAAGACAAAGTTTAAATGTTACCTAATACAGAATGAAATGAAATTACAATATTTCACTCTCCCAATTCCGCAATTTCAATAGTGCCTCCCATCGGATAGGTCTTAAGATAAACATGGACAAAACAAAGATCCTGTATAACGTTCTTGTCTCGCTGGTAGTTGTTGGGAGCACTAAGCACGAAGTTGTTGACGAGTATGTTTACCTGGAACAAATAGTCAGATTAAGTAAATGCAACTTCGACTGAGAGGTCAATCGACGTATTCAACTCAGCTGGGCAGCGTTCGGGAAATTACGACACATCTTCTCGTTAGGTATACCTAAAAACTTGAAAATAAGACTGTACAAGTAGTGCGTGTTGCCAGTGATGACCTAAGGAACTGAGACATAGTCCACTGCTGCCCGTATGAGGAAGCTCAAGTTCACGGTCCGCATACTTAACCATTAGGCTTTTGTCGCTTTATTTAATAAAATAAAAAAAATTCTATTAAACGTAAACATAAAGTTAATGTAATTTCAATACGTTTGTAAAATAGTCAATCGCGATGGCTAATAGGCGTGTCTGATGGTAATAGGCCTCTCTAGCCCATGGATACCTGCAACTAACCTCTATGGACTTATATGGATTATATGGATGCCATTTAGGATTTCCAGTTAAAAAGTTGTGACAACATGTGCTCAATATGTGCTACTAGCCACATTGGAAAAATATGATCTTAGAGCATAGACTTAGAATATACTGGCGTATAGACGACCTGACAGCCCGAAAACGCGTAACTAATTTTGATTTGTCATTGTGTGCATTGGCTAGTGATGTATATTTTACTTAGAAGGACAATCGAAAAATGATTGTTGCGGTAAAAAGATTTAAAAATAGTTTAGTGCACGAAATTGAATAACTTCAAAAATTAACTGAATTTTTACAATGGTAGTTCTAAAATAATTAAAAAATATTCATACAACATGTTCCTGGGAATTAACTGAACCTACCTGCCTTTTGTTGGATTTTTATTCAAATGTAAAAAATCCCAGGTTCTTGTTGTTTTTTTTTATGTGTTGTCACCCGTGAGGACTAAGATGGAATGCCTCGTTTCCAGTAAAAAGAGTCTCCTGTTCTCTACACTTACCTTACGAAACACAGCTGCATCAAGCTGCTATTTTACGCTGGTATTCTGTGAGAGCGTGGTCCTTCCCCGGTCGAGCCGACCCATTCGTGCTACAACTATACCAGAAATATAGCTGCAGCATGGCTCTACCACGTAGTTGTTGTATGGGCAAGTCTATCGATTCAATATAAACATTCAAGATAACTGTCGTCATTAATTTTGATATAGTTGAATCAATCCCTAGCGTACATCTATACATATAATAAATCTGTAGAAAATTCGTGTCTATAATTCTAATATATTCTTGAAATGACAAGTGCAGGAGACTAAATAAAGGGTTCTGAAGCCAAATTAGTAGTTTTTAGAATTTTTGTCTGTCTGTCTGTCTTTCTGTCTGTCTGTCTGTCTGTGTATTCCGGATTCACGCAAAAACTACTGAACCGATTTACATGAAATTTTGTATGTAGGTTGTGAGTGATCTGGGGCAACATATAGGCTACTCTTTATCCGATTACGGAACTTCAAAAAAGGAAGGTTAAGTATTTTATTTCCTTTAGATGTTATTTTTCTATTATATTGGTTATAGGCGGGATGACGGGTGTTTTTCAAATAACTACCATATTTGTAAATAAAGTTTAAAATATAGTTATAATCTTGGTAAAATAATTTGTAACTACACCGAATTGGTATTCAAAAAAGCGCCATCTATCATCAAATGGAAAAAGTAGTATATTTTGCCTGCAGTTACTAATACGTAAATGAAATAATATAAATAACTTGCATTTATATGATTAAATGATTAGATTTTTAAAATGATAAAAAAATTCTAACGTTTAGTTTTTTAGCATTTTTGTTATTTTATTTTAAATGTGTAATAATTTCAATAGATAATAGTGACGTCTATCAAAAATATGAAAATTGATAAGCATTTATCTCAATTACTAAGAACTGTTTTTATGAAATTTTGAAGTCTACTCCAAGTAAAAAAATATCTACATCTATTTTATGGTGCCAATCAATATTAAATAGGACCAATTGTATGAATTAAATAAACATTATGTTACTTTGTTAAAACTCAATTAACTTTAACTATAAATAAATGTAAAGAGTAAAATGTAAATAATAATAATACATTTTGATTTCAATACTATTTACCATTCTTATGGATACATTGGAATCGGAAGACACGCCCGATATAAAAAAAATAGTAGATGTTTCTAGACATATGTATATATTCACGTGTTTCTGTAGCATGTATACCAATCATCTACGTCTAATAGTAATTTAGAATGAAAACACAATTGACAGACATAGAGACATAGACACCGAAGTGACTAAAAGTGATCGAATTTTTCTAAATTTGGCACGGAACAGCATTTAATGATGTTCCTAAATTCAAGCGCACGCGAGCGAAGCCGCGGGTAAAAAGATAGTATATAATATTTTTTATAAAAATATATTTACCAAATTAATGCAAATTATGAAGAGACGTGACTTTTATTTTTGCAAAATATCAAAATTAACAAAATAATTGAAGACATTATATATTTTAAACAGTACAACATAAATTTTACCCGAAAATAAACGCGTAATAACACTGAAGACGTCTTGAAAATTTACCTGTGAAATGTGCAATTATCAGGATAATTTCTATTATTAACACTACAGTCACTCACAGAACAAGTATCCATTTTGGAAAAAAGTTACTTCCTAAAAATAACCACTATTACACTAAAAAATGCCGTGGTAGCTCAGATGGTTAGCGCTCGCTGTAAGCTTCACAGCACTCAAGCGACCCGGGTTCGGTCCCCGCCGGCACCAATAAAATTGTTGATTGCAATTTTAAGTGCTGATTTACCACGTGCTCGGCGGAGAAGGAAAACATCGTGAGGAAACCTGCATGTCTGAAAATAAGAGAAAAAAATTCGAAGACATGTGAAGTTCGCCAACTGGGTCAGCGTGGCGGACATTTCCTTGTCCTAAAACCCTCTCAGAAATGAGAGGAGGCCTGTGCCCAGCAGTGGGACGTATATAGGCTGTAACTTTAACATTCTAAAAGTTACAAAATATCTAAGAAATAATTCTTGCGTGCTAACTAGTGCAACTAGTTCAAAATCGGTTACAGTCATGAGATTTGGTATCCTTTTCTATCTTGCATTTTTGCCATAAGAAATTTTCTTCTCCCTTGCACACATGTCGTTCTATACGCAAATATATTCTATGTCTTACAGTATTGTTTTTGCAACGAAGTCATTTTATTAATGGGTGTTTTGAAATGAAAATGTAAAAAGTATTTCTTTTTCAAAATAGAAATCTTATAAAATGTACCTAAGTGCCAATAAAAAAAATTTGATTTATCTATATTAAAATATTTTCACAAATTGATATTATTTAGATTTATACATTTTTAAATGGGTCGTTTGCATATTCAATTAAACTTTTCTCTCCTATACGTGTCACGAGCGATCTTTAGCGGGTAAAGCGTGTTCGTGTTATATCACGCTAGGGCTTCAGTTGATCGCTTTGGAAAGTATGTCACAACTATACTCTATACATTGGTATAAATAAAATTTAAGTGTCTGTCTGTTTTATTGAAATAATTCGCTTCTATTAAAACAGTGGGTTATTGGCAGCTACTAAGACATAATAAGCTATTTTAAAATTTTTGTCTATCTGTCTGTCTCTCTGTCTGTCCGGGATAATCTTAGGAATACTAAAAATACTTTAGGAACAATTATAGAGTAATGTCAAGACGGATTTAGGCTATATTTTATCCGTAAAACTTCAGTTTTTTTTTTTAATAACGAAAAATGTATAAAAAGACCATTTGTCTTTGACTATCTTAAATCTTAATAAAGCCACATCAGTAGGCTATCCAGGCGAAGCCGAGGCATGTTGCGAATAAAGTACTTGCATATATGTTTCTCTTAAGTTCACAGGTATGAGTGTAATGTAAGTCATGCAATTTGACAGACCTCACATTTATTAAAACCTTTTTAAGTTGATAATATAAAAACTAAGAGGATGTTCGCGAAACATTTAGATCAAGGACGAATACTATTTAGTAAAACTAACAAAAGATTTAAGCAAAAATAAGCTCTAAAGCTCTAAAGTCTTCTACATTTCCCAACAAAATACTAATTGAAAAAAATTTGTATAAGCTTGAATAATAAATTAGAAATAAAAGATATAAACAGTAAATACAACAACAAGTAAACAGTAGATACAATTCTTAGTGAAGGGTTTTGGTTAATCGTAGTAACGATCTGCCCCAGCTTCGCACGGGTGATTTCTGGAAATCGTCAACAGCGCCACCTACAGGATCTTCCAACTTCTTCAAAATCTTTCCAACGACCCGTCCTACAAAAATCCTTAAATTCGCAATAAAAATTTTGAGGGTCTTTTATCGGGATAAAAACTATCCTATCTCTCAAGTTGAACCGAAATTCACACAGTGTGCAAAACTTCATTGAAATCAGTTCAGTAGTTTAGGAGTCCATCGCAGACAAACAACGTGACACGTAATTTTTATATATAAAGATTATAGCCCCCGACTTCAGAAGCTATTTTATTTGTGTTAGTCCTTTGACGTCACTTTTCAAAAAAAAATTGAATTTTATTCATCTCTTTGATTGGTCTGAGGAAGAATATCAGAAGCAACAACTTGAATGTAGTCTGAGAATTATATTAAAAACATCATACCCTATTTATCCATCCTTGAGGTAATATTTAATACATAAAGTCATTTAAAAATTGTTTTACAATTAACGACAATATTGCGGAACATGCACATAAATAAAACGTACAGTCCAATCTCCTCCTTTTTTTGAAGTAGGTTAAAATTAAGCATATTTTTTTATGTAGAAGAAGGGTCACTGACAAGCACAAAGATGATCCCACAAAGATCATGTGGCCTTTAATAGTTGATCGAATGACTGTGGAAATAGCCAAAAATATGTCACAGTATGCGCGACTTGGTGACGAGGAGTTATAGTTTGCGCCAGACGTAAAATCGCTAAAACAATGACGAGGAGCAGCGTCACAAGTGCAAGATGCTAATGCTATCGCAAATTCGCTTACCAAGTACGGTTTAGTGAATCCTCCTTAAAACGAGATAGGTCTATGTCTAGCAGAGAAGTGATGGGAAAGATCTATGCCCAGCACTGAAAAGTTATGGGCCAATCAAAAAGAAAAGAAGGAATTTTTTCAGCCGGTAAAAAGTGATAGCGAGGTATGAATACTAAATATTGACATTGACGGTGCATACCCGAGTTAATCCTGCGAGGATCCCATTTGTAATCCCAGTCCTCTTGGTCAGTGGAAAATAAAACCACCGAGAAAGCTATATCTGCTTACATGAAAACATATCAAAACATTAAGTGAAGGCAGCATTTTGATAATGCCGTGTAGCGGCGGCGAAAAAGAATATACAGCCATCTACCAAAGAATATATATTATTAGAAGCTCTTTAGACCACAAGCTATTCCGTGAGTATTGTAAAAGACGAAGGAGGGAAATAAAAGGAGATAGGCAGCAGTTCTTCCTGATAACAACTTGCTAAGATAGGGAAATATGGAAAATATTCCCCCTACGAGGTAATCTATTGAAAAGACCTTTGTTCAGTGGACTTTCAAAAGGCTGTAATTAATTAAAGAATAATGGATAATATCTCGAGGGAGCAGAGAAACAAGTGGTAAAATTAAAAATTTCATTCAACCATCTTCAATATAAATAAAATGAGAAAATCATCAATGGAAGTCAATTAAATACGCATTATTCAGGATTACTCTAAAGTACTGGTCAGATCTTGATCAAATGTATATAGGAACACATGAGAAGCACTACAAATTAAAATCCGTTCACCTAGATAAAATTTCTGAGAAAACACACATAAACAAAAAAATATAGTCGAGTTGAGAGCCTCCTCCTTTTTTTAAGTCGGTTGAAAAGGGGGAAATATGTTCGAAATCAATTTATTGGTAGTTTTGGTGGAGCAAGGAAAGAGAAGGCAGACGGCGGTCGTACCGCGGTATTTATACTATCGTAGTGTCCTTTGTGTTCGTTTTGTGTATCAAACCAGATGTCGATTAGGCAAACACAAATAAATAAAATTATCTCAAGCGGATACTTGGCTCACATGTTTACAGTTATTCTTCCACGTGAAACCCATAATAAGTCTATGGATAGTTTGGCGGAAACATAACGGCTGAATTTTATCTTAATGTCATCAATCATCACTAATCTGATGATTGTCAATACAAGTATACCAACTTCTTACACATACAGACAGATAATAAACAGTAAGACTGAAAACAAGTGGCAAAATTAAAATTTTGCAGAACTGACTTCAATATACAGTAAATGAGAACATCATCGTTATAGCCTAAGTCATTTAAATACGCATTATTAAGGATAACTACTACCGGTCAGATTTTGATCAAATTTATAATATACGACTACATGAGAAATAAAAAAAGAATAATCAAATTCGGTTCTTCTAGGAAAAAGTTCTGACGTAACACATATTAAAAAATACAGTCGATTTGAGAACCTCCTCCTTTTTTTGAAGTTGGTTGAAAATAGTTTCGGTCGATTAACAACCGGTTGACGGAAATTTACATAAAATATTGCGAACATCTATCATCAGATTTACTTACAACCGATTGACGTGACATGAAAGTAAATACTTTATTACGATGCAGGGTTCATTTTCTGCCCAAAATTTCTTCTGAGTAGGTACCATTATCTTACCTTTTTTCTGTCATCACACAACAGTGCACTTGTATCTCTGTTCCAGTTTGAACGATAAGTTTGTCAGTATAGTTACAGCTAAAAGCCTTTGAGGTAAGTATTTAGCGACAACTCATCTGTGGCATACTGGCATCCTCCGACAGGCAATCCTGGTTGGCAACTTTAGTATATGTGTGCTTAATACATTTGCGGCCACACACAGTCATAACGTTTTAAATTAAGTTTTGTTGTAATACTATTATTAGAGAAAATAATACAACGAAAAATAAATAAAAGCAATTCTTCTAAATCCACTAACGAAACTATACTGCTAAACTACAACTAGGGACACATTATACTAAGTAAACCCAAAAATTTGTAGGATAAAGTAGTTACTACTGAAAGTCATAAATTGCTGTTCTAAACGAGAAAACGGAAATTCTTTTTAAGCCCCGTTAACTGAGTGATTGATAACGTTTGACGTAGAACTAGTTGCGTCGGATAACAAAGAGACTAATCGTATAATCGCAAGCTTAACCTAAATTACATTCAAACTAGGTTAGCCTCATATTAAGAAGAAACTTTGCTCAGATAGACATAGACATTATTTTTAATAAAGTCAAGAGTATAAAAAGTAATAAATTGAAGAGAAGCCTTTAGATGTTTGATGACCACATTAAAATTTAATTAAAAAATACCGGAATAAAGTTCTATATACTATTCCGTAATTAAGCGTAACTACCGAACCAGCTTAGCTACTAAATTTTATTTCACAGTGTGTTCAATCTTCCTCTATCTACATGGGATGACTATATAGTTAAAGTAAGTTTTAAACTTATATGAATGTAAATGGACAACCAACCATGGAACCATTAAAAACAATATTTGTTAGAACAAATTTGTATGTACAGTAAGTTTGTTCTTTGTCTCTGCTATTATAGCGTAAATTATAATTCTTCCAAGCTTGATATTTAGTGCAAAATATCCAAATAACGGTCACATACTTGAATAATTTAGACCTAATTTTTTTTTATTTACGTATATAATGTTGTCCAACTAAACTATTTCATAGTATCATCAGTTATGATGAAATATTTAGTTCTAGATAGATTTAGAATATTTTATTTTCGGCATAAAAAATCCAATACTCCATCTTGCCCCGTGGTTATCATAAAAGACGAATCTAGAGTTGAGTTCAACTGCCTGAGAAAAAACATAACCTCTTCACCTCGAACAGACATGGTGAAATAGCCATATCGATTTCTTGTTTTAGTGATGATTGTTGTTAAAAGGTTCTGGAGTCAGCTATCGACAAAAAAATCTATTGCTATTCTTTTTTTTTAAGCAAACCATTATAAAAAAACATCTTTCGCAGAAGAAATAGTAGACTTGTCCATAATACGTCTTCACGCCACCTGACTATTGAACGTGGCAGAGCTATGCTGCAGCTATATTAACAGTTGTACGTGCTAGAGCTATGCTGCAGCTATATTAATAGTGTAGTTGTAGCACGAATGGGTCGGCTCGACCGGGGAAGGACCACGCTCTCAAAGAATACCAGCGTAAAATAGCAGCTTAACACTGCTATTTTTCGTATGGTGAGTGTAGAGAACAGGAGACTCTTTTTACTGGAAACGAGGCATTCCATCTTAGTCCTCACGGGTGACAATGCATCTGCATTGTGATTCGGAATCGAGGATAAATGTAGATGTCTATGGGCCACAGCAACCTCTTACCATCAGGTGGACTGTGTGCTCATTTGTCACCCTTATCCTATAAAAAAAAACAACAAGAACCTAGGATTTTTTATATTTGAATAAAAATCCAATAGCAGCTTAATGCTGCTGTGTTTCGTATGGTGAGTATAGAGAACCGGAGACCATTTTTACTGGATAGGATGCATTCCATCTTAGTCCTCAGTGGTGACAACGCGTCTGCATTTTGATTCGCAGACGAGGAAAAATGTAGATGTCTATGAGCCACAGCAACTACTTACCATCAGATAGACTGTGTGCTCATTTGTTACTCTATTCTATAAAAAAAAAGTGATCGGGATAAGGTTCCTCTGCATTTGGATTCTTAATCGAGGGTAGATGTGGATGTCTATGGGCTACAGTATCCACTTACCATCGGGTGGGTTGTGTGCTCGCTTGTCCCTCTTATTCTGTAAAACACTAGAGGAAGCAGCAATCTGCGCCTAAGCTGGAAGACCAGACTAAATGACGCGCTTTAGGATAGGTCTATGTCCAACGGTGAACTTGCGCTGGCTGATGATAGAAGTTATGAAGTTATGTACGAGTATTTACAATTATTATTTGATTAATTAACATGTGAAAGGACAATGCCAGAAGTTCTATACAACTTTACCCAATCTAAAACTAATGTACTAAATGTACACGTAGGCCGTATGCGTCATTTGGTCATGTTTTATTACTTTATCCAAATTATATAAGTTTAAGTTTATAGAACTTGTGCTTTTTTAAATATTTGACTTTTATAACTACATTGCCCTTGTGTTATATAATGGTATTTGTTACAATTTATTGTAATTGCAATATATAAATTGGCAGGCGCTAATAAAATATGTAAATAAGGATTTTACAAGCCGAAATAAACTTCCGTTGGGTTTGGATAAAAAAAATTATATGATTATCCATATTTCTGATATTCTCCTGTTTTGTAAAAATCCTAACACTATAAGATAACTACAACGTGTTCCTTAACCGGTTTAGGTATAAAAAAAATGATCCGATACGTAAATATTAGTCTTGATATTGTGTCTATGTGTTGTTTTACTACATCGGCATTTAACTTGGTAGGAATCTTTTCTGATTAGGATTCCGTCTGGGCAGTACGACTTTCCCATTTCATATAATTAATAGAATCAGGCGTTAGTACTTTGCGGAAATCCATTATAATGGGGTTGTTATAAACTAATTTGCTTAATTCCGCGTAAAGAAAGGGTGGTAGTGTGGGGATTCACGGCAACGGGTATAGTGCGCGCGATTGAGGGAGGGTGAGAGGTCCCCTTAAAACTGGGCATGACACATCATTTTCTTTCTTTACGTGGAATTAAGCAAATTAGTTTATAACAACCCCATTTCCCATTTCAGTCGACATGCTGCAGTTCGTACACTGCTGTGTTCGTGTCTGAAGGGTATATACAGTCAGTATAATTAAAGCCTGTGAGGCATTCCATTTTAGATGACAACGTATCTGTAGCCTTATTTGTTTGAAGTTCGCTGTAGGTGTCTATGTGTGTGGTACCTTCAGATAGGCTGTGAGATTTTATGTCATTCCAGTAGGTGGCGTAATATTATGTAGGTGCCTTCCCAATGACAAAAATTTTGACCGGCGATCGTATCAGTTACCATTTCTCACCAAAAACTTTGCTGCTAGTTCGCTGGCTAGATAATATAGTATAATAAGTCTGGCATATTTAAGATTGTGTATGTAGTCTAGATTTTTGGGCATTTGCCTCTTTTTACTTTTAGGACATTGTACGCAGAATATGAAGATGCGTTAGTTTTTATTACGGCGTGAGAGCGATATATCACAAAATAAATCAAAATAATTTATACGGTTTCACCGTAATGTCAGTGGTGGGCTTGACTATTAGGTAGGTCTAGAGAGAAATAAGAGCATACAAATTATATTTTAATTTGACAGCTGGGTGGATGTTCTGGTGATGAATTTTCCTAGTAATTCACTATTTCTTAAGAGCTTCTTCTGGTAGTTTCTTCTTTTTGTTTCTATCTAGCTTCTATATTGTAGCGGATCCCATTTGTCATTTTGCGCTCCAAAGCGCAAAATGCCCGCCTTTCAATATCGTGGCGCCCTATCCCTTTCAGCCCGTACGTCACCCTCTGTTTTATACGTATTAAAATACGATTATTTACATTACTTCATTTTTTTATCACGAACTGAGTTAATGAGTTTGTACTTACTGTAGTCAACTTTCTTGAATCAATGTTGACGTGTATTACGTATCTGGTACTGATGTCACTTAAATGAATATCTTGATAACTTCTGCAAGAAGAAAACCAAAAGAGAATTGATATCTAATGTTTTTTTCTTCATTTATTAATAGAAAATGAAAATATCTTAAAAAGTCGATTAAAAATGAAAGATGATATATAAAAGCCAAGTTTGTTGGTGAGTCCTGCACGAAAAAAATACTATTACTAAATATATTTTATGGCCTATAAATAAATGTTTAATGCCAAATTACTTGTCCGTGTTAATTTTATACATGTCATCATCATCATTACGGCCTGTCAAAAGTCCACTGCTCGTCATAGGCTTTTCACATAGATTGCCTTATTTTGAGCATATTTACCACCGCTGCCACGATGGCAGGCGGGTTAGCACCAACCGGAGGAGGACTACGCTCTCACAGAATACCAGCGTAAAATAGCAGTTTAATTCTGCTGTATAGTGAGTGTGGATAACCGGAAACCCTTTTTACTGGAAACGAGGCATTTCATCTTAGTACTTATGGGTGACAACGCATGTGTATTTTGATTCTTCACTGAGGATAGCTGTAGATACCATCAGGGAGACTGTTTGCTGATGACAATTTCTAGTCTTAATGTATATGTTTCAACTTATTTTATTCGAACGTTAGCCATCATGATTCTTTTTTATAATAATCTTTATAGTATTCCATTACGTTTAGAAAACCGCCTGTAGCTCAATAAATAAAAGGCAAATATAGCAATATCTTATAAGAATTTTCATCTAAGCTTTAAAAGACAAGAGCTTTATTTTGTTACCTTTTAAGAACTTATCGTCTTCCTACAAGTTACAGTGAAAGTCTTCGGAGTTTGTTACAAAAAGTGAAATGACTCGAACGGGTTTCGCTTGTTTGTGAAAAGAAAACTGATATTTTTAAAACAATTGTCCCGAAAGGTTTTGTAGAAATAATTTCTCGTCTTCTTTAAAGTTAGTAAGTAAATAGGTATTCTACATTTTGAATTTTTATTTCAGTCCTATCATTAAATACAGATATAATGATCAATCATATAGTATGTATGACCACTCGTAAAATTTAATGTGCCAGCTAATGAAAACTCACACTTGATATCGTAATATTTTTGATGCAAGACTTAATAATGTTTGACTTAGAAAAAACTTAAATAACACGTGCATTGTATTTGCGCTGATATGATGCTAGTGATAATATAAATTCATCGTTCATAATAAAATCTGAATGTAACATCCAATTATGGACCTTCATATTTGTCTTCGAGATATTCTCTCACACTGTAGTATGCCCCATTAACAAGAAATTGTTTTAATAGTGTTTTAAACTTATCTATGTTGGCGCATCTTAATATGTGTAATGGTAAATGGTTATAAATTCGAGGGCCATACAAAATATACTGTTGCTAAATTACGTTTATTGTATAGGCATTCAAATAAAGAAATATGCGTAATAACAAAGACGGCTACCTCATATATATAAAGGCATGGAAGCGTTAATAATTTCAGACCAGGGGTGTTACGGATATTCGAATCTGTACCCGCAAATGTGGAACATCCAGTGATGCGGATCATCCGCATTGATTTAGACATCTGCATCCGCATCCGCATAAATCAATGCGCATCTTTGATGCGGATGCAGATTTGGAGCAAGTCACGTCACGATCATAAAATAAGAATTTAAAAAAAATGAATAAAAATATCGCCACCAGTACAAAGTAATATCTGGACTTATTTTAAATTAGACAAAGTGATAGTATTTGTACGTGATAGAGACATACTGCAGCTTTATTAATAGTTGTATGTGATAGAGCCATGCTGCAGTTATATTAGTAGTATAGTTGTAGCACGAATGGGTCGGCTCCACCGGGGAAGGACCACGCCCTCACAGAATACGAGCGTAAAATAGCATCTTAACCCTTTTTACTGGAAAAGAGGCATTCCATCTTAGTCCTCACGGGTGACAACGCATATGCATTTTGATTCGCAGACAAGGAAAAATGTAGATGTCTATGAGCCACAGCAACCACTTACCATCAGATAGACTGTGTGCTCATTTGTTACCCTATCCTATAAAAAAAGTGATCGGGAGAAGGTCCCAGTACAAAATATGTAAAAAAATTACCCACGAAAGAGACGTACAACTTCTTTGAAAAATCATTTTAAATCAATGCACCCAGAAGAGTTTAAGTTTGTTGGAAAGCTCGAATAACGAAATACAGTTGAAGAATAAAAAAGATAAATTGGAATTCCAATCTAGTTTTATAACTTTAAAAACTTACAGTCAGACTCAATGAAAAGTAATTCTCAGCTATAGGCACTCTTTATAAAAAATATTGAAAAGGGAACACGAGTTTACTGTCCCCTAACTTTTATATTTTGTATTTATTGGTACAATTCAAAGTGTTAATTGGACCTAATTTAGAAAAGGAAGAGGTTTAATGTGATATTATTCTTTATTTTATGACTATTTAACATACGATTTTGATTTAAATTTTTACTTCAAAGCGGCACTTTTTAAGTAATTTAAAAAACCTGAGAACCTCCGACTTTTTTAAAGTCGGTCGGAAGGTTTTTATAGTAGTTTTTGATGTTGAGTTAGATTGAAGTCGGGTATTTATCATGTTTTTACTTTCGCTAATAATTAATATACAAATTACTTCAATGAGTTGCAGCACTAAAGCCCGCGGGTTTCAATCCCGCGCGGAACCAGTATTTATATGGCCTACAAATAATTGTCACATATCTGGATGTTGTCGATATTGCATTGATGGTAGACGTTCATATTTACACATCGAGTGGAGATGAAGGTCAAAAAGAGCATACGGGTTATCAGGTGCTGATTTTTTTTTTTTTTTGCGCCCGAAGCAATTGGAAATAGGCTACCCCGAAGGGAGGCAGAAAATGCATTACGCATACCACGATGGCCGGTCCATCGTGGTTATGAGGGACTCACTACCTACAAGGGGAACCTAAGTGATACCCTCTAAAAACTGCCTTTGGGGACTGGCAACCAGCTGTTGAAAGCTTCACATGCCGTATCTAAAGCGACCCTCTTTTGGGAAAAGAGGGCGCAGACGGCTAAGTGCCGTTTAGGGACTGCCTACGAAGGCATATTGATTTTAAATAATTTTTACTTTAATTAGTATTGGCCTGAGCCGCCAGAAGGCAGTTCAGGTCGCTTGAAAGTTTATTTGGCTGGTCCGAGAGAGTGTTTCTCGGCCTGCGGACGGTATAGCGGGAGGGGAGTGGGGCGGTATAAGTTGCTGCCTCACGAATTAATGAGTTATTGTGCGACTCTGAAACTTTAAAAAAGTTTTCAGAGAGAGTTTTAGTAAATTGCTGAATTGTTGGGATTTCTAAATCCCGGTGAAGATCGGCATTACGGACGTACCAAGGTGCGTTCGTAGCTCGACGACAGAATAAGTTTTGAACTACTTGTAGTTCGTTAATAATTTTATTATCGGCGTGTGCGAATACGGGGGCCGCGTAAGTCATTACGGGACGTATACAAACCTTATAAAGGGTTCGCTTATTTCTTAATGACATTTTACTATGTCGGCCTAACATACTGTTAAGCCTACCTAGGTATAAACGAGCTAGACGTGTTACTCTTTTGACATGAGACTCAAAAGTAAGCCTGTAGTCAAGGGTGACGCCTAAATATTTTGCTGACATATGCCATGGGACAGGGGTCCCTAGCATTCGTATAGGTGGAGTATTTTTCTTGTTTTTATTACGGCGTCTTTTAATATCGAATTGAACTGCGGAGCTCTTCTCCGGGTTCACATCGATACGCCATTTTTGGAACCAATCTCCTAGGTCATCGACTGACTTTTGGATCTTGTTCCTTGCTGAAGATATTCTAGGACTTTTGAAGTATAGAGCAGTGTCATATGCGAAGAGTGAGAGCTGTACACCATTCGACGGGATTGGAATGTCGTTGGTGTACAAGATGTACAGGAGGGGAGCTAGTACTGATCCCTGAGGAACACCAGCTTTAATGGGGCGCTGAGAGGATAACGTGTCTTCGTGTCTAAATCGAAAGTTACGATGTTGTAGGTAAGAGGCTACGAGACGTACTAGACGATCGGAGAGTCCTATCCTATATAATTTGAAAATAAGGCCTTCGTGCCAGACGCGGTCGAAGGCTTTGGCAATGTCGAAAAAGACCGCGATTGTCTTTAGTCGACGTGGATAAAAACCGCTGAGGACATATTCCACAATGCGGTGTACTTGTTGTGGACACGAGTGTTTCGCACGGAAACCAAATTGGTGTGGGATGACAAGGGGGTCACCGTCTGTGGGAAACAGATGGCGCCTCATTCGATTTTGAATGACTCTTTCAAAGAGTTTGCCCATGGCCTTTAGGAGGCTAATGGGACGATGACTGGAGGGGAGGTTAAGAGGCTTGCCTGGCTTGGGAATACCAATGACAATTGCCTCTTTCCAAGTAGTGGGAAAATAACTAAGATTGAAGCAGGCGTTAAAGATAATAGATAAGAGGGTTAACACCTGCTCTGGAAAGTTTTTAAGGGCTTGGTTGGATATGCCATCCGCGCCCGGAGACTTTTTGGGCTTAAGTCCTTTGATGATGGATGAAATCTCATCATTGGACACAGTGATAGGGTCGGAGGATGTGGGGGGTGAGTTCCGGCGGCGGACCTCATCTTCCACTTCCTGAATGTGTGAGGGGTCGACAGGTTGAGAGCTAGGAGAGCATTGTGCGGCAATGCTGTCTGCAAAGCACTCAGCCTTTTCGTCGTCCTCGAAGGCAACCGTACCGTCGGGGCGGGAGAGAGGGGGAGTGTGAGCTGTAGCGTCTATACGGAAGGCTCTAGCCATCTGATAGTACGCTGTATGAGAAGGAGATATATTCTCCATGAGTTCACTCCTTTGGAGGTCTCGAAATTCAGAAAGGTGAAAACGGAGTTTTCGTTGAAGACGATTAGCCGTATGCCTATATTCGGGGGTGGGATATTTAGCTGCTCTCCGGAAAGCAGCTTTTTTAGCTTTTAATATGTTGCTAATATATAGGGGAAGCCCATTAGTATTAGCAACCGGGACGACCCTTTCATTCTCCTTAAGGGAGGATTTAATTAGGGTTGAAAGTGATTCGACCGCGGTGTCGATTTTTACGGGACTATCTAAGTCTAAATCCGACGATAGGTAATTAGGTGAGTCCTGTGAGTCCATAGCTTTTGCTAGGGAGTCCTTGAAACCTTTCCAGTTAGTGAAGGTTTTCGTAGTTATAATAGGGGGTGGCTGATGGCCAAGAATAAGGGAGACCGGTCGGTGATCGGATCCTATATCGTCTAGTGTCTCAATAGACCTGAGGTTGAGTGAAACTCCTTTGAGTAACGCAAAATCTAGTACATCTGGGTTTAAATCGGTAGCATCGGGATAGTGCGTTGCACCGAGCGGGCTGAAAACGGTTATGTCAAGAGACTGCGTTATATCACGCAGTATCCTACCACTACGGTTAATCGTACGGCATGTCCATTCAGTATGTTTAGAGTTAAAATCTCCAAACATAATGACTGAATTACTAAGAGATAAGATTGCCTCAAAATCATCTTTGAGGGGGAGGTTTTTAGGGGGAATGTAACAGGAGGCTATGACTAAAGACTGATGTCCCGTCATAGCTAACCTGCATAACGTAGCTTCCATATTGGCAAGCTGCGGAGTATCAATAAGAGAGCAATTTAGTGTCTTCTTGTAATAAATGGCCGTGCCACCGCCTCGGCGGTCGTGCCTATCATTACGAAGAAGAGAATAATTTTTAATGGATAAGCCTTTAGTGTCTTTGTTTTTAAGGTTGGTTTCCTGTAAGAGGAGAATATCAGCTTCGCGATCTTTAAGGAAGAGCTTAAGCTCTGGGAGGTTATTTCGCAATCCGCGAATGTTAAATGAAATAAGCGATAGCCCTTTGGGCTTGATACGACCGTGACTTTTAGGCAGAGCAGAAGGCTCTGTCATTGTAAGCTAAGTTAATTAAGTTAACTTAACTTACAACGAACGCAATAGGTTACTGTGCTCTACGAGAGCCAGAAGACGGTCCTGGGGGGACCGAGCGGCGCGCAACTTGTTTGCTAATATAGCAATTTCATTAACGTCGATGTTCCTTATCGCGGCGTAAACCGTGTTAAGGTCATCGGCGATTGTAGGCTGTTTCTGCTGCGGAGCAGAGGTTGCCTGCGGTGTTTCAACCTTTTTGGGGCCCCAGGGAAAAACTGGAGCCTGTGTAGGCTTTGAGAAGCCCGGAGGTGGCCTAATAGGTGCTTTTGGTGGTCTCGGGGGACCCTGAGGGGGTCTTGCAACGCCCTGAGACGGCTGAGATACGCCCTGACGGGGCCTCCTAACATATAACGCCGGGAATGAACGGTCATTTACCGGCGGTGGGACCTGTCTAGTTATACGAGGACGAGGAGCGCACGGGCATCCTCTGTAGCTTGCCGGGTGGCCTGTCTGTTGACACAGGACGCACGCGGGCGGGGATACGGCATCTTTAGGCCGGGGACACTCTTTGGTGATGTGTGGATCTAGGCACTTAACGCACCTGGGTGGGGCGGAGCAATTGGCCGCCGCGTGACCATATAGTTGGCAGCGGTGGCACTGCGCCGGGAAACCGCGCCTATGCGGTGACTCAACCCTAACTCCCGACAAGCCGCACACCGTGCGTACTTGCCGGAAGATGGTTTGCGCTTCCGGAACGTTGGTTAGGATAGCTAAGACTATCGGGTATCTCAACCCGGTCCTACTGTGCATTTTATGAACAGCTTCGACGGGGAATCCTTGTGACTTAAGGTCATCAAGAATCTCCTCGTTGGAGAGTTCGAACGGGACGCCTCGGATGACGGCCTTGACTTTACGCTCTTCCGGAAGAGCGTATGTATGGTACGATACTCGTTCATTAGTAAAAAGCCTAGTGAGTCGGCGAAAATCGTCAATCGATTGCGGAACTATTTTTATCGCTACGCCCATGTTCGTAGCTATGTCATATTTAATTCCAGAGTCGTAGCATATCTTGCTAAGTCTGGTGAACTCCGCCCTATCTCTCAAAAAGACAGGGGGCGGGACTGGTTTTTTCGCGAGTTGCGGAGCGCAACGTGAAGCCGGCTTCGACGGCGCTGCAATATCTAAGGGGGTCGAGGCAGCGGCGGGGGCTGCGGAGGTAGACGCGGCAGCGGCGGGGGCTGCGGGGGTAGGGGGAGCGGCACGGGCCGCTTCGGCGGGGGGCGAACGGTTTTTCGCGGCGCGCTTCGTTGCGCGCTTTGAAGACACCGTGGTGTACGACGATGTATTGGAGTCACCGGTATCATCGGAGTCAGAGGACTCCGATGTCCTGGTGCTGGACTGTTTGGCAGGCCTCTTCCGGGAGGCAGATGTTGATGACGCGGAATCGGAGTGAGAGCACTCCATGTCGATTTCGAGCGGCGCGAACGAATTACGTGACGCGAGGTAGTCCGCTATAACGGGCGGCGGTGCCTGAAGGGCGGGAGGAGCCAGAAGGGCTGAGATGGCTGCTTTAAGAGCTTGCTGGTCATTTTGGAACCTATGGACTGCATCGAGCACGTTACCTAAGAAATTCTGCGAGGACATTTTCGTTGGGGACTACGTAAATATATAAAAAGTAAGGGGGATACTGTTCTGAAAAGAACAGAAACGCAATCTAATAACAGTAAGGGCGGGATCACCGTTCTGAAAAGAACGGGACGCTCTTATTCCAAGAAACAGACCCCTGTTCTCAAAAGAACAGGGACTTGCTCTGAAAAGAGCAAGTAACGTTTTACAAGAAACAGATACACGGAATATAATAAACAGATATGTAATAAAATATACTAATAAACTTATACACTAGTATCTAGTGTTCTACAATATAAAACAAGCGGTCAGCCAACCTCCCCGACCGAGGGCGGGGGGGTGAGAACTGAGAGTTAGCAGAAAACACTTACCGGACTTCAGCGCTAGGCGCTCACTATCTGAAAAGCGCGAGGCGCGGAGCGGGGGGCACTAGCGTTGGGACGCTAGGCACGCGGACAACCTGTACACAACCGCTCGGGGGCGGTGGAACAGGCGGAATGAATGAGGTGCTGATAACCCGGATGCTCTTTTAAAGAAAGAGTTGGTAGTGTATCGGCAGAAAAAAGACTGGATGTGGATCAAAATCTGGCGGAAAGTAAATAAAGGAGAATTAAAAATTTTTTTTGGGTGTGTTCGCAATTACTTATCACCTTTACCGGCCAGCGTTTCCAGTAAATAATTATTTAATTGCACTGGGTTAATGTATGATCCACTAAGAAACCGGCTGGAAGCTAATAAAGCTGCGGTATTACTTTTTATTAAATATGATGCAGTAATTTTTAGTTTGGTTTATTTTGATTATTTTTAATGTTACTTAAATTAAAGTGTTTTGATGAAGATGTTTACTCAGATTTTTATTCTATTTAATTATTCCCCTAATAAATAGGTTTTCCTAAAAAACAATTTGAACTCCGCATCCGATCCACATCCGCGGATGTGAACCTCTAAAACCCGCATTAGCAGATGTCAAAAATTCTGCATCCGCAACAGCCCTGTTTCAGACTAATAAAAATGGTTTACAATTATCAGTCTGTTTTAACTTCACAATGGCCCTCACATATCTCGTTTGGGCTCATTGGATAACTTATTGCCATCTTCTACGTTTTTTTTTATATTATAGGATAAGGGTGACAAACGAGCACACAGTCCACCTGATGGTAAGTGGTTGCTGCGGCCCATAGACTTCTACATCTATCCTCCATTACAAATCAAAATGTAGATGCGTGAGGACCCGACGTCACCCGTGAGGACCAAGATGGAATGCCTCATTTCCAGTAAAAAGGGCCTCCGGCCACCTGCACTCACCAAGCGAAACGCAGAGGTAAACCTCTGCGTTTCGCTTGGTGTCCAGTATGTTCCAGTGTGGTCTAGATAGTGACATAATCCCGTTGCTGTAGAAATCTTAGGATTTTTGATCAAAAAAATGCGACAAGTAGTTTCGAAGTCTTCTCTTGATGTTAAGCTAACACTAGCCAAAGATTTCTGAAAAGACCGAAACAGGTGAAAATCTGAGGGTGCAAGGTTAGGACTATATGATATGGGATATGGTGGATGCATTAACACTTCCCAACCAAGCAATTTTTGCTGAGTAGCCAAAGATGTGTGTGTGGTCTGGAGTTATCATGAAGACCACTCCTTTTCTGTTCATTAATTTCGGCCGTTTTTCCTCAATTTCTTGCTTGATTCTCTTTAGTTGTGTGCAGTAGAGATTCAAATTGATAGTTTTGCCTGGTGGTAAAAGCTCATAATAAACGATGCCCTTCCAACCCCACCATACACACATTGTCGCCTTATTGCGTGTTAATCCGCTACAGTCTGTGGAGCTTGATTACCCTTTGACTATGATCTTTTTTGCACGTTTTTGTCGTAGGGTTCAAAAAGGGTCGGTTTCATTACGTTTCATTAGAGATTTTTTTATAGGATAAGGGTGACAAACGAGCACACAGTCCACCTGATGGTAAGTGGTTGCTGCGTCCCATAGACATCTACATCTATCCTCTATTACAAATCAAAATGTAGATGCATTGTCACCCGTGAGGACTAAGATGGAATGCCTCATTTCCAGTAAAAAGGGCCTCCGGCCACCTGCACTCACCAGGCGAAACGCAGAGGTAAACCGCTACTTCACACTGGTTTTCTGTGAGGTCGTGGTACCACCCCGGTTCGAGCCGGGGTGGTACCACGACGGGAGCCTTTAATCGCAAATGAGTACAGGATTCATTAGGTTTCTCTAAGTGAGCTTGTGTTGTACCCAAATATTGAGCTTTTTTGTATAGCCAGACTTTTTCAAATCGGTCAAATCTGTTTTGTGGTCAATCTTCAATTCTTCGGCTATGTTGTAACTACTAATATGCCGACCTTGCTCAACTTTTTCAAAAATGGCATCAACTTTATCCGTATGAGGGCAACCAAAGCGAGCTGCAACTTTATTCCCGGACTGAAAACGCTTTTTTTTATAGGATAAGGGCGACAAACGAGCACACAGTCCACCTGGTGGTAAGTGGTTGCTGCGACTCACAGACATCTACATCTATCCTCGATTACGAACCATAATGCAGATGCGTTGTCACCCGTGAGGACTAAGATGGAATGCCTCGTTTCTAGTAAAAAGGGTCTCCGATTCTCTATACTCACCACATGAAACACAGCAGCGTTAAGCTGCGATTTTACGCTGGTATTCTGTGACAGCATGGTCCTTCCCCGGTCGAGCCGACTCATTCGTGCTACAACTATACTACTAATATAGCTGCAGCATGGCTCTACCACGTAAGACCAACTTTGTGTTGCTCTTACTGACACTACATTAAGTCCATAAAAGTCACAAATTTTAATCGCATTTTTCCTTTTTTGTAATAAAACTTCAGAATGTATCGAATTTCTTCGTTAGATTCACTCATTTTGATGGACCGCAAAAGAATTGAAAAATGGCGTGCAGGTGGTCTTTTTTTTTAATTGTAATTTTTCTTGATGTCCTATATGCATTGATATTAAAACCAGCCAGATACAAACAGTAAACCCAAAGATTTCTTCAATTTTATACAAACAGAACACAAAGATACTTTTTCCCGACCTATTATGATAAGACTGTTGCATCTCATCCTCACTTATTTCTTCTTATCGAGGATGATTACTTAATACATTATATTACGCTACTTCAGAAGAAAAAATATGTTTATTTTTGTGCCAGTCCTTGGGATAGCAAAGAATGCTATATATTCATACATATGTACATATTATGACACAATTTAATTTCGTTCAGAAAAAAGTAATTTTTAAATATATAAGCACATAAATACTAAAATACAAATTTCATTGTAAGGCAATTTTTTTCTTTATGTTACACTATGTAAGTGTTAATAAGGATCGCTGACGTAATGGTTAACTACAATTTAGGGAAGTTTTCGAAATCAATTTTGGCTGAAAACAAAAATTCTAATTGTAGGATCGCTTTTGTTTCTTTTATAATTGACTATGGCTTTCTATTTTAAAGACGCTCCGTAAAAATAATTGCGAAGAGGCTTGTCGTAAAAATTTATTAGGACATTGGTTTGTTTTATCACCCAAAAGTAACATCTTTATACAAATCACAAGATAACGTATGTGACCATGCAATTTTTAGACTACATATTTTGGTATTTGTATAGTAAAAAAAGGATTAAAATAAAATGTATTTATATCTTTTCCTGAATTAGATCACTGAAATTGTAACATTAAATTGGGATTTTTAAGTTAATATAACACACCTTCGACCGGTATGCCTCATAAATAGAATTTAGGAAAAAAAATATTGAATCTGCCATTGTGTATTAAGGTATATAGTGCGGTGAACACTTACCTCCAAGATCCTCTAAAAATTAGAGGTATATACAACTATGTTACGTATACAGACTACTTTTTTAAGTATTTATCCTTTATTACCTATCGTTAAACAGCATTGCAAACCGCTATTTTAATCTAACCTGCACCCGGTGCATGCTGCGGATTAACGTCGCTTTAGCAATATAATGGATGAAATACGTTGGAAATTAATTTGATGATAGAGAATAGCGTTATAGTGATTAGTTAGATAATTTTTACAGATCTCTGACCTTTATTAGATTTTATTGCAAACATAAAAAATTTTTTCCTTCTTCGTTTACTATTATCGTTGTAACTTCTATTATCACAGCAGACAGACTGACAGACAGAAGGATTAATAGGGAGGATTTTTGTAATATTGACGGATGCGAATATTCACGAAACTTCAAAGGTTACCTGTTATAGCTATTATCATTTGTCTGACAAGCGACATCTTGCCTACTATGGCAGATACACATCAAGCAGTAGGTTATAATGTCAAGAATTATGTGAGGCCTTGAAGAGAAATTCTTTTAAATATTTTGCTATTAAAGAAAGATGACAAACGAGAACGCAGTCCAACTTATGTTAAGTGTACGAGTATGATGTGGCAAATAGACATTCTCCAGTTATCCTCGATTAAGAAACAAAATGCAGATGCGTTGTAACCCCCGAGAACTAAAATGGAATGCTTCGTTTCCATGTGAAACATAGCAGCATCAAGCTGCTATTTAACACCGGGATTCTGTGAGAGCGTGGTTCTATCCCGGTTGAGCTGACTCATTCGTAATACAATCATAATGTAGCTGCAGCGTGGCTCTCCAACGTAAAAAATATTATATTATATAAAAATAAATACTGTTATTTAATATTTGGAAAGCGTGGCCCGTCTTTGGTCTATATGACTCATTCTTGTTGTAACCACCTAAAATTGTAGCAAAAGTTGGCTGTACCGCGTGAAAATATGTGAAGTTAAATAAATGAAACAACATTTAGTCTAAAAACTGATTTTTTATTTAAAAACTACATTTTTTGTAAAATTTAAGAAGATTTAATAGTAATAAACTTACCATAAAACACCTTTTATTAGGAATGAAAGTAATGTCATTGAAAGAAATAGAACATCAAAACGAGTATCTCAATAAAAGGGACCTTTTGGCTATACTAGATAGTAGTATATACTTCAGTTTATATTCATAGTCATAATAATAAAAACATTTTTGCCCACAGACATATAAAATACAAACAGAGAACTTAATAGCACATTAAAGATATGGACGTTTCATTGTTAATTGACTCAAAGTTTTACGACGGATGTCAGGCAGCCTTCAGACTTCACAATGAATATGACAAAGGCGGAGAAATCTAATGAGAAATTGTAAAGAAACTGCAAAATAGTTTAGTGTTTTCTATTCTAAGTTAATATTTTAAACCTAATAGTTCCATTTTTTTAATCATCTCTGTGCAAATTGCAAAAAAAAAATTAAGAATGTTTGTTGTAGAGTTTCTTGGTTTTCTATCCTTACTAAATTGGTCCGCAGTCATCATTATATGTTTTGTTCTCCATAGGGTTTCGTGATCTAATACTGTATACGATTAAACTTTAAGTCATTGACATCGCCAGTTCGCCAGACTGTGCCTGTATATCAATACAAATAATACATAGGCTGCACTAAAAGTATCGGGAATGGAATATTTCCACTGTACCTGTCATATTAAAATCTTTTTAATTGAAAACTCCTTGGTTTTAGAAATCGAATACCATTTATTTATTTAAAATATGATTCTTGGTCTTGTCACAAGGTTTTGTCAAACTTGTTTAGTCGTTGAGAAAATGGAATTGACTCGAGAAAATTCAAGAGCGATGATATATTATGACTTTCGAAGTGGTTTAACACAAAAACAGTGTGTTGACCGGATGATTTCTGCATTTAGTGATGAAGCCCCATTTAAAACCACAATTTATCGCTGGTTTGCTGAATTTCAACGTGGACGTGTCAAGCTCAGTGATGATCCCCGTCAAGGTCGTCCAAAAACTGCAGTCACCCAAGAAAACGTTGATGCTGTGCGTAAGCTGATTAAGGAAGATCGACATGTGACATACTGCGAAATTCAAGCAACTTTAGACATTGGCATGAGTCAAATACAAATAATCTTGCATGAACAATTAGGTGTAAAAAATGTTGTTTTCCCGATGGATACCGCATTCGCTCTGTGAAGAGCAAAAAGCGGCTCGCGTTACTTGGTGCATCAGAACTCTCGAAAGATTCCACGCAGGATCCTCAAATGCTGTATACAACATCGTATCAGGTGACAAATCCTGGATATACGCGTACAAACCCGAAACAAAAAACCAGTCACAAGTTTGGGTGTTCGAAAATGAGTTAAAGCCAAAAAAATTGTTCGTTCACGGAGTGTTGCAAAAAAAAATGGTGGCCACGTTTGTCTCCAAAACCGGCCATGTTACGACTATTCCTCTTGAGGGACAAAGAACGGTTAATGCAGAATGGTATGCTAGCATTTTTTTGCCACAGGTCGTTTCTGAACTACGTACAGAGAACTGCAACCGCCACATCATCCTCCATCACGACAATGCGAATTCTCACACCGCACACAGAACAAAAGAGTTTTAAGAGCAAGAAAACATAGAATTATTAGACCAATTGCGTGGACAGAGATTTTCATCACCTGAAGAAGCTGTGGACGCCTACAAAACGGCCATTTTGGCGACCCCAACTTCCGAATGGAATGGTTGCTTCAATGATTGGTTCCATCGTATGGAAAAATGTGTCAAATTTCGCGGAGAATACTTCGAAAAGCAATAAATACATTTTTAAATATTAATGTTGTGTCACTTCCTTGATTCCCGAAATTTTCAGTGCCGCCCTCGTACATTATCAAGACGTTACTAGACAATTATGTAACACAGCAATTATAAACGAGCAAACATTAGATATCGAAAAGTAGCGAACAAAGATTGCTTTTTAGGGTTCCGTACCCAAAGAGTAATCAACAGTTACTAAGCCTTCGCTGTCCGTCCGTTCGTCTATCCGTCTATCAGGGGCTGTATCTCATGATCCGTAATAGGAAAAAATTTTAACACAATGTGTATTTCTGTTGTCACTACAACAACAAATAATAAAAATAAAAATAAATTATAAATTAAAGGGGGCTCTCCTACTAGAAACATGTTTTATGATGCTACGGATCCCTTCATGATCGACATACGTTCATATTTACTAAGGTTTTGTTGCCATATAAGGAACCCTTACCAGTCATACCAGGTATAAATTCACACCGGCGGAGAGTAAAAACGTCGAAGTTATTAGAAATTTTGTGGTAATCCGATCGCAAATCTACTTGTCAAAGGTTAAAATTACGTCAAACCTATCTTTCTCTCTTTACGTGACCAACTGTTACAGGACTTTTTGCGGACTGATATAGAGGAGAATAATTTTATATTTTCTAATACTATATCATACTTAAAAAATAGGTTATAATACTTGAATTTATAATACATGACCAAATTGTGACTTTTAAAATAGTAAGACATAATTAACTTTTTTAATTTTTGTATAACAGTAGATCATAATATAAAATAAAACATTTACTTTAATTTTACGAATAACGATTATTTGTAATCGGCTATACTTATCAGCAACACTATCAGTTTATGCGATACTACAGGCTGTCATATTATGTTGAAAATTATCATGTTATTGTTGAATTTCTGCAGAGGCAAGGCAGACGTTAACCAGCAAAAACAGTGGGTTATACATTTGGTATGGAGTGTGAAGAAAAATTTGTTTTATAATTTTCATATTGAACAACGTCACTGCCATTCCCTCGCTGTTTAGACCTAGGAATCTAGTTACTGGTTAGACGCATTACCATTCAGTTTTTCACAACACAGCCATAGGAATCTGACTAGCAACGCGGATAAATGTTGACAACATTTATCAGTGACTTTCATGTAAGAAAATTACAGTAGTTCCCTTTAGAACTGTAACCGTGATTGGTAGTTGCTAGCGACGACATGGCTGGTTCTTTTGTCACTCAAAGGCTAAGTAGCTATACCATTCAACGAAGAAACGCAGCCAGCGTTATTTGCAGTTTATGTATAAAATTATGAAAAATTGTTTTTTGTTCAGCTCATTAAGAGACAAATTACCCTACATTTTTATCTCCCAAACAAAATCGCTTTTTCAAAGAGAAAATTTATTTTACTTTGATGGATGCTCTCTTTCAGTAGACAAACATTTACATAAACAAGATTACGTGCCTACGGTAAACCAACTTACTCTGTTCTCTTCTCACGTCTGCAAGTTTGGAAAACTAATATCCTTATTTCTACAGCATCATTCTACTTAGTTTTAGCAAATATGTAAGATGCGAGATGTTTGTTAAATCAAATTAAATTAAAAGTTCTAGGCAAAATATTTTGTCATATATATTATCATCGTCACAGCCCTTCACAAGTTTAGTCTTGAACATAGGCTTCCCTGAAAGAATGCATCTAACATACAAATGTAACACACTAGGACATGTAAAGAAATAAAACTACCTTTGGTTTTTACATTTGAACCCATTATAACACAGCAAAGCACCATTATCAGTGGATAGTTTATTTATTAACGTTAGAGCTGGTTATTTATTTATTTATAAATTGTTTACATGGTAATCGAAATTTTCTAGAAAATTGGGCTTTATTAGTGCAACTTAAAACTAGTAAACATGTTATATATGTAGTAATTACCGAACTTGATGATCATTTGATTGTTAACATCTGAACCATATTCTCAATGCTTCATTGTATGCTTCTATTATGTGGGTCTATGATTTAATAAAATTCAACTTATGTACTCTAAGTAAAATTTCAGATTTTTTAAGCTATATTTTGACAAAATAATTGAATAAAATTTTGTGAAAATTTCTCTTATATCCGGATATAAACAGGTAATATGGAAGTGAGCCGTGGTACGGTCTGGCTGGCTGGCTACGATGTGCGACAGCAATTGAATGAGGCACGTGCACATCTTGGATTATGTCCGCAGCATAATGTGATCTTTAATGAGCTTACCGTCAGCGAACATCTCGAATTCTTTGCTAAGCAGTAAACACATAACGAAATTAAGCATCTCACAAACCTGTGACAGGCTAAACATTTATCGTAGCCCAACGTTCTTCCAGTATTAGTAATGGAGGAAAACAATTTTCACTCACTCTTTCTTTTTCTATTCACAAGAAAAACATTTAATTATATTAGAAACCAGTTTTTTCCCGCATCTTTGCTGGAGAGGTTTACCAACATTATTATCACTCCTTCCACGTCAAAATTAACAAAAGAGATACTTATTTTATAAAATGGCCTCGCTTCGGTGTCTCTGTCTGTTGCAAAAGTTTTTTTCTAAAAAGACGCTTACACGTATTTTATTGAAATTTAGCATACTGCTAATTTGGTATCTGGCAAATTGCGCACGTAAGGCTTAAATTCGAATTTTTGAAATAGAGGTTAGTTTTAATAATGTCCTCCATTCGGTCATGGCGGCCAGTCTCAACGAATAGTAGCCATATGCGCAGAACAGGATTATAGTGCACATATAGAGGGTTATTTTTCAAGGAGTAGCCAAATTTTATATTGAAGTTCAAAAAATACATTATTTATTATATACCGATATTAAATTTATTTTAAATACATTAAAATGTTAGTGATTAATTTTTAATAATCACTAACTTAAACAAAAATCATTTTACGAATTGTATTATAATATATATTATATTAAACCAAATTAAACTTTTTCGTTTTAAATAATAATAAATAATTTATAAATTCTGCAATATGTCCAGGAAGTGACCAACACTAAGTTCATCATTGAGTAGACGTAATTGTATATATATCCTGTATAAATTCATTTCTCTTAATGTATATTTGCAATCGTTTTCTAAATTTCTTTGTTACAACAGATGTGATAGCAAATTTGCAAGTAATCAAAAAACTTTAATAAATTTGTATTTTTGTCTTTAATTTCATTTGATATTGTTTTATGCCAAGATTTCAATGAATTTGTAGTTCTGTGAGACACTCCGAATGAAATCCAAACAGCCACACATAATTTTCATCCCTGAGCCATCTCTTTTCATAGTAATTCACAAACGCTATTATATTATCATCATTATTCAACGACGTAAATTATGTATGTAATTGAACAATTAAAAGTAAGTATTTTGACCTAGAAGTATGTGTGTATTTTTATAAGTATGCTAATGTCTACTAAGTAATCTTGGGCCAGTTTCTATCGTGTTTTTATAAAAGACTGTATACAGCCGAGGGAGAAAATCGGAAGAAAAATAATATACGAATTCCGATTATCCACCCCGTCTTAGCTGGATAAACGAACACACTTTTCTGACTATACACCTTAAGGTGAATTTCGTTGGGTGTATAGACAGAATAACCCGACGACTGTAGTTATTATGGCGTATTTTAAAAATTAGAATAAACTATTTACAACTAAATTACTCAAGTAATATCAATATCTAATATTGGTACCTCAAAATGGAATCCGTTTCTATTGTGGGAATTCGAATAACGAACAAACCACATATTAAATAACCGTTTATTCACAACGTAAATTCAAAATAGCGGATTGGAGCTCGAATGAGCTGCCTGACGGCGTCGGACGAACGGTCGAACAGCCACATTTTTATGCACGTTTTCTTAAAATATTTTTTACACTTATTACCTGTTCTTGAGCACTTTTAATTTCCGTAAACGCGGCAATAATTTAATTGTGGCGATTTTTATATCTTTGGGCCTATTTGATGTAAACACGATAAAAGACTAACAGTGAAAATTCCGACGAGTTTCCAGACCATATTATAAGGCCTCCATGCGCAATCCCTCTATCTTCATATTCACTATTTAAGTTATCGCTCACTGCACTTAAATAGTTTGATTATCTGTCAATTGTTCTTCGATTGGTAGGTTAATTACGACACGAACGTTAATTTCTTACCGCGGTAAAGACTAACTTTAGTATCTTTGCGCACTACGTAAACTTTAATTGTATAAAATGCAATATCGCAGCATTTCATAGTTTCATAGTATCCGTAGTTGGAATATTTTCGTTACGTTACTAGTAACGAAACGTACATAATGAGGTCACGGTAAACACTGTCAGTTGCCGGCCAGGCGAGCGGACTTAGGTACTTAACGGTGTAACAGTAAATAGAAGGTATGGGCGCAAGAAATCCGCTGACAAGATACCTTACTGAGCGGCCCTTACGAATGTGTACGTGCGTAAAATAGTAAGCTTCAGATATTTATGAATGACAATCAGTTAAAATAAAGCATTACCACATACTTTGAATTTAAAAGATAAAAATGACAGAATGTCTGAAATTTTTTGTAATTAATTTTTCTTCACCATTTGCCTATAATACTTATTCCGAAACTTCTCTGCAAATTTGGCCAGTTATTGCAAAATAACACTGAATGTGTGTGTGTGTGTGTGTCTGCGCGCAAATACAAGTGCAATCTCGACTCCCGTGCTTTGCGGGACACGCGGGTGAAACACCGCCTAAATTCTGACCCCGGACTGCTACTCAGATATCTTGACAGAAAAATTCAATAAATGACTTTTAGTCTGACCCGGGGCTTCAAGTTCAGCGGCCTCTTTTACGACCACTTGACCAGCGAAGCAGTCAAGCATAGTTTTATAGATACTAAGACTAGTGTATTGTAGAATTAAAGCCCCGAATCCAAAAGCTATATTGTGTAGATATTACCAATTTTATTCTTTTTTGTTTTGAATTAAAAAGTTTATAACCCATAAAAGTTGACTAAAGAATATCACAAGTTCAAGGTAACAACTAAAATGTCTTTTAAATATTTTGCAATAACCGGCAAAATTTCCAGAGAAGATTCAGAATAAGTAATATAGACAAAGGGCAAGGAAAAATGAAATTCAAACATTCAGTCCTTTTTATCTTTTAAATTCAAATTGCGTGGTAATGCATTATTTTAACTGATTGTCATCCATAAATATCTAAAGCCTACTATTTTACTACACACGCACACATTCGTAAGGGTAGATCGGTCGGCAAAAACTTTGTGAATTGAATTGCACACTGAGGAGCGCGCGTACGCGTAGTTATATTCCATAAATCACATTCTGTTCGGAATAATTTCAAATAAAAGTAGAATCCTTATACACTCGTATTTTCAAAAACTGCAATAACGTTAAGTATATCATTATATATAAATTCGAATTTAAGTTTAAAATTTGTAAAAAAATATGAAGTCCCGATTATAGATAGTATCGCATATATTTACAGTACCAGGCTACCTTTTGTCGCCGGACTAACTATGACATCAGACATCAAACACCTCTGTACCCGTGACCGTAGATGCTGTAAAGTACCCGAAACGTCGGAATTTAAAAAGTTAAAATTAAACGCTATAAATGTGTATTTAATGCAATACAAGTTACAAGTACAGTTGATGTGATTTGCAACTCTACCCTTATCAAAACAAACATGCATATGATATGATGGCAATGATATAAAACAGGTAATTTCGTTAAGCTTTAAATGAAACCTACTGCTTGTAACTTAAGTTGAGCACCTTACCTATCGATGTATACGCAATTTTTTAAATGAAAGAAAGATGGCACACTGCGTTCTTGTCTGATGAACGGTGTTATGCGCTAACTATCTCGTCCTCGTGTACCTTTAAAAGTCAGCAACTCTTATTTGTGGGCACTTTTACAAAAGTGCAAGCATAAGTATAATATTGTATTACATTAAGTAGACTTACAATTAATTAACTTAATTTATACCTTATATATTTTATTATAGAAGGACGTTGGACGATTGTATGCGGTTAAACGCGTGATCGAAAGTCTATTTATAATTTATAACCTTACAGGTAACGGTATGATAATAACAGGGCGTATTGATTCCTAACCAAGTTAAATGTAGTAAATGTAGGTGTCTATAGGTCACAGCATTCATTTAGCATAAGGTAGATTGTGTGTTCGTTAGTCACTCTTGTTTGTACAAAAAATCTAAATACGGAAATATTAACCAGAAGTCTCATTTCAGTATATTTATTATTTTACATCCTTAGTCAATTTAGCCATAATATGGTGACCTTCGATCTCACATTTTCATAATGACGACTTTGTGACCAAAATTCCGGAATAAGCTTAATTGAAACAAGACAATAAAGAATCTCCACGACTCTCCTAAGATTCCTGTTTTGTATTTTGTTTCTAAATTGAAAATGCGTTCAGTGTTGCTTTACTGAGCCTCGTTCACATTTATTATAGGAGTGGAGGTTATCAATACGACGGTATTATCTTTATTATATGTAACGCAATAGTGGGGTTAGTTAGGCGATTTTTAATTTAATTTATTTATTAGGCTCACTTTCTTTGTCCACATCATTGCGGGTTTCTTATTAAACCGTAATAAAAAGTGATACAATTACATGAAAAAAAAACGAAAAGTAAAGAAAAATAAATATAAAGAATAAAATATTCTTAATCTTACAAGATTACAGTACAGTTTTCCAAGTCCGCCAATATGCACTGGAGCAGCATAGCGAACCAACTGACTGCTAACCAACTAACGCCTCCATTATCCTCATAGAAATAAGAGGAGGCCTGTGCCGAGCTGCGAGGCATAAATAAACTGTTATTTTACTTTTTTACTTTATGCGTAATATCTTTTAAAAGGGTTTAAGGAAGAATACGCTAGCTTTTCCAAAACGTCCACGTGATGGTAAGTGGTTGCTGTGGCCCATAGACATCTACATATATCCTCGTTTGCGAATCAAAATGCAGATACGTTGTCACTAGTGAGGACTAAGTTGGAACTTTGAGCAGGTCAAACTTTGTATATTTTCTGGAATTTTGTTGTAAAAGCGTATACCCATTCGTGCTACAACTATAGTACTAATATAGCTGCAGCATGGCTCTACCGCGTATAAAACGATCCACATTTGCCTACAATTCATCTCCTCGGCTGCGGCAACTGGACGATAGCCATCAAAGCTTAAGAAAGTTCACTGCTGAACATAGGCCTCTCCCATTGATTGCCTCATATTTTACCATAGTTGCCACGCTTGGCAGGCGGGTTGGCAATCGCAGTTTTTATTTTTAGTTATATAATGACATGTGTCATTTCAAGCTGTGATCTGTGAGAACCGCTCGATAATGACGGTCGTCAGACATTATTATACTCTTTTTTTTATAGAAGAGGGGGCAAACGAACATGCGGCTCACCTGATGGTAAGTGACTACCGCCGCCCATGAACAACCACAACACCAGGGGAATTGCAGATGCGTTGCCGGGCTTTTATAAAGGTGTAAGCTCTATTCTTGAAGGTCCCTAAGTCGTATCGGTCTGGAAAATTCGCCGGTGGTAAACAATTCCACAGAGAAGTTGTACGAGGAAGAAAACTCCTAGTAAAACTCACAGTCGTGGATCGCCAAGTATCCAGATGGTGAGGATGGTATCGTGAATTTTGACGCGATGTGCGTTTGTGAAATTTGGCGGCTGGAATTAATCCGAACAGTTCCTCAGAGCACTCTGCTCTGGTCGTAGGTCCTGTCAATTCAAACGTTCAAATATGTAATTGCAATCATCAATACTTTGACGTGACCCGGGTCAAATGAACGAATCATTTGCGACTGACACGTGTCAATTAGGAAGATGTTGGTGCTCATCATCTGGTGTGTTTCCTTCTGTCGCCTTTTTCGATTCCCACCGTACGATATGGGGTAGTGGATATTCTTACACCGCCACTACACGATCAATCTCAATCTTAGAGATACTGATTAGTAGTAACTACTACGGATTAGTAAGCTAAGGTGATGTAACATGAAAACATGTTCTCGAGTGACAGCCTCGTACCAGCAGGCGAAGTATAGGGCGACCCCCACTAGATGGAGTGACGACCTGGTAAGTCGATGGAGGCAGGTGGCTCAGGACCGCGTGGCATTTCTTTGGGGTGGAGGCGGGGGGGTATCTTCAGCAGTGGACTTGTGAAGGGCTGTAATGATGATGATGATGCAGCTACTTTCACATTCTGGATTGCGATTATTATAACTGGACTATGGTTATATTCTCATAATTGTCGTACAGTTATATCGCCGCTATCGGTCGTCAGCTGTATCATTACGTTGTTCAGTATTAGTAGACTTGGTAGTATTTTGACTTGATACATTTGACTAGAAAAGGGCAGCAGCGTCTTTTTGATAACAACTAAAAATAAAAATAAAACTGTGGTTGCCAACCCGTCTGCCAAGCGTGGTAACTATGGTAAATACACATGGATTTTTGATAGGTTGTAATGGTGACGGAGTTTGAGAAGAGTGGTGGTTAAGACAAAATATATCCTCTTATTTTTTGTTGTAGAATAAGGATAAGAAATGAGCACACAGTCGGCGCTCAAAGCTACGTCAGTGTGTGGTTAACGAAGTCACACCTCTAAAACGATCCGTGAGAATTTTCATCCATAATTATGTGTAAATGGTTTATGTTATATTATAATTAAATTATGTGAATATTACTTATATAAGTTTGCTTTTAAAATATTGGTACGTAATCATCTAATAAAGACAACGCTTATTACATGAATCATCCTTGTCATATAAATTGTTAACAGACGTATATATTTGTTTCATGTTCATAGTTGTTTATATTTATTAATTATATATGTGTATTAATTTGTATATATATATATATGTATGTACAAGCTACAATTGTATTGTTTACTTTTTAGTAAAATGTATAAACTGCGTGGTTAATTGTGATTTTTATTTTGTTTTTTATTCTATGTTACACCTACGTCAAATTCTCATCACACAATAAGGTTAACTGGTAGAGAATGCCTCGCCTTCTGTATTCTTTTGTTTTAATAAATGCAATACAGATAAATAAATACAAACAAAATTTGGTGCTAGAAACTCTAAAATACCGCTACCAAAGAAGCATTCAACAAAGATAACTTTATTTTGTAACTTCTTGATGTTATAGTGTTACCTAAGAACGGAACATTTCCCAAAATCTATATAGATAAGTACATCAAAACAAATACAAACAAAAAATAATAATCTCACTGTGCCATTAATTCACACATTTCGTTGTAGAGATCGGCATTCATTTACGATAAACACAGCGTATAATGAGCGACGAAATGGAACATAAAAGCACCTGTGGTCATATAACGCAATCATATTATGCATTAACTTGATATTGGTGACTCAATGGCCTTTTAACTTCATAATAGTAAATTAAATACAAAGTACATGTTCATTAGGTCATTTTTAAGATTACTTTAACTCAGTGAAAACAGACCAAAAAATTACAACTTGGAGAAAAACAAACCTTTTATAGATAGGATATTATAAAACTTTTGTGAAGTACTGCGTCAATTAAATATGTTTTTTACGTATATATGTATATTTGTGTGTATATATGTATTTATATGTGAATTTGTGTATATATATATGTGTGTATGTGGTTTGTATATATATATATATATGTATGTATGGTATATGTATTTTTTTTTACCTTTATGTTTATATGCTATAATTTCTAAATTCATTATATTTCTTATTCTTTACTGTTATGTATTATAATAACCGCCTTCGATGTTTTTCCACTCCTCAAGGTTGACAGGCAGAGAATGCTTTAAGCATTATGTCCGCCTTTTGTACTTATATATTTTATAAGGTTCAAAAAAGTTAAATAAATAAAAAAAAAATTAATAATGTTGACTTAGTGAATTGTAATGACTCACGCATGTATGCTATTAAATCGTATATTAAAGGGAATTCTCATATGTATTTTTCGGCTTATACGCCACAAAACAATCTTGAAAATTTACCTGATTTAACAAATATTTTGTGTACAATCAAAAGTTTATTAGGAAATCATTTTTAAATGACGCTATTGTCTTAGGAGACCATAATATGAATTTTAACACGTTATTTAGCAACAAATCAATAAATTTTTGTTGAGAAAATTATTTGATTCGCGCAGACCTTAACTTTTTTAAGATTCAGGCAAAAATTTTACATACATTAGTTTTACTCATGGCACAAATAGCTGGCTTGATCATTGCATCGTAACACTGGTCTCGTGATCGGCGTCACAAAGAGTCTATGTAGTAAATAGCATTCGAATTTAATTTTAACGAAATTGCTGTTGAGATAGTTCGGATTAACCATGTTAAATCTAGGAACCTAATCCATTGGGACAAGAGAAGTAGGGCTGAGATCAAAGTGTATGAGTGTTTTTTTTATATAGGATAGGGTGACAAACGAGCACACAGTCCACCTGATAGTAAGTGGTTGCTGTGGCCCACAGACATCTACATTTATCCTTGTTTGCGAATCAAAATGCAGATGGGTTGTCACCCGTGAGGACTAAGATAGAATGCCTCCTTTCCAGTAAAAAGGGTCTCCGGTTCTCTATACTCACCATACGAAACACAGCAGCAAGAAGCTGCTATTTGACGCTGGTATTCTGTGAGAGCGTGGTACTTCCCCGGTCGAGCCGACCCATTCGTGCTACAACTATACTACTAATATAGCTGCAGCATGGCTCTACCACGTACAAAATTGTGTATTTATCTCCTAGCAGACCTAAACTGGGACTAAATTCGCTTGATTCCTTCATACAATAGCTGTACACGCAAGTACGACTCGCACAAAGGATTTTTGTTATAATTTATAAGAAATTTACCAAATGTCTTCATACATCTGCTGTTAAAAGCCACGAAAGTCAAAGAGAATTCGGAGTGACATCGTGTAAACATAAGGGCACACCGAGCTGGAATGATGTATGTACTCGTAGTGAAATTTGCGTAAGAGGATGTTAAAGTAAACTTATTAAGGTAGATCGAGGCGGAGGCTCCCAGCACTCACTCTCTATTGATATTAGGATATTTTTTTTTAATTTCACTGGCCTCGTGCATCATCCTTAGTAGGAATCGGTGTTCTTTTGTGAGAATTTGTTGTCTATCAAATCTCATAAAACGTCGGGAATTAAAAAGTTAAAATTAAACTTGTTATTGTATATAAAGTAGTATTCGATTAAATATAATAAATCATTAATTCTTACATATATTTGATGCATTTAGATAATGTTTTACTTGTCAAGTTTATCTAGATAGGTGTCAACCATCTTTGAGCTCTTAACAACACGGCTGTTACCTACATACCTGTGTATAATCTTGTAACCGTCACTTTGGTTTAAAGTTAACAAGATTTACGTTATCATGAATCATCAGTCGCTTATTATGCTTTTGAATTTGTTGATTTCATGTATTTACTTTAAAAAAGATATAAGTCCTAGAATTTTCTGGGAAACGATTTTAGTTGCCATTAGGTCCTTCTTCATGGCAAACACTTATATAATTAGTTAATTGGCGGAGCTATGGCGGCTCGACGCTGGCGGCTAAGTGTTTGACTGCGGCATTGCGGCCCGCGGCACAGAATAAATAATAGCCCGCGGGTTCGAATACCGCACGGCATAAAACTTTATTTGTGGGCCACGAATGATTGTTCCGGGTCTGCAGATTTAATCAAATGAGTATAATATTATGGATGTATTTATATGTAAAACGCATTCAGGATAAAGGAGGGAATTGGTGTAAGTTACATATTCCCCAAAAGTGTCTGAATTTTTATGTAACAACCTACTTATTGCAAGTGCCTAGCTCATTTATACACAGAGAATGGACTTGTTGAAGTACTTTGTGGCTTTATTTAAGCAATTAATTTAGAGAATTAATTTAGAAAGATAGTACGAATAGCAGTCATAAATTTTGTCTCTTGAGCGATGATGCTTTTAAAGGCTTAAATTACTTCATTAAAAAGACTAATCAAAAATAACATGTTGTTTATTTATAAAAATAATTTAATAGTAGAGAAATCTTTATTTTATTTCTTTTTATTCTGATATTTATGAAATTTTAATTTAGGTACTTTTCATTTTTATGATATACCAACGTTATTGTTGTGAGTTGTGATGTTATTATAAAATAATTTTACAATAACAATAAATAATTTTATTAGTCCTAAAAATTTGAAATACATGATATTTTAGAATGTAAGAAAATAACATTTATGATTCAATGGTTTTATACATATGTCAGTAGTCATACATATGATATTTCGTAAATGTTTAAAAATAAAAATAAATATTCAACACGATCACTTTGTGCTAGGACTATAGCTACAAAATATGCTTCTTTTTAATTAGAAAATTTGCCGACCCTAATTAGGCTGGCAGATGGATAGACCATCATAGTACTAAATCGCCCGCTCTTAGGACGCTTGTCCGTCTAGACATTTAAGATCAGGGATTGAAGATAGTTTTCTACATATTATTGTTTTCTTGCAATTCAAAGCGAAACCTATGAACACAATTTTGTTTTATATTATTATAGAATAAGAAAGGCCGTAGTAGCTCAGGCACTCAGCGCTGTGAATTTCACAGTAAGCGAGTAACGGGTTCGATTCTTGCCGACACCTATAACATTTTAAATAGCAATTTTAAGTTTTAACGAACTAAGGAAAAAAAATCGGAAACGTGAGAAGTCCGCCAACACACTGCAACACAGCGGACTGAATGTTCAATAACTCTATCAGAAATGAGAGGAGGCGTGTACCTAGCAGTGGTAAGTATATTTAAGCTGTAAAATTACTTGCTTAGTCTATTATAGAATATGCCTTCAGTTGCTTATGAGTCTATTTTTTATCATGTATAAACTATATTTATCACGACATTTGATACAGAATAGAACAACATCAAACAATATATTTATAAATTAATTTATAAAATTGGTTTATACTCGTATTTACGAAATATAGGTAGCTGTGAATACCGTGAAATGTAGCAATTGTAATATTGTAATATGCGAGTTACTGGCTTTTGTACAAAACAAGGCAGGTCTGATGGACTAAGATAGTATTACTCGTCTGTGCTATACGGCATTTTCAAGTAACGAAATCACAGAGGCTAAGAAATTACTTTTTGAGTCCTTGAAAACGAATATATGCACAATATAATAAGAAAAGGAGATGGTAAAAGTAAACGAAAAATCATGGATATTATTTGTGCTATAAAAGAATCGGACCCTGAGCTTTTACCTATCTTTGTGGCAAGGGATTTACAACGTCTTCTACCAATCACATTTGATCACATCGACGCTACTAGACTCTTAAAAGATATGATTAGGTTGCAGAATGACATTTCAATTATTAAGGAAACCTATGCTACAAAGGATATGCTAAATAATAAATTACCTATGACAAACAACAATGTTAATACAATGTGCGAGTAATATTTGTAGTATACCTAATATTTCACCAAATCTGACGAGTTAGCGACCGCTCAGAATTCTAAATGCAATCCTAAAGTCAATAATATGTTATTGAATCATACGTGTATTTCTGACTCATTCGCAACGTCGAAAAAAGGTCATAACACTGACCCGCTCCTATCTGTTTCAATGCAATCTTACGGTAAGGCTAGTTTTGATGATATGCTACCTTCATCACAGTCAATGCGAATGGTAGGCTGCACCACGGTTATGTTGGCGGGAATGCAGACTAACCACACCCCCTTATCTTATAAGGAGGCCACTGCGATTTCATCGAATAACCCAGTGATTGAAGAAGTTCATAATAAGGGGGCAGGCGATATTCATGATTAGTTAAATGATGAATTGGGAAAATACAACTGGACTTTAGTGCGAAACAAGCACGTTAAAAGCAAGTTTATTGGTTTAAAAGGCAAGTCTGATATGCACGAAGACTGTCAATTTAAAGCAGCAGATATAAAAATCCAATTTTATTTTTTCAATGTTGATAACAGCTGCGAGACTGTTGACATAATGAATTATATTAAATGTGAAACTAACACTGAAGTGCGACCAGAGAAAGTAAATATTAAATTCAAAAAGGACTATGGAGCTTACAAATTTATGATTTCAAAAGATAAATTACCTGTGTTTATGGATGAAAATCTATGGCCCACTGGAGTATCTTTCCGCAGATTTATTAGTTTCAAAAATCCGAGTAATCTAAATGAAAGTAAAACTAGTAATCTATTTTTATTAAAAAATTATGGTAAATAATGATGCTAGGGATAACACAACAATCAATTTGATAATTGTAAATCTTTTAAAAGATCAGCAAACTTTGTAGTCTTTGAGTGAAAGGGTGGACATAATTGCACTCCAGGGGACATGGCTTCTGCCTCATGAGATTCCTGACTTGGGTCAAGTAAATAAGGATTTTTGTTTCTTCAGGAAGTCTGCGGTTATTACAAGCAAAGTAATATTGCGAGGACGGCCTTATGGCGGTGTCGGCTTAATTTGGAGTAACAACGTGTTTGACTTTGTATCTGTGGTTCTGTGTATGAGTGAGCGTATTATGCTATTAAAGTATGACTTTTAGATCGGTTTAAGTTATTTTTTAATGTTTATATGCCCACGGACGAACAAGACAATCTGGTAGAATTTGTTGAGTATTTAAGTGAAATATCTGCAATAGTATATAATGAGAATATTGAAACTATGTATGTCTTAGGAGACTTTAATGCTCACCCAGGTACATTGTTTGGTAAGGAAATGTTAAAATTTAATCTAGAACAAAATTGGTTGACAGCCGATATTATGAAGCTAGGAATTGACTCGCATTCTTATACCTTTATGAGTGATGTACGTGGTAGTTGTTTGGTTTGACCACTGCGTAACAACTCAAGCCGCATGGAAGTCTGTAGTCACAATTAAAATTCATAATGACGTTTATTGATCAGACCATGTTCCATTAGAGGTGCAGTGTGATCTCACAATGTTTAGGCATAGGCCACTATCGGTTCAGGAATATATAATCAATAAAGTAAAATGGGGTTAGCGTAATTTGAACCAAATTTACTTATATAGCGAATAATGAAACGATAAATTAAGAGAAATCGATTTCCCGTATGAACTAAGTCAGTATTGTGATAATATGTGTTGTGATAATATGTGTCATTGCCAAGGCAAAGTCAGAGCACATCGGCAAAATTGGCGAGAAACTAGTTCGCCTTCCTTCGGGAACACGTGCATTCTGGTCTCTCGCCAAGGCTGTCCAAGGGAACTTCTGTCAGCCATCTCTATCATCTCTGCACAGGGTGGACGACTCACTGGCTCATGACGCAAAGGAGAAAGCCGATCTGCTAGGCTCTCCTTTTGCTTCCAACTCTACTCTAGATGACGGGTGGAACACACCGCCGACCGTCCCGCGGTGTGAGTGCTCCATGCGGGAAGTGCTGTTTATACAGCGCTTGGTGCGTAAAGCACTGCTCTCCCTGGACGTCAACAAGTCGAGTGGGCCTGATGGAGTCCCGCCTATTGTTCTGAAGACGTGTTCTCCGGAGTTGGCACCGGTTTTAACGCGTCTTTTTCGGTACTTCTACTCCCTAGGCGTAGTACCGAACTCATGAAAGACAGCTTTGGTGCACCCGATCCCTAAAAAAGGCGACCGCTCAGATCCGTCCAACTACAGGCCTATCTAAAAGCTTTTAGACACATCATTTTATTTTATAACGCGGATATTTGCGAAGTAAATTTTTCTAAAAGCTTTTATATAATGGATTTCCGCAAAGTAACGCCTGTTTCTATTAATTACAGGCTTATCGCTATCACCTCCTTGTTCTCCAAAGTAATGGAAATTATTATTAACAGCCAGCTCTTGCGGTACCTTGAGGATCACCAGCTGATTAGTGACCGCCAGTACGGTTTCCGACGAGGTCGCTCAGCTGGTGATCTTCTGGTCTACCTGACTCATAGATGGGCGGAGGCAGTGGAGTCCAAGGGGGAGGCGTTGGCCGTTAGTTTGGACATAGCGAAGGCTTTCGATTGGGTTTGGCACAAAGCGCTTCTTTGGAAGCTGCCTTCCTATGGGCTTCCCGAGAAATTGTGCAATTGGATCACCAGTTTTCTTGCAGATCGGAGCATCAAGGTCGTAGTAGACGGTGCATGCTCCGATTACAAGCCCATTAACGCTGGTGTTCCACAAGGTTGCGTGCTATCATTAATGATATGTTGCAAACGAGTAACATTTATTGCTATGCAGACGACAGCACTGGTGATGCTTTATACACCGGCCGTGCCAATATTTATCGGGAAAACGTCGCCGAGTACCGGAACAAACTTGTCTCTGTCTGAAGTCGAGACTTTGTTGAACAAAGTCTCAGACTGGGGGCAACTAAATCTAGTCCAGTTTAATCCCCAGAAGACACAAGTTTACGCGTTTACCGCTAAAAAGAATCCCTTTGTCGTATCTCCTCAGTTTCAAGACACTCCCCTTGTTGCCTCAGCCAGTATCGGTATCCTCGGTGTCGACATATCGAGTGACGTGCAGTTTCGTGGTCACTTGGAAGAGAAGACCAAATTAGCCTCTAAAAAGCTTGGCGTGCTCATCAGAGCGGGACAGTATTTCATGCGGGCGCAACGCTTGCAACTTTACAAGGCGCAGGTTCGACCTCACATGGAATACTGTTCCCATCTCTGGGCAGAGGCTCACCAGTGCTAGCTCCTTCCACTTGACAGCATCCAGCGCAGAGCGGTTCGAATCGTCGACGACCGAGTTCTTTCCGATCGGCTTGACTCACTGGCACTGCGTAGAGATGTTGCATCTCTTTGCTATTTAATCGCATCTACCACGATGAGTGCTCTGAGGAATTGTTCGGACTAATTCCAGCCGCTCAATTTCACTATCGCACATCGCAACAAAACTCGCGATACCATCCATATCATCTGGATGATTGGCGGTCCACCACTGTGCGATTCAGAAGAATCTTTCTTCCTCGCACAACTTCCTTGTGGAATCGATTACCACCAGCGATTTTTCTGAACCGATACGACTTAGAGACCTTCAAGAAAAGAGTCTACTCCTTTTTAAAAGGCCGGAAACGCATCTGCGATTCCCCTGGTGTTACAGTTGTTCATGGGCGGCGGTAGTCACTTACCATCAGGTGAGCCGCATGCTCGTTTGCACACTTTCCTATAAAAAAAAATATTACACATCGCACATCGTGATAGATAAATTATATATGTGCATTATTAATACTTTGTGTAAGGTCTCTAAGTACATTTACGACAGTGATCGCGACCGGAAGATAGTCAAAAAGCGTGAAAGACCTATACTGGGGTGCAACTGGCACGTCCGTTTTTTTTTATAGGATGAGGGTGACAAACGAGCTCACAGTCCACCTGATGGTAAGTGGTTTCTGCGGCCCATAGACATCTACATCTATTCTCGTTTGCGAATCAAAATGCTGATGCGTTGTCACCCGTGAGGACTAAGATGGAATGCCTCATTTCCAGTAAAAAGGGCCTCCGGCCACCTGCACTCACCAAGCGAAACCCAGAGGTAAACCTCTACTTCACGCTGGTATTCTGTGAGGTCATGGTACCACCCCGGTTCGAGCCGGCCCATCCGTGCGACAGCAATTCTGCCGCGTGGCTCTACCACTGTTACCACGTGCTACTCGACAAAGAATCCTAAATTGGATCTGGCATGGGAAACCACATGGTGGGTATTTTTATAATGATATGATGGATTCTAAAAGGGTATTTCAACGAAAACTTAAGTTTTGTCAAAATATTCAGGACGAAAATCTTTATTCCTATTGAATAAAGGTTTTCGTGGGTTTTGGAAGCATACTAAGCAGGTACCCCGGTGAGCGTTAGCGGTGTGAATGAGCCGGCGAAGATAGCCAGTCTTTTTGAGAATCAGTTCCGGGTTCAGTCTTCTTTACAGTCACCTGTTAAAGTCGATGATGAGGTTCAGACTGATGCACCAACTCATGTGCCCGATCGCATCACCGCTAAGGACATCACTATTTTGATAAAAGGCATGACTGGAGGAAAGTCACCTGATCACGATTGCCTTAGCATTATGGTTTGGGAATTACCGACAAAATCAAAGTTCCGAGAATGCCCGGGACTTCGAGGCTTTTAAGAAAAAGCTTTTTTGGTTTTTTTTAAGATGGGTAAGCCTTTTTGAAGAATTTTAATTGAGTTAACTTCTGGTGAAACATATTAAAAAGAGGCATTTTTTTTTTGTAAAAATCAACATTTATTAAACAACTAGCTGACCTGGCAAACGTTGTTTTGCCATATACATTATTTCTAGGAAATATTTTTTTCTTTTAAAGTCGCGATTAAAAAACGGGTTGATTGTAGAAGGGAGAAAATTTGAAGTTTTATTTTTTTATTTATTATTTTCACTGCTAAACCATAATAAAAAAAATAAAAAAAATTGTTAAACAAATAAAAATATATATTTAGAGGTGGGTCAGCCTTATCATTTAGGGGTTTGAAAAATAGATGTTAGCCGATTCTCAGACCTACCCGATATGCACACAAAATTTCATACAAATCGATTCAGCCGTTTCGGAGGAGTTTGGTAACAAACACCACGACACGAGAATTTTATATTAATTTTATATTAGAGATTAAACAGAAAATTAATAACTTTAACGTTAATTTCAGCCTTAATATTTGCTTTGTTTGTTTCTTTTAGTCACACACACATGCACTTCTAAACAGTTAAATCTTATAGTTATGAAACGAACTTAGTTGATAATCATACTATTTCTTAATAACTTTACTATTATCTAGTAATTCTATTATCTAATCATAGTTCATAATCTCATTGTTAATTCTCATAATCACATACTCGTATTTGTTTCATTTCTAGTAGTAGATCAAGTAATTTTTCATTAAACTAACACATGGCGTTGGGCTCCTTCAATTATTTGAAAATAAAAATGATTACATAACAATTTCGACACTCTTGTCTCGTCTCGAGTCTAGACCCGAAAGTCCCGGGACTCGAGACAACTAAAATTACGAAAAGTCCTGGGACTCCGAGACACGAAACGTCCCGGGACCCAAACCATACTTAGCATCGAGCACTTTCAGCACGCTGGCCCACACTTACCTAGACTGCTAGCGCTCTTTTTCACCCTATGCATGAGGCATTCTTATTTACCGGAAGAGCTAATGAAAACGGTCGTGGTTCCGATTTTGAAAAACAAAACCGGAGATATTTCGGATATGTGCAACTATCGGCCCATTTCATTAGCGACAACTGCGGCTAAGATACTTAGCAGTATGCTTGAGAGACAGTTAAAAGTACATATTCAGTTAAACGATGCACAATTTGATTTTAGACCAAATCTATCGACTGAGTGTAATATACTTTCGCTGAAGCACATTATGGGTATTACACTGTAAGTAATACGCCAGCGTACGCGGTCTTGCTGGATCTTTCAAAGGCTTTCGATCTTGTCAGGTATGACATTCTGTGGATAAATTGCGAAAGGCTGGTCTACCCATCTCGTAATTTAGCACTTTTAACTATTGATACAGTCATCAAATTAATGAGGTCAGGTGATCTATGACAAGTATAGGTTCGAATGCGGTGTGAGGCAAGGAGGATTAACCTCATCGACGCTTTTTAATCTATATATAAATGAACTGATTCGTAGACTCGGGAATGCACATCTCGGCTGCTCTATTGATGGATTCTGCATAAATAACATTAGTTACGTAGACGACATGGTACTTCTGAGCATGTCAGTCAGTGCACTCAGACGGCTTTTGATCATATGTGAAGTCTAAAATGTTGTGTTGCGAAAAGTGAGCTCATGGTGTTTAAAGTGGGCACGAGGAAACTTAATTTCGCACCACCTGTAACTTTAGGGGGTATTGCACTTAAACGAGTGACTGAATTTAAGTGCCTTGGCCATGTGGTTACCGAAGATTTAAAAGATGATAAGGACTTTGAAAGAGTAAGAAGGGCGCTGGTTGTCCACTGCAATATGCTGGCCCGCCGCGCCCGTTCTAACGTTGTACAGCCGAGGTAAAACTTATTTTATATAAAGCCTATTTCCAATCCTAACACAACGCGATTACGCAATGCGACCATCGCGTGCTCGCGCAATATCTAAAACTAGGTGTCCTAATAGAACGCGAATACGCGATCATCGCGCTAATTGACGATGCGAGTGGCCGCGGGTTCCGCTTCGCTTCGCAATTTGCGCATGGCTTTGGCGCTAAGCGTGGATGTCAGAAACGCCGAGTTTTTGCCAAAACAAAATTATACATTAAAAATACAACAACATTACCTGAGGGCACTTACTAACTGACATTTTTTGTTCTTCAAATATTTATAACGGTGGTAACGCCACGCAGCAGCTTTTGCTGTTGCACGTATGGGCCGCCGGGTTAGTACCAAGACCTCACAGAATACCGGCGTGAAGTGGAAGCTTTGCTTCCGCGTTTTGTCTGGTGAGTGCAGGTGACCGGAGGCCCAATCCCCCCCCCCCCATCAACATGGTAGCGAAATTACACGAAATACTACCCCAGGAGGGTACCAGCATCATCATCATCATCATCATCATCATTACAGCCCTTCACAAGTCCACTGCTGAACATAGGCCTCCCCCAAAGAATGCCACAAAGCACGGTCCCGAGCCACCTGCATCCATCGGCTTCCTGCATGTCTTACCAGGTCGTCACTCCATCTCGTGGGGGGACGCCCTACACTTCGCCTACCGGTACGAGGCTGCCACTCGAGAACCTTTCTTCCCCATCGGTTGTCGGTTCTTCGAGCTATATGGCCGGCCACCTGCCACTTCAGCTTACTAATCCGTTGGGCTATGTCGGTTATTCTAATTCTACTGCAGATATCCTCATTCCTAAGTTTATCACGCAGAGAAACTTCGAGCATAGCCCTCGCCATAGCTCGCTGAGCGACCTTGAGCTTCCTCATACGGCCAGCAGTGAAGGACCACGTCTCAGTTCCGTAAGTCATCACTGGCAACACGCACTGGTTGTACAATTTCGTTTTAAGGTTTTGAGGTATGTCTGACGAGAAGATGTGTCGTAGCTTCCCGAACGCTGCCCAGCCGAGTTGAATCCGTCGATTGACCTCTCGGTCGAAGTTGGACTTACCTAGTCGGACTATTTGTCCCAGGTAAACATACTCGTCAACAACTTCGAGCTTAGTGCTCCCAACAACTACCGGCATAGGTGTGACATGGACATTAAACATGATCTTTGTTTTGTCCATGTTCATCTTAAGACCTATCCGTTGGGAAACACTATTGAGGTCATTGAGCATAGTGCTTAGGCCCTCCAGCGATTCTGCCATAAGGACTATATCGTCGGCAAATCGAAGGTGAGTGATTTACTCGCCATTGATGTTGATACCGTATCCTTTCCAGTTCAGAAGCTTGAAAACGTCTTCCAATGCAGCGGTGAAGAGTTTCGGGGATATGACGTCACCCTGTCTTACACCTCTCTGCAATTGGATAGGTTTCGTACTCTGGTTCTGTACTCGGATAGCCATCGTAGCCCTACTGTACAAGCACTTCAACACTTCGATATACCGACAGTCAACTTGGCACCACTGAAGGGACTGCAGCACTGCCCAAATTTCGACGGAATCAAAGGCTTTCTCATAGTCCACATACGCCAGACATAGTGGCAAATTATACTCTTCGGACTTCTGTACAACTTGCCGAAGGGTATGTATGTGGTCTATGGTGCTAAAGCCCTTTCGGAAACCGGCTTGTTCGGGAGGCTGGAAGTCGTCAAGTCTGCGCGCGAGACGATTCGTAATGACTCTCGAAAACAGCACGTAGACGCGGCTCAGAAGGGAAATCGGTCTGTAGTTCTTCAAGAGAGCGTTGTCACCTTTCTTGAAGAACAAGACCACCGCACTTCTGCTCCACGCCTCCGGTGTAATGCCACCATGGAGGACGGAATTAAAGAGCTGCTGAAGGACTTCAAGTACCGGTCTTCCACCCGGTTTCAGAAGCTCCGCTGTAATTCCATCCTCGCCTGGGGCCTTACCGTTTTTAAGGTGCTGGAGAGCCATTCTAATCTCGCTCAGACTGACGTCTGGGATATCTTTTTTTTTTTTTTTTTTTTTTATAGGATAAGGGTGACAAACGAGCACACAGTCCACCTGATGGTAAGTGGTTGCTGCGGCCCATAGACATCTACATCTATCCTCGTTTGCGAATTAAAATGCAGATGCGTTGCCACCCGTGAGGACTAAGATGGAATGCCTCATTTCCAGTAAAAAGGGCCTCCGGCCACCTGCACTCACCGAGCGAAACGCAGAGGTAAACCTCTACTTCACGCTGGTATTCTGTGAGGTCGTGGTACCACCCCGGTTTGAGCCGGCCCATCCGTGCGACAGCAAAAGCTGCCGCGTGGCTCTACTCGGATGAGACTCGCTCTTGGATCGTTACTCAGACTTGCGTGTGGCTCCAACGATGACGTGTACAGCTGTCCATAGAACCTCTCAATCTCACTCAACATCTCCCCTCTTCTTTTAAAGTCTGCCATTTGAATGCACAGAGCATACCCTCTCATTACTCCGACCTTTTAGATACTTTCACTTCTGCCTCTTCAAATGTGCAGGCCATTCTAATTTCTGAAAGCTGGCTGAAGCCCTCTCTTTCAAATGTTTCTTACAGCTTACCAGGCTTTGTCTTGATTAGAAATGATAGATTAGGTAAGGGTGGGGGAGGTGTTGCAATTTATCTACGGTCCGACTTACGTTATTCTGTAATTGCATCCTCACCTTCACAATACTCTGCTTCGGCTGAATATTTATTCTTGGAAATTCAGGTGGGGCGTTCCAAATTAGCACTTGGGGTTGTTTACTGTCCTCCTTCTGTTGATTACTTCTCCAGCCTAGAAATGGTCTTAGATTCTGTATGTGCAGACTATACACATCACATTATCATGGGCGACTTCAATACTGACCTCCTCAAAACTTCTTTGCAATCAAGTAAGCTCATAAATATCTTGTCTTCAGTAAATTTATCCATCCTTCCCTGCTCTCCTACTCACCATAACCTTGACTCCCCGGATACCTGGCTAGATCTAATAATCACGTCCTGTCCTAATCTAGTCAATAAATATGGTCAGTTGTCAGCTTCCGGCTTTTCGCGTCATGACTTACTTTACCTTGCATATAGGTTGAAGTTTGCAAAAGTTGAACCCGATTACTTTTGGTTCGCTGTTACAATAAAGTTAACCCAACGAAGCTTCTAATTGATGCAAAGGCCATCGACTTCTCGCCTGTGTATTGTGCGTCATCAGTTGATGATAAAGTATCTATTTTCACTAAATTAACACTTAAACTGTTTGATGCGCATGCACCGGTGAAATCTATTAGGGCTAAGCGGCCTCCAGCTCCGTGGATAACGAAGGGTGTGCGCATGGCGATGACTCGACGCAACCGAGCTTTCAGAAGGTTTAAGCGTGACAGGAGCAATGAGAATTGGGACTTGTACAAAATTGCTCGCAATCGTTGCAACCAAATGGTAAGGGCGGCAAAGCGTCGTTACTTCTTCGACAATATATCTAGTGCTTCTTCGGCGGATACTTGGAAATTTCTTAATTCTCTTGGTCTATGTAAATCCTCCACTATGAAACATAATATCCCATTCCCTCTTAATGACATAAATTCCTATTTTTCTACAGGTTCCTCACTCTCTCCAGTTATTAAGTCCCAGTCAATCTTAGAAATTAATTCCAAGGCCAAACCTTTACAAATACCCTTCTTATTCTCGCTTGTCTCTGTTAACGATGTTCGTAAAACATTTGCTTGTATTAAATCAAAAGCAGTGGGTTGTGATAATGTGAGTCGTGCTATGATCTCTTTAGTTCTCGAACTCTTTCTTCCAGTCATTACTCACATCATTAATTTTTCTCTGTTGTCAGGGGTATTTCCTTCTTTGTGGTGTAAAGCCTATATAATTCCGCTTCCTAAAATTTCAAACCCCTTGCAACTCAATAATTATAGACCTATTTCTATTCTTCCATTCTTATCAAAGATCCTGGAATCTATAGTTCACCGGCAAGTATCAGGTTTTATATATAATAATAACTTGCTCACTCAATTTCAGTCGGGCTTTCGTCCCGGACATAGCACCACCACTGCACTTCTTAAAGTTACAGAGGACATTCGGGATGGCTTGGAGAGTAGAAAGGTCACTGTGCTTGTTCTCGTGGACTTTTCTAATGCCTTCAACATGGTTGACCATGATATTCTCCTCGCTATGCTCGGTAATCTAAACTTCTCCTCCATTGCTTTAAATTGGTTCTCTTCCTACCTTTGTGGTCGCCAACAAGCTGTTCGAGTTGGTAATCATTTGTCTGACTGGTGTCAGCTTGTATCTGGCGTGCCACAGGGTGAAATATTATCTCCTTTATTGTTCTCTATTTTCATTAACTTCCTTTCCTCTCAACTTTGCTGTTCTTACCATTTCTACGCCGACGACTTGCAAATTTATACTCAGACTGATGTGGATCACATTGATAATGCTGTTATCAATATTAATACAGATTTATTAAATTTAAGCAATTGGGCTAGCAAATTTGGCATTCTAGTGAATCCTAACAAATGCCAAGCAATTTTAATAGGAAGTGCTCGTCAGTTATCTAAACTTGATATTTGTTCTGTCGCTCCTGTCATGTTTGATGGATCATGCATCCCTTATTCCAGCACTGTGAAAAACCTAGGCCTCTGTATGGACTCAACTCTCAATTGGTCCACTCACATTCAAACAATAAGTGCTTCAGTTACTGCTAAGTTGGGTGACCTAAATCGCCTTAGAAACTTCCTTCCGGTCAAGGTAAAGATAACTCTGGTGCAGTCTCTTATTTTGCCCATTATTGATTATGCTGATGTGTGTTGTACTGATCTTAATGAGAACCTTCTAGACAAGCTGGATCGTCTCGTAAACAACTGTGTCCGATTCATCTTCTGTCTTCGCAAGTTTGACCATGTTTCCTCCTTTAGATTTCAGCTAAATTGGCTTCCCATTCGCCAACGGAGGCAAGTCAGGACACTTCTCACACTTTTTTCTATTTTATTCGACAATCGTTGTCCCGACTATTTGAAACGTAAGTTTCAATTTCTATCTGATACGCATAATAGACCTCTACGTTCTTCGGAGACTCTTACGCTCTCCATTCCACTTCACCGTTCCGGTTTCTCTTCTTCCTCGTTTGCTGTACGAGCTGCGCGACTTTGGAATGCACTGCCTGAAACTTTGAGACAACGCTCCAACAAAGTAACATTTAAAAAGTATGTTAAAGAACATTTTCTGAAAGTCGTAAAGAACTCCTAAGTTGGCGTCATCATCTGAGTTAATCTGTGTTAATAGCTATTTTCATGATAATATGTTTTTTACGTATATATGTATATTTGTGTGTATATATGTATTTATATGTGAATTTGTGTATATATATATATGTGTGTATGTGGTTTGTATATATATATATATATATATATATATATATATATATATATATATATATATATATATATATATATATATATATATGTATATGTATGTATGGTATTTGTATTTTTTATTTTTATGTTTATATGCTATAATTCCTAAATTCATTATATTTCTTATTCTGTACTGTTATGTATTATAATAACCGCCTTCGATGTTTTTCCACTCCTCACGGTTGACAGGCAGGGAATGCTTTAAGCATTATGTCCGCCTTTTGTACTTATATATTTTATAAGGTTCAAAAAAGTTAAATAAATAAATAAATAAAAATCTCAGGTGTCCCGGAAACGATGCTGTCACATTCCGTTTTCAGCTTTGACAGTTGGCTCTTTCTGGCAGACAGATCTCTGGCAAAGACTTTGGAGCCTTGGTTCCGCTCGATCGCTTCTTCAATACGAGCTGCATTGAAGTTGCGTAAGTCCCGCCGTATACATTTGGAGATCTGTCTATTTAGATGCCTGTATGCTGTCAAGTCTGTTGAAGAATGTAGCTTCATCTCCCGTCTAACAGCCATGAGATTAAGAGTTTGATCGGAGAGTTTTTGTGTTCTTCTGCGGCGGGTCTTGCAGAACTTAGCTCCGACCGCATGGACAGTTTCCACGAGCTTGTCATTCATATCGTCCACTTCATTGCAGTCTTCTAGGCACTGAAAACGGTTTTGTAACTCGAGCTGAAAGGTTTCGGGACTTTGGAACAGAGCACGAGGGGGACGGAGCGTTGACTTCATTAGACGAGACCTCTCCAACTTAACGTTTAGGTTCAGTGTGCCTCTAACCATTCGGTGATCGCTACCAGTTTTCACCCTCGTGATCACGGAGACATCACTGAACAGTTGTCGTCTGGTCGTCATAATGAAGTCAATCTCATTTTTTGTCGAACCGTCGGGGCTCGACCAGGTCCACTTCCTGTGGGGCCGCTTCTGGAAGAAAGAGTTCATCATAAAGAGTCCCTCTTTCTCCATGAAGTCGGCCAGCTGCTGGCCCCTTGGGTTCCGTTGCCCTATTCCAAATTTCCCTACTTTCAGCTCCGTTCTCTCTTGTGCCTAGTTTTGCATTGAAGTCTCCCATTAACACCGTATATTGGGTTTTGGAGGAATGCATGGCTCTAGAGATATCCTCATACATTTCCTCCACCTCCTCATCGGGGAGTGCCAAGGTTGGAGCGTAAACCTGTATGACCTTCAGCGAATACCGTTTGGTGATTCTGAGTATAATAACCCTCGTCGACACACTCCCGATCTTTACAACGTTGTTAACGAGAGACTTGTGGACGATAAATCCGACACCTCCTTGGGACAGATGGTCGCCTTCCCGGTGATAGAGCAAGTTGCCGGATTCGAGGATTACCGTGTCCTACCCCTCTCTTCGGACTTCGGATAATCCTATAATATGCCAGCGCAACTTGTCTATCTCTTCTTCCAGCTCCACGATCTTCTCGTCAGTCCTCAGGGTGCGTGCGTTGTACGTTGCAGAGTCGTCTAAGGTGGCAACCGAACCTCCACCGGAGATTCTTAGCACCCCCTGCCCCGCCGATACCATGGTAGGCACCGTAGCCAGGAATAGCGGGGCCGCCGGGGACTGGGGCCGTCTGTTTGTTGCTTTAGTCATTGGGGGGTATTTGCCATAGTTGCCACGCTTGGCGAGCGGGTTGGCAACCGCAGTTTTCTTATTGTAATTTTGACTATTATCAGGAAGATGCTGCTGCCCATCTCCTGCCTGTTTCCCTTTGTCGCCTTTTACGACACCCACGGGAGGATATGGGGTAGTGGATATTCTTGACCGCCACTACACGGTAAGGAGGGTACCAGCACCCCTAGAGAATCCCTCGCTGAGCATCCACGACGATGCTATTCCACTCCTGAGCGTGGGTGCTCAGGCTGCCCCGCGTATTCTGGGGGGGGGGGCAAAATTCCGCTCAACACAGTAACTGCTCGGGGCAAATTGAGCAAGAACACCAAGGCGACCCCTGCCACGCTATCCGTGAATTTCTGCAACATCATGGGACTTCACTCTAACTTAAACGCCGTCCACTACCATCTCGAGACGGCGAAGCCGGCCTTGCTCTTTCTGACCGAGACGCAGGTTTCCTCTCCGGCTGATATTTCGTATCTCTCCTACCCGGGGTACAAATTGGAGCACTCCTTTGTGCCTCGGACTGGAGTTTGCGTGTATGTCAGAGGGGATCTGTTTTCTACGCCTCGGCAGTCTTGAAGATTCGGACCTGTCCATCCTTTGGTTACGCGTAGACAGCGACGACCATCCGCGCGTCTACGGGTGCCTCTATAGGTCCCATAGCGGTAATGCCGAAACAGACCGACTCATCGACCACGTCCAAATAGCTACAGATTCCATGCTACAACAGGTCCCATCCGCAGAGATCGTGATCGTGATCCGTAATTTTAACGCCCACCACGCCGAATGGCTTGGTTCACGTTTAACTGATTATGCGGGGAGATCTGTTTATGATTTTGCCTTGGCATATGGTCTAACACAAATGGTTGCATCGCCTACGTGGATTCCAGATGTTGAGGATCATACAACTTCCCTGTTGGACCTTCTGCTGACCTCTCATCCGGACAGATATCAGATTTCCATCGATGCCCCTCTTGGCTCTTCGGACCATTGTCTGATCCGGAGCGTGGTGCCACTCACGCTTCCCTCGCGGTTGCGTTGTGCAGGTTGCCGCCGTGTTTGGCATTAAAGGTCGGCGGATTGGGACGGAATGTGGTCTTTCTTTGCTTCTCACCCATGGGGGCGGGTTTGCTTCTCGCCGGATGATCCCAGCGCTGTTGCTGACTCTATCACTGATGTGGTGCTACAGGGAATGGAACTGTTTATTCCATCATCTGTGGTACCCATCGGAGGCAGATTTCAGCCTTGGTTTGGTCGCTCCTGTAAGACTGCAATACGCAGTAAGCAGGAGTGTTATCAAGCCTGGGCTGCGGCTTCGGTGACTCGGGATCTAAACACCAGCATACTAATAAAGAAGTATAACTTCGCCTCCAGGTCCTTCAAAAGAGTTATTGCCAAGGCAAAGTCAAAGCACATAGGCAGAATTGGCGAGAAACTAGTTCGCCTTCTTTCGGAAACCCGTGTATTATGGTCTCTCGCCAAGGCTGTCCAAGGGAATTTCTGTAAGCCATCACTACCATATCTGCACAGGGAGGATGACTCACTGGCCCACGACGCAAAAGAGAAAGCCGACCTTTAAGGCTCCCTTTTTGCGTCCAACTCGACTGTTGATGACGGGGGGAACACACCGCCGACCATCCCACGGTGTGAGTGCTCCATGCCGGATGTGCGGTTCTCACAGCGCTCGGTTCGCAGAGCACTCGTTTCCCTGGACATCCACAAGTCGAGTGGGCCTAACGGAATCTTCCCAATTGTGCTGAGGACGTGTGCCCCCTCCCCTATAAAAAAAATATTTATTTATATATTAATACGGAATACGGATATTGATTTATAAAGTTTATAAGCATGTATACACATTACATATATGTAAGAAATTATATTAAAATATTAAATTATTGTATTATTGTATGTAAATATTTGTTATATGTATATATATTTAAATATATGTGTGTATGTATATACTATGTATATATTATATTATAATATATGTACACTTTATTTATGTGTTATGTTTCGCAACAGCCTACAGTTGTCTTTGGCACCCAGGGTTGACTGGCAGAGAATGCCATATGGCATTAAGTCCGCCCTATGTACCCTTTAGCTAAAGTAACACCATTTTAGTTTTTTTAAATAAAATAAAAAATAAAAATAGGTTATAAAATAACTTACAAAAACATCTTGGAAGCGATCACCTTAAATATTATTCATTTGTATTGTAACTAGCGCTCCACCCTGGTTTCGAACGGGTGGTTTCTGGATCTTGACAACAGTGCCACTACAGACCTAATTGTAACCACATGTGGATGCGTCAAACCATATTTCACCAAAATCGATCCAGCCTTTTAGGATAAGTTCAGTGACAAATACACTGAAAATTAATTATATAATATATAACACATTTTAAAAAGTCTTTGCTTAATAACTGAAATAAACAAATCTAGCCGTCTCGACATTAGTGAGACTTCTAATATTTTTTACAGCATACGCTGCAGAGATAGTCTGCTTGCTAGTTTCTATGTATCGGGGCCACTAAAGTAGTGTCGAGAGTTACCAAGAACATGGCCCAGTTCTTCCTTATGTAAAAATGCATTGGTAAAGAATGTCCGTCACGATATTTCAATGCGTGTTGACGGACTTTACATGTATTTTTTTATTCAGAATCGTAAAAAAATTAAACTAAAGTTTATAAGAAGTACAAACCAACTTTAAACTTTAAAGATGTCATTCAAATAAAGTAATTTCCATTTATTTTCGAAGCTCTTTTGTGGAAATAGTAAAAAGCCGTGGTAGCTCAGGGGCTTAGCGCTATTGTAAATTTCACAGTACGAGTGCAACCCGGTTTAAATCCCGCCGGCACCAATTAAATTGTTAATTGCAATTTTAAGTGCTGATTTACCACGTCCTCGGCGGTTCAGTAAAATATCGTGAGGTAACCTGCATGTCTGAGTAATAAGAAAAAAATTTCGAAGACACCTTAAGTTCTTGTCATTTTCTTGCTGTAAAAGCCTTTCAGAAATGAGAGGAGGCCTGTGTCCATCAGTGGAACGTATACAGGCTGTAACTTTAACTTTTGTGGAAATTATTTTGTTATTTTTAGTTCCTTCCGTCTGTTTGTACTTCTTACTAAAAGTAATTTTAATTGAATAATTCATTAACACTATTATTTTATGTAATAATTCATTGACACAAGATACAATTTTTATAATTTGAGTACGGCCTTAGTGGAAAGTATTTGGCAGGACAAGGCGATCCGCGGCTATGAGAAACACACTCTCTTTGTAATATGGCGACTTTGTAGTACTTTTTAACTTTTTTAAACTTCTGTAAATCAACTGATATGTAATTATTTCGCAAAAATATAATCATTATCAAGTTAAATTTCATTGCATGTAGTAATATGATTATGATGTTATAGTTTTTGTTTAATTCTTCGTATGTTCAATTGTAATAATTTTGAGTATAAGGATAGATTAAATATAACAATTTTACATAATTCAGGTTGGCAGATTTGAGGGTATGTTTGTTAGAAGTTGTCTAAATTATGTAAGTTTTTTTTTAATATTTTATAGGATAGGGTGACAAACGAGCACACAGTCCACCTGATGGTAAGTGGTTGCTGCGGCCCATAGACATCTACATTTATCCCCAACAAAGAATCAAATTGCAGATGCGTCGTCACCCGTGAGGACTAAAATGGAATGCCTCTTTTCCAGTAAAATGGGTCTCCGGTTCTCTACACTCACAGCAGCGTCAAGCTGCTATTTTACTCTGGTATTCTGTGAGAGCGTGGTCCTTCCCCGGTCGAGCCGACCCATTCGTGCTACAACTATACTACTAATATAGCTGCAGCATGGCTCTACCACGTAAAAAAATTAAGTCAGCGAATTTTAATAATTATAAAAAATAAGGAATTAATTGCGTTTTTCCCATAAAAATTCTATTTGCAACAGAATTGAACTTATTTTTCTTAAATAGTTAACGTTACTTTGTCAGAAACTTGACTTTACACAAAAAAAAAATGTTTAAATATTGTGTGTGAATTGTGAAGAAGAAAGTATTGTGTATATTTATATTCATAAGTACTGTACTTTGTGTTAGGTTATACTCGTGAAAAATGATGTAAACTATTGCAGTATTTATGTAAGAATTACTACTCAGTACTTCAGGTAAGGTGACCACGTGCATAAGCATTGTAGTTTTCAATCAAAAGAGTGCGCTGGAATACTTGTAGGCTACTAGTATTATGTGAAGGTAAAGCCAAATGTGATGGGAAAACATATACATTCATAAGATTGACGAACCGCTAAACTTGTAACATTGCTTACAGAAAATTAGGACAAATCATAGCAAAAAATTATAGGAAGCATCGTTGAAAGTAATGCACAGCATACACTATATCGTAAAACAAGACATAAGTTACGTTAAATTTAACCTCGCACAAAAATATAAAAAGATTTTTTATAGAGAAGTTAAAATATTAACAAACTTCCGTAGTTATTTATACTAGTAACACGACGTACAACAATTAAAAATATAAATATTATAATCCTTGAGCCTCAAGATAACTTACTATATATACGTGGTAGAGCCATGCTGCAGCTATATTATGGTTGTAGCACGAATGGGTCGGCTCGACCGGGGAAGGACCACGCTCTCACAGAATACCAGCGTAAAATATCAGCTTAACGCTGCTGTGTTTCGTATGGTGGCATACGAGGCATTCTATCTTAGTCCTCACGGATGACAACGCATCTGCATTTTGATTCGTAATCGAAGATAGATGTAGATGTCTATGGGCCACAGCAACCACTTACCATCAGGTGGACTGTGTGCTCGTTTGTCACCCTTATCCTATAAAAAAATTATATTTACTATTAATTTAAAAATATATACGACAAAAACAAAATATAAATAGTTTAAACATCAAATTTAAGTAACACAAAATCCTGACACGATATTACTCTCCATATGAATTCGTTGCATGCTCGACATCGAATCACGCCTTAAAAATATATTGCCGTTTTTTGTCCATACCTAACGCCAGTGGTTTCGTGACGCTTCCTGTCTAACCGTATAGCCGCCCAAATCGTCGAAAAATTGTAATCTTTAATATCATTTTACCCATTTTAATTTAACGCGCGCCATTGTTCGACCTCTTGGAGCGCATAATCGATACGCAGCTTTATTTGAAACGCATTTATGGACGAAAAATAAGCTTACTATATACTATAAGTTATGATTTTTCATTTATGTTCTTAAGTTATAGTAAAATTAGTATTACTAATTTGTTGTTAATTACATTTATTGTTTGTTTTTGTCTTTCTCAAAATATAATTAAATATTGTATGCTGTTCTTAACATATACCAAATGTCTGAAAAGCAAGTACGTATCATTTGCTAAACTTTTTTTAAATCAAAAACCAATATTAAAATATAGACGAATTGATCATAACTTCCTTAACTATAAAGTAAGTTATGTTCTAATTAATGGGAGCCTCAAAATTTAAAATAAAATCCTTTTCTGGCTGAAGCACGTTTGGCGAGAGTGGCGACGGGCTGAGCGAGCGCGTGGAAGCCGCCTTTTCAATATATTCTGCGTCCTTCTCCATTGCTGTCTAAGCGTTGACTGACGCGTGATTGACAAAATGCCATTACACATTCAATCAAAATTCGTGACTGATAGTTGATTGACGTAAAAATCAAAATATCCAGATATTTCTCAATCAATTTCATGCAACCGTCAATCACCGCATTACACGGTAGGTTATTCGTCAATCACAAATGTGATTGTTGTAAAACTGATAGCAAAACCTACCGTGTAATTGGGCGTCATAGAGATGTTGCTTATTGGTGTACGTCAGGCGTTCATTTAAATAAAAGCACACTGTTTCAGCATTAATGTTGAACCCAGATGTATAGACTCCCCGCACACGCGTGCCGCACGCGTGCCGCATGTAGCAATAGGTATAGATGCAATGTCATCTCTAAGGACTTCAATAGAATGCCTTGCAGCCTGTAATTGTATCTGCTCTCTATATGTTTCAGACCGAAACAGCAGTGTACGCACTGCCGCTTGGCGGCAGAAAAATACGCGGAAAGATTATATTTCTTAAAGTAGACTCACCTGTACTTAATGTTACTGTGAAATCTTAATCCCTTAAGCATTGTAACGGTCCCAAACTGAGGATTCATGCATCCATAGAAATATATTCAAGGCTACCATATTAAGTAATTATGCTCAGAGAGAATCGGCGTTTAATCCAAAATACCTCTGCTACTATACCAGAGGTTCCCAATCATTTTTTTCTCGTGGACCACTTTCAAAGTTTTACTATTTTTGGTAGACCCCCTGCTGCTATATTTCTACTGTATTCCCAAATTTCCTAAAAATATCACCCTAAATTGGGAGTGTTAAGAAGAAAAAAAGTAGCACATGTTCTTGTGTCCTATTTATTAAAATAATACTTGAAGTTATACAAAATTATAAACATTTATTATTACAAACAATCAACAATTGAAAAAAAGTTAAAATCTCGAATATTTATGAGTACCTATGAGTACCTAGTGAATGATGCTACCTGTCTACGTTGATAGGTAAATTCAAGCCAAAATTTTTGTTATGAAATATTTTATTATGAAAATATTTAAAGGAAACAGGGGTTCACAAGTTGTAAGTGGGTGTTACAACTTGTGAACCCCTGTTTCTTTTTCACGTCTACATGGACCCCCGTGTCGTCTCCTATGAACCCCTGGACCACTTTGAGAACCTATGTACTATACAGATAAATATAACATTACAGCTTCCCAAAAAAGTGTGTTTTGCGATGACCACCAATAACTACCTGGAGCAGACTCTAAAAATAGCTGACTTGATTAAAAGGATTATTGATTTTCCCATGGTCAATTGTATGTAGCATGCTGTTGAGTACGTTCTTCCAGCAGTTCGGTAATTTTAGTATCTCGTAATAAAATAGTTCAAACGTAGTATGCAAAGAGATTTTACAACTGTATTAGCTTATCATATTAATTATAATCGTTTCTTGGTTCGTTCGTGGGTCCGTCCGTGGGTTCGCTATTCGTTTATCTAATTTACTAAGTTATTATTTTATCGAGAATAGTGTCTTTCTAGGTATTTATGACAATTAAAAGAACAAATAAATCATTGTCACTTATCACAACAAAAGTACTAATTCCACAAGAACAAAGTCGCGGACACATCTATTATTATTTAACAAATATGACAAATTATTTTAAAATTTTTCCTCGGTTTTAGAGCCTTGTGGAATATTAAGAGACGATGGCATTAGATCCGATAGTATGACTTTGGTCCCTTAGAAGAGAGGTAAGGCCCTAGTGTGGGATGCTACTTGCGAGGACACTTTGGCCTCTCATATTAGGGGTACCTCGTTTAGAGCCAATGGCGGCATCAGAGGTCAGCTGAACTAAGTAAGTGGCGCACATATTAGTATTTGAGAGATGAATTTGTGCCGTTTGCTGTAGAGACTATCGGTCCGTGGGGTCCACGTGCGGTGAATTTCCTAAAGGAACTTTATTCGCGTTCTTTTCTCGTTCAAAGGCTAAGTATAGCCATACAGCGAGGTAACGCTCTCTCTATAATAATTTTAGTTTTTATACTTAGTTATTTTATTACACTTTTCTTTTATATTGTATGTTATTACATAATCATTTTTCTTTTATGTTGTATTTTCTTTTATACTTATAAAAAACTTGAATGGAACATTGAATCAAACAAAAATATAACAAATAATTGTAGCACCACGTAACTAACTACGTTCCAAGTAATGTAATGTAAACAGATTTAATTACATATTAAATTAATATCAAGCTTCTTGATGGAACAAAATTTCGATAACAGTAAATTTATTTTAAAGTTCCTTTAAATATTATTAACCTGTCGTGAACAGTTTGCGCTGATAAACTCTCGTGGCGGGTTAGCGGTTTTGTGTATTTTTTTTAATTATTAATATATTACACGGTTCTTATTTTAAGTATTTAACATTATTTAAATTAACCAAATATTATAAATTAATTACGATTTAACGCATAATATAATAAGGCAAGATGGAGTGACGACCTGATAAGACATGCAGGAAGTCGATGGATGCAGGTGGCTCAAGACCGTGCTTTGTGGCATTCCTTGCGGGAGGCCTATGTTCATGAGTGGACTTGCGAAAGGCTATAATGATGATAATGATGATAATAAGATTTATGATAACTATTTTTCAAAAATTATCTCCAGCTCCTTAAGCTATACAACTTAGGTTGCATTTTTAATAACTTTGTTCCAGCACATACAGTCCTTTATTACTAGTATAAAAGAGTTAATTACGTTAAGTTAATTACGTTCAGTAAATTACGTAAGTTAGTTACGACTTTAAAGGAGTGGTCATTGCCTAGGTTGAAACGATTAGACATACAATTTGATTACCTTCAAGTTCAGTAGTATATTCATGTAAGTAAAGGAAAATGCCAATCTTAACTTTTTTACTATTTGCTTTCTTATTGTTGAGTTTACGAGGAGAGCACAGTACGAGTCTGCCACTGGAAATATATCTTCCCCATCGGTTACAACTACTAACTATTCGTTTATTAGTCGATTGGTCAGTTACTCTTGTTCCTCTACGGATATCTGCAATACGTTTATTACACAAAATACCCCGAGCGTAGCCCTGTACATAGAGATAATTTGAATTTTCTCATACTGCCAGCAGTGAAGAACTTCGTTTTGGTTCTGTAAGTTATCATTGGTTCTTTCAAGGTGTTGAGCTTTTGAGGTATACAAGAATAAAACATTTATTGCGATTTCCCGAGACCAACCCAGCCAAGTTGGATTCATTGGTTGATATTTTGGTCGAAGTTAGACTTACCTAATCGGGCACGGTCCATGTACTAGAATACGACCGATTTTCGTTTTCAATTTAAATGTTCCGTCTTCTTGGTCACAATAATTATGTTCAGCTATTTTTTTGTTTTCGGTCACAAGTTGTATTTTTTCAACGAAAATATTATGAATTAGGCTTATAATAATTAATTATAATAATTATTGAGTAAATTTATGCAGATAGGTGTAGAAATTTATTAGGAGAAAATAACGAAAAAATAGAAGTCGTGGTAGTTTATGGTTTAAGCGCTCGCTATAAATTTAGAGGCACACTACGCGGGCAACCCGGATTACGAAACCCACCGGCACCAATAAAATTGTTAATTGCAGTTTTATGTCCTGATTTACTACGTACTCGGCGAGGAAGGCAAACACCGTAGGGAAACCTGGACGTCGAAAAAGTTTAAAAAAATTATAAAATTTATATTTCGAAGATTTGTGAAGTCTTTACCAATCCAATGATTTGAAAATTCATGATATTTATGTCAAAATTATGCTGCAGATCAGTGGTATACATACATACATATAATCACGCCTCTTTCCCGTAGGGGTAGGCAGAGACCAGTTCTTTCCACTTGCTACGATCCTTACATACTTGTTTTGCTTCGTCCACTTTCATTATTCCCTTCATACATGCTCTACGGTTTAGGGTACTCTTGACCTGGCCTTAAAAGTCAGAGTTATATGTATCATAAAATTTTATGTATATTAATTTTAGGATTATTAACGGTTGAATGTTCGTATATGTTTGTTGCTCTTATTATTTATATGCCTTGATGACGCCATTTTATAGTTAATTAATTAAAATAAATATTAGTTAAACAAGTATATGTGTCTATACGAGTACAAATCACAAAAATGAGGATGAAGTTTTACCAAATGACAAGAGGATCGCAAGTATAAATTATGTATTAACGGTTGCTAGACAGTTTTCAAGCTATATCTATCGTTACAATAAAATATTGTACAATTATAGAGGAAATTATTAATAAAAATAAAAGTCATATTGCACTCTTTAAGTATTTTAGACGTTTGCGATAAAATATTGAGGTCAGCGACATTTCACTCTAGCGCCCTAATCTTATCAAAACGTTTTTGCACGCGATTTCCATTTCAGCGTAAGAGCTAAGTCAGTTCTGCATACTGATTTTTATGCAAATAATAAATAGTTGTCCCATAACTATCAGCGTTGTAAGTTGACCGTTTCTTTTAGAGTTTACGTAAAGTTCCTACCTGAACTAAGCTTATTTTATGTTGTAAAGGTGAAAATTTGCTTTATCGTCATTATCATCTATACAGCCCATCACAAGTCCACTGCTAAACATAGACCTCCCCAAATAATGCTATAAAGACCCTGGTCCTGAACCACCTGCATCCATCGACTTCTCCTGCACCAGGTTACCACTTCAACCATTGGGGGACCGCACTACACTCCGCTTACAAGACTGCCATCTTTGAAGAACATTCTTCCCATCGGCTGTGTGAGCTATATGGCCGACCTATTGCCACTTCAGCTTATTAATCCGTTAGGTTATGTGGGTTACTTTGCTTCTACTACAAATATACATAACGAAGCATAGTCCTTTCCAAAGTTCCATGAGCGAACTTGAGCTTCCTTATTTTTTTTTTAAATTTGCTTAAATTTCTATAATTAACATTTTTATATTATACTTAATAATGAAAATGGCAGCCAAGTACTAATAAACACATAGCGAAGAGCTGCTGCTTAACTTTGTGGATACATTTTGTTAGTAATAGATGCAGTTAAATAATTATTGTACACAAGTTTAGTTAAAATTTTAAATGTGTACTAGCCGTATGAATATCCTCCACCCATATCGTCCAGCGGGTGAAAGTAAAGAAAATTATTAATTATTAATAATTAGTTTATGTACTCGTATGGACTAAATGGTAGGACCCCATTTCTGGGAAGTCATCTGGGTAGGTTTCAATCACTTACCTAGTACCGGTACAAATACAGGCTGTATACTACATCTCAGTCCGTAGAGGTGACAACGACCTTCTTTGTTCAAAGTTAGTTGCATGTTTCCATGGGCTGCAATATCCACTTCAGTTTTTTGTTTAAACTTAACTAATAAATACTGAAATAGTTAACATTTTTTAATAGTTAGAGGCAACAGAGAAACGCTAACTGAAACAGAAGATGGGCAGCGGCTCTTTCTGAAAACAACTCAAAATTATAAAAAAAACTGCGGTTGTCACCCCGCTTGCCAAGCGTGGCAACTATGGCAAAAGTCCCTATGAGAAAAATTTAAGAGTGGAGGGGGAGCTAAATTCAGCAGTGGACTATTTTGGGCTGTAATGGATGGATGAATATCATTATCTGCTAGAGCGATAGGAGATATATCTATATATAGAATAATAGATTAATTAAGTCAATCAGCAACAGCAATATTATCGCTTCAAAGTTTAGTCAAGAGAAATCATATTTTTAGACCATTTTTTTTTTTAAAAAAACGTTACCTCCACACTAGGATTTTCTCCTGTGTCGTGGAGGCAGTTTACAAACATAAATTGCACAAGGACAAACATCCAGACTCGGAACAATTATTTGTAGGCCATACAAATACTTGTTCCGTGCGGGATTCGAACCCGCGGCCCCCAGTGCAACAACTGATTGCTAAGCCACTGCGCCACGGAGCCGTCATATATATAGCCGTATGGTTGACGTAAGAACAATATTATTGCTTATTGGGACAGATTTGATGTCTCACAAAAATGACGATTGAAATGAATTTTCCAAAAACTTTGGGATGCAATAAAAACATCACAAACACATCCAAAATAAAAAATGCAGCTACGGATGATGTTAATAAGTTCATCGTTTCGGTTGGCAAGACTTTGGCTGAGAACACTATAGCTTGTAAGAATCCATCACACATTAATGTTTTCTCAATGCAGTTTCACAGGTCTTTACAGTCTTTTGTTTTGTTGGACACTGATGAGACTGAAGTGGAGCGCTTAATTTTGGACATTAAAAGTGTCTGTTCGTTAGGTTAGGTTGGGATTCTATCCCTAACTACCCCTTAAAGGAGAACAGACACGTCTAAGTTCCAGTGTTAACCTACATTTTTAACCTCTGTTTGCATGAAGGCACTTTTCCCACGGTCTTAAAGAAATCAGTAATATTACCTATCTATAAAACTGGCGATAAAAATCAAGTAACAAACTACAGGCTGATCTCTGTCCTGCCTTCTGTCTCCAAACTCTTGGAACGCATCATCAATAGTAGAATTATAAGATACTTAGAAGTAAATAACTTACTTTCAAATAACTATTTCAAATTTGGTTTTAGAACTGGCAAATAAACTTGTGATGCGGTCCATGAACTTGTGGATCATGTGATAAAGAATATTGACGTTGGCAAAAAAACAATAGGCATATTCGTTGACCTAGCAAAGGCCTTTGACACAGTTTCGATGCCAATGATACTTAATAAACTAGACAGCCTGGGAATTCGAGGCAATCAGCTAAAATTAATATAAGATTATCTTTAAAATCGCTATCAATGCACCAAAATTGATGATATTATTAGTGATAACCTACCTATTACTTATGGCATGCCGCAAGGTAGTATATTAGGGCCAATTCTCTTTCTAGTCTATATAAACGACCTTTGTGATCTTCGTCTAGAAGGTGGCAAAATTATCTCTTATGTAGATGACACTGCACTCTTGTTCTCAGCCAACAAGTGTGAGGATGTTTATAGAAGATAAGCGCAGGAGGGCTTTAATAGTGTGTGTGTCACTGGTTAAAATTCAATGTATTGACTTCAAACGCCGAAAAAACCATCTTCATACCTTTCTCTATGCGAAAAAGCACCTCATCAACTCCTCCGCTTTCTTTGATTGCGCATGATTGCTGCAATGTTGATGTATGCCATTGCCCTTCACGGATTGCTACCAATATGGTTAAATATCTTGGTATTCTTATAGATAAACATCTTTCATTCCAACCTCATGTTAATGTAATTACTGCGAGGCTGAGAAATCTGATATACGTCTTTAAAATTTTAAGGAATGTGGCAGATCCTAAATTAGTCAAACAAATCTACCTGGCTCTTGGACAATTTATAGTGCGTTATGGCCTTACTGTATGGAGAGGTGCACCAAAAACGACTATTAATCCACTTGAAGTAGCTCAAAGAGAAAATTCTTAAAGTAAGCACTTTTCGACCGTATTTGTCTCCTACGTACCTCCTGTATCAATCTTGCGAAGTCCGCTCAGTTCGCCAACTGTTCATCCTGCTCACTATTATGCAACAACACGCAAGCTCTGATACAATTGCCGCAGAGATATAACTTTTCCCAATAGACCAACATTTGAACATCAATTCGCACATAAATATTTTCCCTTTTTGGATCCATATCTATATACTAAAATCAGCAAAATTGTGGACATACGAAGCGTAAATATCAGAGAGTGCAAAAGGAAACTATTTCAATATATTCATAAACTGAACTATAAAGAAACCGAACAATTACTTAATGTACTTCCTTAAATTTTATACTCAATCTCCTACACACATACAACACTATCATACTAAACACAAGAAGGTTTAGCTACACTCTACAAGTTTAAATTACTTATTGGTAAGTGATCTGTTTTGTATACAGTGAAATGTATAATATTAAAGGGAAGAGCACTGCTGTCTGAAACACAGATATTAAGTTATCTAGTTCAGACACAGATGTTCACTGAATTGTATTTATTTATTGTTAAGCTGTATCTCAAAGTGTTTATATCCTAGAAATTAAGATACATTTTTGATTGAAATAATAAATTATTATTAATTATTATCAATTTCCACATTATCCTGAGGATATTAAGTGAACACAGCAGATGTATGTATGTACACACGTCTATATATTTTAGTATTGCTGTGTCAAGATTTCGTCAAAACGCGGACGCATAGGTGAAAAATGAAAAATCATTAGTCCTCCCTCTCTTCTTCCAGCTTCAGAATCTTCTCATCAGTTCTTAGAGTGCATACGTTATATGTTACCAGGTCGAGTCGTCGTAGATGGCAACCGAACCTCAACCGGAGATTCTTAGCACCGCTTGCCCCGCCGTTACCATGATCACCACATTAGCCAGGAATAGCGAGGCCGCCGGGCACTGGGGACCGTCTCTTCGTAATTCTCATCATAAGGGGTATATTGCCATAGTTGCCACGCTTGGCGAGGGGGTTGGCAACCGCAGTTTTTATTGTTATTTTGCTGTTATCAGAAAGATGCTGCTGTCTATCTTCTGCCTCAGTTTCCCCCTGTCACCTCTTATGACACCCACGGAAGTTATGGGTTAGTGGGTATGCTTGCCCGCCACTACATGGGTAATTTAGTATTTTCATTGAAAACTACATATTTACTATTATTAAGAAATAACTGACGCCTGTAAGTATTTAAAATTACCGATATTTTTTGGTAACTGTTTTTTTTACATTGTACGTGGAACTTGAATCCTACTATCACTTGCATATTAGTATTAAAAAGAATAATCAAGTTCCGCGAAGCATTTATTTTAATCATCTTAATAATAATTTTGTGTGATAAAGACAACAGATGAGATCATAACAGCTACTGAAAAGGTAAACATACACCGAGGTTATCTAACTTTACTCATATTAATGCTTGACAATACTTTCCAGTAATCATTTATTTTTCCTCCACTAAACCTATCAGGCAACTGCTTCTGCATACAAAAACCAAGTAAGTTTATATTTAAAAATATTACTACTAATTATAATAATTTAAAATGTAAAATTTTGTACAACCGACATAAATATAAATTATTAAGAATAACTCAAAAACGTCAAACGTAAGTCAGACCTTGATCAAATTATATACCTAGTCAGGTCATAAATTCTATCACATGTTTAATATAAAATAATTGAAACAAGTTTATTCATTATGTAACCATTTATATACCAAAATGAACTTAACAAAACATAGATTCTTATGACACTAAAGTTTATTCAAAATAACCTCCGTGATTTTGAATACAGGCCTTCAATCTGCGCGGCCAGTCGTCTATCGCAGCACGAACGAGGTCCATATCAATATTGGCGGCTGCCTTAATCAAGGATGTCTTGAGTGACTCCAAATTGGGATGAGGCTTTGAGCACGCCTTTTCCTCCAAGTGTTGCCATATCTTGTAATCTAACGGATTCAAATCTGGACTGGAGGAGGGCCAGTCTTCGTGGCGGATGAAGTCGATTTCACGCGCCGCCAGCCAGTCTTGTGTGCTCTTCGCTCTATGAGCTGGCGCCGAATCTTGTTGGAATACCCAGTGCCTGTTATTGAACATGGTATGAGAAACAGGTTCCACAAGGTTCGTCAGAACCGGAACCTTGTGGACTGTATTTTCATACACAACTGCATTCGTTTTTACACCTTTCTCACAAAAATGTACCTCTGTTAAGCCCCAATAAGAAACTCCCAACCATACCATGAGCGAGGATGGAAAATGACCTCGTTGGACACGCAGAATACGGTTGCTCGCTTCTTCACTACTGTGTGCGTACACCAAATTTTTTCATCCGAAAAAAGAATTTCCCGATATTTTTCCCGCGTACCGCTTCAACAAAGGGCGGCATCTCTTTAGTCTCAGGTCCATTAGACGAGCATTCAAACGATGTCCTGTTTTTCTTCTATATGCCCGAAGCCCTAAGTCTTCATTTAATACCCTTTTCACCGTGGTTCTGCTTAACCCCATCTGAAGGGCCAACAGTTTCTGCTTAAGTTTGGGATTTCTTTGAATTCGCGCCTTCACAGCTTTTATCACTGCTGGAGTCCTAACAGACCGAGGGCGACCACTTCTTGACCTGTCATCTACACTAGAGTCTTCATTGTATCGTTTGATGGTACGATAAACGAATCTTTTGGTTTTATTAAAATTTTTCAGTATGTCAAAAATTTCAATTGGCGCGTAACCGCAACGATGCAACGCAATAACTGCAACACGCTCTTCTTTAAGCGTCCACTCCATATTTAAAAATCAGTAAAATTCTAAAAAGTACACAGTTTTATTTTCATGAACAATTCGAAATTCGAATTCAATAAACTTTTTTGTGACCAGCACTCTAAAGGAAAAGTTTTTACAGTGTGACAATACTTATGACCTGACTAGGTATATGGTAAACAAATTTAAAAAAACTAGAGTTCCAAGTACCAAGTACCTGTAAACAAAGTGAATAAAAACAAGGGAATACAATTGTAAAAATAAGTTTATGACATTTATCTATAACTAGATGCCCTAATACATATTATTAGTCGTATATTTCTATACATGTATATACATACATATACGGTAAATACTTCACACAGTGATAGAAAGTAATAAATAAACCAAACCCAATTTCTTTTGCACTATTTTAATTTTTTGTTACATTAAAATAAAATCAATAAACAATGACTAGTTGATGTGAAAATTGCGTTAAATATAAACCCGGATTGGATCAAAAGTAATTTGAGTTATAAACGCATCAATAATTATTAATGTTTCAGAATGAAAGCTGTATTCATCCTAGCTATTCTTGCCTGCGCCTTGGCCCTAGCATACGGTGACCTTGTTTGTGGCAGAAACTACTGCGAGAAACATCCCTGCACCTCCACTAAACCCACACCCACCAGCTGTAGTTCACCCTCAATCTACCGCGCTAAGCACGCCGGCAAATGCGCCTGCTGTCCAGCTTGTGTAACCTTACTAGGTATGTTTTAAAAATTAACAGTAATATGGAGAAAAATATAAATAATTTTTGCTTCCTCCGACACTGCATCTGCCTACATCTGATTTTACCACATCAACGTGTTTTATATACATACATTTATAGCACCAAAGAGTATCTGTATGCATACTATATGACACTTTATTATGCGATACGCAGCTGACAACTTAGTACAGTATTTGTAAATGACAAAATTAATTAAAAATTAGTTGTAACCGGTTGGCGTTTAGTGACCGTGTAAGAATATCCACTACCCACTTACTCGTGTCGTAAGAAGCAACAGAGGGAGACAAATCAGGAGATGGGAAGCAGTATTTCCCTAATAACAGCTATAAAAAAAACGATCTAGCCTTACAGTAGTCGCATATTATATGTAACATCTGTCATCTCATTTTGATAATAAGTAACATTTACGTTATATCCTGAAAAAAGCTATTTGTTTATATTAATCAAAATTAAAAACATAAATTTATTAGCGGTAGAAATTAACCTCAAAGTTTATAAAAGATATATACTGAAATATTTATTCGTATAAAGTTATTCATTATTTCTCACTTGCATTTTTTTATCAATGATCTGCAGTTTTCTCAGAAACTTGTTATCAACAGTAAATACATTTATTAATATAGGTTACACATATAAAGTAGTTTATATAACAGCACACTTTACTACCACCGCGCGCGCTCTATGGTCAAATCAAATAGCGCGCGTTTCCCCGGCTTCCTGTTACACACTTCCGTCCCTTTTTACAAAGTCACTCCCACAGATTGCTAGAAAGCAAGAGGAAAGATATTACGCATCAAAAATCTGTGGTTGCCAACCGACCTGCCAAGCGTGGCAAATATGGCAAGCAACCCACTTGTGTGACAATCTACGGGAAGGCCTATGTTTAGCAGTGGACTTTCATTGGCAATAAGTAAAAAATATCTTGTTTAATTTTCTGGAATGTATAAAAATGTAACTTGCATAAACAAACATAAACACTCACGCCTGTCACCCAGAGGGCTCGACTACGGATTCCATTCGGCACGATCCTGACACACCTCTCTCGCCTCCTTTACATCCATATACCTACGCAAACATGCACGTAAAAAATATATATATATAAAAGTAATATAAAAAAGAATGCTTTAGGCGCTGGCTGCGGCGGTGCATCGAGGTTAGCAACTTCACTTTCTGCTGTCGTTGACGATATAAAAAACTATTTATATTAATGAAATCAACGTTAGGTCAAGTAATGTAATGTTGAGTTATGTCATTCCCATTGTCTTATTTATAGTTTTTAACTGGCGTTTGATATTGTGGAAAGTCAACTTGCTAACCCCGCTAATCCTCCTTCTCGAGGTTAATCTCAGGCGAGTTGCTCTTCTGGAAATTAATGTTCGGGGCTTGTTCGGAATCGTATATATTTATATCGTATAGATTATTTATTATGTTTGTAACTATAAACTACTTTTTTAATCAAATATTATATAATTTTTCAGCTGAAGGCGCGGCTTGCAAGACCTACAGCAAAGAGCTAGGGGAAACACCATCCGCAATCTGCCGTGACCAACTCACTTGCTTGAAAGGAGTTTGTACCAGAGTTCCTCCCCGTGCTTAAATCACTAAAAGCAATTTGAATTTGAATTTTAAATGGACTTTTGGTATCGCTAAAACTTAAAAAAGATTTATGTTTTAAATATGAAACATCAATGAGTTGTTATGTATTTATTAAATATTGAATAATTAATTTGAATAAAAACTTTATATAATACCTACGTCTTTTATTTATCGTCTTTTAATCGTTAAAACTTATAATAAAAAGAACATTTGCTATAATTCTCGACGTTAATTCCACTTAAGTATAAAAACAACAATTTGGAATAGATCACCTACAATTTATCGCATTAATATTTAGTTTTCAAAGTAATAAAAAAGTATTAAGCAGCAGTGTTCAACTGCAGGTGGTACAAGCAAGTAAGGGGATTCTCTCCGGTAAAATTAATGTTAGTTCACTTGAAATACCCGCCTTTGCATTTCTATTTGAAATTTCCTCCTGAAAAAAATTTTGTGAAATAAACTACATGATGCAATAAGTATTTAGTTGTGTGTGTATTAATTTCTATAATATTTGAAATAATAATAATATTTTATTTAGTATAATATTAATAATGTTATCATAAAAACTGAATAAATAGATTACTATAAAACCGTTACCACTTTGATTTTATAATCTTCAGTCATTAACAATAACAATTTTGTCAATTACGATTAAAGCCATCCATCGCTTTCATACAAAACGCAGGTGCTTAATCTTGGTAACAGTAATAATAATGTTTTCATGCAAAGTCCGCTTAGTGAGTTGTTCATGGACACTCGGCAGCATAAAAGCACGTTCTCAGCTCTATAGTACAGTCGTAGGTGCCACAAGAATATTAAAAACTCATAAACATTTTATAGTTTCACTCTTAATAGCTTTTGTAGCGCCGGCCTTACCCGACCTTCTAACCAATGAAAGAGCAGGTAAATATTCTTTCTTCCACCTGATAAGATCAAGCGGTGGAATTTACGGACTTCACACATCATCGAAATATTTTTTTCTCAAAAATGCTACTTTCCTGACGATGTGTTGTATCGCCAACATACGATTTTTATAGAATAAGGGTAATACACGAGCACACAGTTCATCTGATGGTAAGTGGATGCTGTGATCCATAGACATCTATATCTATCCTCGATTAAGAATCAAAACGCAGAATGCGTTGTCTCCCCTGAGGACTAAGATGGAATGCTTCGTTTCCTGTAAAAAGGGTCTCCAGTTCAATCCTCACCAATCCTTCCATACGAAACACAGTAGCAATTACCTACTTCTTCACGCTGGTAATCCGTAAGGACCACACGTCCTTCTCCGGTCGAGCCGACCCATACGTGCTACAACCATAATATAGCTGCAGCTTTGCACTAACACGCTTAAGAAATAAAACCTTTGTTTTTAATTTTATCGCAGTATAGGTACCTATTTCAGTATATGTTACTGGCCCCCTGAATCCACCGGATCCGGTGATTTCGGCATCTCGACAACCTACCGGGTTCAATTGTAAATCTAAACCACTCAAACACACTGAAAATAGTTCATTAAAATCGTTCCAGCTGTTTAGGAGGAGTTCTGTGACAAACAACGTACAGAAGAATATATATATATATATATATATATATATATATATATATATATATATATATATATTCTTAAATTTATGTAGTTCTAACAATTACGCGTTCAATCGACGAAAATATAGATTCTTCCATGTTATCGTATCAATCATTTCTGCCCAATTATGTTTTCACCTTCCAATAGACTGTTAATACGAAATAAAATTGAGGCTATATTTAACCTGAAATCGCTTACAAAAATATGTATTCGTCATGGAAGCATTTCTCAATTGACATTGACATTTATCAATCTTCTCTTTGAGATAAAATGCTTTTGGCGTCATTTTATATATTATATAACCCAAATTAAATATACAACAAATATTCGCATTTTTCATTAAGGTTGTGTGTGATTTTAAACAAAAATATATAAATAATCTTAATAGGTGTTTGTTGCCTATTCGGGACAGTTACTTGGTTCTCTAAAGTGAGATATAGTTTGACTCGACATGGAACAACTAAAATAATACAATAAATTATAATATAATAAAATACAATACAATAAATTACAATAGATACATCTTCATCGCCGCAAAACCCAAAAAAGAAATTTTCTATTTATGGTGAACCCCTACGCTTAGTTAGCTATGAAAGAGAACTGTTTGTAACATAAGTAACTACTCAAAAAAAAAAACTCAAAAGAGTAAAAAGAGAGTACAAGCATTGCAAGGTTACTGCAGATTTTGTCTTTGATTCCCGCATGTAAGAAGTATTTGAATGACTTGAAAATAATTGTTTTATGTGTTTTAATGTGCGATTTGAATCTTTAAATGCTATGCTATGACACTGAAGAAATTCATAGATTTTTTACCCCGCATAGGCAATGTACCATCATAAAAGACGATAAAATAAACAGAATGAGAAGTAAATGAAAGAATGTGTCTACCTACCCTTTTTTAAATTCTCTGAAACACTTCTAAGATATAGAAGCATAGCAAAATCGTGCAAGCGCACCATCACAAATCTGCAACAATACCTTTTTTTTTGTTTATTGAAAAAGGGTGACAAACGAGCACACAGTCTACCCGATGGGAAGTGGATGCTGTGACATAAACATCTATCCTCGATTAAGAATCAAAATGCAGATACGTTGCCTGCCACCCCTGAAGATTAAGATGGAATGCCTCGTTTCCTGTAAAAAGGGTATCCGGTTCTCTACACATTTCATACGAAGTTTCCATACGAAACACAGCAGCATTGAGCTGCTATTTTACAAGTTGTGAGAGCGTGGTAATTCCCCGGTCGAGCCGACCCATTCGTGCTACGACTATAAAATAGCTGCAGCATGGCTCTACCACGGGAATAGTAAAGGTACCACGTAAGTAGTAAAATAGTAAAAATACCTAATAGAAAGAACGTTTTATACGTATTACATTAATATCACATATTAATTCGTTAAGTTTAAAATGTGTACAGTTCGTCATGCTATAACAGTCAACAAAATTGAACTTTTTGGGGGACGAGGCTGCTCGCGGCTATAGGGAATAGGTACTTGAAATCTGACTCCATACACGTGTCCCCCGTGTAGTGCTAAACGAGGAGCACAAATTCCGGTAGTAGATTTTGGCCGCTGGGTTTTCCGGCGTATTCCGGCATGACTCTTGGTGAAGCCATATGGACAATGGGTCTGAACAGTAGCGTTGTGTGTATGAACCGGGTACGTAGCGTCAGTCGTTTTTGCGTCGGATGCTTGGTCGTGGACTGCAGCGGGATCCGAAGCACGGTGTTTCGCTGGCCGACCGCAGCTAGTTGCGGCCCAAATTAGTGAATTACCTACTCATGAAAGGCTGTCTCGCCAACTAGCGAAAAATCCCAGGGTGGCTCTATCGTGCCAGTTAGCGACCGGGCGGGAGGACCCTATGGCAATCTCTGGGGAGGTTCGAGCGTCCCCTCAGTCTCCAGATCAAGTTCCCATAGGCGCAATAACTCTGGTATTATCGTTTGGTTGCTAATGCAAAGTCTCGTTCGACTGCCGATCTCCATCCTTATTCACTCCTAACTCGTAATATGTATCTTAAAAAGAAAAGTATGACTAAACAGCAGTTGCACTTCTCATTGAAAGCGCACCTCACTAATATTCGAAGATCGCACTCTAATCTCAGCGCAGTCCATCACCATCTTGAGACTGAGTAGCCGCACTGCACCTACTTTTATTGACGGAGACCCAAATTTGATGTCTATTGAATGCGGCGTACCTTGACTATCCTGGATTCTCGCTGGAGCTCAAATTTCACCTGCTTCCAGCGTCTCCGTCACCTTTTCGATACTTTTTCGACAATCTGGGTGGTGGTAGGTACAGGTATTGACAGTGACAACAACGTTCCTCCTAAATTACCTCACTGCGAGATCTCTATGACGAAGGTTTGTATCACAAATAAGGAGGTTCTTGAAGCATTGCGGTGTCTAGACGTGAATAAAGATAATGGACCAGATGGTATAACAGCTACAGTTCTAAAGGCCTATTGTGCACCACAGTTGTCTTCTGTGCTGACGTGCTTGTTCCACCTCTCATTTAGGATTGGAATAATGCCAAAATCCTGGAAGCTGGCCAACGTGCAGCCTGTCCCAAAAAAAGGATGCCATACTGACCCTGTCAATTACCTCCATACTCTGCTATATTATAGAGCGTATATTGAACCCGACCTGCTGACCGCCTTAGTGACCAGCAATACGGGTTTCGCCGAAATCGGTCAGCTGTGGACCTTCTAGCGTATGCCACACAAATATAGGGCGAGGTAATCGAGACCAGTGGGGAAGCACTTGCTGTTTCCTTTTGGGTAAGCTTCCAGCGTACAGCTAATCCCCTGGTCTGATTGACTGGATATAGGATTTTCTGAGTGAACGATCTCTGCGGGTAGTCTAAGCTTGCAAAAGTTCTTGCAAAGGTGCGGCGATACTTCACGCCGGGACAGCTGTTTATTTTATAAAAAGCGCAAGTCCGGTCGTGCATGGAGTATTGCTGCCATATATGGGCTGCCACCTAGCAGCTTTGGGCTTAAAGGAAAGGCGTGCTAAGAAGCTTATTGGTGACCCAAATTTGGTTAAAACCAATCTTGCCAGCCTTAAACACAGGCGCAAAGCAGCCAGCCTTTCGGTTTTCTACAGGATGCATTTCGGAGAGTGTGAGCAGAAATTGCATAATTTAATTCCTCCCTCTACCTTCAACCATCGGACAATCAAACGTTCGGCCAGTCTCCATCCTTTCGTTGTTGACTTATCCCGCATTCGAAAGAACCGGTATGCTACATCATTCTTCATGAGTACAGCAAAGGTGTGGAATATGTTGCCACATCTATGTTTCCATCCGATTACGATGTGAGTGTCTTCAAGGTAAAAGTGAATAGGCTTTTGTTAAGTCAGTGCCCTTCACCATCTTAGACTACATCACCATTTACCATCAGGTGGGATTGTAGTTAAGCGCTGGCTTAGAATAAAACTTTTAAATTTTAGATTAATATAAAATTAAAATGCTGGCCTACAAATGGCCTACCTCTTTGCCCGTATTAGCTCTTCTCACAATTTTGAGGTTAATTTGGAGCTGTGGGCCGCAGATTCGAAGCCGGCAAAAAAAATTGTATAGCCTACAAACAATTGTTCTAGGTGTTGATTTTTTTTCTATAGAATAGGGTGACAAACGAGCACACAGTCCACCTGATGGTAAGTGGTTACTGGGGCATATAGACATCTACATTTATCCTCGTTTGCGAATCTAAATGCAGATGCGTTGCCACCCGTGAGGAATAAGATGGAATGCCTCGTTTCTTGTCCTCGATGCTTATCCCTGTGCAATTTATTTATGTAAACTGCCTACACGATACAGGAGAAAATCTTAATGTGGTAAGGCGTATTTTTTTTAATAAAATAAATAAGAAATAAAGGTTTATTAGTAATCAGTATGCATACGTTATACGCCGCAAGAAAAACTATTTCAATTGAATTGAAGTAAAAGTTTCAGGGATTTTTTGTTGTAAAAGTAAGCTATCTTGCGACTTGCGATAACTTATAATTCTTAAAATTCCACGCGTACCAAGTAGCACAGCTAGCCAAGTCAAATAAAATTAAGTGATATAGATAATAACAAACTAGTATATTATATATACCTACTTAGTTGAAAATAAATTAATAGTAAAAAATATTTTTCAAATCAAGTTTTAATTCAAACGCTATAAAAAGGAGAAAATAAACTTTAAATTAACTTTAAAAAAATTAATTTAAAATTTTGTAAAATAAATTGTTGGGTTTGATTTAAATTAAAGTTTATTTTCTTCCTTTCAGAGCATTTCAGTAAAAGCTTTTCCTTATTTTTTTTTACTAATTTATTTATTTTTATTTTTTAGCTATTGCTGGACATATTTTAAGCCTGTTAATTTAATTTAATACTTCATTGTTGTTTTTTGACCGCCATCTTAGATCCACCATCTTTAATTTATTTTATCACCAGCAGTTGACCCTTGTCGGTCCTTACAACATTTGTTTAACAACCTTTACCGAGTTATAACTCTTTAAAATTGGTATGCCAACTTGTTTTTCGCTAGAATTTGCCCAGGTTGTATGCCGATATTAGTTAAGACGCGACCCTGCGAAGTCTTATCGTTTAGTCCGGTAGTAGTACACCATCTCCTCAAACAACCGAACGCGGATGTCATTTTATTCGTATTCTTCTCAAAGAACCGTTTCATTTGATATCCATATCATGGGGGTAAATAAAAAAACAGTCCGCCATATTTGGGAGTTCACTATATTGGATTTTAATTGAAGTCATTTTATTTTTGTATATTCTTTTCAGCAAACCCTTTCATTTGATGTTCATATCAAGCGGGTGCATAATAAAAATATAGTGCGCTATCTTTAGGTGCCCACCATATTTAATTTAGAGTGACGTCATTTTTTTTCCTATTCTTCTTAGCAAATCCTTTCATTTGATACCCATATCACGGGAGTCCATAAGAAATAACTAGACCGCCATTTTGAGCCGTCCGCCATATTGGTTTTAATATAACGTCATTTAGCTAATCATGCACTGTCATTCAAACTAAACATGACATGCAAAATTTTAGCTCTATCGGTTGAGAATAACTGCTATGAAATTCAGTTGCAAGATTTGACAAACATTGCAAGTTAAATAATAAAAGCTTTTAATTAAAGAGTCGAATATTTTGTCAGTATTAAAATGGTGAGTTGAAAAGTGTAGCATTTTGCGTGATATATGTTTATGCTGCAAATGAGGCTACAAGCTACACTTCGCAATATGTTACTATCACAGCGGTGTTTAGTGAGAAATTCGCTAAAGCTTTCGCAATACTCACCGTTAATGCCAAAGGTCACGAGCGCTCGGCGCTCTTTGTTACCTCGATCCATTTATTCGCTTTCCTTCTACTTCGTGAATATTTCAGAAGCCATTGTTAATAAGTCGCTTTACGATTCAATGCGTTTCCAATATATATTTTGTTATTCATCTCTCCTATTGGCATAGCAAAGTTAATAAGATAGGTGTCATAAAAACGGCCACCGGATGGAAGAAAATGTAGGCAATATTGTCGATCGATATAATTTACGATGATACAGACGTAAAGAAATCATAAAAATGTATCGCCAATAAATTAGACACTTTTTCACAACTCAATTGTCTGCAAACCTTACCGAGCTACCGACACTGTTACATAAGCTACGTCACTCAAACGGCCGCTCGCATACCTTATCCGGTTGTGCAGAAATTATCGATCGCAACCCTGCCGACCTACTCTATCGTCCAACTCGGGCATTTGCCCACATACTCGTACCTTATCAGGGCACCCACCATGTTGTCACTGGATGTTATCATATTAAATAGCACAAAATATTAGGTCCATACATATGAAATTAGCGTTTTGTCGTACTGACCATTTTGATCTAAAATATCTCCTCTTTAGTTAAGAATAAGAATTTGGATAAGAATGTACGTGGTAGAGCCATGCTGCAGCTATATTAATAGTATGGTTATAGCACGAATGGGTCGGCTCGACCGAGGTAGGACCACGCTCTCACAGAATATCAGCGTAAAATAGCAGCTTAATGCTGCTGTGTTTCGTATGGTGAGTATAGAGAACCGGAGACCCTTTTTACTGGAAAAGAGGCATTCCATCTTAGTCCTCACGGCTGACAACGCATCTGCATTTTAATTCGCAAACAAAGATAGATGTAGATGTCTATGGGCCACAGCAACCACTTACCATCAGGTGGACTGTGTGCTCGTTTGTCACCCTTATTCTATAAAAAAAGAATTCCGAATTCAAATTTATAAATTCATTTAGCTGGTAACAGTCATTCATTTGTTTTTTCCTCATTATTTTTTTCTTTGCCGTCGCTTATTAGCGCATAATGGAAAACATGAAATGTCCGTAAATTTACGAGTACGAGTTCTACCGTGGCACCAGTGCTGCAGAAACAGCTCGAAGCTGTGTACGGTACTTACTGGTTTTGCCAAAGAAAGCACGGTACGTTTTTGGTTTCAACATTTTCGTTCTGGATATTTTGACCTTCAGAACCAACTTCGTGGACGGCCGGTGACCAAAGTGGAAAATGAAGAATTAAAGGCTATTGTGGAAGCGGATCCATCACAAAGCACTTCAGAGATAGCTGCAGGCTTCGGGGTAAATGATAAAACTGTATTAATCCACTTGAAGCAAATCGGGAAAGTAAAAAAAAAACTTGAACGATGGGTACCTCATGAATTGAGTGAATCGAACTTGCAAACACACGTCGACTGCTGTGTTACTTTGCTCAACCGACACAATAATGAAGGGATTTTAAATCGAATCATTACTTGTGATGAAAAGTGGCTACTCTACGATAACCGGAAGCGCTGGTCGCAATGGCTGAACCCTTAAGACCCAGCTAAATCCTGCCCTGAACGAAAATTGATTTAGAAAAAGTTACTTGTGAGTGTTTGGTGGACTAACGCCGGTGTCGTTCACTACAGCTTTCTAAAGTCTGGCCAAAAATTACGGCAGAACTAACACAGAAGGAAGAACTAGCTGCTAAACAACCGAGATTGGTCAATCGCTCTAGGCCACTGCTGCTTCACGACAACGCAAGACCACACACTGCACAACAAACAACCACTAAGTTAGATGAGCTACAATTGTAATGTCTGCGACATCCACCGTACTCCCCGGACCTTGCTCCAACAGATTACCATATTTTCCGGAATTGGGACAACTTCTTACAAGGAAAACAAATTCAACTCCGACGCGGCAGTCCAAACCGCCTTCAAAGAGTTTATTGATCCTCGTCCCCATGTTTTTTTTAGTAAAGGGATCAAAGTACTAACTATGAGATGGCAAAGTACATAGATAACAACGGTGCATACTTTGATTAATTACATATATTTTACAAAAAAAAAAGTGCCTTTGTATTCTTCCCGTACAAAACGCCAATTTCATATGTAAGGACCTAATAATAAAATAAATAATTATACCAAAAATGAAAAAATGCATCATTCAAACAAAATAAATAGCGTAAAAATTCACACGAAATAAATCATCTTGATAATATTAGTTTACTGACCTAAAGTCACCTGTAAAAGCAGCAACGGTGCGGCAGGTGCGTAGTGTTCACGCGGCATCGACATATGTAATTATTTACCTACACTTTTCCATTCATAAGTAATTAGGCAAAAACACTAAAAATAAGGGCCTACCGCGACTAGAATGTTAATTGTTATATATTTTTTAGTTGTGTATGTTCAGAGAACGTTACGTAGGATAATTCTTTTCATTTAATGTGATAGCTTTATCGCCACTCCGTATAACTAAAGCGAGCGACTTCTTCTTTCTCCGCGAGCCAAAGCTACGGAAGCCTTGAAGTTTTTAGGGTTCATCTTGGTGCATTACAGTACGGTGCTGAAATAGGTATAGAACATTCTTCGTGTTATTTTCAGCTTGATTTATTTTTCTACGGTCGTGCTATATCTGCTGTTTAGTTAGCGCTGCCTGCAGCTCTAACCGCGAAATGGACACCGTTTTCGTAGGTGCACTCTTGCTTTCTTAGTGATCAAGGCAACATGTATTCTCCCTTTTGCGTCAGTTATTCTGCAATAGACGGTGGCTGCGTGCGCATTCTTGCTTATGTCTTCCCACTTATCATGACTAGGAGATAGGCGCCGGGGGATTTCCATACTTTTAGCGAAGACACTTCCTCCAGGTATCCTTTCCATTATGCTATCTGTTCTACCGAGATTTCTTCGTAGAAGATTTTACCTCAGTATGAGAACTAGTGTGTCGTACCCCGAGCAGTCGAACGTAGACATTAGAAGTCCTTCGCCCTTCGTGATTTCGTAAGACGTGTGACGTAGTAGGCTACGCTGATAGCTGGCGCATCTTTTTTCTGTCAGCCATCCAAATTTTCTCTTTCGTAGCTAACTTTTGGGTGGCTAGTTCACCGTCCCAGCAGGTGGAGTTCGGCTTGTGCGTAATTCTCTCAAATTTTGTGCGCTGTTCTATTCTTCCACTTCTATCCACTGTACTTCTACTTTAGTGGAGTAACCTTGAAGATAATCATCCATGCAGTGGTCAAATTACTTCCACTGCTGCTGTATTCTGTTCTATGAATGCTTTTGCGTTATTATTCATCACGTAAATCGGAAGGTAACGACGTTACCATATGGGGCAACGTCGTCAGCCTCCACGATTCCACGTATCACTGACTTCGTTCACTATTCTTCTAGTTTGCCCGACCGCCGCACTACCTCCATAAAACTGTCAGGCTGGCCTTGTCTTCTCACTTATTCAGATGTGAAGAACATTTCTTGTATATCAGCGACAATGGCTATCTATTTTTTTCTCAAATGAATGGAGACTCGAAAAGTGATTGAAGTAGATGTCGTTTCGATAGAAGCGCGCCGTTTAACTTTTCACTTCGAATTTGGCTACGGCGTCGAAGAATATTTTACCATTTCTTTCTTCTTTTATGTACTTTTTCCTCCTCTAATATCCGAAATATTTAAAAAAAGGTTTAAATAAGAATTTTGTAGAAATATACCATCCCTCCATACATTTTAATCTAGGATATAAAAATAGGTCATTATTCTATACCATCCATGAAGACTCCGTCTTTAAGATATAGTTTCAATTAAGGACAACATACAACGATAATTCTAAAATTCAATAGAAACGACATATTATATCACTCTTATATTTTTAAAATATAAAAGTGATAAAAAAACTCTAACAGTGATAAAAAAGAAAGTGTACACTTGCAAACAAATTAAAACAAAATGTACAAAAGAGGCCGCAGAAGCGTTGCAATTTCTGTGGTCTAAGACGAAATCCCTCATGGCTGGTGATTATTCTGACTCTGTTAAACTTCAAAACAGAACACAGCAGTTGTCATACTGCTTAAGAGATGATAAGAAAATGGTACCTACAGGAAGATAGAAGACGAGCCAAAAATAATTCAATAAGCAGAAGAGAGTATAGATAGGATCTACGCTCACTAAGCAGGGTTCAGCGTGGTAGCTTGGGAAAATCATCTGTTACATCTGTCTAGTGGGCATAAATGCATTTTAATCCTGAACACCAGGTGAGGCAGACGCTACTTTTCAAATGACTAGGTGTCAGATTTGCAGCACGCACCTTATTGGTTTAAAATAACACTCACGTGACATGAAATGAGAAAGCTTTTGATTCCGTCGAAATTTGGCGGTCCAAAAAGCGGTCCCAAATTGACTTTCAGTATACCGAAGTGCTAAAGTATTTGTACAGTAGGGCTACGATGGCTATCCGAGTACAGAACCAGAGTACGAAACCTATCCAACTGCAGAGAGGTGTAAGACAGGGTGACGTCATATCCCCGAAACTCTTTACCGCTGCATTGGAAGATGTTTTCAAGCTCCTGAACTGGAAATGATAACCTATTAACGTCAATGGCGAGTACATCACTCACCTTCGATTTGCCATCGATATAGTCCTTATGGCAGAATCGCTGGAGGACCTAAGCACTGTGCTCAATGATCTCAATAGTAACTCCCAACGGATAGGTCTTAAAATGAACATGGACAAAACAAAAGTCATGTGTAACGTCCATGTCACACCTATGCCGGTAGTTGTTGGGAACACTAAGCTCGAAGTTGTTGACGAGTATGTTTACCTGGGACAAATAGTCCGACTAGGTAAGTCCAACTTCGACCGAGAGGTCAATCGACGGATTCAACTCGGTTGGGCAGCGTTCGGGAAATTACGGCACATCTTCTCGTCAGGTATACCTCAAAACTTGAAAACGAGACTGTACACCCAGTGCGTGTTGCCAGTGATGACAACTGAGACGTGGTCCTTCACTGCTGGCCGGATGAGGAAGCTCAAGGTCGCTCAGCGAGCTATGGAGAGGGCTATGCTCGGAGTTTCTCTGCGTGATAAACTCAGAAATGAGGATATCCGCAGTAGATATATTCCGTATACATGGATAAAAAGTTGAACTGGGAAAAAGAAGTCACTGAGGTCAGCCGTAAAGTCAATGCTGGCTTAGTATCGCTCTACCGTCTGAAAAACTTTTTCCCAGACAAAACTAAGCATATGCTTGTTCAAACACTCATCTTACTTGTCATTGATTATGCAGATGTTTGTTACTCAGACTTAAACCGATATCTTCTCAATAAGCTTGAGCGCCTTCTTAATAACTGTATCATGTTTATTTTCGGCCTTCGAAAATATGACCATATCTCTCAATTTCGTATTCGCATTAAATGGCAAACTATCCAAGAAAGGCGCACTTCCGGAATATTCTCTGTTCTCTACTTCATTTTAAATGATTTGTCCTCCCCTTCCTATCTTAAAGAAAATTTCAATAACTTTCCTCCAACCACGACGAGGTACTTCGCTCTTCTACTAATCTGAAGATTTTAGCTCCACTCCATTTTACTGGCTTTATCGGCAATTCTTGTACTGTTCAGGCTACACTACTCTGGAGCTCCAAATTAGGAAAGCACCAAACAAGATAGCCTTCAAAAGATTGATCCGAGAACATCTTTCAAAATCGTCAGCATAATATCAATATTACTACCTTTATCCAGATATATTATGTATTTATGTATGTATTTATGTGTGTGTATACATGTATATGTATTAAAGATAATTGTTATATATGGATTATTACGTATTTGTTTGCATTCAAAGGTATTTATTTATAAGCCTTATTTAAATGTGTGTTATATCTGTATAAATTTATTGTATTAGTTACTTAAGTCACCCACTAATTTCTCACCACGCCATGGTTTGAATGGCAGAAAATACTAACTAGCATTGAGTCCGCCTTTTGTGGCTATTGATTAGAACAATAAAGATTTTAAATAAATAATTACAAGTCGATTATATTACAATAATAAAGACAAATAACATTTGTAATGTAATTGAGATCTAGTGGATACCACTGTTTTTCTTGTTATTACTATTGATTTTATTTTTGTGATTATTTGATTGCCGACGATAGTCGTATAGTTTTTTGCCTTCTGTAGCATTGCATCTCTGCGATGGTTTTTTGGCGGGTCGCTATACTAAATAGCGCTCTCTGAATCTTGACTCACACCTAGGTGCATTGATGCTTACTGCTACTTACGGTATGACTCTTGTGATGAATCTGCGGGTGTGCTGCGCCTGATTCGCCGCATCTTGTGGTTCTGGTCGATGGAAGTATGCGGGTAGTGATATCTGCTGGGAATTTATGAGGGACCTTGGGATAGTGTAAGCTCGACGATAGTCAAATTCATTGATGCTTATTGCGTTATGCAGCATTGCGTTTCTGCGATAGTTGTTTGGCGGGTCGCTATGCTCAATGGAACTGTCTGCATCTTGGTTTAACTCATACCTAAGAAGCTTTGCCGAATTTGGGATTCTTAATGAAGGGGCTGCAGACTCTCTGATCTCTATGGTGTTTTATATAACAACATAATAAAAACATCTCTGTAAATTTTTCACCTTTGAATGATTAAAGGCATCTTGTTGGTGGGTCAGAAAAATATGACCGAAACATGCTTATAAGTACTCAATTTCATTTACACAAACCCTTTTTATGGCGAATTATTATTATTATCTTATAACCTTTTGGCAATATCTGCCGTTGTATTGGTTGGTGGAGCATATGAGTCCTCATGCGTTTCGTAGCTGCAGGGAGGACACTCTCAAGGCTGCGGCCGAAAGCCGCTCAACGTGGGACCCCATTCCCTCGAGGTGAGCATTAGACTCATGACACGCTTTGGGCCGAGAAGCCGTGCTGATCATGCAATTTGTCATGATGCTGCTTTTTGTGGCCAGTGTGCCTATTTCGACGTGTTTCCTAAACCTTGTGACGTACATTCACTGTGGTTGGATTTGATCGTATTCTGTATGGTGTTTATACGCATTAACACGTGCGACTTCGGTCGATGTTTGCTCTTACGCACTACCAAGGAGTCAAGCCCTCTTTTACTGGTTCGCCAGTTGTTTTTTGCTATCCAAATTACTCTCAAGTTCGTTTCTTGCGAGTTGATCCCTGATATTTCCCCATACTACCTCAATCGGGTTCAGGTCTGGGTGGTACATTGGAAGTCATAAGACATTGTGACCCGCTGCCTTTTTATAAACATTTTCAGATGTGTGTTTCTTGATCAATGTGTTCCTTAAGGAAATATTAAAGTCCACGTTATGTCTTTGCAGCCAGGCCTGCATGTCGGCTTTTGTTGACGCCATCGTGGGCTTTCTATCCACTTGTACAGAATGATAAGCAGCGTTATCCATGACAATCACGGAATGTGGTGGTAAATTTGGCAACAATTTTTCTTTTGTTCGTTTAATTAAATTTTAAAAATGTTTATGATAATCTCCGGATTTACTTTTTGATTTAAAAATTAAAAGGGTTCTATTGATAAATCCACCACGACCTCTAGCTCTGATAATAATTGAAAGTTTTTAATATTAATAATTAAACGTCTTTGCCAATATATGACAGCTCTACTATTTCTTTTGTAGACTGCCAACACGATGAGCCATTTAAAGAGGTAGAGCCATGCTGCAGCTATATTAGTAGTATAGTTGTAGTACGAATGGGTCGGCTCGACCGGGGAAGGACCACGCTCTCAGAGAATACCGGCGTAAAATAGCAGCTTAACGTTGCTGTACTCGGATGATGAGTGTAGAAAACCGGAGATCCTTTTTACTGGAAAAGAGGCATTCCATCTTAGTCCTCACGGGTGACAACGTATCTGCATTTTGATTCATTATTTAGGATAGATGTAAATGTCGATGGGCCACAGCGGTGGAGGTGGACTGTTTGCTAGTTTATCACCCTATCCTATAAAAAAAGAAGAATTGACGTATGTTTCAACGAGTTAAATGTTCAAATGTTCCTCTGATCTATCCGATGCTTCTTTATCGCATTCATATATCTCCATCGCCAAGATACTGTACTTGGTTGTTCAATATGAAGCTTTCTTTTCGACAGAGATTTCTTAAATCTAAAGCTTAGTTTGTGCAACAATATTCTCCGCTGCAATTAATAACTCCGTCTTCTTTGAGATCAGCATCAAAAGTTTTTAATGTAGGAACCTTCTTGAAAATAGTATAAAATTGAGATACCTTTTGTCTTATTATCCCTTATGTAAAATTGTCTATTCCAATTTTTTCTTTCACTTCATTTTTTTCACGTTTACGTCCGTAGAGCTTCGATCTTGTTTTCTAGCTTTAAAGAAAGAATAAATATTGTACGTCATTTGTTTTGCTTGCCTACTAATTTTCTTACGAAAAATCTGAGAGCGATACATCTTGGCATTGATTGTGGCACTTTAATCTCGTTTGAGTTTTATTTCAAGCGTCCGTGACAGATATAACCGTCCACTGCGAGACCCGCGAGTGAACTGAACTGCAGGCGTAAAACAGTTGCTTTGGACCACAAAAATTCAATGGATGGTGGCGCCATCCATAAATCGTTTCCAAAAAATTTTGTTTATAGTTGGTCTTATGGCTTCACAGACATCGCTACTTTGAAAAAATAAAATAAAATTTACTAACAAAATAAAAATAAATGCACCAAAAAGAACAATGGCAGACTTTCATACATAAAATTAGTTGAGAAGGAATGGTAGCGTCTATATATCAGAAATATCTTAAAATGTTAAGTGTCAGTCCCTTAATAACTCTGACAAAGAATTTTGTCCTGAGAAGGCGTCAAAAAAAGATATTTAGATTTGAACCTTTTTAGGTTATGTCTTATGTCACTTGGAAAAAGTCATGCTTCCTGTGGTTGTTTGATGTTAGCTTAATACATAATACATAATTGAGAGTTTTTATATTATTGTATCTCTATTATATATTTGCATACTATAAAGGTATATTTCTCGCATGGCTCCAGGGCCTTTATGTCATAGTGACATTCTCAAAAGGGACAGAACTCAGCCGTAAAGCCAGTAAAAAAAACAGTGACATTGTGTTTTAGCTAGTGTTGCCATAACATTAAATGGAATTGTTACATAGTACTATGATTGAGATAAAGTATTATTGTAGGAATTTCTTCGTAAGAGACTAATTCTCAACCATATCACTTTTATTTTTATTATTACTGATAGTATAGTTATTACTAATAACAACTTAATATAAAATTATTATGTGTGTTGTGTTGGTAGTCTTAAAAAGTGTATACGAAAGAGTATAAATATACTAAATGGCAACACTTGAATAGAGTAAAATGATTTAAGTCATTTGATATTACCAGAAATGTTTGTTTTTTTCTGTGGCTTTACTTAAAATACATTTTTATTTAAAAAAATCATAGAAAAATAATAAAACTCATTTTATATATAACTTATTTCTAGACGCGATCATTTTTGTCAACTGTGTGCAGTTTGGTCCAACTTGAGAGATAAGATACTTTTTATCCCAATAAGTGACCTTTAATATTTTTTATTGCGAATTTAAGGATTTTTTATAGGAAGTGTCGTCGGAAAGAGCAGATCAACGTCTGCCTGGCCAGCTAGTATATATATATATAATTAGTTTGGATTCAATTTGTAGGAGGCGCTAGTAGTTCAATTTTGTCAGAAATAAAATATCGTCAGAGTATACTTAGTGTACTCTTACTCTACTCTTTGGTGAACTGCCAAAGATGAAAAATGTTCCCTGCCCCCCACTCCCCGGCTGACTGTAACGCCTGTACGTCACTCCCTCCCGCAAACTGCTTACCCCGCGGGCGTTTCGCCAATTAAGTAGTTTATCTATAGTACGTCAGTATATTCTAAGTCTTAAACATTTGACAAATGATAATTATTTCTAATAAACAACATACAAAAGCATGTTTACATTGCGATTCGAGAGACTAAATAACGATTATTATATTAGTGATTATAAATTCTTATAATCAGTATACGATACGCATGTAATAAGAACAAAGTAAGAGAATAAAATTAATGACAAAGAAATACAACGCTTAGCACTGAACTCCGAAAAAGAAAAAATAAAGTTTGGAATTACGTACACTAGAAAAAAAGTAACATAAAGTATATTATATGTATACATTTTACCTAAACAAATTGAGAAATTTTGTATTATCGTAATGACAAGTTAACACACGAAACTCCAAACATCAATTATTATCACTTACGAAGCTTTGAAAGAGAGTTCGATGATCCCACAACTGCGGTCTTACCCTCAACCAAGGTATCAGTTGCTGATTTTGGGTATTTCTGCTTTAGAGGAGTTAAGCTAATCTAAAGAAGTGATTTTGTGCCGGGGTCCATCAGCAGCATTCACCATGATTACACCATTAATAATGAATTGACTAAATCAAATCAAGAAGCCGCAGCGATGTTTGAGAAATACTTCACTGATGCTCCTATCTTGACAACAGAGTCATTGAAAACTTCTCCAACCGTCGCAGAGTTATTACTCAAACAGAATGTTAATACCTGTTTAAAAAAAAATTAGATTTGAAAAAAGTACTACCGCAAGATATTGTAAAATACTTCAAAACCATTGATGTGAAGAAAACCGCAGATTTGTGGGGGATTTCCGTTACAGTTATTGCGTCCATAATAGACTTAATTGCACCTCATCTTGCTATTATTTTTAATACTTGTATCGATTCTGGTGTGTTTCCTGATTTAATGAAGTATAGTAAATTAATACCTTTATTTAAGTGTGCTAGTACATTGGACCCCGCTAATTATAGACCTATTTCTGTACTACCAACTCTCAGTAAAATTTTTGAATAAATAATTTTGAATCAATTGTTCATTTTTTTTATGCAAATAAATTACTTCATAAAAACCAATTTGCGTTTACAATGGGTCGCTCGACAACTGACGCCAGCGTTGAGCTTATGAAATATGTATTTTAATGCCTGGGAAAATTCACATGATGCCTTAGGTATTTTCTGTGACCTTTCCACGGCTTTCGATTATGTTCAATGTACATCATGAGACATTAATCACGAAACATTACGGTGTAAAAAATTTGACGCTTAGACTTATTACTTCATATTTAAGTAACAGAACTCAAAAAGTCGTGATCAATGGTAAAGGTTCCTCCGGATCGGTAGTATCAATGGGCGTTCCTCAGGGCTCGATGCTTGGCCCATTCCTGTTCTTAATCTATATTAATGACTTACTTTATCTTGTATTGGACAATCACGATATAGTATTATTTGCTGACGATACCTTTTTAATTTTCAAACTCTTAGTCAATTAATTATGACGATATAAATAATACTCTATCAAAATTAATACATTGCTTTAACGTCAACAATTTGCTCTTTAACGGCAATAAGAAAAAATGTATTAAATTTACAATACCTAATGTAAATCATTCGAAAACCAATGTGCTGTTAAATGGGGAGGAGTTGAGTCTTGTGGATACCACTGTTTTCTCGGTATTACTATTGACACGAAACTTCAATGGGGCCCCCATATATCTAATTTAGCAAGCAGACTTAGTTCTGATACACATGATGTAAGAAAGATTAGAAGTCTCACAGATGTTGAGACAGCTAGATTAGTGTATTTTAGTTACTTTCATAGCGTAATGACTTGTGGAATTTTGCTATGGAGTAATGCAACTATTATTGAAGCTATATTTGTTTCAGAGAAAAATTTAAAGAAATAAGCATATTAACTTACATAAACACTCACGCCTGTCACCCAGAGGGGTAGGCAGAGACTACGGACTTCCATTTGGCGCGATCCTGACACACCTCTCTCGCCTCTTTTACATCCATATATCTACGCATACACGCTCGTCGGTTAAGGGTACTCCTAATATGGCCCATTTTTAATGTGTCGCCGATTTGGTCGATAAACTTTCGTCTAGGGTGTCCCTTCCCGACCCTGCCGTTCACTTCTGCAACATAAATTTGCTTTGTCACTCTTTCCTCGTTCATTCTTTCTACATGACCAAACCATATTAACTTTGGCATCGCAATATATTTATGAAAATGTAATGTATGTACATAAAAACATAAATAGCTTTAATAAGAATAAGGATGCTTATATCTTAAACACTAGGAACAAACATAAACTTGTAATGCCAATTACTAGACTCCACAGAATTAGTAATCCATTTATGGGACAATGTATACGCTTTTACAACAAACTCCCAGAACATGTTCAAAGTTTGTCAATAAACAAGTTTAAAAGTTTTATTAAAGAAAAACTGTACAAAAAAGGTTATTTTAATATCAAGGAATACGTGAATGAAAATAAGCCCTGGGAATAAGGTGATTGCAACCATTCTGGATCTATGAAAATTCATTAAAAAAAAGTCCCGCTGGGTTTCTTGCTGGTTCTTCCCAGGACAGAGGTCTCGTATTTTCCGAACCAGTGGTAAATAAGAAATGGCTTTCAATAAATATTATGTATTAATCAGTATTGAATAAAAATCATTCTATTCTATTTTATTCTATTCTCTTCTATTCTATTCTATCCTGATTCCACCAAGCTCGCATACCAAAATGCTGCTGGGCTTTAGGATGAACGGTTTGCCGTGACTTTGTCAAGAATTCTTTTACCACAATCGATGAACTTTTAAACTTGGACTTTGGACCACATGTTTCACCATAATAATTTTCTAGAGACAATGCTAAAATCCGTTCTAAGTTTGCTTGTTGACGGTTTTAATTGCTCCTTCAATCCTGTGACAAACACTGATGTTAGACTCTGTTATATTAGTCAACTTCTCTATCTTGCTATCAGTCTTCTTCTATCTTGCGAACAATGCGTATCTTAAGAACAATGAGTATCTTAAGATATAAGGCTGTTTGGCACTTTGGTCAAGCGTGGATAAATCAAATCGCAAACTGATTATTTCATACCAGGCTTATCAATTTTTATAGAATATGGCTGACAAACGAGCACACAGTCCACCTGATGGTAAGTGGATGCTGTGACCCATAGACATCTACATTTATCCTCGATTAAGAATCGTTGGCATCGTTGCAGATGCGTTGTCACCTCTGAGGACTAAGATGAAGTGCCTCGTTTCCAGTAAGATGGGTCTCCGGTTCTCTACACTCCTAAGTCTTGGAGCGACTGCTGTTTTTAATATACATCATTGACATATACGACAAAACTCAACAGAAAATATCGAAAACTGACAACACCAGTGATTTCTATAATGGTCATTCGTTGCATACTATTATATCACAGGCTCACTATTATTTGAATTTTCTGGACGATTGGTAAATACAACCTGACTAAATGCTCATTAAACAAATTTTATTACTGTTAACTCAAAAAATTAAGAAATTACGATAATGTTCAACTTCTTACAGATAACTAGAAAATTAAAAATAAGTTACAAGAAAGTAGATAACCGCCTTGGATAATAATCAACTAAATTTGAACACATGTAGAATAAGATAATTTAAAATTAAAAATTTTGTACAACCGACTTCAATATAAATTATTAAGAATAACTCAAAAATTGTTGATCAGACCTTGATCAAATTTATATGGGACAACATGAAAATCATACAGAGTAAGACACACAAAAATAACATGCAGTCGAATTGAGTTCCTCCTCCTTTTTGAAGTCGGTAGAAAAATTAAAATAAAATTCGTTTCATTAACGGGTGCGCTTTATAATGTCGTTAACTTTCTACCTAAAAAAATCTGCATTTTGTCTCTAATTCTCTTGTAATACGACTTATTAATTACTTAATTCAAATCTAGAGTACTGTACGTATAAATAGCATGTTATCAATAAAACGGCACCAAACGAATGCACATGTCAACTACATTTTTTTAAAAAATAAGGATGACAATCGAGCACATAGTCCACCTGATGGTAAGTGGATGCGGTGGCCCATAGAAATCGTCATTTATCCTCGATAAAGAATCAAAATGCAAGTTGCAATGTTTCAAGCAAAAAGGCTCTCCGGTTTTCTACACTCACCATACGAAACACAGTAACATTGAGCTGCTGTTTTACGCTGGTATTCTGTGAGTGTGTTGTACTACCCCATTCGAGCCGACTCATTCGTGCTACAACAATAATATACATAGCTACCGCGTGGCTCTACCACGTAAAATATAAATATATCTAGTAACTGGGATGTTGAGCTTGAATTAAACATGTAATTATCTTTAAAATACTAAGTGCTAATATAAATGTAACTATCAGAAAAAACATCAGGTTCTAAAAATACGGTTACGCAGCGCTTATATTCTTGTCGCTTCTCAGCACGGAACAAATTATGACAAAAATATTATACGAGTACAATACGATAGTGTTTTAATTTAAAATAAATTGCCGGAATCTATAAAAGCTCAAAGACAATGACTTCTTACAAACGATAACTATATATTTAGGTACCAATTTAATGTAGGTAAAATTGACATAATAATTACCCGGAAACGATAAATTTACATAGTTCTATTATTTAAATTCATATAACGTTGCTAAGAAAATAATTAAAAATAATTATAAACATTAGATTTTTCCTATAATACTTTTAATTTGAATTCCTATATTTATACAGCAATTACTTAAAGTATATGTAATAAAAAGTTAATGATATTTTAAATCATAATCATCATCATTACAGCCCTTTACAAATCAATGAATGCCACAAAGTACTTACCAGGTCGTCGCTTCATGTAGAAGGGGGCTAGCATACACTTCGTTTTCGGCTAGCAACTAGCATACACCGGTACGAGGTTGCCACCCAAACCTTTCTTGCCTACCGGTTGTCGGTTCTTCGAGCTATATGGGCGGCCCATTGCCACTTCAGCTTGCTAATCCGTTGGGTTATGTCAGTTACTCTGATCCTGCTGCTGATATCCTCATTTCTAAGTTTATTACGCAGAGAAATCCCGAGCATAGCCCTATCCATAGCTCGCTGAGGGACCTTGAGGCCAATCAACGGATTCAACTCGGCTGGACAGCGTTTGGAAGATTACGACACATACCGTATACACGTATACCACCTCAAAACTTGGATACAAAATTATACTTCCAGTACGTCTTGCCAGTGATGACATGTGGATCTAGTGCTGGCCGTATGAGGATATTTTAAATATTATAATCGAACTAAGATAAGTTGCTTAAATTATCCATATACTCGTAACAACGCAAGAAAAAGTCTAATTATGAGAATTTGTCAATGCCGCGTCTAGTACAGTCTTTTGCGTCATGCATCTATGTAAGTCCGTTCTCATCCATATCCATTATAATATTTGCCTCGAGTATTTTTACTTTATTAGTATGCCTTCTTTAATTTTGTGAACTAGTACTGAGTGTTGTTTATAATAATTGTGTGCGCGTGTTTTTTTTAAGTTAGAGGTAATTAAGATTCAAAGTAAGTAATTTTTTAATTCTAATAAGAAATAAATATTATTTAATTATTACCATATAAGATTATTGCTGTTGGACTGACTACTAAATTCTGTAACAGAAAGTGTCTTAAGGCTGAAGTAAGTAAAACAAATTAGAAATGCAACAGACAACAAATAATTACCAGTATCCGGTAGAATACTGGGTACATTGTATATTGTATATTTCGAATACGAATATAAAGCCAACTCTTTTTCTTTGTTCCATCCAGACTTTACTCCTATAAACTACTGGTATATTATCTTCTGTGCCATCTGTGTCAACATAGAAGACACACACTGGATCGAAAATCAATTTTCGAAGACTTAGAGCTTTTGAGTTTTAAGTGTCGTTTTTAAGGTTGAAATGGCTTCTGGTTGAATGGTTAATAATGTCACACGAAGTAATTTGTCTTAAAAACTGAGGACTTATGATTTTTTTTAGGAAAAAAATTAAATAAATGTGTGGAGCAGATATGAAAAATCAGTATAATTTTAGAATCGCATAATTGCGTGTTATATCCCTAAAGGGGATTATAGTACTAATTATTTATGATTTTTGACATACTTCATATTACGGGAAATACTGCACTTATTAAAAAAAACGACAAAAATATTTTTTTTACTTATTTTTCAAACTTTTTTAATGAAAGATAACTTAAACGGATTGTTTGCTTAAAAATATGTCAGAAGAAAGGTTTATTATAATATGAAACCAGAAAAGAGAAGGTCCAGCTTTATTTAATTTTAAAGAAAGCACCCAGTGCTTTTTCTGGTGTAAAAGCTGACAAAGCGGTTTTTTATCATTTTGTTAGAATTTTGTATGTGATCAATAGCTGAAGCGATATCGTCACGATCATCTTCTTTTATAAGTTTTGCAACTGAATGCATCAATTCGATTGGGTCTTCGCCTGTCTGTTCACTAGATCTTCTCTTTTTCTGCTTTGTTCCTAGATCTTTCGAAGTGTTTCAGAGATATTTTTGTCATCGTTGCAACTGAGGATGAAATTGAAGGATTTGATTTTGTAAAATCTTCACTAGATGACTTTTCTTAGAGTTGTTGAAGGATAGTAGTACACACGCAACTAAGCCGATCTACGTTAGTCTCTAGCCAATGATCGTATTCCTTTCTAAATCTATCACTATTCCGACCGGTTGTGTTTCACCTCAGTTCAGCAGCAAGTGTGAACCTCCTACAAAATTCTCTGAGAGTAACAATGTCTCCTTCAAAAAGCCTGAAACCTAGTCGAATTAGCACTTCACTAAGAACAAATGAAGTATTCTGACTTTTCAGAATTGTAACTACATCCAGATGAGTAGTTAAACTTTCCATATTGTCAATCACTGATGTTCTTTATTGAGAATTTCAGAAGAAACTGACCTAATAAATGTTTTGGCCTGTTTATGACCGCTTACTAATGGCCCATTAATGACACTTTATTTATTAAGTAGTATAAAAAACAAGAAGTATTAGTAATTAGCTTTAACTCTTTTGTGAACTACTGTTAATTAAGAGATTATTAATGACCTACAAAATCTCGTGTCCAATGTGTCTATGAGCTTTTGTTAGTTAATGAGTTCTAAAAATATCTGATTTGGATTGATTAGTAGTACGAGCAAACACTAATGATTTTATTATTGGTTTTTGTTTACTTCTTTGAAAACCTCAGTAGATTCAAAGATATATATGACATTGTATCTACATTAGGTGACATTGTATTACAATAAGGTGACATTGTATTACAAGAATCCAGCAGCACTGAGCTGTTATTTTACGCTGGTATTCTGTGAAAGGATGGTTCTACCCCGGTCAAGCCGACTCATTCGTGCTACAACTATAATATAGATGCAGCATAGCACTACTGGTAGTACTACTAATCTTTTTTGCTGGCTCTTTTTTCTGCCTAGCATGGTCACCGAATTAGGGTTTAACACCGTCAATTGGCATTCTTACTTCAGCATTTTTACTTTGCCCACCACTGCACCACCACAGACCGCCATCTAAGTTAAGCGGAGAGTTACCCTATAGGTCATGTCACTATAAATATGTGTAAATATTTTCCTTCGCCGTTTATATTGACCACATATTTAACAGTCAGATTCGTTGTCCTACACTTTTGTTCATTATTATCATCATTACAGCACTTCACAAGTCCACTCCTGAACATAGACCTCCCCCAAGTAATGCAGCAAAGCACCGTTATGCGCCATACCCATCAATCGACTTCCTGTATGTCTTAACAGGTCGTCACTCCATCTAGGGGGATGGGGGGGGGGACGCCTTGCACTTCGCCTACCGGTACGAGGCTGCCACTCGAGGAACTTTCTTTCCTGTCGGTTGTCGGTTCTTAGAGCTACATGGCTGGCCATGCCATTTCAGCTTACTAATCCGTTGGGCTATGTCGGTTACTCTGGTTCTACTGCAGATATCTTATTTCTAACACGCGGAGATACTCCGAGTATAGCCCTCTTCATGTATATTTACCATATTCATTTATATTTTATACAGCCCAACCAGATGAGAAAACTATTTAAATACCACAAAATAATAATAATAAATGTTTATATGTAATTATAATATATATGTAATACTTCCAATAAATATACTACATAAATACAATATTCTGCTATGATCGACTCAGAAATATTATTAAATATATTCTACAATTATTAACATTATAAAAGCAAATTCGAATTTTAAATTAAGGTAAACATTTCAAACAGTACATGTAATAAAAACATCATTATAATATCTTTAATTACTTATTACTAGACGTAAATATAGACGTATTATGTATAGATGTCAGTGTATATAACTTTTAAATAATAACTCTTTCAAATTTAAATCAATATTTCCACAATTATTTCTTCTGCGGCAGCAAAGCGCCAGTTAACAGCTAGTTTACTATATTTTATAAATTACATTACAGTTCTAACTCAAACAGTAGGTAATAGCATTGATATTTTTATTAAGGAGTAATATCATCATACCAGGTAGTGGTGGTGTAAGAATATCCACTACCCCAACATCGTGTGGGTATCGTAAGAGGCTACAGAGAGAGGGAAACAAATCAGAAGATGTGCAGCAAAGTTTTCTTGATAACGACTAAAATTAATAAACTGCGGTTGCCAACCCACTTGCCAAGCGTTGCAAGAATGGCAAATATACCCCCTATGAGGCAAGCTATGGGGCTAATGCTATGTTCAGCAGTGGACTTTGATAGGTTGCAACGTTAACGGTAATCTTCTATATGTAAAAGACCAATCTGTTCTGTGGTAATCGTTAATTTCGGACTTTTACTAGCATTAACTTAGAAAATCTTAGGTTTTACCTCTAACCTCTAAGACACGTAAAATGTTGAAAAATAGTCATGTCTACAAGTGTTTGGCACATTATCGTGCTCGCTAACCGTGTGCAGCATCTCCCTCTCTTACACGTGTCCCTTCTCTCCGTTTTTATATTCAATGTTTTATAAATACTTTCTACTTTTATTACATAGTTTTATTTCCAAAGTCAACATTTAGTAAAAGTCATTAGTAAAATTGCCGTGTACTTCCCGTGGGTGTTGTAAAAGGCGACAAAGGGAAACAGGCAGGAGATGGGCAGCAGCATCTTCCTGATAACAGCAAAAATACAGTAAAAAAACTGCGGTTGCCAACCCGCTCGCCAAGCGTGGCAACTATGGCGAATACCCCCCAAATGGATAAAGTTACTAAGAGACGGCCCCCAGTCCCCGGCGGCCCCGCTATTCCTGGCTACGGTGGCGACCATGGTAACGGCGGGGCAAGGGGTGCTAAGAATCTCCGGTAGGGGTTCGGTTGTCACCACGACGACTCGACCTGGCAACGTACAACGCACGCACCCTGAGGACTGACGAGAAAATTGTGGAGCTGGAAGAAGATATAGACAAGTTACGCTGGCATATTATAGGATAATTAAACGGTAATCCTCGAATCCGGCAACTTGCTCTATTACCAGGAGGGCGACCATCTGTCCCAAGGAGGTGTCGGATTTATCGTCCACAAGTCTATCGTTAACAACGTTGTAAAGATTGAGAGTGTGTCGACGAGGGTTGCGTACCTTGTACTCAGAATCACCAAACGGTATTCGCTGAAGGTCATACAGGTTTACGCACCAACCTCGGCACACCCCGATGAGGAGGTCGAGGAAATGTATGAGGATATCTCCAGAGCCATGCATTCCTCCAAAACCCAATATATGGTGTTAATGGTAGACTTCAATTCAAAACTAGGCACAAGAGAGAATGGTGAGCTGAAAGTAGGGAAATTTGGAATAGGGCAACGGAACCTAAGGGGCCAGCAGCTGGCCGACTTCATGGAGAAAGAGGGACTCTTTATGATGAACTCTTTCTTCCAGAAGCGGCATCACAGGAAGTGGACCTGGTCGAGCCCCGACGTTTCGACAAAAAATGAGATTGACTTCATTATGACGACCAGACGACAACTGTTCAGTGATGTCTTCAGCGATCACCGAATGGTTAGAGGCACACTGAACCTAAACGTTAAGTTGGAGAGGTCTCGTCTAATGAAGTCAATGCTCCGTCCTCCTCGTGCTCGTCCCGAAACCTTTCAGCTCGAGTTACAAAACCGTTTTCAGTGCCTAGAAGACTGCAATGAAGTGGACGATATGAATGACAAGCTCGTGGAAACTGTCCATGCAGTCGGAGCTAAGTTCTGCAAGACCAGCCGCAGAAGAACACAAAAACTGTCCGATCACACTCTTAATCTCATGGCTGTTAGACGGGAGATGAAGCTACATTCTTCAACAGATTTGACAGCATACAGGAAACTGAACAGACAGATATCCAAATGCATGCGGCGGGACTTACGCAACTTCAATACAGCTCCTATTGAAGAAGCGATCGAGCGGAACCAAGGCTCCAAAGTCTTTGCCAGAGATCTGTCTGCCAGAAAGAGCCAACTGTCAAAGCTGAAGACAGAATGTGGCAGCATCGTTACCGGGGCACCTGAGATTTTGAGTGAGATTGAAAGGTTCTATGGGCAGCTGTACACGTCATCGTTGGAGCCACGCGAGTGTGAGTAACGATCTAAAAGCGAGTCTTATCCGACATTATTCTGATGATATCCCGGACGTCAGTCTGAGCGAGAGCTTCTGAAAGCGGTTGGAAAACCGGTACATGAAGTACTTCAGAAGCTCTTTAATCCCGTCCTCCATGGTGGCATTACACCGGAGGCGTGGAGCAGAAGTGCGGTGGTCTTGTTCTTCAAGAAAAGTGACAACGCTCTCTTGAAGAACTACAGACCGATTTCCCTTCTGAGCCGCTTCTACGTGCTGTTTTCTAGAGTCATTACGAACCGTCTCGCGCGCAGACATGACGACTTCCAGCCTCCCGAACAAGCCGGTTTTCGAAAAGGCTTTAGCACCATAGACCACATACATACCCTTCGGCAAATTGTACAAAGGTCAGAGGAGTACAATTTGCCACTATGTCTGGCGTATGTGGGCTATGAGAAAGCCTTTGGTTCCGTCGAAATTTGGGCGGTCCTGCAGTCCCTTCAGCGGTGCCAAGTGGACTGTCGGTATATCGAAGTGCTGAAGTGCTTGTACAGTAGGGCTACGATGGCTATCCGAGTACAGAACCAGAGTACGAAACCTATCCAATCGCAGAGAGGTGTAAGACAGGGTGACGTCATATCCCCGAAACTCTTCACCGCTGCATTGGAAGACGTTTTGAAGCTGGAAAGACTGGAAAGGATACGGTATCAACATCAATGGCGAGTACATCACACACCTTCGATTTGCCGACGATATAGTACTTATGGCAGAATCGCTGGAGGACCTAAGCAATATGCTCAATGACCTCATTAGTGCTTCCCATCGGATAGGTCTTAAGATGAACATGGACAAAACAAAGATCATGTTTAATGTCCATGTCACACCTATGCCGGTAGTTGTTGGGAGCACTAAGCTCGAAGTTGTTGACGAGTATGTTTACCTGGGACAAATAGTCCGACTAGATAAGTCCAACTTCGACTGAGAGGTCAATCGACGGATCCAACTCGGTTGGGCAGCGTTCGGGAAATTACGGCACATCTTCTCGTCAGGTATACCTCAAAACTTGAAAACGAGACTGTACAACCAGTGCGTGTTGCCAGTTATGACCTATGGAACTGAGACGTGGTCCTTCACTGCTGGCCGGATGAGGAAGCTCAAGGTTCCTCAGCGAGCTATGGATAGGGCTATGCTCGGAGTTTCTCTGCATGATAAACTCAGAAATGAGGATATCCGCAGTAGAACCAGAGTGACCGATATGGCCCAGCGGATTAGTAAGTTGAAGTGGCAATGGGCCGGCCATATAGTACGAAGAACCGACAACCGATGGGGAAGAAAGGTTCTCGAGTGGCAGCCTCGTACCGGCAGGCGAAGTGTTGGGAGTCTCCCAAGTCAAGATGGAGTGACGACCTGGTAAGATATGCAGGATCCCGATGGATGCAGGTGGCTCAGGACCGTGCTTTGTGGCATTCCGTGGGGGAGGTCTATATTCAGCAATAGACTTGTGAAGGGCTGTAATGATGATGATGATGATGATTAGTAAAATCGTCCAAAACATCGTCTTATTTTATACCAAACCTTACATTTACCAGCTCATGTTGGTAAATCCTAAGATTTAAAAGAAAAACCTAAGATTTACCCAAATACGGGCTTTAACAGTAACATATCTTTATATATATATATATATATATATATATATATATATATATATATATATATATATATATATATATATACATATATATAAATATATATATAAATATATATATAAATTACGTGTCACGTTGTTTGTCCGCGATGAATTCCTAAACTACTGAACTAATTTCAATGAAAATTTGCACACTTTGTGCAGTTTGGTCCAACTTGAGAGATAGGATAGTTTTTATACTGATAAGTGACACTCAATACTGTTTTATTACGAATTTAAGGATTTTTTTAAATGAAGGTTCGTCGACAAGGGCAGAACAACGTCTGCCTGGCCAGCTAGTACCTATATGTGTAAAAGGCAAACCTGACTGACACATCTATCAATGCACAGCCGAAACTACTGAACGGATTTCGCTGAAATTTGGCATACAGACAGTTATAATGACGCAGGCATCCGCTAATAAAGGATTGATCCCCCTTAGGGGATGAAAATTCGTCCCCTAAGGGGGTGAAAAAGGGGTTAAAATTTTGTATGGACGTCCTTTATCTTTAGAGTTAGAAGCCTGAAACTTTGTTTTTAGGTTAACAATTAGAAATAAGCAATTACTTGTTCTAGGGTTTATGAAAATTTAACTCCTAACAGAGAAGCCACACGGTGCGGTGCGGCGCCGCACCGCAAACATTTTGCCGCATCACTGTACACATGTGGTATGCGGCGCCGCGATACGGCACCGTTGCGGCGCCGTAGTGTGCGGAGTGGGGACCTAGCCAGTCCCAGTGCAAAATGGAAATGGATCGGAATAGACGTCGCGACGCCGGAGCAGCACTTCCTCCCCCCCCCCCCCCTCGCGTCGCGCTCAATCAAAGTGCGGTGTGCCTGCGGTGCGGCGCCAGAACGCACCGTCTGGCATATCATTGATTTTTATATGCAGGACGCCGCAGCGACATCGCTCCGGCGCCGCGCCGCGACCGCACCGCATCGTGTGGCTTCTCTCTAAGGGGGTGAAAAGGGGTTGAAAGTTTGTATTTTTTTATAGCAATAGGGTGACAAACGAGCACACAGTCCACCGTATGGTAAGTGGTTGCTGCAGTCCATAGACATCTACATCTATCCTCTTTTACAAATCAAAATGCAGATGCGTTGTTACCCGTGAAGACTAAGATGGAATGCCCCATTTCCAGTAAAAAGGGTCTTCGGTTCTCTACACTCACCATACTAAACAGTAAGAAATGTTCTTCCTCGCACAACTTGCTTGTAGAATCGATTACCACCAGCGATTTTTCCGGTCCGATACGACTTAGGGGGCTTCAAGAAAAGAGCCTACTCCTTTTTAAAAGGCCTGCAACGCATCTGCAATTCCCCTGGTTTTGCTGTTGTTCATGGGCGGCGGTAGTCACTTACCATCGGGTAAGCCGCATGCTCGTTTGCCCCCCCCCCCCCCCCCCCCCCTCCTATAAAAATATTTAAAGAGATATGAGAGATATTTTCACCAGTTCTTAAAAATAAAAGACAAAAATTTTGACGCGGTTGATACATTATAAAGAAGAATCTTTAAATTAAGAGGTAAATTACAGGTTTTCAATAATTGAGAGTATAGGGATCTAGAAGTATATTATTAAATTTAGAGATTAATAACGAAAGGATTAAGAAGCAAACCTAAATTTTAAAAACTGAAATTAATTAAATAAAGAAGCATAAATGTAGCATGATGAATTATTTCGTATTCCGAAAAAACCTCACAGATATATGAAGATGCCTAGACCAGCAGTACTTACTTTTTAATTGAAGTAGAACATGTTCCTTTTTGGTTTTGTTTTGATATCTGATTTGATTGACATTCTAGCCCTAAATCACCACGTTTTTATTTTAAGAACTACATAATAAATTTTAGGTTGGTATATTTATTCCCTCTATGAATAATATAAAGATCAGCAGCAAAAATGAAAGAACTCATACAGAGAAGAAAAATACAAACCACCTTTTTGCATACATTTGCGCAACACCGTCTATCGTTAACAATAATTAATTATGTTGTACTTTTTCTAACGAAGATTACGTTTATCTTTGTGAGAAACATATTCTTTATGTAAATTAATATAGACCATTATTCTACATTATTTAATGAAGATTTCTGAAATTAGAATGAGACATTGAGATTCACTTGATGACTCAACGCCACTATTGAACAAATTTACCTATACTTCGTACCCATACTTCAGAACATTAACCATAACTATTGACAGAATAAACCGATTTTATTAAAACAAAGACTAAATTTTACTCGAAGATACGCTTTATGATTTTCTTTTATGATTCTTTGGATATAAATTAGCAATTTATACGCGATACGTTCATAAACAAACAGATAGAGAATTCTAAAAATGACAGAAATGTACTTTAATGTAATTTTAGTCCCTCTCAATTACTTTAGCTACAAAAATATAAAATGTATAGACATCTGCAAATCGCATTTTTATTATAATATGTATAGATTTATTCATCAAACATTTTTTTTCTTTAATATCATCAAAGATAATCTAAAGAGTATTTTACAAAAGTGTGGAGAGATACCAACCAAGTTGTCCGGCCAACCGGGATCAAATCCAGTCCGAAAGAGAATCTATGTGTGTGAATCTCACACTAGAGGTAGTCTCCGAATTGGACAATGTCAATCTTGTGAAATTCAACGCATCCAAAACACAAGCATGTTTCTTCACTGCAAAAAGGAGTCAGCTCACCTTGGATCCTTCTTTCCGAAATATATCACTAGAATACACCGACTATTATTATTTTTTATACTATACTATTATTTCTGGTATTTGAACCCGCGATTCTCAGCGCTGCAACTTAATGCTAAGCCTGAATGGCCACAGCGTCACAGAGCCTTAATGATATTTTATACCTCTATTTGCTCGGTCATGAATTATTATTTTTTAAAGTTTGCCATGGCCCTGTAATAGATTGCCCTCGCGCTGGCCAGCATATTGTAAGAGAGCGTTCCTCGAGTACAGTATAGCTACGCTACTGGCTTAGTCTGATGGACACCCCGTACATCGGACAACTATCGGCTACTGTCCTACAGTATTTCATTAGTTGTTCAGCGTATTGACAGCTCTGCCACATAAAATTCCTTTTGGTACAAAACTACAATCGTGGATTTAGACTCAAAATTGAGAATAGTTACTATCAATCGATCATTAAGTTGATTGCCAGAGCCTCTTCAGTCAGACAACTGTATTCTGTGCAGGTATAACTGTGCAGGTGGTATGGCATCTTAAGAAAATGTTCTTATAGTATATAATGGTGAAACGGTCAAATTTCATAATTTTATTTTTTAACGAAGGATGATGATTATTGGCATATTTAAAGTTTATACGGAGAAAGAGTGTAGAAAGCAAAAATTTATATATTACTAGCTGGCCAAGCAGACGTTGTTCTGCCCTTTCCAACGACCCTTCCTATAAAAATCCTTAAATTCGCAATAAAAAATTTTGAGGGTCGTTTAGCGGGATAAAAAATATCCTATCTCTCAAGTTGGACCAAAATGCACGCAGTGTGCAAAATTTCATTGAAATCAGTTCAGTAGTTTAGGAGTCTATCGCGGACAAACAACGTGACACGTAATTTTTATATATAAAGATAAACACATACAACAAATACATTGAATTTAAAATAAATATACATTGTTTACGTTCATACTGTCAATGTAAACACATAATCCTCAAATAGTTAAAATTTTGGATAAATTATCATAGGTACTACGATGCTTTGTCGAAGTATTTATTATTACTATAATATTATACCACTTTAAGGACTAAACACTTAATGGTATGTGGTCGAACGGCCGCACAGAAGAGGGATTACACTGAAAATTTCGGGAAACAAAGAAGTGACACAACATTACTATTTAAAAATGTATTTATTGCTTTTCGAAGTATTCTCCGCGAAATTTGACACATTTTTCCATACGATGGAACCAATCATTGAAGCAACCATTCCATTCCAAAGTATGTCTCCAAAATGGCCGTTTTGTAGGCGTCTACAGCTTCTTCAGGTGATTAAAATCTCAGTCCACGCAATTTATTCTTTATTTTAGGGAAAGTATAGAAATCATTAGGGCTTAGGCCGGGGCTGTACGTCGGATGGTCTAATAATTCTATGTTTTTTTGCTCTAAAAACTCTTTTGTTCTGTGTGCGGTGTGAGAACTCGCATTGTCCTGATGGAGGATGATGCGGTGGTTGCAGTTCTCTTTACGGAGTTCAGAAACGACCTGTGGCAAACAAATACTAGCATACCATTCTGCATTAACCGTTCTTTGTCGCTCAAGAGGAATAGTCGCAACATGGCCGGTTTTGGAGACAAACGTGGCCACCATTTTTTTTTTTGCAACACTCCGTGAACGAACAACTTTTGTTGGCTTTAACTCATTTTTGAACACCCAAACTCGTGACTGGTTTCTTGTTTCGGGTTCGTACACGTATATCGAGGATTCGTCACCTGATACGATGTTGTATACAGCATTTGAGGAACCTGCGTGGAATCTTTCGAGAGTTCTGACGCACCAAGTAACGCGAGCCGCTTTTTAATCTTCACAAAGCGAATGCGGTATCCATCGGGAAAACAACTTTTTTACACCTAATTGTTCATGCAAGATTATTTGTATTTGACTCATGCCAATGTCTAAAGTTGCCTGAATTTCGCGGTATGTCACATGACGATCTTCCTCAATCAGCTTACGCACAACATCAACGTTTTCTTGGGTGACTGCAGTTTTTGGACGATCTTGACGGGGATCGTCACTGAGCTTGACACGTCCACGTTGAAATTCAGCAAATCAGCGATGAATTGTAGTTTTTGATGGGGCTTCATCACTAAATGCAGAAATCATCCGGTCAACACACTGTTTTTGTGTTAAACCACTTCGAAAGTCATAATAAATCAACGCTCTTGAATTTTCTCGAGTCAATTCCATTTTCTCAACGACTAAACAAGTTTGACAAAACCTTGTGACAAGATCGAGAATCTTTTTTTTTTTAAATAAATAAATGGTATTCAATTTTAAAAAACCGAGGACTTTTCAATTAAAAAGATTTTAATATGAGAGGAACAGCGGAAATATTCCATTCCCGATACTTTTAGTGCAGCCTATGTATCGGCAAAGATTTTTAAAATGTTGTCAACAAATAATTATTGGCAGATTAACCGAATAAGCTGTAAATTTTGTGTAATTTCAAATATTCCATTTTCAATATTGTGTGTACTTCAGTCAAAAAAGCTCTTAATATATATTTTGTACATATATATTCATGTGCAGTTGAAAGTGAAATAGAGCTTGCTTTATACATAAACCTTAAAAATTAATGGATTACGGTCGAATTTCAACCACTAGGCGACCACTAATAGTATATAATTATTAAGTTATTTTTTAACAATTCTACCTTTCTTTCAGAGAATGGCACAAATGGAAACAGACGATATACGCAAGCGCAAGAAAAAGATTATTCTACAAAATGGATTTACTGAGCAAGACGATGAGAAAAAACCAATACCAGAATTTATGCTTCGAGAATCGCCATTAACGACACTCGTTGAAGAATCTCTTCACATAAAAGCTATATACCACATATTTGTAGTTATACTACTAATAATATTTTGTAGCATGGTGATCTATGACTTCGTAGAAAGTGGAAAGCAAGTTAAACATGACTAATAAAATATTAGATAGATTAAATTATTAGAATAGTTTTATCCTGTTTGAAATCGACCACTGCTATAGCTTTCGAATACCGTAAGAAGTGTATTTCTAATCAACTCGTCTGACGCTTGTGTACGTTAGGAAGCAGTATTAGAGAGACACTTGGACAAACAACAAAAAATAAGATAAGAATATAGCTGTGATTTAAACCCAGGCTCCGCAGCTTGATGGTCGAGTACTACGAAAACCGTGCAGTAAATTACGGCCCTTAACACCACAATCTATACAAATAAATAAAATTGAAGTGTCTGTTTATAATGTCAAAATACCAGCTTTTTACTAAATGCATATGAAAGTATATACGGTACTTATAACAAAAAGAAATTTTAAATTTTTGTCTGTCTGTCCATCTGTCTGTCTGTCTGTCTGTTTGTTCCGGCTAATCGAAACGGCTGGACCGATTTCGACGCGACTTTCACTGGCAGATAGCTGATGTTATAAGGAGTAACTTAGGCTACTTATATTTTAGAAAAAGTATTAAGGTTCCCCGCAACATAATTAAAACCCTAAATCACACGAGGGCGAAGTCGCGGGGAACAGCTAGTCTACAATATATTACTTAAACGATATTATATAGGTATATACGATGTCATGGTCAGAAAATCCACAACGCCATATCATTTTGTGGCGTCGTAAGAGACGACAGCGGGAAAATTAAACAGGAGATATGGAGGAGCGAGAATAAGGATGGAGCATCATCTTCTTGATAACAACTTAAAATAATTGTTAAAACTGTAAATGCAACCAGCATTCCAAGCGTAGAAACTGTGGCAAAATCCTCTTTATGAAGCAATCTATTAGGGACGCCTATTTTCAGCAGTGAACTATTATAGAATATAAGGAATGGTTGGATGTAACAGATATCAAAATTCTGTTTAGCTTTCTAAATTCTGTAAAACATCATTGCAATTTCATTGATTTATATTATTGTGTTTTAAGATATCTATAATTTATTCTTCAGGATAAACATCGGAGTAACGAGAATAGTTCATGGATTCGGTGACATACGACGTGGCGCGAAAATATGGTTGTTCGAGCTTGCAGTCGCGCTTGCCTTCTATCCGTTATTAAGAATATACGCTGCTACTCAAAAGCTTATTAAAAACTTTCCAGGTAATTATACATGCAAACTTCATATTGGAAAAGACTTTGTAGCAGAGACGTCAAGGACTGGACATAGTTATGTTGTTTGTTGCACTGTTCATAGTGTAAACTTCTTTTTATAATGAATATTTTATAGACAGAATTACAATTTAAAATCACTCTTAAAATAATATAGATTTATCATAAATTGAGGCCAGCAACACGATCGGTAGTTGAAGCGCAACTTCTGAAGCAGACCGTGATAGAAAAATTTGAATCATACGCAGGAACTTCACAATATTGCCATGATGTTGCCAACACGGTCCGCACGCACCCATATACGCACGTATGCACGCAAGCACGCACACACTGAACAGTAATTGCTGAAACACCAGTATATACATAAGCATTAAAAATCTGATCTATTGTCACATTAATCAGATAACTATTCACTCTTAAGAAAAATGGAGCTTTGATTTGTGGGATAGCTAACTTAGCTAACTGCAAAATGCTTTTAGTCTGAGACTACCTCTATGACTAACTTTATCAATTCCCGCTCAATAATAAGTGTGACTGTTTTCAGTTCAAGCATATGACCGTCATTTCACTTCAGTCGTTCTTGGCAGTGACTGGGTTAGTCTTTTTCTGCGTGTTTTAGATAATTATGATGTAAGTTTAGTCCATATGCATAAAATATGTATTTAAGAATATTTCACCATTATTTTAAATGTTTTAATATTTAAAATTTATACCTTTGCCATGCCAACACGTCTTTTCATATTTCATTTTAATTTATTATTTTATTGTCAGGATGCTACTAATGAATTTTAATCCATAGTTTTGTAAAACGTGCTATTAATCCTATTAAATCTTTCGACTTACCTATTAGACCTAGCTAGAGTATGCAACCTAATATTTTTATTAAAACAACAATTTTTAAATTATTTTGAGGTAAGCGCCGGCATCCTCAATGTTTGCGGATTATCGAATATTTTCAACACATTTAAGAATTCTTGAATCACATTACTACTGCCTGTGATAGACACCGCTGATATGAAGTTAATGAATTTAGTGAATACCTCTACTGTGACTTATATCCATTATTATTCCAAATTTCCACAAAAGGTCCTAGGCATATTTTGGTAATGGATATAGTTCTCCTTCTATTGTTCCGCCTTTATTTTTGTAATTGAGACACCATATACAATTATTTATTTTTTATTATATGTCTCATTCGTGAGAACCAGTATATATTTAAAATTCTCTCGATTGTTTTATTCACAGAAAAATGACCGAGGTCGTTGTGATTGTATTTTAACTAATACTTGTAATTGGGTATTGTTGAGGTGTAATTTTATGCAAATATTTTGTACAAATCTTCTTGTCTATTTTATTTTATGTTTTTGTGCAATAAAAGTATATTCTATTCTATTCTAATAAATTAAGTTTAAAATATTTATCAATATCATTTACGTTATTTACGACCCAAAAACCTCAAAAATGACACCCAAGTCACCCAACCCATGATGATTTTTACATACAAACATACATCCATCCATCCCTTCATCCATTATCCATGTAATTAACGTCCCTAAAAATCATAAAACGACACCCATATTGAAATTTCAACCACATCGCGCCCCCACAGGGGATGATGGTAGGTATTTTCCGTCTGCTACGATGGATTTTGAAATAGTTGTTGTTTTCGTAATCAGCGACACGATAAACCATAAAAATTGATTTTCAAAATTTGCCACCCCTTTTCCACCTTTTTGGGGTCGAATTCTGAAAGAGCATGAAACACTTGTTTACTCATTTATTTATAGGAGTACTCCTGTGAAGTTTTGAATAAAATAGTTTAACTAATCTTGTTTCCCCATATAAAGTTTCAACCCCTTTTTCACCCCCTTAGCGGTTGAATTTTCAAGAACCCTGCACGACATGTAACTGTTTATTTCTAATCCTTAACCTAAAAACAAAATTTCAGGCTTCTAGCTCTAAAAATGACGGACTTCCATACAAACTTTTAACCCCTTTTTCACCGCCTTAGGGGCCGAATTTTCAAAAATCCTTTCTTAGCGTATGATTACGTCATTGCAACTGTCTGTATGTCAAATTTCAGCGAAATCTATTCAGTACTTTCGGCTGTGCGTATATAGATGTGTCAGTCAGGTTTGTCTTTTATACATATAGATGTGAAATTTAAGATAGTTTTTAGTTTAATTGCTATTCTACAAATAAACTTATTAAAACTGATACTGAGATTATTGCAATTCTTTACCTATACGGTACAGTTTAATAAAAGTGCTGTTTACATCAATTAATGAATCGTATCATAAAGCAGTCAATCATTTCGTGAAATGGTGGCATTTTATTACATTTAACAAAATTTTTTGAACATGTAATGATACAGCTTGACCAAATCAATGAATAGAACGACGATCTAAACTACATGATATGGTCGTATCATAAAATAATTTCATAATTCACCGCTTGTGGCGCTGACGGCGCATTTTTTTTTAAAGAAACAGATATTCTACAGAATCCACAAAGAATATCACTTTATGCCTAATTTGAATATTATATAAAATATAAATGTTCCCGGCTTTGTTCTGTACCTCAACGTACTGTCGCTGATATTACTAGATGATACAGTTTTGACTTCCCAGTTTTAATCTAATAATAGCTATATCTACTTACAGCTAAATAAACTAATAATAATTAACTGATAAAATTAAATAGGAATGCCACTGAATACTTTGTCTTGCAGCATCAAAATTTGTCAAACTTAAAATATCGAGACCGGTGGTCATTATCGGGATGATTTACCGTAATTGCCACGTTTAACAAAATTACTAACTGTTATGCTACATACTGTGCACACCAAACTGTGATTAAGGAAGAAGCTCTTTTTTGAATTAGTGTCTCTTTTACATGGGGAAATGCCTACCCACCTCGCAGGGGTAAGAACGGGTTTTATCGGACTTGCACCGATGAAAACCCCATGCTGGTCCACCTTCGTCGCATATTGGTAGGGCCACGGGAACACTTTCGCAAATATCCACGGCCACACCAGTGCCGGCCGCCGGAGGCGACATCTCCACCCTCACAGGTACCTTAGGCGTACCAGAACACAAGGTCTTCCTTCCTCTGCGGCCTCATACACCATATGTGCTACGGACCTCCTCGAATCCAATACGTGGAAGCCATGGGGTCAGGAAAATTTGAGCTTTCGGAGGTACCAAGCTTTTATGACCGTGGTCGCTGATAGCGATAATAAGTAAAACTCATCATCGTCATCAGAAACAGAAACTTTTTTATTCAATATAGATTATAAATAATACTTATTGAAAGTCACTTTTTTGTTTAATTACCACTGGTTCGAAAAAAACCCTCTATTATTGGAGGAACCAGCAAAAAACCCAGCGGGACTTATTTTTTAAATAATAGCTTACAATCATATATGTTACACAAATTAACAACACAACAAATTAGAAATAGCTTGGTAGCGATCACCTCATTTCCAGGGGTTATTATCATCCATAAATTCTTTAATATTATAATAACCATTTTTATACAAACTTAGTTTAATAAAGTTTTTGAACTTTGTTAAGTTTAACTGAACGGTAACGCTAAAACTTAGGCCCTTCTACTATGTGAATGTTCAGTAATTAGACAAACGACAACTTTTTTATATTCCAGCTGCTCGCAAAATATGGTCGGTCCTGGGTATACTTGGAGTAGTGCTTTTAGAAGTACTAGTGATCGCAGTACCCACTTGGGACCTAGCCAAAGAACATCTCGCAATGGGTTCTTCGATCGCCGTGACGATGGAAATGGTAACACTTCTTTAAATGATTTTCATAAATATTTTTCGTATCGCATACTTAGGCATCCGATAAGAAAGGATTTTCCGAAATTCTACTTCTAAGAGGGAGAAAAACGGTGGTAAAGTTTGTATGGGGCAACGTGATTCCTTGGTACTTCAAATTTTGCTTAAACATTTTTTAACAGAATTGATGGAAGATGTGTTTCGTATTTTATTGAAACTCTTCACCTAACGGGGTTTAAAAGGATTAGAAAGTTATTTTAGTGGTGATTTACATCGAAGTTAATATCAGTACTCCTTAGTGCTTTTGATTTAAATTACATTTTAGTTTGACACATGTTTATATGTGTTTTCATAATTTTAGATTCTTTGAATGAAAAACTTACCTTATACTTTGATTTTCCTTCGAAATTTCCTTGTAAATAAAAGCTTTTACAAAAATTTACTTCACAAATATCCGCGAAATATAAATTTTTGTAAAAGCTTTTATATAATGGATTTCCGCAAAGTAACGCCTGATTCTATTAATTCCTTGTAAATCTCTTAGATTACCTACTTAGCCAATATTTGCGATTGCTGTATAATTTGTTTGGAAATTGATTTTCACTATTTAATAAGAATATTTTGTAGTTAATTTAATTTCTTTTTCATTTGTTGCTTTATTAATCTTTGAGTTTGATTTGTTAGTGTATAATATAGGTTATTAGTTTTAATTGTAAAAATATTTGTGTTTGATATTAATAGTAGTAGTAGGTAGTAGTTTGTCTTAGAAGTTTAATTTAGTATGTATTATTTTTCGCAATTTTCTTATATTTATAAATTTGTCTGAGACTATTTTTTTTAAATGGGAGCAGAGTTGATTAACTTCAATGGGAAATTAAAAAACCTTACTATTGTAACAATAGTGGGAGATGACCCACACCTTTTCCGTACGCTTAATAAATAGTTAGCTCTATTGATATTAATAAAGAAATTGTGCGTCATGTGACGAACAATTGGGATAAATTTGCTGTTATATCTCATGACCGTCATGGCAACAATCATGGACAAAAGAAGAGTATACATTTGATAATATGTTACAATACTCTATATATGGCGATTTCTGCGAGTTAGTTGCATTCGGTCAAATATATCATTTGTATTTGAAGTGTATCGAAAAGGCAACCTATATGCCAAATTTGGTACAGAAACAACCCATCAAAAGGTTACGTTTTTCCAAGATCTTTCTAATGGTCACTTTGACGCCTACGCTGATGCCAATGGAGATAATAAAACTGATGAGCGACTTATAGCCAAAAACCGACGCATGGAAATAGCTGTATCTCCGACGTTTACTCAACCTTCACCAATTTCTAATGTGGTGCAGGACTTTCATTCGCCTACTTACACAATTATTGAATCTGAATATAAGTCAAATTTAATTTCTTCTTTGTCCACGAATAATTGCTTAGAATCTCCAACATTAACTACACAAGAGTCAGTCTAAAATGAAATTAGTTTGACAAATAAGTCACAAAAAATAAGGCGAAGAAACTCGGGGCTATCGTTACCAATGTGGTCAGAAAATTGCAACATAAGGAGTAAGAAAAAAATATAATAAAGATGAACCTCCTGATCATCATAAACATGCAGCTAATTATCAGGAAAATACCCTAAAGTTCACAGGCAGGCTGTCGTTGATTATCAGCGGGAACACCCTGAAGTACATAAGCAGGCTGCAAGTAAATATTAGCGAAAACACCTTGAAGTGTACAGAGTATCACAGTTACGATACGAATGAAATCATAACGGAAAGCGAGTTGAAAGCCGTCTACAACTTTGGGATTCTAAAGCCTTTTCTGGACTGAGATATGATAGTAACATAGCGTAAAATAGTGATAATACTGTTGTTTTGGGATCGATGAAAATCGAATGCAAGTGGTGTAAAACTCTCAAATACAAAAATGTGTCTGTGGGACACATTCCCACAATTCAGAAAAGGTCCAGCTTGAGCCTTTGCAAAAGCTTCCAGATCTTCTTTACTGTTTGGTGAAAAACCTTTACCCTGCGCATTATCACTTCATGGCTGGCATATGGCCTTATAACAGTTGTTTTCAAATGACCTCATTTGTAGCTAAAAAGATAGTATAGGATGATTTTATGCCTACATTCAAAATGCAGGGCCAAGTGTATCATTTGGTTGGAAGTTTGCTTCCGCCAGCCCAGAATGAACCACAGTTCTTACAGATATGTTTTGTTGGTGAGGACCATAAAGAAGTTCGATTGAGATGCAATAACTTTCTGTATGTAAAACCCGGTTCAGTGCCTTACAAATACAAAAAATGCTACATACTCATAATTTATACGTAAGGGAGTTAAAACAAGCCCTGGAAAAGTATCTGCTACGCTAAATACATTTAAAGTTGTTATAAATGCTAAAAGAAAACCTACAAATGGCCACAATGGACGGTATAATCAACCTACGTCAAATGAAGTTGCTTTAGTTATTGTTGTACAGAAACTTTCTAAGCGGGATATTGTAACTGAGAGCCATAATAACACATTGTATCGAATAACTGAAATCCATAGCTCATATGATGCATTGCAGTACCCACTTTTGTTTTGCTACGGCGAGGATGGGTACTCCATTTCTATACCCCAGTGCAATCCTTATATCAAATAACGTGGAATGGAACGTAAAATGGAATCTGCTGCAAGTTTTTATTCTTACCGTATAATGATGAGGAAAGGAGAAAATAATCATCTACTATGTTTTCGTTCGCTGCTTAGCCAGTTTTTAGTTGATATATTTGCGAAAATCGAAACGGAAAGGTTAAGTTATATTAGGAATAATTAGGCGCATCTTAGAGTGGATAGTTATATTACACTTGCAAGGTGCGATAGGGAGACAGGACGTTAATGCCAATCAGCTGGGTCAAAAGGTGGTGCTGCTTTCTTCTTTCACTGGGACGGCCACGATGACGTGAGCGGAAACAAGGCGCCACGACGTACATACGAGTATGTGCGTCCAGATCTCTTTATGACATTTACTTGTAATCCTTGATGGGATGAAATCACGGAGACGCTTTTGCTTGGACAAAAAGTTATGATAGACACGACATAATAGCCAGGGATTTTCTTTTTTTTTGGATTGTTGTGGATGGTTAACCACATTTCGCCTGACATGGTGGATGAACTTATATGTCCTGAGAGACCAAATTCAAATTAAGATCCTATTTTATACGACATAATTAAAAACAATATGATTCACGGTCCATATTGGAACCCTAGTAATAATTCTCCGTGCATGAAAGATAATAAATGTAGTAAAAAATATCCCAGACAGTTTTTGAGACAGGTCAAGATGGTTACCCACAGTACAGAAGACGATCTCTGGCCGACAGTGGCTTTACACTTTAATTAAAAGACAATGAAGTAGACTATAGGTGGGTGGTCCCTATAATAAGATTCTGTCACGGACATTTAAGGCACATATTAATGTAGAATATTGCAATTCTGTTAAATCGATAAAGTACATTTGTAAGTACATTAATAAGGGCAATGATCAGGCGGCTTGCGTGCTAGGAAACAAAAAGAACGAAGTGAAATTATATGAGAGTGGGCGTTATTTGAGCAGTTTGGAGGATTTTAGGATTTTCCATACATTAAAGGTTTTCCGCAGTCATAAATTTAGCTGTCAACCTTGAAAGTGGCCAATGAGTCTATTTTAATCCTGACACCCTCGCCGACAAAGTTAATAGCCCAAAAAACGCCACAGTCAGCATTTTTTGATTTAGGTCAAACAGATGATTTTGTTAAAACCCTTCTATATATTATATATGCGGAAGTGTCTTATTATTTTATATAGCAAAAAAATTTTTTTTGAGAAGGAAAAAGGAAAAGCCATAGACGACTGGCCTTCTTGTAGTATCCTCAAAGCTCTGCTTGCATAGTCGCTCTTCGGAAGACATGCAATACTTTGCAGGTACAAAATTCAGTTCCCAGAAGCGAGTAAGAAGAGAGTCATCTGTTTGGGTATGAGTAAAATGACAGATAGAAGATGTTGCCTGAGTAGGCTGAGGAATACAGCCTGATATGATGCACCCAAGCTTTGATTCATGCAGCCTTGGCTGGTTTTTTTTCAAAGCTAATATGGGTGCAACCTAAAACATCCCAAAAGACCTCTGCTCCTACAACTACTACTAACAAAGATGTCAATTACGGAAGGATCATTGAAGGAAGGGTCTGCTAAATGTATTGCTTTATCTATATGGATACTATGTGTATAGTATGATGGTAACGACTGAGAGATTTGTGGTAAAACATAACAATTTATGTTAGTCGTAAAGCTACCGCAGTACGTAGTGATTTCTTATATTTACGCGAACACTACACATTTAAATGAAACTAATTTTACGGATTTTATCGCGTATATTAACTTATTTTACATTCCCGACGTTTCAAGCACTTTACAGCACCCATGGTCACGGGGGGGACTGAGGTGTATGACGTCCCAATGTCATAGTTAACCACGGCTACCTCCAGATTAAAAATTATTAATTTTTGTTCCGATCTACGCAGTATGAACTTACAGTATCATGAAGTCTTGCAGTTGTATGCTTGGGTTGGGATTTAATTTTATTAATTATGGGATCCCAAGCAGATGGTAGCACCCAGCCATCTTCTCTATTGAAATTAGGATGTTTTTTGATTTCAATAGCCTCGCGAATCATCCTTGGAAGGAATCGGTGTTCTTTAGCGAGGATTTGTGGTCTATCAAATCTAATGTAGTGACGGGGGCGATCCTGTACATGTTCACAGACTGCAGACTTCCCGGAGCGTCTATTCTTCACATCAGCTATGTGTTCTTTAACGCGGGTTTTTATGGATCTTTTAGTTTGTCCTATATAAGAGAGACCACATTCACAATCCAGCTTGTACACTCCTGCATCTTGCAGAGGAATATTACACTTGACTGATGGTAAAAACTGACTAATCTTCTTCGGCGGCTTGAAATATGTTTTAATGGAAGCACGCTTCAAGATGTAGCCAATCTTGTCAGTGACACCTCTGACATATGGCAGTACAGCAGGCACTCGCTCGACTGTGGCCGGCTTCACTCGTTCACTGTGACGTAGGCGCGGGACCCGAAGCTTATTGTCGTGCAAAACTTGCTTGACGTGTTGGAGCTCGGCGGCCAGGTGTTTACTGTCACAGATCCCTCGTGCTCTCTGAAACAAAGATTATTTTTATTACATCTTGACGTGCTTCCATTAAAACATATTTCAAGCCGCCGAAGAAGATTAGTCAGTTTTTACCATCAGTCAAGTGTAATATTCCTCTGCAAGATGCAGGAGTGTACAAGCTGGATTGTGAATGTGGTCTCTCTTATATAGGACAAACTAAAAGATCCATAAAAACCCGCGTTAAAGAACACATAGCTGATGTGAAGAATAGACGCTCCGGGAAGTCTGCAGTCTGTGAACATGTACAGGATCGCCCCCGTCACTACATTAGATTTGATAGACCACAAATCCTCGCTAAAGAACACCGATTCCTTCCAAGGATGATTCGCGAGGCTATTGAAATCAAAAAACATCCTAATTTCAATAGAGAAGATGGCTGGGTGCTACCATCTGCTTGGGATCCCATAATTAATAAAATTAAATCCCAACCCAAGCATACAACTGCAAGACTTCATGATACTGTAAGTTAATACTGCGTAGATCGGAACAAAAATTAATAATTTTTAATCTGGAGGTAGCCGTGGTTAACTATGACATTGGGACGTCATACACCTCAGTCCCCCCCGTGACCATGGGTGCTGAAAGTGCTTGAAACGTCGGGAATGTAAAATAAGTTAATATACGCGATAAAATCCGTAAAATTAGTTTCATTTAAATCTACCGCAGTACGATTGGGTAGTAAGATCGTATGACTCTGACGTACTAGTAAACAAGTTATTAATACTTAATGGAAACAATGGGAAAGGAAGAACTATTGGAACGGACTCACTTAGTTGATTTGATGATCTAATGGTTTCGGGCTTCGACTTCAGTCTTCTTAACATTGTGCGTAAGACCTGAAGACCTGGATCGCTCTGAATTCTTGAACTTTAATTGACTGGTTGTCTTGTTGAAGATCGAAGGACCATATGTTTTCCCAAGATCCTGTTCCGTAACGCGGCAATAGCTCTTGGGCGATGTATAGAATATGTGGATGTAGTCGAATTCCAAAATGAAAAATCTTGACTTTAATTGTGTTTACTACACATAATTCAAAAACTTATGGCTGAAACAAAATTTCGATATTGATAGATCATTGCAAAGAATATGTTAAACTATGAGATTCTGTTAAAGTCTAGAACCGTTATACTCGATTGTTTGTCCGTTCCAAAATTCAACTTTTTGATAGGCCTGGGGTATTTGTCGCTGTTGCGTTTCGTTTCACGATAGAACACCATAAATATATATATATATATATATATATATATATATATATATATATATATATATATATATATATATTACTGTTTATTGACGAATGAAGATTTTTATATCTTAATTCCTCGATAAAAAGTAAAATATACATAGAATCTACACTCTACAAAAAATAACGATTTCTTCGAAAGTAGTGGGTCGATTACATTAAAATAAAAAAATATCTAAATGTCATAAAAAACGGATTTTTTTCACGAAAAGCAAAGTTAAAGTCACGATGCCATTTTTTTGCGACAATTGTTATTTTATCCTTACCGCCAAGTATTTTACATAATATTTTATTTTTATTTTAAAGTAATCGACCCACTACTTTGGAAGAAATCGTTATTTTTTTGTACATAGAGTCTACATAAGATATAAAAATCTTAATTCGTCAATAAAAGGTAAAATATATATTAGGTCCTTACATATGAAATTAGCGTTTTGTCGTTGTCGTTGTCGTTTACCACTTTGATCTGAAATATCTCCTCTTTGGTTAAGAATTCCAAATACAAATTTATAAATTCATTTAGCTGGTACATTTGAGTTTAGAAAAGAGTTATACGTTTGTTTTTTCCTTATTATTTTTTTCTTTAGCGTCACTTATTACCGCACAATGGAAAACATGAAATATCGGTATATTTACGAGTACGAGCTCTAACGTGGCACTAGTGCTGCAGAAACAGCTCGAAGGATTAATGATATGTACGGCGCTGGTGTCGCAAAAGAAAGCACGGTACGTTTTTGGTTTCAACGTTTTCGTTCTGGAAATTTCGACCTTCAGAACCAACTCCGTGGACGGCCGGTGACCAAAGTGGAAAATGAAGAATTAAAGGCTATTGTGAAAGTGGATCCATCACAAAGCACTTCAGAGATAGCTGTAGGCTTCGGGTTAGTGATAAAACTGTATTAATGCTTCAAGTGAAACATATCGGGATAGTAAAAAAACTTGAACAATGGGTACCTCATGAATTGAGTGAATTGAACTTGCAAACACGCGTCGACTGCTGTGTTACTTTACTCAACCGACACAATAATAAAGGGATTTTAAATCGAATCATTACTTGTGATAAATAGTGGATACTGTACGATAATCGGAAGCACCCGTCGCAATGGCTGAACCCTGGAGACCCAGTCAAATCCTGCCTTAAACGAAAACGGACTCAGGAAGTGTGTTTGGTAGACTAGCGCCGGTGTCGTTAACTATAGCTTTCTAAAATCTGGCCAAACGGCAGATATCTATTGTTAGCAACTGCAAACCATGAAGGAAGAACTAGCTGCTAAACAACCGAGATGGGTCAATTGCTCTAGGCCACTGCTGCTTCACGACAACGTAAGACCACACACTGCACAGCAAACAACCACTAAATTAGATGAGCTACAATTGGAATTTCTGCGACATCCACCGTACTCCCCGGACCTTACTCCAACAGATTACCATTTTTTTCGGAATTTGGACTACGTCTTACAAAGAAAAAAATTCCACTCCGCTGCGGCAGTCCAAACCGCCTTCAAAGAGTTTGTTGATTCTCGCCCCCCAGGTTTCTTTAGTAAAGGGATCAATGAACTACCTATGATATGGCAAAAGTGCATAGATAACAACGGTGCAGACTTTGCTTAATTAAATATATTTTACAAAAAAATATTTGATTTTATATTTCTCCCGTACAAAACGCCAATTTCATATGTCCTAATATTATTTTATTTATTGCCTATTTTTGTCGATAATTTATGATCTAGTTTCACCCCCTTTCAGGGTTGCACTTTACCGAGGGGCACACTGTATAATAAAAAGTATTATTTGAATGAATTTGCTAACATTTTAGTTCAGTAACGGTGAAATAGAATTCATTTGCTACTTTAAACTGGAAATGCATAATTCGCCTTAAGTTTTCTTCTCTATTAGTAAGAAGCTGTCGCAATATTTTTGTTTTATCCAATATCGGCTCATATATTTTTCCTGAAATGCTTTAAACCATGTTTGTCATTATTTTTCTAGTTTACTTTAAAATTAAGCTAAGCAATTATGTCGAAGAATCCATCTAAATACGCTGAACTCACCAATTTACGGTTACCGACCGGCTGGCGCACTTTTGGAAGACTTACATCTTATATGTATGAAGTCTAATGATGTGAATTACGTTTCAATGTCAAGTAGTTGCCTAAAATCCAGTGTTGCAAAATTGTAAATAATTTATAGCGTTGACGGGCTGTGGGCGGGCGGGTGACGGCGGCAAGCACAGGAGGTCGGCAGATAGCCACGCTTTATGTAATGAGGTTTCGTTAGCAGCAGCCGGTACGGATGCCGTTATTAACTGGTGCACAACTTCGGATCTGACAAGGGTCCCGCCTGTTTTATGTTACATTTCGCTTTCGACGTTGTACAGCCACACGACCTATGAATATTTCTGTGTACGTCAGTGTGTGTAATTAGATACCACTTATGAGGTCATGTTAACGTTAAGTAGGTACCAGTCCTTTTAAGTTTTCTGCTAAAGTATGTCAGTTTTATTTACATCGTTTCGTAAGCCAAGTTATGATTAGGGCTTAAATTGGGTCGTAAGCTATATTTGGCATTATTTTCTAACTTTATTTTATACCCTTTTTATATGTCACCTATTAGTTAAAGAGAACTTTTACTGAACTTACATAATATTTTCAATACCTAGATCTAACGTCACTTTAATTAATAGAAAATTAATATTTTATATGTATTTTTCTTTTATAAAACTGAAATGATGAACGAACTTACAGTTCGTCCACGTAATAGTAATAGGCTACAGCAACTCAATGACCCTTTTTTTAATGTCGGTCTCGCACCGACTAAAACCCCATGGTGTACCACCTTCGCCGCATATAGGCAGGCCCAGAGAAACGCTTTCGCATACATCAAAAAGCGTAAAAATGTATATTGCAATTTTTATAAAATCGATGTGAAAAACGTACTTTGACGAATGGTCAAAATTTTAATGGCGATAGTTGCCACGCTTCGCATGGCGATTTTACACAATTCCATTTTACGATTAAAAATTTGAACCCTTCAACTTTGAACCCAATAAGACATTCCATGGAGTAGTGTAATTAATCTACTAATTTCGTTACTTAGATGTGTAAGCTCATGAATGTTTGCGATAGCTGTTTCGAATTAGTTTGAAGTCAGAAGTGAAAGCACAAACTTTGCTACAGTCGGTGGAAATACTAAGCCTATCTATACATGCACAACCTAAATAATATATTATGTATATTCAAAGTATACTTGATTATGTTCTTAATTAAACTGTAGTTTCTAAATAAATCAGTCAAACTTACAATAAGTCTTGTGACTTGTGAGATGACAAGTGGAATGTTGGAGAATCTGCGCAATCTAAATCGCATCTAAACCACCAATTTAATTTAGGTAGCACCCTCTAACCTGTTTCAACTCACTTCAATGATATTAAAAAAAACACCATACCCATTTTTTAAAAGCGAAGTGTTGACTTTCGCAAGGACTATTTCACTTATATTCAATTTACTCAAAGAAAAAATAAAAATTATATGTTTTTTAATTAAGTCGTTAAAAACTAATTTGAAAAGATCTGCATATTTAAATAAAATGGTGTAGATTACCTACTTTGAAGGGAGGACCCCAAGACGGAAGATGCTCTTTGAACGAGATAAGACACATCGTTTTATTTTATTATGCGGATCTCTGCTAATTAATTTTTAAACATTTTAAAATAATGGATTTCCGCAAAATAACGCCTGATTGTATTTTTTTTTATAGATTAGAGGGCAAACGAGCATGCGGATCACCTGATGGTAAGTGACTACCGCCGCCCATGAACAACCGCAACACCAGGGGAATTGCAGATGCATTGCCGGCCTTTTAGAAAGGTGTAAGCTCTTTTCTTGAAGGTTCCTAAGTCGTATCGCTCCGGAAAATTCGCTGGTGGTAATTGATTCCACAAGGAAGTTGTGCGAGGGAGAAAACTTCTTCTAGATCGCACGGTCCACCAACCGCCAATCATCCAGATGGTATGGATGGTAACGTGAGTTTTGTCGCGATGTGCGATGGTGAAATTGAGCGGCTGGAATTAGTCCGAACAATTCCTCAGAACACTCCCCGTGATAGATGCGATAAAATACGCAAAGAGATGCAACATCTCTACGCAGTGCCAGTGTATCGAGCCGATCAGAAAGAACTCGGTCGTCGACGATTCGAACCGCTCTGCGCTGGATGCGGTCAAGTCGAAGGAGCTGGCACTGGGGTGCCCCGGCCCAGAGATGAGAACAGTATTCCATGTGGGGCCGAACTTGCGCTTTGTAAAGTTGCAAGCGATGTGCCGGCATGAAATACTGTCTCGCTCTGCTGAGCCTGCCAAGCTTTTTAGAGGCCACTTTGGCCTTCCCTGCCAAATGACCACGACAAATGCCACTGCACACTATTCGATATATCGACGCCAAGGATTCCGATACTAGCTGAGGCAGCAAGGGGAGTGCTTTGAAACTGAGGAGATACGACAAAGGGGTTCTTTTTAGCGGTAAACGCGCAAACTTGTGTCTTCTGGGGATTGAACTGGACTAGATTTAGTCAGCCCCAATCCGAGACTTTCTTAAGCAAAGACTCGACTTCAGACACAAGTTTGTCCCGGTACTCAGCGACGTTTTCCCGAGAAATATTGGCACGGCTGGTATATAAGGCATCACCAGTGCTGTCGTCTGCATAGCAATGAATGCTACCAGTTAGCAACATATCATTGATATGCAGGAGAAACAGCGTTGGTGATAGCACGCAGCCTTGTGGAACACCAGCGTTGATAGCCTTGAAATCAGAGCATGCACCGTCTACTACGACCTTGATGCTCCGATCAGCAAGAAAACTAGTGATCCATTTGCACAATTTCTCGGGAAGCCCATAGGAAGGAAGCTTCGAAAGAAGCGCTTTGTGCCAGACCCGATCGAAGGCCTTCGCTATGTCCAAACTAACGGCCAATGCCTCCCCCTTGGACTCTACTGCCTCCGCGCATCTATGAGTCAGATAGACTAGAAGATCACCAGCTGATCGACCTCGACGAAAACCGTACTGGCGGTCACTAATCAGCTGGTGATCCCCAAGGTACCTCATGAGCTGGTAGTTCACAATGGATTCCATTATTTTGGAGAACAAGGAGGTGATGGCAATAGGCCTGTAGTTGGACGGGTCTGAGCGGTCGCCTTTTTTAGGGATCGGGTGGATCAAAGCTGTCTTCCAAGAATTCGGGACTACGCCTTGGGAGTAGGAGTACCGGAAAATACGCGTTGAAACCGGTGCCAACTCCGGAGCACACGTCTTCAGCACAATTGGGGGGATTCCGTCAGACCTACTCGACTTGTGGATGTCAAGGGAGAGGAGTGCTCTGCGAACCGAGCGCTGTGAGAACCGCACATCCGGCATGGAGCACTCACACCGCGGGATGATCGGCGGTGTGTTCCCCCCGTCATCAACAGTCAAGTTGGATGCAAAAAGGGAGCCTAAAAGGTCTGCTTTCTCTTTTGCGTCGTGGGCCAGTGAGTCGTCCTCCCTGTGCAGAGATGGTAGTGTTGGCTTACAAAAATTCCTTTGGACAGCCTTGGCGAGAGACCAGAATGCACGGGTTCCCGAAGGAAGGCGAACTAGTTTCTCACCAAATCTGCCTATGTGCTCTGACTTTGCCTTGGCAATAACTCTTTTGAAGGACCTACAGGCGAAGTTATACTTCTTTTTAAGTATGCTGGTGTCTACATCCCGAGTCGCCGAAGCCGCAGCCCAGGCTTGATTGATAACACTCCTGTTTTCTGCGTAATGCAGTCTTACAGGAGCGACCAAACCAAGGCTGAGATCTGCCTCCGATGGGTACCACAGATGATGGAATAAAAAGTTCCATACCCTGAAGTACCACATCAGCAACAGAAACGGCAACAACGCTAGGATCTTCCGGCGAGAAGCAAGCCCGCCTTTAAGGGTAGGATGCAAAAAAAGACCGCATCCCGTCCCAATCATCTGACCTATAATGCCAAACACGGCGGCAAGCTGCAGATCGCAACTGCGATTGGAGCGTGAGTGGCACCGTACTCCGAATCAGACAATGGTCCGAAGAGCCCAGAGGGGCATCGACGGAGACCTGATATCCGTCCGGATGAGAGGTCAGCAGAAGGTCCAACAGGGAAGGTACATGGTCTTCCACATCTGGGATCCGCGTAGGCGAAGTAACCAGTTGTGTTAGACCTTATGCCAAAGCAAAGTCATAGACAGATCTACCCGTATGATCGGTTAAACGAGAACCAAGCCATTCAACGTGGTGGGCGTTAAAATCACCGAGTATCACGATCTCTGCGGATGGGACCTGTTGTAGCACGGAGTCTGCAGCCATTTGGACGTGGTCGATGAGTCGGTCTGTGTCGGCATTACCGCTATGGGACCTATAGAGGCACCCGTAGATGCGGAGATGGTCGTCGCTGTCTACGCGTAGCCATAGGATGGACAGGTCCGTACCTTCAAGACTGCCGAGGCGTCGAAAACAGATGTCCTCTCTGACGTATACGCAAACTCCAGCCCGGGGCACAAAGGTGTGTTCCAATTTGTACCCCGGGTAGGAGAGATATGAAGTATCAGCCGGAGAGGACACCTGAGTCTCGGTTAAAAAGAACAAGGCCGGCTTCGCCGTCTCTAGATGGTAATGGACAGCGTTAAGGTTGGAATGAAGTCCCCTGATGTTGCAAAAATTTGCGGATAGCGTGACAGGGGTCGCCTTGGTTGTATTGCTCCGCTGGCCCCGAGCAGCATTAGTCGCGAGCGGAATTTTGCCCCCCCCCCCCCCCCCCCCCAGAATACGCGGGGCAGCCTGAGCACCCACGCTCAGGAGTGAAGTAGTTTGGTCGTGGTGGATGCTCAGCGAGGGATTCTCCAGGGGTGCTGGTAACCTCCTGGGGTAGTATTTTATTTAATTCCACTACCATGTTGATGGGGAGGGGGGGGGGATTGGGCCTCCGGCCACCTGCACTCACCAAGCGCAACGCAGAGGTAAACCTCTACTTCACGCTGGTATTCTGTGAGGTCGTGGTACCACCCCGGTTCGAGCTGGCCCATCGGTGCGACAGCAAAAGCTACCTCTTAGCTCTACCACTGTTGGTAGAGCTAAGCGGTAGTGTATTAATTATCTTATAAATTTTTATTTTTTCAATATTAAATTTTCGTATTATCATACTATCGCCTTAATATAGTAGTGACATTAGAAATCACCAACGCAGTATTACACTAGAAATTGTGTCCATTTACCGTTGATCCCCACACTGAACTCCTTTGTAACGCAGCTTAGCGTAGGATACCTATTTAAATAAGTCTTTAAGCAACTCGGAAATGTTGCTTAAATTTTATCGAGGCCAGATAAAGTTTTGAATTGAATTATAAATTTTCAGTTCAGGTTTGCGATGAAAATACATGCTGCGGCCGTGGCGTGTGCTCCCCGATGCAAGGATGATGGAACACCACTGCCAACCTTCAAACGTTACGTTTACTTCCTGTTTGCACCTACATTGGTGTATAGAGATGAATATCCCAGGTATGTAATAAATTTATAAAGAATACCGCAATGATTTGGAATCGATAAAAATTGCTATAATTCTTTTTAATGCAGCAGATAGTTAATATTAAAATATCAACTAAAATATACTAATTCATATTTTAACGAATATACTCACATTTTGAAAATAACACATACATATGTAAATAAAAAATTGAAATACTGCGGCATGGATTTCAATGAGGTTTTAACCATTTTTAACCAAAATTTCAAAAACTGAGTCACAGGGAATCTTGAGTATAAGGTTTGTGTAAGTTGCATACATTGACATAGACATAGACATAGACATAGACATGCATTTATTCAGCAACATACACTCATACAGTTTTGATACAGAAAATAAAAATAAAACATAAAAACATCAAAGATAAAAGTAAATAACAAAAAACAGTCATAAAATGATCCGATTGCATGAGTGATGTGATGCTGAAAAGGGCACTGACTCAACGTAATGCTATCGCAGGATTGCGGTAGCGTTGGTTTTCAGCAATGCCCATTGAGGTTGGACTCGCCCGCGAGGATAGTATGTTCGCTTTATTTCTATTTTCGAGAAAGATGTTATCAAAATAATAAAATAAAATAATGGAAACAAAAAAGGATGGGAACTTTATTTATGCAGTAGGTATATATAAATGTATATAATAAATAATATAATGAGTATATACAATAAAACAATATAGATATTTATAATATAATACTATGAAAATATAATGCAGCTATTTTTGCAGTGCATGTATACTTGTATTTTAAGTAGAAATAGTTGGGAAAGGATATTAGAAAGGATAAATGGCATAGTGTTGTTTTGTTATCAAGTCGATCGCAGACGGTGCAAAGCTTAAGTAAGTCACGAGTAAGAAATAAATGAGTAATCTCTTAATTACAAATTGTTACATATTACAAATTACGTGGTAGAGCCATGCCGCAGCTATATTAATAGTATATTTGTAGTATGAATGGGTCGGCTCGACCGGGGAAGGACCACGCTCTCACTGAATACCAGCGTAAAATAGCAGCTTAAGGCTGCTGTGTTTCGTATGGTGAGTGTAGAGAACCGGAGACCCATTTTACTGGAAAAGAGGCATTCTATCTTAGTCCTCACGGCTGACAACGCATCTGCATTTCAATTCGCAAACGAAGATAGATGTAGATGTCTATGGGTCACAGAAACCATAAAAAATAATCAAATTTATAAAAATATAATTTAGTTATTTTATAAAAAAAATTATAGAATACGGGTGACAAACGAGCACACAGTCCACCTCATGGTAAGTGGAAGCTGTAACCCATAGACATTTACATCTATCCTCGATGTAGAATCAAAATGCAATTGCATTGTCACCCCTGACGACTGAGTTGGAATGTCTAGTGACTAATGAAAAATTCTCATCACTCATAATACGAAACACACCAGCATTATGCTGCTAGTTCACGCTGGTATTCTGTGAGAGCGTGGCCCTTTTCCGGCCGAATCGCTGATTCGTGCTGTAACCATATTACAGCTACAGCGTGGTTCTTCCACGTAAAAACGTGTCATAGTAGCCAACTATAGGAAAGGCCTCTTGGCCTCCGATGTAAAATACTCAGACTTGCAATGGTAAAGGTGCAAGAGCTCTATCCGTGTGTAGTCACAAAATAAATAGTATGATTTTCAATCTGGCTACTAAGCGTGACGATATAATTTAAATTTTAAAATTTTGTACAGTTGACTTCAATATGAGTTATTAAGAATAACTCAAAAACTATTGGTCTGACCTTGAGCAAAGGTCAGAGACAAGAAGTACCAGCTTTTAAATAAAAAAAGAATCATCCAAATCGGTTCACCCAGTAAAAAGTTATGAGGTAACACACATAAAAAACATACAGTCGAATTGAGTACCGTCTCCTTTATGGAAGTCGGCAGACAACAAACCTTACCTCTAAAGGAAGCGTACACGAACTTTGATACACGAACGTCTAAAAAGGTAAAAAGCAACAGCCATAACACGTCCTACTCCTAAGGAGACATCCTCTCATCTTACAAAAGATCGTAACGATGTATCGAACACTATTTGCTCCTGTACTGTAAAATTTGATGCGAGCGCCCACTCACTAAACTACCACAGATAAAAGAAGTAAGTCATCCACCATCGGACAACCAATCGCTCAGCCAGTCTCCACCCCTTTGTTGTAATTGCGTGTTCAGCAAAGGGGTAAAATTATTTATCAGCCTCTGTGGTCTTTTCATCCCATTATAATGTAGGTGTTTTGAAGGCAAGCGTGAACGTTCTTTTGCTAAATAACTTTACTATCTTTGACCACGTCATAACTTACCATCATTAACGTATTTTTTTCCTTACAGGACAAGAAAAATTCGATGGAGTGTTGTGTTATTTCATTTTGTGGAAGTAGGAGCTATTATATTTTACGGCACCTCTACTTGGGAAAGATTTATTTTACCGTACTGGTCGGATTACGGAAAAGAAGCGAAAGTAAGTTACAGATTTTTTTGATATTTAACTAAATAAATAAACGCGATGAAAAGATAAATCGTTCGTCATAGATAAAGTTATTATATTCTTTGCGGTTTAGACATTATTTAAAAAAATCTATTTTGTTTTACTGTTTCGTAAAGTTTGTTTGATTTTTTACAGAAGAATGAAGAAATGACGTAAATATGAGCGTACAGTTCACTTGATAGTATGTGGGTGCTGATAACTGCACAAAAACAAACAGTCACTTACAAAAAAAATCGTTTATAAACCATACAAAATACATTTTTTCGTACGGTAATGAGTCAGATAGCGACAGCAGACTATTTCTGTCAATAATTGAACTATAGTAAAAGTTAACGTCAACTTTAAAGAATCAAACAGAACGTATGAATAACTAATTATTTTAATGAAAAAAAAACATGTGTGTAGTTCACACGCGGCAGAAGTAAAATCTTGAAATGAAATGAAATGTAAAACAAAAACATTTCACAGGAAATGATTTATTTAATGAGTTAATTTGCATAAAATATAAGATAAAAGTCTTATTTTATAGTAATTAAATGTTTATTTTTAGACATGTGGAGTATTTGTATTAAATCAAAAGAATATTTTCTTTCGATTTAAATTTCTTTGTAATTCATTCTTTAGGTAAAATCGTTTTATTAAACAAAAAATTTTACTCTCAATGTGGTCCGTAAAGTAAACACTAGATGGTCTAAATACTAATCCAATATAATTAGTTAAGATATAAAGTCGTGGAATGTTAAGAATGGCTTAGATGTGCTAATTTTTGCATTACAATTAATTTTATTTATTTGATAATAAATTTGTAATTTGTATGTAATCCTTTATCTTAACAGTTGAAAGTTATATGAACTATTTTAAAGCACCGCACAGAGAGGTGACCGAGATAATAGGAAACACTTTATACTGTACTAGCTGTATCGCGCGGTTTCATTCGCGTATATCACGCGTCTAAGCCGAGCGACTTGACAACTCGCTTAGAGGCATTCACTGTTGTTTTCTGCCTACTTCCAAAAAGGAGACGGTACTCAATTCGAGTGTATGTTCTCTTTTATGTGTGTTACCTCATAACTTTGTACTGGGGGAACCGATTTTGATGATTCTTTTTTTATATGAAAGCTGATAGTTCTCGTGTGGTCCCATATGAATTTGATCAAGGTCAGACCAATGGTTATTGGGTTATTCTTAAATAACTTATATTGAAGTCGGCTGTACAAAATTTTTAATTTTATACTATTATTATCTCTCGGTTGTGTGCAGCCAAATAACATGATATAAAAAGCAAAGTTTATCTTCATAAATTTTTCTTAATGATGAGGTAACTTTCATTCGCAACGATTAATATGCCATGTCTAATAATAACGATCATAAATCACTTTTTACTTTTCACTATTTTTGTGTCACAAAATACCTTATTGTGGTGTATGTATAAGAAATAGGCCAATGGTATATTGGAATTATTTTAGAACACATTATTTCGGTCATATCACTAACCATTACGACAGCGCAAGAGGATAAAGCAGCTGAGAGACCTAATGCTAGATAGTATTCCTCGTGAATCTGGCTATCATATACAAAAATAATTTATTAAATCGGCTTGGTAGTTCCAGAGATTATCATGTTTAATTAAACCAAAAACCTTTTCTTCTATTTTATTGATTATTTATTAGTATAGATTCTATCTCACTCTCTCCTAGGCTAGGAGACAAATATATAAATCTATAGGATAGAGATTTATATATTTGTCTCTTTTTAATGTCGCTTTTTCGTTCCATTGAGTTTCAAATCACAACGATTCCTAAGAAGTTTCCACTTCAAAATGGTAATTTTAATCCTTCGTCCTAATCGATTAGATATTCAATACATTTATTGCGGTAGTAAAAGCATGGCTTAGACAAAATAAAATCTGCGCGGCTGGCAAATGGAACTCAGCCAAAAAGTTTCTTCCCTGATCGATGCACATTTTATACGGCTTTAAACTGGACGATTTTTTTAAATTGCAATTGTCTTCATGCTGTATATACAAGAAAAATGCATATTACTATTTAAGAAATAATCACAGGCTGACTGTCTTAACTTTGATTGTACATTCTACGCCAAACACAATGTGAACACAATTAGGAAAATTGTCGTCGATTTTGTTGATTGTCGTTGCTACATACCTTAACCTTAACCCATCTACAGATTTTATAACATCAAATAAAGTGATAACGATACACATACACGTACAGATAAAGTATAATTGTACTGTTTTAATAGCAATGAAACCCATTGTCAGATTTGGTGCTGTTAACAAAAAATACTAATAAACGCAATCAACTAAATTGTATACAGCATGAATGACAGACACGCAAAGTATTAATCATTTATTTTTCTTTCCTCTTTCAGGTAGAAGCCGGTACCGTTGTGCGCGGTATGTTTGCATGTATGCTCCCAGGCATTATTTCTTTTATTTGTGGTTTTTACTGCCTTCTTCACGCTTGGCATAATGCTTTTGCCGAGATGCTGAAATTTGGCGACAGACGTTTTTATGGAGTAAATATATACAAATTTTCTTTTTATAATATAATCTTATGTAACAAACTAAGCCCTATAATGTATACTATAAAACAAGGAATGTAAAATTCTGGACCTCATTGTAGATATTAAGGGGATTTTGATGATAATTCCTTCAAGTAATTTAATTAGGAAAGGCCTATATACCCCTCACTTAACTACTAAGAAGCCTTCTACTTAACATAACTTCTATTTCTACATAACTTTAATTTCTCGTCGCTATTTCTGGTAGTCAATACAGGCTGTTTGTGAAATGCTCCAGAAAAAGAAGATAGACGATAGTACTAACGATACCTTTGATGACGGGTCAGAAAGAAAATCGATCCCGAGGAAATAAAATCATCTTTTCACAACGTTTTATTAGCTTTATTCACGCTCCATCATGTTATTACAACTAAATGAAACGATAATTTCATTACAAAATCATGAAAATACTTAAACATAAAACCAGCAGTGTAATTTCAATCAGTTGACTAGGGTTAATATACGCGCGGACGCCGAATGCTTGCGGCCCGCAGCGAGCCATCGTACCAATACCTAATAATTTACAACGCTTGTCTTAACCTAACCTAACGTATCTACTTAACCTCAGTAGGTTTTGCCACTGTGCTTGTCTCCACCTAGCCATTTTAATTCGAATTCACAGGTTAAATAAACCAAATACCTGGTTCGATTCCCCGCTAATGAAAAATTTACTTAATTGAAATGTTAACAAGGATAGAGTCATGTTTTTTTATCCATCGTGTAGGTATATTTATTATGCTGATGTATTCAGTTATGTACCTATTCAGATCGGTTCAGTACTAAGCTATATAAAAAAATTCGGTTTGGAACAGCTTACCGACCTAAATCCTCCGTGGCCTTATGAGATTTTCCAAGGCACATTAACATGTTGCCATATTCTCAAGCACTATAATCAGTGGCAATTTGCTTCGCTGAAAGTACACAGGTTTTATATAAATATACTTATACGTCTTGGATTTTATGGAGACCGGAAGATGTAATTCGATATCTGCTGTTGGAACTCCTTCACGAGAATAACTAGGTGTGCCCAGATTGTGCGCATTATGTCAGTAATGATTAAACCTTACCCCCGGACTTGAAGGTGTACTTCAGTGCATGCTACTGGAACTCCTCGAAGAGAAGAAATAGTAACTCGTGTGCCGAGTTTGGCGTGAGGTACGTCAAACTATTAAAAATTACTTACAAGTTTTATTGTAATTGCTGCCTCTAATTCTTATATCACCTAAACAAACCTTTGTAAGTAAATTTCGGTGCAACATGGCAGCGTTGCCAACACCAATTTGTCAAATTCTTCAAAAATCCATGTCAAATTCCCCAACTTAAGGACAAAACTTTAACAGTTCCCCTCAATTTTATTTTAAGAAATAAAACAATTTTCAACTAATTTTATAAGATTTATTTTTTAACGAACTTTTTTCTTTTTCACCGAATTTTTTTCACACTTTCCATTTTATAACAAGGATTTTATTCCAGGGAGTATTTTTAGTACCTTCCCTTGTTGCAATTAAAAAGTACCACAGTATCTGTTCTCTGCTTTACAATTAAAAATAAAGACATGAAAAGCATTAAATGATACACAAAAGTTGCCAAAATAAATCCGAAAATTAAATGTGTTAATTAAATGAAGATAATTTAAAAAAAGGAGTCGTTCGATATTCATAAGTAACCTAACAAAAATATTAAGATAAGTATTAAAGATGGCAAATAATTACTTCGCGCACATTCGTTCGATAAAATAAAATGATGTGTCTTACCTAGTTTGAAGAGCACCTCCCGCCCTCCCTCAATTGCGTGCACTATCCCCGTCAACACTAATCCCAGCAGCACTACTCCCAACACCACTACACTGGGAAAGACACACCACTGACGATAATTAGACACGTGTTTCGCCTCTACACGAGGCATCTTCAGATAATCTAAGCTCTGCGGTGGCTGACCGCTAAGTGAGCGGCGAGCCAAAAGAACTCCTATTTATACAGACCGCTGACGCAACCGCTCCCTACTTAAGGAGCCAGCGACTGCGTCATGCGATAAAACATGCGACCAATCACCGCTGGACTTACGCAGCCGTTTGTAAAAATAAACACAAACCGCCGCGCAATGTTCGCCTACCATCCAACCACGCAACCAATTGCCGATCATCGTGAGGGTGACAAACGGCCATATTGTGAGGCTGTATGTTATTATAGAGAAGGCTTAAAGATATTCAAGAGAGGTTACTTAGAAATATTTGTTTGTTCATTCAGCAGTGCAACGTTACTATTATTACTTTTTAATATCTCTAACTGTTCCAGCACACACAGCCGCAGCACTTTATTACACGTATGTAAGACTTTAAGTGTCCAAGTGTCCAAAAGATGTTTAACAAAGTAGTATTTACCGGGATTGCAATTCCTATACGCGGCTAAATGCTCTTTATAACGTGTCCCGAAATCGCGACCAGTCTGACCCACGTAAACGCCGTGGCATTTGTCACAAACAAGTTTGTAAACACCCGACTTTTGATGAATATCCAACTCATCTTAATTATTACAGATATTTCTAAGAGAATTGTTTGTTTTGAATGCCACATAAACGCCGTATTGTCGAAGAGTATTAGCTACTTTTTCAGATGGGGTCTAAGTAGGTCAAACTGCTCACTTATCGACGAACGATGAACATTGAAGTTGAACCGCGTGCAGAGAGTTGCGAACAACATACTTTTGTTTCTTCTTAATTAAATTGTTAATGAGATTTTTTTGAAAAACCGTTAGACACTGCTATTTGATAAATTATATTAAGCTATTTTAAATAATTTTCTTTACTTAATGGGACAAAGAACAAACGATTAATGTAACAATAGAAAGCGGCTAATTTATGTTGCCACGGATGACACGATGACGCGGGATGACCGTGTCGGTATGAGTTGACTTTCGATAAATTTGGAAAGCATGTGACGATTCTCTTCTTGTTATTGTTAAGTCGAGGAATCAAGGGAACAATCTTGTTCTAATTCAAGTTTAAATTTAATTTTGTCGTGGACTCTATTTATTTTATTGAGGAAAACATCCAGTTGTCTCCTTCTGCCAGTCCAGCAAATAATTATGTCGTCTACATATCGATAGTAATATAAGATATTTTGATTGACAACTATATGTTGTTTTTCGAAATTGTCTATGAAAATGTCCGCCATAAGGGGACTTAAAGGAGATCCCATAGCTAACCCTTCTTTTTGTAGAAAGAAATGGTTGTTAAACCAGAAATAGTTTCGTTTTATACAGAGAGAGTTTAAATTAAGAAGATCACTTGTTTCTCCGGGATGAAGACGACGTTTATCAAACAGATCTGTGAGTATACCCAAAGAGTCAGGGGATTTTTTTTATAAGAGAGGGTGCAAACGAGCATGCGGCTCACCTGATGGTAAGTGACTACCGCCGCCCATGAACAACTGCAACACCAGGAAGGGAATTGCAGATGCGTTGCCGGCCTTTTAAAAAGGAGTACGCTCTTTTCTTGAAGGTCCCTAAGTCATATATGGTGTGGATGGTATCGGGAGTTCTGCCGCGATGTGCGTTCGTGAAATTTGGCGGCTGGGATTAATCCGAACAATTCCTCAGAGCACTCCCCATGGTAAATGCGAAATAAAATGCAAAGGGATGCAATATCTCTTCGAAGTGCCAATGAATCGAGCCGATCGGAAAGGGCTCGGTCGTCGACAATTCGAGCCGCTCTGCGCTGGATGCGGTCAAGTGGAAGGAGCTGGCACTGGGGAGCCCCTGCCCAGAGATGGGAACAGTATTCCATGTGAGGCCGAACCTGTGCCTTGTAAAGTTGCAGGCGGTGTGCCGGCATGAAATACTGTCCCGCTCTGCTGAGCACGCCAAGCTTTTTAGAGGCCAATTTGGCCTTCTCTTCCAAGTGACCACGAAACTGCACGTCATTCGATATGTCGACACCGAGGATACCGATACTGGCTGAGGCAAGAAGGGGAGTGCCTTGAAACTGAGGATATACGACAAAGGGGTTCTTTTTAGCGGTAAACGCGCAAACTTGTGTTTTCTGAGGATTAAACTGGACTAGATTTAGTCGCCCCCAATCCGAGACTTTGTTCAGCAAAGACTCGACTTCAGACACAAGTTTGTTCCGGTACTCGGCGACGTTTTCCCGAGAAATATTGGCACGGCCGATGTATAGAGCATCACCAGTGCTGTCATACGCATAGCAATGAATGTTACCAGTTAGCAACATATCATTGATATGCAGTAGAAACAGCGTTGGTGATAGCACACAGCCATGTGGAACACCAGCGTTAATAGGCTTGTAGTCAGAACATGCACCGTCTACAACGACCTTGATGCTCCGCTCTGCAAGGAAACTGGTGATCCAATTGAACAATTTCTCGGGAAGCCCATAGGAAGGAAGCTTCGAAAGAAGCGCTTTGTGCCAAACCCGATCGAAGGCCTTCGCAATGTCCAGACTAACGGCCAACGCCTCCCCCTTGGACTCTACTGCCTCCGCCCATCTATGGGTCAGGTAGACCAGAAGATCACCAGCTGATCGAGCTAGACGAAAACCGTATTGGCGGTCACTAATCAGCTGGTGATCCTCAAGGTACCGGATGAGCTGGCAGTTAATAATGGATTCCATTATTTTGGAGAACAAGGAGGTGATCGCGATAGGCCTATAGTTGGACGGGTCTGAGCGGTCGCCTTTTTTAGGGATCGGGTGGACAAAAGCTGTCTTCCATGAATTCGGGACTACGCCTTGGGAGTAAGAGTACCGAAAAAAACGCGTTAGGACCGGTGCCAACTCCGTAGCACACGTCCTCAGCACAATTGGGGGGATTCCGTCAGGCCCACTCTACTTCTGGATGTCCAGGGAGAGAAGTGCTTTGCGTACCGAGCGCTGTGAGAACAGAAACAGAAATCCGGCATTGAGCACTCACACCGCGGGATGGTCGGCGGTGTTTTCCCACCGTCATCAAGAGTCGAGTTGGGCGCAAAAGAGAGCCTAAAAGGTCGGCTTTGACTTTTGCGTCTTGGGCCAGTGAGTCGTCCTCCCTGTACAGAGATGGTAGTGATGGCTCACATAAATTCCCTTGGACAGCCTTGGCGAGAGACCAGAATGCACGGGTTCCCGAAGGAAGGCGAACTAGTTTCTCGCCAATTCTGCCTATGCGCTCTGACTTTGCCTTGACAATAACTCTTTTGAAGGACCTGGAGGCGAAGTTATACTTCTTTTTAAGTGTGCTGGTGTTTACATCCCAAGTCGCCGAAGCCGCAGCCCAGGCTTGATAACACTCCTGCTTACTGCGTAATGCAATCTTACAGGAACGACCAAAACAAGGCTGAGATCTGCCTCCGATGGGTACCACAGATGATGGAATAAATAGTTCCATTCCCTGTAGCACCACATCAGTAACAGAGTCAGAAACAGCGCTGGGATCATCCGGCGAGAAGCAAACCCGCCCCCATGGGTAGGATGCAAAGAAAAACCGCATTCCATCCCAATCCGCCGACCTGTAATGCCAAACACGGCGGCAACCTGCAGAACGCAACCGCGAAGGGAGCGTGAGTGGCACCATACTCCGGATCAGACAATGGTCCGAAGAGCCGAGAGGGTCATCGACGGAAACTTGATATCCGTCTCATCCGTCCGGATGAGAGGTCAGCAGAAGGTCCAACAGGGAAGTAACCAGTTGTGTCAGACCATATGCCAAGGCAAAGTCATAAACGGATCTCCCCGCATGATCGGTTAAACGTGAACCGAGCCATTCGGCATGGTGGGCGTTAAAATCGCCAAGGATCACGTTCTCTGCGGATGGGACCTGTTGTAGCAAGGAATCTGTAGCCATTTGGACGTGATCGATGAGTCGGTCTGTTTCGGCATTACCGCTATGGGACCTATAGAGGCACCCGGCAGGAGCATGCACACAAACTCCAGTTTGTGTGCATGCTCCAATTTGTATCCTGGGTAGGAGAGATACGAAATATCAGCCGGAGAGGAAACCTGCGTCTCCGTTAGAAAGAGCAAGGCCGGCTTCGCCGTCTCAAGATGGTAGTGGACGGCGGTTAGGTTAGAGTGAAGTCCCCTGATGTTGCAGATATTCACGGATAGCGTGGCAGGGGTCGCCTTGGTATTGTTGCTCAGTTTGCCCCGAGCAGTTATGTTTTGAGCGGAATTTTGCCCCCCCCCCCCCCAGAATAGGTGGGGCAGCCTGAGCACCCACGCTCAGGATTGTAATAACATGGTCGTGGATGCTCAGCGAGGGATTCTCCAGGGGTACTCGTACCCTCCTGGGGTAGTCTATCGTGTAATTCCGCTACCATGTTGATGGGGGGGGGGGGGGGGGAAATTGGGAATTGGATGGGACATTTGTGAAAAGACTATTAACGTTCAAAGATAACAATATGGATTTAGGAGGAATACGAATAACTTTAATTTTGGAAATGAGATCTAAGCTATTTTTAGGCTGTAAGTGGGGTTGAATCCAGATTTCTCTCGAAGGAGGAACTTTTGTTTTTTAGCAAGGAACTAAGCTGGTGCACCTAATATGGAATAACTGGATGAATAGGAACATGTTCTTTATGTATTTTTGGTAACCCATATAAAATGGGTGCTTGAGGATTCATTGGAACAAGACTGCTCCGAGACAAGTTGTGATCGGGAAAAATATATGACGACTGTTGTATACATAGCTTAATATCCGGTGTAAACTTTTTGGTTGGGTCAGACTCCAATAGCTTAAAGTCATCCCCTTGGATAACATCGTTAGATTTCTGGATGTACCCGCTACTCTCCATAATGGCAACAGTATTGCCCTTATCGGCTTTAGTAACACCTCAACGACCATAGTCTCTAACGATTTTTGGGATACCGAAGGTGTTAAATTATATTTTCGGCCTTTATGTAAAAGGGACAACTCATCTGTTTGAAACTGGACATCTGAAAGATTTTTAACTCGGGAATAAAATTGGTGATATTCTGTATGTATGTCGTTATTACGATTACGGGATACAAGTCGTTGTAATTTACGGGACTGAATTTGATATTTTTCGTAAACAGATTGGTTGCGTGGTTGGAGGGTAGGCGGGCGTTGCGCGGTGGTTTGTTTTTAATTTTGCAAACGGCTGTGTAAGTCCAGCGGTGACTGGTCGCATGTTTTATCGCATGACACAGTCGCTCGCTCATTAAGTAGGAAGCGGTTGCGTCAGCAGTCTGTATAAATAGGAGTTGTTTTGGCTCGCCGCTCACTTAGCGGTCAGCCACCGCAGAGTCTAGATTACGTGAAGATACCTCGTGTAGAGGCGAAACACGTGTCGTATTGTCGTCGGTGCTGTGTCTTTTGTAGTGTAGTGGTGTTGGCAGTAGTGGTGCTGGGATTAGTGGTGACGGTGATAGTGCACGCAATTAAAATACTTCCATCACTTTCGTTTAAAAATAGTGCTAATTATTTGTATGCTACATTATTTAAAATTATAAGTTGTGAATTTAGTAGAATATTTACTTCTGAAACTTTCTCTTTTAACAGTCGCAAATCATTTAATGAATGGGCGACAGTAGGAATTTATAAAAGTAGGCGAAGGTTATACGAGCTTTATGATGAAAGATCATATAATAGTAGTGTTATATTTACAGATTATGTAAAAACATATTCTAAAATATTTAAAAAAGTGTGCTCCACTGCTAAGGCTTTACAAAATAACCTGGAGAATAAGATTTATGGAAAACAGCAAATATAATTCCTATACATAAAATAGACACACACCACTGACGACAATGCGATACGTGTTTCGCCTCTACACGTGTCATATTATCGTCAGTGGTGTGTCTTTCCTAGTGTAGTGGTGTTGGGAGTAGTGCTGCTGGGATTCGTGTTGACGGGGATAGTGCACACAATTGAGGGAGGACGGGAGGTGCTCTTCAAACTAGGTAAGATTTTATCGAGCGGATGTCCGCGAAGTAATTTTTTGCCAACTTTAATATAATGGACTTCCGCAAAATAACGCCTGATTCAATTAATTATCTTAAGATAGGTATATATATTTCATGAAAAAAGGTTCTGACTTTACCCGGGTTATCGATTTTTAAAATCCCTGCATTTTCCCCGCATAATACCAATCCCTATAAGATCCCCAATCAACTTTAAACTCCCCGCTATTTGGGGAATTCTCCACATGTTGACAACTTTGAAATGTGTGCGCTGGTTGCGGCAGCGCGTGTGTGAAAGGGAAGGGTAGAGTGAATAGAAATACGTAATGCATTGTTTCATCAGTTTTGTACCGAGCTAGTTTAAAGAGTTCGGCGACCGCGCGGATATTAACCCTAGTCAGCTGATTTAAATTACACTGCTGGTTTTATGTTTCACTATTTTCATGATTTTTTTTTTATAAAATGATCGTTTCATTTAGCTGTACTAACATGATGGAGCGTGAATAAAGGTAATAAAACGTTGTTTAAAGATGATTTTTTTTTCCCTCGGGATCGATATTCTTTCTGACCTATCATCAAAGGTATCGTTAATACTATCGTCTGTCTTTGTTTTCGGGAGCGTTTCACAAATACTCGGTATAATTTAGGGCTATATTAAATACACCTTCTATATATTATTTTACTGTTACCGTTACCGTTATAGCCTATTAAAGTACATTGCTGAATACAGGCATACCACATAGATTGCCACATATGGGGGACAATTGCCATAGTTGCCACGCTTGGTAACCACTGTTTTTCTTTATTTTTAGTCCTCATTAAGAAGACGCTGCTATCCATCTCCTGCCTATTATATTATTCTATCAGAATATAATATTGTTTTCTTCTTCCCTGTGCAGAGATGGAAGTGATGGCTTACAGAAATCTATTTGGACAGCCTTGGCGAGAGATAAGAATGAACGGGTTCCTGAAGGAAAATGAACTGATTTCTCGCCAATTCTGCCAATGCGCTCTTGTACTTAGACTTGGCAATAACTCTTTTGAAAGACATGGAGGCGAAGTTATACTTCTTATTAAGGATGCTTGTTTTTTTATATGTAAGCCTAGGCCTGAAAATACTCCTGCATACTGCGTAATGTAGTCTTACAAGAGCGATCAAAACACGGCTGAGATCTGCCTCCGATGGGTACCACAGATGATGGAATAAATATTTCTGAATTAAATTTCCTGAAGCACCACATCAGTGACCGATCCAGCAACAGCACTCGGATGATCCGGCGAGAAGCAAACACCAATTGCTAGGATTCAAAGTAATACCGTATTCCGTCACAATCCGTACGTTCGAGTCCTAGTCTGTATCCGAGTTGTCGCTATCATCGGGCGATACTGTTATAATATATGTATGTGAGTGATTAAGTGAGTAATTGAGTGAGTGAGTGCGTGAGTGAGTGAATGGGTGAGTGAGTGAGTGTGTAGGTGAGTGAGTGAATGAGTGAGTGCGTGGGTGCGTGCGTGGGTGCGTGCGTGCGTGCGTACGAGCGTAAATGCGTGCGTGCGTGCGTCCGCGCGTACATGCGTGCGTGCATGCGTGTGGTATAACAAGACCAAACACATACGGTTTTGATACGTTCTAGACTTCAAGAGAGTATAGCTTTGATGTTTGATCACGTAATATTTAAAACTCAAATGGGATCGTCACGGCGAGCGCCATCTTCGAAAGTATGCAAATTAAAGATTGTCATGTTTTTGTACGTTCATACATCGTTCATAGTACAAATATGCCGTTCATGTTGATAGTACACAGGCATAACCGAAGCAAGAAAGAATTTATAACATATAATCAAAGAAAAATTTTCCCATAACTGTAAAAATAATCATAATACTTGCAATAGTGCATTTTTCGATTTTGCATTTTCAAAGATCCATGGATGGTTATACGTCATAAAGCCACGCTGTAGCTATATTATGGTTGCAACATGAATGGATTGGCTTGACTGGGGAAGATCCACGCTCTCACAGAATACCAGAATAAAATTGCATCTTTTGCTCTTCGTATGGTGAGTGTAAAGAACCGGAGACCCTTTTTACTGGTAACGTGGCGTTCTATCTTAACCCTCAGAGGTTAAAAGCATCTACACTTTAATTCTTAATGGAGCAAAATGTGGGTGACTATGGGCCATCGCATCCAATTACCATCAGGTGACTGTGTACTGTGACTAAGCTATCTAACGTCGTCCAACTAACAACACTACCTATAGTAAAAGTTAAAATTTTCTCGGTTACAGGAGTGGTGGACGGCTACCCAATTTTCTTGGTATTACCGCGCGTGGAACCGCGTTGTCTATGCGTGGTTCCGTGATCATATATACCGACCACTCGCACCGCTGGTCGGCAGCAGCATTTCCACAATCGTCGTCTTTATTGTAGGTTTTTCTAATTAATATTTATTTCATCATCATCATCATCACTTGCGTTATAATTACAACACTAATATTGCAAAGTCCACCGCTAATATTGTAACATCCTTAAAAAAGGCGCTTTAGAGAAATTTTTCATTACTCTAGCCAGTTTTATTCCGGCTGATAGTTAACTAACTGTCCAGTTGCTCTATAATCATGCCAAATGAGAGAAAAAGAAGGAAAAGGAGGCCTGTGTTGCCATTGGGTCGTATATAAGCTGTAACTTTAAATTTTTATACGTCATCATTTTTGGAAGAAATAATTATTTAAATATCAGCAGCTCAATAATGATAATAAGAAAATGGAAATAAACGAAGTGTTAACCGTCACCAAGTTCCTCTGTTGAAAAAATATCTACTAAAGATAAATATGCTGACGTGGTGGAAACACTAAGGGTCTCTCCAACACCAAATTTCACTGTTCCACACTGTTCCAAGAAGTTAAGGCTAGGCCGAATATGAACCGAATATGAGCATTCTGAAGTCCGCCAATCACCATCAGACACGATCAGACATTTAAGAGATCACATAGATCACATATGGCAGCATTCAACGGATTCTTACCAACGAAATGCATAATGGCAATGGTATGCCCCCGTTGCCGAAAACACATGCTTATAACATCTTTCTCGACAGCGTGTTGACACATACCTTCGTATTATTATGGAAATGGTTTATAAATTATAATGCACAATAAATTATGACGTTATATTAAAGTTAAAGTTACTTCCTATATACGTCCCACTGCTGGGCACTCTAAAAAGAGCAAGTAAATGTCAAATGGGCACCAATGCGTGTTGGTGAACTTCACATGTCTTCGGGATATATTTTTTCTTATTTCTCAGATATGAAGGTTTCCTCACGATGTTTTCCTTCACCGCCGTGAAAGTGGTAATTCAGCGCTTAAAATTGCAATTAACAATTTCATTAGTCCGGACGGGGATCGAACCCGGGTAACTCGCGAACTGTGAGAAACTTACAGCGAGCGCTAACCATCTGAGCTACCACGGATTACAACATTATTATCGTATGGGTCCGTTGTATTCGTAATTGGTTCTATTAAAAATCTAATAGGTTCTTAACCTGCGCGTTATTTCGTAGCTAATTTAAAATGAATGAGGTCGGTTTCGACGCACCGACGTTAAAATCAAATATACTCGCAACGCGCAAATGCTTTATTGATGAATATAATAAATCCATCCATTACAGCTTATAAAAGTCCACTGCTGAACATAGGTCTCCCCTACAGATTGTCTCATTTTACCATAGTTGCCATGCTTGGCAGGCGGGTTGGCAACCGCAGTTTTTATTATTTTGAATTGTCATCAGGAAGATGCTGCTACCCATTTCCATCTTCAGTTTCCCTCGGTCGCCACTTACAACACCCACGCGCGAATATTAATAATAACTAATTATAATATTATATAACAACAAAAATTAAATAAATCATACTTCTAGGGTGATCCCATATAAATTTGAAGAAAAAAATCCAACCCTAGCGGTGAAAATATAGGCGATGAAGTTTTTAATGTAACCATTTAGACAAGATTGGAACTTGTGATATTACTTAGTCCACTAAAAAGGGTAAAAAAACTAAACTATCAATAAAGAGTAAAAGACCAATTCAACAAACTAAAAATAATGAAATAATTTCTACATAATAACTTCTGAAGTCGGTTCTTAATTACTTCTATATAGGCATTATGTCTTAGTACATCTGAAACTTTTATGTATTTTTTTTAATTCTTTGAAGTAATTTTAACACTAAATTTTTAACTCTTTTGAGTAGAGTAAGGAATATCACAGTTATCGTAATCTAAGTCGTATGTTCATGTTAACAAAAATGATTTACGATAAATTTAAATAGGTATAATAGCAACATATACGATACGATGTAATAGCAAAAGATTTGTATATACCTAATTTCATATTATTAATTCATATTATACCGAAAAAAGTTTCTCGAGTGGCGGCTTTGTACCGGCGGACGACGTGTAGGGCGTCCCCCCACTAGATGGAGTGACGACCTGGTAAGACATGCAGAAAGTCGATGGATGCAGGTGGCTCAGGACCGTGCTTTTTGGCATTTCTTGGCGGAGGCCTATGTTCAGCAGTGGACTTGTTAAGGGCTGTAATGATGATGATGATGATATTATGTTTCTGAAAGAAGTAATAAATCATAGTATTTCTTCTTTATTATAACCAAAAGTGGACAGCGGCACAAAAGTCTAGTAGTGAAAGTCGCGGTTCAGGCGTGAGTCGTTCGCACGATTTGATGATTTGATGACGCTGATTGACTTGCGCGTATCGTTTGCACGCGCTCATTGGCTCTCCAGTCGCGCTCGTGCAATTCAATTCGTGAATGACACTACCCATGATCCCCTCCACGTTTCGTTCAGCGCTAAGCTTACGTGCCGCGCCTTATAATTTTGATTCTAAATTGCTTCCCATCAAGTTGTGAAATTTGGTTTCGGCATTTTTAATAGCTTTCAGTTGTCCCAGACATGTTCATTTATTAGCACGATGCACCGCGTAGTGAGGTATGCATTTAGGCAAAATTTGTTAAATTCACCTTACAATCTTATTATAATGCACAAAAAAAGTATTAAAAAACGAGCATTTAATAAAATTGTAAATATATTAACAAATATAAAACGCAATCAATTTTTAGGTATCATCTGTCGCACACGAGACTATACTGGTGGTTTCATTTGGTTTCTTCTACCCAGTGCTTTTCATACAGTTCGGAGTGTGTGGGCTAATTTTCATACCACTCACGGCTTCCAGTGGACGTCGCTTCCCAAGTCTAATCAATTTTTGTTTTTGGCTCTGCCTCTTTATTGGAAACGGTATGTATCTTCAAGTATCGTGTCATATAAATATAGTGAAATATATCGTCACTGGACGTGTCATATAAATAAAGTCAAACTAGCTGACCCGGCAAACGTTGTTTTGCCATATACTTAAATTATTTCTAGGAAATATTTTTTACTTTTAAAAATTGCGATTAAAAAACAGGGGTTGATGAAAATTTGAAGTTCTATGTATTTTTAATGCTAAATCATAATATAATAAAAATAAAAAAATTCTCAAAAAAATGAAAAAAAAATGAAAAAAATATTTAGGGGTGGATCACCCTTATCATTTAGGGGTTTGAAAGATAGATGTTGGCCGATTCTCAGACCTACACGATAGCACACAAAACTTCATACTAATCGGTTCAGCCGTTTCGGAGGAGTTTGGTAACAAACACCGCGACACGAGAATTTTATATAATATTAGATATATCGTCACTGGACGTCAATATATCGTCACTGGACGTCCAAAACTGCAAAGTGAATTTTTTTTTCAAAAATAGACTAAAATAGAATGCCTCATTTAAATTTTCTTCCATATGTGTAACAAGAACAAGTTATGGTACGATAATATTAGGCTGGCATGTCCTTGTAGGATGTTGTTGATGTTGTCCTTTTTAAATAAATATAGAAAACAAATCTTTGGTTCGCGTCACTCAAATTATGATATTCAGCAGCAGTATATTGCTATTTTATGCTGTTATCCAATTAGAACGTTATCCTTTGCCGGTCGAACCGGTCGAAAATAATACAGCTAGAAGTGGTTCTATCACGTAAGAATACTACTCCAGTTCTTTATTACATAACATAATATGTGACAACATTTTTTTCCTTTATTATGAACAGAACATTGTCAATATAATGGCAGCTCTTCACGTTGGCCAACATTGTGGTCGAATGCGGACGAATTTATTAAAATGGATATTGAGGCGCTTAACAGCGTACCGTTACTACGTGAATGTGTATAAGAAAAGGTTGATCAAAATGAAATGCAAAAAAAAAATATTTCTTGGGTTCCACATGCAATTTTCGGCTTGGTAGAGCTCCATAAAGCGAAAAGTTTCTTCATTGGTCATTGTTACTGCTATTTTGTAGATACTAGTACGCTGCGTGAATATAAAGTTTAAATCAGGTGCGTGCGATCACTCAGGGAGCTCGTAGCAAAATAAACGCGCGCCCAACGTGTATAGGTGGGCGAAGGCGATGCAAACCGTACACTGTTCGAAATCTTTATATTGGTACAATATCAAAAACCGCTTACTGATTCGTTCGAAAACTATGTATTACAATATCTGATATTTGAGTACCACCGTATGCCTCTATATCGATTCGCATAGGTCAGTGGCTAGATTCGCCGTGTGCGACACCAGAGCGCAAGCGATATAGGTATTAACCCATATTTGCCCCCTGATTCGAAAACGATCAATACCTTCTATATGCCCAGAACTATTTTGGACTTCCGATTTTACTAAATTTTGGATATGTTAGTGGTAATAAGTTTCTAATAACGTTATAATTGGTTTCATTAAGGTTGGAATTCGTTATGTACCTATTTTTAAATTGTTCAAAAACGAAACATTGGGCACTTTCCATACATTTACTATGAGTAAAAAAACAATAACATTTTTCCATGTTTATTTATTTTCAAATGACATATTCATATAAACCTAAAATACCAACAAACAAGATTTAAGCAAAATTTAGGAGGAACATATTTAGGAACTCAATTTAGGAATGAAAGGCTATAAAACATTTGGTATGTAAGTTAACCTGACACTTTTGGCATGAAGTAACCGTCAAGCTTTTGCAATAAGCACAACGCAGGCAGCTTGGTGCTCTGCCGATCATGTGCTCAGCATTAAATTTTCGCACTGAGGGAGGTACAGTCGTAGAAATCTTTCTAGAAGGACCCGGCCGCCGCTTATCAATGCCATAATTTTGGAGCAAAGTTTGTGTCGTCGTGTTCGTGCGAGAAGTGTTGCATTGTTTACAACCACATCAATAAGCCAGAAAATTATGGGGATATACCACTTTTTGCCTCTAATAAAAATGTTACGACATTATTATCATGCCAGCGAATAGCACAAATACCATTTTTTATCCAGCCAACTATCGTGATAACCTCTCGGTTTTTTCTTGCATAATTTGACATCTTTCAAAGGACACTTCTCTATTCTATTATTTCTTACAGTAGCCGGTACTAGAAAAATTTGTTCTTTCATTTGAGTAATTAGGGGTAACCCTGTAAAAAAATTGTCGACATAAACAGAGAAATTTGTATTTTCGTAGGCAGCTTTGATCTCCGTCATAAGTTTACTTATGATATGTTGGCCTAAACCGGTCCTGACTCCTTCAGATTTACCCTGGTAAAGATCAGCATGCAAGCAATATCCCAGTCGCAAAGCTGCTACCGAAGTTTTAAAACCGAACCTGATGTGCTACTTACATCCATGCCTGCCGTGATAAGGTATCATAGATTCTTCTATGCTAATATCTTTTTCAATCACAGCATATTGCAATTTTTTTTTATTGAGCATGTCAAACAAGAGGCGCACTTTTGCCATTTGTCACCTGGCGCTAAATTTGAGTTATCAGCCACATGAAAGTATCGTAAAATTTCTTCAAACCGGTTCCGTCGCATAGATTTAGCTACTAAAAATTGTGGGTATCCTCATTACTCTCCCAATACATACGTCGTCGCGGCAATGGCCAGTAACCTATCCATATAAAAGTGCCGACAAAGCAATATGTTTCATTGTCTGACAAGGTAAACGCCATATTTCATTTTTCTACAGCATTCATAACCGTATGACGAACAATATGAATGATTATTTCGTGACTAACAATAATTCAAAAATACCAACTGGGTCCGACGCATCTGATACAGTCACCACTGATCTTGGAAGCGGTGCAATCCACTCGTTATCCATCCTACATAAGTCTCGTTTTACCTACTTACGGGCTTGTGGCTGTCCTGGTTGACTTGATAAAGGCACGTTCGATGTTGTGTTTCGACTAGCTAAGGCTGTAAGCGGAAGATCATCTTCTGACTCGCTGTTATCATTGTTTTTATTCCTATGAAGCACCAGCTCAGCAGGAGCCAAAAGTTTAAATTATCGAAACTTACATTTATTTCATCGCCCAAATCGGAGTCCGAAACTAATCCATCTCCGGGGGATCAATATAAATGTCTATACCTGTCGCTTCATCGTCCGAATTCAAATTATGGACAATATCAACTATTTCATTGGTCGATAACGGCCTGCTCCATCTGAAATAATAAAATGTTTATTTAGTATATTACATACGTATACTTTCCCAGTGTATCGTTTTCGAAACACTGATTTTAAAAATAGCTTTTAGGTATTTGAATATAACCATTTAGTTTATATAATTACATATACATATTTTCAAACTATGTAATTTTATCATAAATTACGCAAGATCTCTAAACTAGAGATAATTGGGATAGTTACTCACTTTTTTGTGAAAGTCGCCATGATTTCAGCATGACGTAAACTGGTCATAACTTGCACTGATTTATTACGTGAAAATAACGTTTGTTTAATTGACACATTCAATTACCTTTAGAAGATAATACCTTAACCTTGACATAGATGGCAGTAGTATGCACTTTTCGAAGAAAACGCGAAAGATAATGAACTATTATTAAAACTTAATTTTTGATTCGTTTTCGAATCACGAGGCAAATAAGGAACCAAATAAAAACATAGTTCTGGGCATATATTGGTTAAAGTTTAATTTCTGTTGCCTAATAATAATACATTTCAAATATTATTGTTTTTTAAAGCCTAAAATCGAGCATATTATTATGTTATTTTATTTAGAATTTTCAATTTATATTAGATCTATCCGAATAAATGTAGTAGAAGGACAAAGTTGCGTTTTTTATTATTTTAAATACCTTTTGTGTTGTAAATAAATAATAAAGACACTGCAAATATCTACTATTTTAATTGATCTATTTATAACTCTTTAATCAATATCTTATGAAAACTATTTTCAAAAAATAATAACCGACTTTTTATGAAGATTAAGTTAATAAAATATAATCAAAATTTGTTAATTGGTTCTTTTTTAGAATTCAGAAAATCGCAAACATACATAATATGTAATACATACGGGTCGAATAAATATTCGATATTCTTTTTTAGAGTAGAAAATATAAACGCATACGCAGATTATCTAGATATTGAAACATATAGTTTTAATATCAGGTATTGAGATTCAAAATCTGATATAGATACGATTCTCAGAAAACGCGATATGAGCCAGGCCTACCAACATGTGGACGCGGCAGCCATAACTCTGCCACAAGCACGCACTTACTACAATCTTTTGTAAAAATATCAGTATTTTTACACCACATGGATCTCGCGCCAACTTGTGAGCCATCATTCCAATACATACCAAGGTAAGCACAAGCACCTGCTCTACATGATGGCCATAGGTATTGACCACAACATTCGCCACAACGTTGGCCAACGTGAAGAGCCGCCTTAAGAGCAATGCGAAAAGATTAAAAATTTTTAATGTAAAGGAAATAACACTACTTAATATTACTCGTGTTAACAAAATTAATAAAATAGTTGATAATCTAAAATATTTAAATTAAGCTTTTTTAATTTGTTTTCACAGGTATTTCATGGAGCCTTTACCCAATGGAATATTTTGCCCGCAAAAATTGTCCGCCTACAGAAAACGATAGCTTTTTCATACCGAAATCTTGGTCTTGTCCAGAAATAGTACTGAAACCAAATTGGACTTTTCAAAATCCTTTTAATTACAATTAATTATAAAGGCTATTTACAAAAATTACAAAACAGGTAAAACTTTGGTTCGTGGTTAAATACATAAGTAAAAACTAGCGACATATATTTAATCTCATTAATTTATTAGTTAAATATGCCCTGTATAATTTAAAATTAAAAATTTTGTACATACGACTTCAATATGAGTTATTAAGAATAGCTCAAAAACTATTGGTCTGACCTTGATCAAATTCATATGGGACCACACGAAAAGTACCAGCTTTCAAATAAAAAAAGAATCATCCAAATCGGTTCACCCAGTAAAAAGTTATGAGGTAACACACATAAAAAACATACAGTCGAATTGAGTACCGTCTCCTTTTTGGAAGTCGGCAGAAAAGTATGAATGTAATAGTATGTATTCGTCCATAAATATTAGTTATATAGAATCATCAAATTCCGATGATTAGTCACTGAGTTTGAGATAATTATTACTGATTATGACTAAATGAATTCATTTTTTGAAAATATTGCATTATTGCTTTATTTTATATTTTCAAATTTCGCAATAAAATTAGTATAGCTTAGTTACTCAAGTGTTTTTCTGTAGTAGGTATCTACCATCGACTCGCGCGTGAAGGGTTCCGTGCTATCGTTAAACACGTTTCTAGTAGGGGAGAACTTTTAATTTTTAATTTATTTTAATTTTTATTATTTGTTAAAATATTCTTCTCGTTCTTCTTTATTTGTGTGAAGGTAAATATTTTATAATGTTACTAATAATAGAAATGATACAGCTGTCTCACTATCTTTTTTTCTCCTTCCTCTCTCTCTGAATTTAATTGTGAAACAAATAGTCTGGAATGTATAAAAAATAACTTGTCAGATCACCTGCGTTGTAATGCAGGTGCCAGCGCGCTCAATAAACGTAGACGACACACTAAGCCTGCTTGCATGTGGGCAATAACTACAAAGGAATATCAACGCCGGACTCGCGGGAGCTACGATGACGAAGTAGTTTACGACGAAGAAGTTCATTGCTCTAACTAAAACTTGGTACACACGCATCGATTTTGCGCGAGTGACACTATACAGGGGGACTTATCTTGTTTTCCATGTTTTAATACCATGTAGTCAAGCGATTTGACCGCGCTCTCCTTTCGTAACGTAAGTAACTTTTATAAATGAAATGCCAAAATTTCCAATACAGATACAGATCCTTTCAACATAATCCAAATGTTAGTGGTAACTACTCCACCGTAAACATTAACCTAGTGCATGAAAATATACAAAGCATGATAGACAAAGAGCTAGAAATTGAATGTATTAGTTAAATGCTTATAAAGTACCTAGCTGTGCCCCGCAATTTTACCCGCATATATCACGCGACTGAGTCGCGCGAGTCGTAATGCCACCTCGCTCATTTAGTTCAATCATTTTAACTAAAAAATATATCAAAATTAATGGAGTATTTTCTATCGGCATATGTACGTTATAAAGTTAACTATTATTCACTCTCCCTCGCCCTCCCGGGTAAGCGTGAGGTTATTTCCAATTATAAAAAGAACTTTACATGGTGTGCAGATTAATGGAGTGGAGAAATAAATTATCGCTCTTTTTAGAGAGCATATTCTATTCTTTACTTCAGTCATACATACAATGTCATGTTTCAATAACCTAAAAAGAATGGTTTCTTGTTATATTATATGTATAATATGATATATAGATATATAATAGGTATATGTATCATATATATATATGTGTGTGTGTGTGTGTGTGTGTGTGTATGTATGTACGTATATATATTGTATCTACATTTGTATATGTAAATTTTTTATTCAAATATATATACAGGGTATTTTTGAAACGCTCCCGAAAACGAAGACAGACGACAGTACCAACTATACCTTTGATGATTGGTGAAATAGAAAATCGATTCTGATAAAAAAAAAACATCTTTTCACAACGTTTTATTAGATTTATTCATGCTCCATCATGTTAGTACAGCTAAATGAAACGATAATTTCATGAAAAAATCATTACAATACTGAAACACAAAAACCAGCAGTGGAATTACTGAATTACAATCAGCTGACTAGAGGTCAATTTACGCACGAACACCGAATTTGCGCGGCCATACCACAATACCTAATAATTTACAATACTTGTGTTAATACCTAACTTATTTACTTAACCTACTACTTTGCCACTGTGCTTGTCTCCACCTAGCCACTTAATTTGAATTCACAGGTTAAATAACCGAAATAACCGGTTCGATTCCCCGCTAATGAAAAAAATACTTAAATAAAATGTTAACGAGGTAAGAGTCATGCGTTTTTATTCATCGTGTATGTTTATTATTCTGATGTATTCAGTTATGTACCTATTCAGATCAGTTCAGTACTAAGTTATTTAAAAATTAAATAACTTAGTACTGAACTAAAAGTTAGGTATAAAACAGTTTACCGCTCTAAATCCTCCGTGGTCTTATGAGATGCGGCTCAAATTGTGCTCCATTCATTTCGAGGCAGATTTGGGCTCGGTATTGCGCCTCCTCATGCAGGCGGGACATCATCGTGTGGTCTTCGACACAGTCCGTACGTAGTTTGTCGAAAAGATCCACGATCCTTTGACGCATTTCGTCAGCACTATCACACTCACGATTAAAAACCCTTTCTTTCACATACCCCCACAGAAAGAAGCCTAACAGGGTCAGATCTGGTGAGCAAGGTAGCCAAGCGTGTGGCGTAGTCTGCCGATCCATCGATCATCAAATAGCTCGCTGAGGCGCTCACGGGCAAACCTCACAACATGTGGAGAGGCACCATCATGCTGGAACCATATGCGGTGATATTCAGCCAACGATAGGTCGTCTAAAATGTCACCCAAATGTTCATTTATGAAGTTTAGGTATCGCCATTCAGGTAGTTAATTAAGTCGTTGTGGCAGAAACACTGGTCCTAGTATGCGATCCTTAAATAAATCTGCCCATACGTTAACCGACCATCAGGTTTGGTGCCCGGTTTGTCGAACAGCGTGCGAGTTAACCTCGGAATACATGTGTGTATTTATTCGGTTCCACAGGCCGTCTCTAGTAAATGTCGACTCGTCCGTCCAGATGACGTGCTCAATGAAACCAGGCACACGTTATTGCTGGTCTAATAACCAACGGCAGAAAACTCGCCAGCGGTCGTGATCGCCGGAAACTAAAGCTTGCACTTTATATACTTTGTATGGGCGCATTCGGTTACACTTTAACACTTTGTGAACTGTACAGTATGACACACTTTTTCCATCCCGACGCCTTGACAATTTAGCGATACTGCGTGTACCTAGGTTCAGATTACGGCAAACGACATCTAAAATACGCTCCTTGGAGTGAATAGCAACTTGACTTCCACCTCCTGCCGCTACCAGAGCAATGGGCCGATTTTCCAACACTCGCTGAAACGCTGCTGTTATCAGATGAGAGTCAGCTGGATGTCGAGCGGTCGGGAATTTCTCTCGGTAAATTCGTAATGCACGCGAAACATTCCCGCGAGCTTCTCCAAGGCACATCAAAATGTTGCCGTATTCACGAGCACTATAAAAGTACGCGTTAGGCATTATAAAAACAAAACAAGAAATTTAAAACGTAACAACAAGAATAATATCATTAAATAATAAATAACAAGTAATAACGACAATAATTTAATGAACAAAACATTTGAACTGTCTCTTGTGATAGTCAACACGGAACGGAACTGTCTTAAAAACTAAAATTATTAATCAAACCCGCTAAACCAAATGCGCACAAGGTAAAGTCTTTGAAGCACTGGAACCTTCCACACACCGTTAAAGCCTTATGTATGTTAAGACATCGCCAACGTTTATTTTATTTAAAAGTTTAGTTATCCCTACGACTAGTCTTCATATGTAATTTAAAAGTTATGGTTGTCATTTTTAATACAATTACACAATCAGTTGTACCCTGACGCAACAAGCAGTTCTTTACTACAAAATTATTGAAATTAATAAACATACCTAATTGGGTACTCAGTACTCACACAATTATAAACACTATCTCATTGTTATCTTAGATTTTATATAAGAAAATAGAAATGAAATTGTACTGAATAATTTAATAGTTAAAATCAATTGCAATTATGATAGACAGTTGAATAATTTAACAGAATTAATGTAAAAATAATTCTTTTACTTTATTTTAATTGACTCTCCGTATTTAATCCGATAAATACTTTGAATTTAAAAAGAGTTCCGTCAAAATTATTAAAAATTAGTTGCAAGTTTTATAGTGATTGCCACTTCTAATTCTTATTTCGCCGGCAAACTAAATTTCAGTGCAATATGGCAGCGTTGCTAATGCCATGCAGTGGAGGGAGTGTCTGCGCATGGGTGGCGCGTTCTAAACTACTACATGGTATTAGGCTATTGTTTTATAATAATAGTAATTAATAATTTTATTGTAGAATCATAATAGGTGTTTCACTAGCTACTTAGAACTTTGGAAGAGGTTGGAATTAAAAATGGATAATGTTTACTTTAGAAAACTTGTGATGACACGCCGTCCATTATATCGTCTTGGGTCACACGGAAGCCAGATGTCGATGATGTATTGGTGTTACTGGATGCTGCTTCATCGTCACTTTCACCTTCGCTTGAGCTTCCGTCATCAGAATCATCATCATCAATGCGAATGATAAATGTTTCCGTCATCAGATCGATCACATGGTAATTTTTTCGGTATTCTTCCTCAATACTTTTAACTTTACTGCACAATATTCCCCATTCACCTTCTCCCATGATATTTACCTTTTCGTTCACTAGTCCAGTCATAAAACAATAGATATAAATCGCCCAGTGCCCAGGTTCAAGGCCAGCGTTCTTTATATATATATATATATAGTTACATAGTTTGTATTAACATTCATAGTTATATAAAATTATCCTTCTTTTTAAAGATCATGTAGCAAGTTTATACCTGCCACAATAGCTCACCATGCTACGAGTTGACTGGCAGATTATGCCGACAGGCATTAAGTCCACCCTTTGTTATCTTTTAACGTGTTGTAAGTTGTAACGTGTTACACGTTTTACGCGTTATACAGAATAATGAAATTAAAAAAAAAATACATACGTCATTATATTTGAACACTAGGTTGGAACCATGAAGCAAATATAAAGAGGAGACGTTTTAATTAAATTTCACTATGTAACAACGCGTGACAATTTGCGGGGTGAGGGGATGCAAAGCCCCGCCCACTTTACACTACATCTACATCTACCGATAAATAGTAAAACTACTCGAATCTTTCCATATCGATGTTACAATGTAGCTTAGCTACCTTGACGGTAGATGGCGGCATGTCCACAAAATGTTATAAACTATAAAAATAATATATTGGCGATTAAAATTTCTTTATGTGTGAATGCAAAACAAATTTCAGCACCTTCGTATGATTATTTTATCATTACTGAGCTCTACGTACCTTTATATTTTTAGTTCACAGGACACAAAGTGTCACCATCTAGTGTGGAATATATTTAATTATATTTGAACGCCGACGCAAAGAGATTATTCCAGAACTATTTTAATAAATTAGGTGTAAAATTACTTACAAATGAAATGTGATGCCATCCATAGCATCGGAGCGTCTATCTCATGAAGCAAATACATTCAGACAAAGAAATTTTAATCGCCAAAATAATATTTTTATTGTTTTCATAATAATTTTGGGAACAGGCCGCCATCTATCGTCAAGTAAACCTCATGAAAAATAACAAAAAGACAAGGCCGCATTTAGAATTCAATTATTTTACCCAGTAACCCAACATTCAATATTAAAATGAAGGAAATTGTACTTGGCTGATTTTTACAAAATGTTTAAGTTATATTTAAGTGACATTCTATATGCAAAGAATCACTTAAATACAATTTAAATATGTTTATCGTTTCGTGAAAGTCAACCTTCAAGAAATATTTATTTTATCCATAAAATAAAGTCTCTTTGAAACTAAATATTCTATGTTCAATATTAAGTAGGATATTTAATTTAGAACTAAATATCCTACTTATGTCACTAATATTATAAACGCGAAATTTTGTGTGTTCTTTCTGTCTCCTTGAGCTTATTCCACACTAAGTATGTGTAATTTTTTCACGCAGAAACGGCTGGACTATTATTTATGTGTGGGTTATACTACTTAATATCTCTGAGGGAGAACAAATAATAGACAAATTAATATAATTTTATTTACAAATCAATTAAAATATAAATATTTTATTCCAAATTAGGCATCCGAATGCACTTTTCGAATGCCAATCTAAGAACATTAAATTGTATTTAATTGATTCTTTGCATATAGAATATCACTTAAATATAACTTAAACATTTCGTAAAAATCAGCATAAGTACAATTTCCTGCATTTAATATTAAAAGTTGGATTACTGGGAAAAATAATTCAATTCTAATTAGGGCCCTGTTTTTTGTCATATTTATGAGGTTTACTTGACGAGAATACGGACTGTTCTAAAAATGATTATAAACTATAAAAATAATATTTTTATAGTTTATAATCATTTATAATAATCACTGAAGGAACTGCAGCACTGCCTAAACTTCGACTGAATCAAAGGCTTTCTCATAGTCCACATACGAAAGCAAATTATTGTAAAAAAATATTGTAAAGCTGTTTCTAATTTTGTGTACACGTGTACACAAAACTAAAAAAAGTTTTACAATAATGCGTAATATTAATTTTGTAAATACTAGAAACAGAGATAGAGTTAGAAATGGCATGCGTTGAGCTTGAGCACCTTATTGTTGTTAGTGTTTACAAACCCCCATGTTCAAGTTATGATACCATGGGAAAATTATGGAGGAAATTTTAGTTAAGCTTGATAAACAGACTGAAAACCTCTTCCATTAATATTAAGTTTAGCTCTTTGTTCAAATCCTATAATCTTGATAACTTATTCTTTGAAACTAACGTATTGCAGGATGTAGTAAAACTTGTATTGATAATATTTTTACAGGTGTTGTACCAATCAACAAATCAATAATTCAAAAACTTAGTTTAGATCACTGTGGACAACTGGTTTCATTACCTTATATGCACTAAATACAGGTGATTGAGAAAATTGTATTTATTCCTATTAATGCAAAACGCCTGGAGAGATTTAGAAGTAGTATGGTAAAAAACCTTCCATCCCTTTTTTATAAGAATAATGCAGACTATTTATGAGAATTATTTACCCTTATAAGCAATGAATTTAATAAAACATTTACTTCTAAAACATTCTCCAGTAACAGTCGCAAGGCATTTAATGAGTGAGCGACAATAGGAATTCATAAAATCAGACAAACGTTATACGACCTTTACCATGAAAGATCATATAATCTTCCTACATATTTTAAAGAATATGTCAAAAATTATTTTAAAATGTTTAAAAGAGTTTACTCCACAACCAAATCCTTACATATTAGCAACAAAATTGAGACGGCTAAGAATAAAATTAAAATGACGTGGAGTACATAACAGCGAAGCTGGTAAAGACAAACCTCGTAACTCAAACTATCAATTAATAATTAACAATGAATTGACTAAATTGAATCTAGAAGTCGCAGCGGTGTTTGAGAAATATTTCACTGATGCTCCTATCTTGACAACAGAGTCATTGCATACTTCTCCAACTGTCGCCGAGTCATTACTCAAACTGAATGTTAATACCTGTTTAAAAGAATTTAAATTTGAAAAAATGTATTACCGCAAGATAATGTAAAATACTTCAAAACTATTGATGTAAAGAAAACAGCAGATCTGTGGGGGATTTTCGTTACAATTATTGCGTCCATAATAGATTTAATTGCACCCCATCTTGCTATTATTTTTAATAGTTGTATCGATTCTAGTGTGTTTCCTGATTTAATGAAGTATATTAAAGTAATACTTTTATTTAAATCTGGTAGTACATTGGACCCCGCTAATTTTAGACCTATTTCTCTCAGTAAAATTTTTGAAAAATTAATTTTGGATCAATTGTAATTTTTTTTAATACAAATAAATTACTTCATAAAAACCAATTTTTTTATAGGATAGGCAAACGAGCACACAGTTCACCTGATGGTAAGTGGCTGCTGTGGCCCATAGAAGTCTAGATTTTTCCTCGTTTGCGAATCAAAATGCAGATGCGTTGTCACCCGTGAGGACTAAGATGGAATGCCTCGTTTCCAGTAAAAAGGGTCTCCGGTTCTCTACACTCACCATACGAAACACAGCAGTGTTGAGCTGCTATTTGATGCTGGTATTCTGTGAGATCGTGGTCCTTCCCCGATCGAACCAACCCATTCGTGCTACAACTATACAAATAATATAGCTGCAGCATGGCTCTACCACGTACAAAAACAAATTTGGTTTTACAAGGGGTCGCTCGACGTCTGACGCTGGTGTTGATCTTATGGAATATATTTTTAATGCCTAGGAGAATTCACAAGATGCCTTAGGTATTTTCTGTGATCTTTCCAAGGCTTTCGATTGTGTGCATCACGAGACATTAATCAGGAAATTACAACATTACGGTGTTAAATAAATTGCGCTTAGACTTATTACTTCATATTTAAGTAACAAAATTCAAAAAGTCATGATCAAAGGTAAAGGTTCCTCCAGATCGGTAGTATCAATGGGCGTTCTTTAGGGCTCCATTCTTGGCCCATTCCTGTTCTTAATCTATATTAATGACTTACCTTATCTTGTAGGGGATAATCACGATATAGTATTATTTGCTGACGATACTTCTTTAATTTTCAAACTCAAAGGGCAGTTAATTAATTATAAAGATGTAAATAATGCTCTATCGAAATGAGTCCATTGATTTAACGCCAAAAATTTCATCTTAAACGGCAATAAGAAAAAAATGTATTAAATTTATAATACCTAATGTAAAACATTCGAATACCAATGTGGTCTTAAATAGGGAGAAGTTGAGTCTTGTGGATACCACTGTTTTTCTTGATATTACTATTGACGCGAAACTTCAATGGGGCCCCCATATACCTATATTAGCAAGCAGACTTAGTTCTGCAGTATAAGCTGTAAGAAAGATTAGAATTCTCACAGATGTTGAGACCAACTAGATTAGTGTATTTTAGTTACTTCCATAGCGTAATGTCTTATGGAATTTTGCTATGGGGTTATGCGACTGATATTGAACCTATATTTGTTTTGCAAAAAAGAACCGCACAGGCGTTTTATAACCTTAATTGTAAAGAGTCTCTCAGAGAAAAATTTAAAAAAATAAACATATTAACTTTTGCATCACAATATATTTATGAAAATGTAATGCATGTACATAAAAACATAACTAGGTTAAATAAGAATAAGGATGTTCATACTTTAAACACTAGGAACAAACATAAGCTTATAATGCCAGTTACTAGACTCCACAGAATCAGTAATTAATTTATGGAGCAATGTATACTTTTTACTACAAAATCCCAGAACATGTTCAATGTTTGTTAATAAACAAATTTAAAAGTTTTATTAAAGAAAAACATTTCAAAAAGGGCTATTATAATGTCAAGGAATACATGAATGAAAATAACCCCCATAAACAAAATTATTGTTAAGTGAAATATGTATAAAAAAAAACCCTGTATATGTTTAAAAATTCCCGTTGGGTTTCTTGCTGGTTCTTCCCAGGACAGAGGTATTTTCCGAACCAGTGGTAAATAAGAAATGACTTTGAATAAGTCTAAGTAATAATCAATATTTAATAAAAAAACATTATATTCTATTCTATTCTAGACACAAGCTAGTAGTCTTGTTCAGTTACTCCACCGAGTCAGTTATTTATTCTTGTGGCCATGTTCTTATGGCTTTTACAATAAAATCCCAGAAAATATACAAAATTTAACCTCCGCAAAGTTCCAAAACTCTATTAAACAAATTGTGTCTAAAAAGTGTATTATAATATTAAGGAATTTATGGATGATAATACCCCTGGGTATGAGGTAATGGCTCCCAAGCCATTTCTAATTTGTTTTGTGTTGTTAATTGTATAACATACATGACTGTAAGGTGTTATTTAAAAAAAAAGATAATCCGCCTGGGTTTCTTAATTGTTCTTCTCAGGACAGAGGTTTTTTTACGAATCGCACACTCAGATTTTCACCTGTTTAGGTCTCTTCATAACTATTTGGGTAGTGTTAGGTTAACAAGAGAGAACTGTCAAAATTACTTGTCGCATTTTTTTGATCAAAAATCCCAAGATTTCTACAGTAATGGGATTATGCCACTAAACCTACAAGATGGCAACAAGTTATCCAAGAAAATGGCACATATATATTTTAATTAAATGTAATAAAACTTTGAAAAAAATGTCTTGAATTTGTATATAAAATATGAAGAAACATTTTCCCCGGCCTTACATAACCTTCGGCAAGTTTTTATGACAGAATCTTTGGCAAAAATCTTATGGCAGTATCGCTGGATTACCTAAGCACGATGCTGAATGACCTCAATAATGTCGTCCAACGGATCGGTCATAAGATGAGCATGGACAGAACAAAGATCATGCGCGACGTCCATGTTACACCGGTGCTGGTAGTAGTTGGGCACAGCACGCTCGAAGTTGTCGATAAGTGTGTTTACCTTGGACAGATTGTCCAACTAGGTAAGTCCAACTTCCAACGAGAGGTCAATCGACGGATTCAACTTGGTTGGGCAGCATCCGGGAGATCGTGGCACATCTTCTCGTTAGGAATATCTTAAAACTTCAAAATAAGATTATACAACCAGTGCGTGTTGCCAGTGATGAGTTATGGATCTGAAACGTGGTCCTTCACTGCTTGCCGTATGAAGAAGCTCAAGGTCGTTTAGTGAACTATGAGGAGAAGTATAGATGGCTATTTTTAGGGTTTTATTAAAAATGAGGATACTGCAGTAAAACCAGAGTCACCGACATAACGGGTTAGTAAGCTGAAGTGGCAATTGGCCGGCCATATAGCTCGAAGCACCGACAACCGATGGGAAAGAAAAGTTTTCTAGTGGCAGCCTCATACTAATGGACGAAGTGTGGGGTGTCCCCTCCTTTAGATGGAGTGACGACCTGGTAAGATATGCAAGAAATCGATGGATGTAGGTGGAATATTTTTATATTATTTTCCTATTGTAATAAATATCTGCAAGGACAATGAATAACAATATCCTTTAAACGATCTGAAGTAACAAAATCATACAAACTTCAACAACAATGATCTGAGACCCAGCCCATGCCAATAATAGTACAGATTGCATTGAATATTTATTAACCTATGAATAAGTTTAAAAATATCATTAACCCTAATATCCCTTAATATTATAATTAATCCCCTATAATATCCCTTATGTAAATTCTTACTGCTATACAAAATTGTAACGTGATTTAGAATAGGGACTTCTTAGAGTTTTGAATCGGTATTCATCGATCTAAAAATGGAATTTATTTCCCCAAAGAATAGATTTTTCTTATTACCTAAGTCAAATTTTGCGGGTACAGAACACATTATATTCTCGATTAGTTGCCATCCGACAAATAGTGGAGTAACCATATCCGTATCTTTCAGATCGAAAATACGTAGACCATCAACGAACGAAGTGCACACATTTACGGTTTGTCGACATGTGGTGATATATTGTTACTTTACGATGTTTTCTATAAAGATAATGAAGATATTATATTTTAAATGCAAGTAAACAAGTTCCTTTTATCATCGCACAAGAATTGTATACAAGTTGTACTTTAATTTTAAAATTGCTTTATTTAATGTTTCAAAAATCGAATATGTGTATTATACTATTAATTATTCTTTAGAGTTTTTATGCGTATTATTATATATAATTATACGTATAACAACTTTTAAGACGTTAGGTACATTTGTATTTAAAATCAGTAAGTCCAAGTTGATATAATTATATTTTAAGTTGGTCTAACGTTCGTTAGCGAAATTCACGATCATGAGATGCTGAGTTTTTAACCGGATAAGTCTAACAACAGTTCTTGGGTTTTCTGAATAGAAATTTTAGTAGCATAGTCCAGAGCCAGAAAGTTGGCAGTGTTTCACACTCATGTCTTTTCTCTCTACGGTCGTGATGAATTGCCGTTCTGTCGGAATATGTACCTACATCTGGGCTTGCACACAAACTCGTGCACTGTAATCCTGCCCTAGGCAGAGGGCGTTGAAACTGGCCGCCATGACCGAAATATAATCTAGAGGACATTAACACTTGTATTATTCTAAGGTTCAAAGGTTTAAATATCGATTTAAATATTTGTACAAAGATAATAATTTAACAACGAAATTGTAACCAAGCGATCAATCAACTGATAGTAATTATTATTTATCAAGGGAAAATCTATAATCAACAATATAATCAACAGCAGTTAGCTCGACTGATGCGCTTGGCACTTCAATCGCGCCATGTCACAAATTGATAAAGAAAGCAACACAATCACATTACAGAGAATAGTCATGAACAACAGTATGTAATGTACACTCGTGTTAACAAACAAGTCTCATTATAATAATCGCACGCCCTTTGACTGCTCGCAGTTAACGCTAGAACAAATATGACTGTTATTTATTAAACTACCCACATATAATTGCTAAGAAGGTCAAGTAATAATCTGATGTTCATTCATCTAATATAAACAAATATCTTGTGAAGTGTAAACAAGCACTAGTTGAAGTGTGTTGTCGTAAGTGAAGCTCACAAAACTAAATAAACGTTTCGTATTTTAGCAGACGAAAATATTAATTGTTAAATTATCACTTTTATATATAGGTTGTTATCTTATGTAAAAGGTTAGTAAGATAACAGACAATGTAGTACAATATATATAGTTAAAAATTGAATCGATAAAATAAATGTGTTTAAACATTAAGTGAAAACACGAGTATCAGCGCCGTAAGCTTTTGATATTCTAACTCAAAACCGTAAGTAAACAATTAATTACTTAACTTTAAAACAGCCTATTTAGTCCACATAGATCCGTTAGTGCTACAACTAGAATGCATTTCTTGAAATAATTGCTGTTTCTAACCGCATTGAGGCTGATTGATGGGCCCAATGTTGATGCTTACGTACTGGTAGTAATGTACTCCATGTATCAGTCTGTACTGTTACAGCGTAGCACTTACAATGTAGTTCTTGACCTTTAGAACAAAGGATGCAACTTTTTTCTTTTTTCTGCTCTTAGGAACTAAAAATGTGAAATTTATTATTGAATGTACGCACCACAACAATAAATTGTGTAGCTATGGAGAGGGCTATGCTCGGAGTTTCTCTGCGTGATAAACTCAGAAATGAGGATATCCGCAGTAGAACCAGAGTGACCGACATAGCCCAACGGATTAGTAAGCTAAAGTGGCAATGGGCCAGCCATATAGCTCGAAGAACCGACAACCGATGGGGAAGAAAGGTTCTCGAGTGGCAGCCTCGTACCGGCAGGCGAAGTGTTGGGCGTCCCCCCACTAGATGGAGTGACGACCTGGTAAGATATGCAGGAAGTCGATGGATGCAGGTGGCTCAGGACCGTGCTTTGTGGCATTCCTTGAGGGAGGCCTATGTTCAGCAGTGAACTTGTGAAGGGCTGTAATGATGATGATGATGATGTATGCACCGACTTTCAACTTCTTTCTTCAATTAAGAACACATTGTTATCCCTAAGGACTCATTGTAAGTGGATGCTGTGGCCCATAGACATCTATATTTATCTTCAATTAAGAACATTGTCATTCCTAAGGACTAAGATGGAATGTCTGCATTTTTCTGCCGACTTCCAAAAAGGAGCCGGTACTCAATTCGACTGTATGTTTTTTTTTTTCGTTTTTTTTTTTTATGTGTGTTACCTCAGAACTTTTTTCTGGGTGAACCGATTTCGATGATTCTTTTTTTATTTGAAAGCTGGTACTTCTCGTGTGGTCCCATATGAATTTGATCAAGGTCAGACCAATAGTTTTTAAGTTATTCTTAAATAACTTATATTGAAGTCGGCTGTACAAAATTCTGAAAAAGGTTCTGCGGTACTCAGGATATCCTGTTTTATAGATCGGAAGTACGATTAAATATTATCTCCTGCATTACACATACTACATGGTAGCTTTGCTTTATTATGCTCTGCCATGCCAGTAGGCAATAGGTAGGGACAATAGGTAGTAGGCAGTAGGCAATGAAGTAGTTTTGCACCTTTAAAGTATTTAGTTTAGTTCAAATAGAGCCCTAATTTCATTTTCGGCCCGGGGCCCTTGGTTGCACAGCTACGCCACTGGGTAACATACTACGGTTTTTATCCCGTTGTCGCTAGCTTAAATGACGTACAAGTCACGTCCACCCTGTCGCACCCGAAAATCGGCCAATATCGACAGATTTTTGCTCTTCTTACAGCTTGATTGTCTCCTATTCATTCCGCATAATCAAGCAAACGAAAGTGCTGTGATTATATTTTCATCGTGGCATCATGAAGACATTTTACATACAAAAATTGCATAGGGACAAACATCTAGATTCGGAACAACTATTTGTAAGCTATACTTGCCGCAGTGCCGTGAATTTTAATAATATATTTATCAGAATATGGTACTACATATTCGTTCTTATTTTATAACTAGCTGTACCCCGCGACTTCGACCGCGCGTAATTTAGGGTTTTAATTATGTCGCGGAACCCTAATTCTTTTTCTAAAATATAAGTAGCCTAGGTTACTCCTTATAACATCAGCTATGTGCTAGTGAAAATCCCGCCGAAATCGGTCCGGCCGTTTCGGAGATTAGCCGGAATAAACAGACAGATAAAAATTTTAAAAATTGTATTTTTGTTGTAAGTACCGTATATACTTTCATATGCATTTAGTAATAAGCTGTTATTTTGACATTACAAACAGACACTTCAATTTTATTTATTTGTATAGATTAACTACCGTAAAACGTGGCAACTTTACACAACCCTTGGTAACATTATCTTACCGTTATATTTGAATTAAAGTAAATTATTTTAAAAATCTCTTTATAAACTAACTTTGTATATAATGCTAGTATTTTTTCATAGTTTAGGGTAACATTTGGTAACATTTTTTATATTTTTCCAACTGGTAACATTGATAGTTATGTCAATATGGCTTTCCAAAGTGTGGAGCTGTGAAGACGTGTTTAAAACTTTTTGGTAAAATTGCACTCACAGAGCCTAAACTTTGTATCAAAGGTAAGTGATATTTTGATATTGCATGTAAGAAATGGTTAGGATTACAGTTTTTATTATCAGCTATTACTATTTACTCATCTTATTGAAATATCAGCATGGGTAATGTAACTTGAGGTTAGGTAAAGTTGCCACTGACTGTTTCGTGGCAACTATACCTACAGTTAGGGTTGACAAAAATCATGTAGGTATCAGTTTACTTCTGATTTGTGTGTATGTTACAATATTATGGCGATAAGAAATCTAAAAGTTTGTATATATTAAAATACGAGTAGTAATAATATGAAGGCGTGCGGCTCCGATATAAAAATATATATGCATATAAATATATGCCATATGGTTATGCATGGGTATGTAGTAGATACCTAACTTTTGTTTCAGAATCTAAATGCCCCCCATCACGAAACGCAACCGTAGAAAATTTGGGGCTAGTCCCTATAAAAAATACACGAATGGAATGATGAAGTTGGCTGTTGAGATGGTGAAAACAAAAAAAATGTACAGGAAGTAAAAATAAACAGGAAGGTATATGTAATGAGACTGAGTTAAGAGTAAAAAATTTAGAATATTCTCTAAAGGAAGAAGATAATTCTGACGAAGAGCATATGAATATTCATCAGGAAAGGGCCGAGAAAAATGAAATTAGGCGGAATGAAGGAGATACAATTTTGAGCAGATATTATTCACGTAAATCAAAAATATCAATAGATATAAAAAAATGTATTCAGCTACACACTATAAACAAATACGCTGCAAGGATCATATTAAGTTTGTTATTCCCAAGAGGTCAGATGAAGATAAATATCTGCCTGAAAATGCTATAGTAAAACCTATAGAACTACTGCAAATATCAGAATACCTTGAAGAGTGTGTTCTTATGAATGACGAAGACAATGTTTATGTTGATTAAATTAAACTTACTCTCGTCTTGTAACCTGAGCAATTTTTATGTTATTTGTATTTTATTTTATAGATATTTCGATTGTAAAAGAAAAACCTGAGTACAAAATATTTTTAAATTTGCATTTTAAAATTTTAAGGTTAATAGATTAAGTATAAAAACTAAACCTAAGAATATTTTTTGTTTGAAAAATATAAACCCATTAAAGAAAATATCTCTTGTTTTTGTTTTTTGACAACCCTGTACGGTAAAAGATATTTATATGTAAATTGCCTGAATACCTTGGCAACTTTATCTAATGCCAGTGTGGACTTTTTCTCAACTTCCTCCTACTCATCTTTTCGTTATAAAATTGGCGTTGTAATTTAGGTCATCTTTACCTAATTTATTATCCTAAACGCATTGTATTATGAAATACTGTGCGTAGGTAATATTGCCACATATGTGTTAATTTTACCCATATTCTTTATTACTCTCTACTATTTTAATTATTAGTTTTTAGAAAATGCCAAATGCAGAAAACGTTGGCCAAATGTATAATAAGTATATACAACTAGTTGTACGTTTCAGCACCCAATAAATAATAAGAAATAATTAGATTTTTCTCAAAAAATATGGTCAAGTTGCCATGTTTTACGGTACATATTCTGCCATGATTGGCTCAGAAATATTAATAAATATATTCGACAATTTTTAAAATTATAAGCAAATTTTAATTACAAATTAAGGTGAACATTTCAAAATTTACAATACATGTCATTTAAAAAAAAACATCATAATGTCTTCAATTACGTTTGTGAGTAAAAGATATAATCTCAAACGATGACGACATTATACCATTACCAATAATGTACCAGCTTTTATATTTATTTAGCTACGTCATAAAATTATTTTTTAATATAATCAAAGAAAAATATAAAGAGTATTTTATAAAATAAATATTTTCTAATGTATTATGTAAGTACATAATACTTAATATTACAAAATTAACATAAAGATATAACCTTGTAATTTATTAAAATCATGAATAAGAAAATATCGTAATAACATTCAATGTCAATTATTAATGTCAATAAATTGTTTTTAAATAGTTTATTTATTGTATTTGAACTAGCGGCCCTCAGCACTGCAACTTAATGTTAAGCCACAGTGACCACAGCGTCACAGAGGCTGTATTTGCTCGGTCATGAATTATTTTTTTAAAGTTTTCCATGCCCTGTAATAGACTGTCCTCACGCTAGTCTGCGTAGGAGAGCAATCCTCGAGTACAGTTCCCTTAGAGAATGTGTGTTTCCTACACTTTGGAAAAAGGCATATATAATACCGGCTCATAAAAAAGGTTCTAAAACAAAAATTGATAATTACCGTCCAATTTCTATTCTCAGTACAATTCCCAAAATATTTGAGAGACTTATTTTTAATAAAATTTATGCTAAAATAGTTAGACGCATTCCGAGTACGCAACATAGTTTTCTGAAAAAGCGTTCTACTATTTCCAATCTTGCAAGTTTCACTAATTATGTTCTTAAAGAAATGGAAGGTGGATCATGTCAACTTGAGTTGATGTGATCTACACAGATTGATTTCGAAAAAGCCTTCGACTGTGTGGATCACGTCATACTTCTTCAGAAGCTGCAGTCTCTCGGTATTCATGGGGACTTACTGAGACGGATTAGATCTTATTTGACTAACCGTTCTCAGGCTGTGGTTCTAGGCGGTTACAGGTCAGATTTCGTAACGGTTCCCTCTGGCGTTCCTCAAGGCTCCCACCTTGGTCCTCTCTTTTACAACGCCTATATTTACGATATATGCCAATATATAAAAAATTCTCAACAAATACTTTATGCTGATGATAAGAAGATATATCTGCATGTACGCACTATCAAGGACTGTGAACTAATTCAAAATTACTTAAATGCATTATACTATTACTATGCCGCTAATAAAATCACGGTAAATATTGGTAAGTGTCAGAGTATTTCATTTACGTGGAAAACTAATCCCATAGTTTTTCCATACAATTTCAATGGTGTTGTAATCGAGAGGGCTACGGTTGTACGCGATCTAGGTGTATATTTTGACTCCCGCATGACAATCAATAAGCATATTGATGCTATTTGCAGTAAAGCTTTTCGTAATTTAGGATTTGTAACTAGAACTTGTCTTCCTTTCTCTAATTTACAGAGCCTAAAATTAGTATATTTCACATATGTCAGATTTATATTAGTGTATTCCTCTCAGATATGGTCACCATTTTATGCTAAACATGTTCATACTATCGAAAGGATTCAAAATAAGTTCATTTCCCATTTAAATTATAAATTTAGACGTTCTGACTCTACATAAAGAGATGATTGCAGATTTTACGGCCTGTTAATGCTTGAAGAAAGACGTACTCTGCTGGATATGGAACTTGGGATGGTTATTCGATATATTACACGCAGGAATTGACTGCCCTGAATTATTGGCCTACATCAAATTTAAGGTCCCAATGAAACGTACCAGACATACCAGAAACTCTTTGTTTTACATCCCCTTTCACTCGACCAATTATAGGAAAAACGGAGTTCTAACGCGTTTGGTACTTACGACAAAAAATTTAGCTCAATTGATCCTTTTAATAGTACTAAAAGTAGATTCAAAAATAAAATTAACAAGTTTTTATTCACTCCAGCTGAAAGTAATCAGTAAATTCTAATTAAAATAGTACCAAAACTATTATTTGTTCCCTCGTTTAATACTGTTATTCTTTCATCATTAAAATGTATACATGTATGTTGTATGTGTATTTATGTCTCGCTCGCTATTTGTGTCTCTTCAATTTTTATCTATTTTCTATTATAATAATCAAAATATATCTGCATTTATATATTCATATGTGTGTTTGTAAGTTTTATTATGTGCGTCTTTTGTATGTGTATATATGTTTATGTGTATATGTATGTACATCATGAATGTAATATTAATATTTCAATTAATTTGTTAATGCTTAGTATTAGTGCTTACCGAATTTGTTTTGTAGATTTACAGTGTTATGTTTGGTTATTTACTTTGTGGATAACTATTATTGGCTTTTTCGTGTTTAATAATTAAAGTAAAAATGTTTAAGTATTAATAAGCTATTGTTATCCTGAATAAAATAAAATAAAATACAGTATAGCTACACTACTGGCTAAGTCCGTTGGACACCTTGAATAACGATCGGCTGCTGTCTTAAAAAATTTCACTGGTTGCTCAGCGAATTGAAACCCCTGCCACATAAAATTCGTATTGGTAGAAAACGACAATCGTAGATTTAGATTCAAAATTGAGAAGAATTTTTCAGCATCAGTCGATCGTAAGTTAATCGCGAGAGCCTCTTCCAGGGCATCTTAAGAAAATGGTCCGATAATTTAATCCCCTACGGTAAACTTTCATAATTTTATGTTTTTAAGCATACTGCTCGCACGTTAAAGTTTATACGGAGAAGTTGTGTAGAAATGTGTGATGTTTGTGATAAATACATTAAATTAACATTAACACACTGCCAATATCAAACATGTAATTCTCAAATATATTTAAAATTTTGGATAAATTTATCATACTATGATTATGATTGACTGTCGAATTCTTTATGTCATTATACTTTAAGGCCAATGTCAAACACTTAACTGAGATTGTCGGCAAAGATTTTAAAATGTTGCCAACAAATAATTACAGATTAACTGAAAAAGCTGTAAATTTTGTGTGATTTCAAACACACAAAATTTACAACTTTTTCTTTTTTCAATAGTGTGTGTATGTCAAGGCAAAAAATCGTTTATTACACATTATGTACATTAGTTATCTGTGTTGTATATTATATTGATATACAGTTGATGGTAAAATACAGCTTTCTTAATACATAAAACTTAAAAATTAATGAATTACGGTCGAATTTCGACCACTAGGCCACCACTAATAAAATATAATTACTAAGCTTATTTTTTACAATGCTATCTTTCTTTCAGAGAATGGCACAAATGGAAACAGACTATCTGCGCAGGCGCAAGAAAGAGATTATCCTACAAAATGGCTTCACTAAGCAAAACGATGATAAAAAACCAAAACAAGAATTTATGCTTCGAGAATCGCCTTTAACGGCACTCGTTGAAGGATCTCTTCACATAAGAGCTATTTACCACATATTTGTAGTTATACTACTAATATTATTTTGCGACACCATGATATATGACTTCGTAGAACGTGGAAAGTAAGTATAACGTGACTTATAAAATATTACATAGATAAAATTATGATAATAATTTTATCCTGGTTGAAATCGACCACTGCAACAACTTTCGAATACTAAGTGGCCGTCTAATCTACCCGTGTAACGCTTGGTGTGTACGCTAGGAAGCAGTATAAGTCTCTAACTGCTTCCCACCAACCTTCCACCAGGACAAATAACCTAAAATAAGACAAGACTACAGCTGTGATTTAATCTCAGGCGCCTCAGCTTGATAGTCAAGTACTATAAAATCCGTGTGCAATTAACATTTAAACTATATCATATACGATGTCCGTGTATTTGCAGGGTAAGGATAAATCCACCACCCCATATCATTTTTTGGAGGATCACACTCACATGAGATGAGTAACAACCTCAACATCTATAAAGTAGTAACTATGGCAAATATCTTGCATATGCCAGTCTATGGTCTATATTATATACCTATATTAAATGCACTTTTGATAGACTGTAATATATCAGCAAAGACTTTTAAGTAGTATATATATATATATATATATATATATATATATATATATATATATATATATATATATATATATATATATATATATTACTGTTTATTGACGAATGAAGATTTTTATATCTTAATTCCTTTATAAAAAGTAAAATATACATAGAGTCTACACTCTATGTACAAAAAATAACGATTTCTTCGAAAGTAGTGGGTCGATTACATTATAATAAAAAAATATCTAAAAAGCGGATTTTTTTTTCACGAAAAGCAAAGTTAAAGTCACGATGCCACTTTTTTGCGAGAATTTTTATTTTATCCTTACCGCCAAGTATTTGACATAATAATTTATTTTTATTTTAAGTAACAACCTCAACATCTATAAAGTAGTAACTATGGCAAATATCTTGCATATGCCAGCCTATGGTCTATATTATATACCTATGTTAAATGCACTTTTGATAGACTGTAATATATCAGCAAAGACATTTAAGTAGTATATATATATATATATATATATATATATATATATATTAAATCTCTTTGTATATCAGATACAACATAACATGTTACATGTCATGTTGTATTATGAATCTTGATCTTTACTATACAGGACAGTTCTTATCCATTCTATTTATTTTTTTACAGAATGTTGATACTCTTTTAAGAGTATATTTTGGAGAGGATGTTATCAATTTTACTCGTATAGTTTTATTTATTATTATTATTACCACGTGTAATATCTTTGTTAGATAAAATTATAACTGTTAAAATTTCGGTTCACTAAATATTTATATCGTCACTGGAAACGCAAAATTACTGGAACACCAAAAAATCATTTTGAGAAAAAGCTATTTATATTTATTTTTTCAACAAAAAAAATCGTATCTTTTTAATTTATCATCCGATTTCAATCAAATAACTTGATATGTAAACCTTTTCCAATTTTTTATTTTTATTTATATCTTGTATGATAATCTGAAGGCTCTTTTGGGAAATAAGTGGTGGATAAGTAATATGACCTCATTTTTAAGTTAAACTTTCTTTGCAATTTAAACGTACCGATAACACATACCATAAAGGAGTAAGAGTACTATAAATTTTCTTTTAATATAACTATGCTGATATGCTGGTGAAGAAAAATTACTTCCAGGACATATTTTCCATTTTCACATGTCTAGCACTAGGACTTAAGGGGTGATCAGATAATTTACTAAGTTAACCACAATTTCTTTAAAGTGAGTGTTACGGCCCGCAGCTGCCCCTGCAAGGTTCAATATCCGGGGCCCATGAGCGGAATATTCAAAGGGCGGCCGCGGGTTCGAGCCCGAGAGGCTATATGGAATAATTTCCTATCATAATAAACTATATGGGAGAGTGCTAGAAACACATACTGTACGTACCTGGATCCGAATCTAAGACCGCCCCAAGGCTCGGTCAGGCCGTGAGTGGGTGTAAGGTGAATGGCAAGTAGTGTTCAGTGATGTGTAAATGTCTGAGATCTTGACCAACTTAGGCGAATAGCAGCGGCCGAGTTCCAGGATGCCCCACAATGCTGCATCGCTCCAGCAGGCTCCACCGCTGGACCATTTCTTTCTTCATTGTCACTATTTCAGTCTATTAGCTTCATTGTACATTTAACTAACTTAAGCCCGCCTAATTCCACATTCATCGTAAAATCGAACACGTGATACCCGACACAGTAAGGACAGTAGTTCGAAATTCGACATTCAATGCCCCGGATTCAGTTATCACCAAATCACAAATAGGGAACTAACGCGATCTCTTCATGAGTCACAAAGTTCGACGTTACAAACAACAAGTCAAATTATTTCGTACGATATCAAATACCAAGCCCCAATCATAACTCAAAATCAACGTAGCTGACACGTAAACTAGCTACAGAGTCAACTTACAAAAGGCTCCCAACGCGACGGTATAATTAAACGAAATTACTTCCAATGAAATTACTTTACTCAGTCAAATTCCTTTGAAGCCTTTTGTCTCGACCGTACCCGTGGACAAACAAAACTGAGGCGGCTTCCACAAAACCAAATTCAGTAGCGAAGTAACGCACACAAATTTCAAAATTCTAGACCGTAACCCCAAAAACCCGGTCGAGCGAAACTTCTGCAGCGTTCAACAAAACGCAACAACCTAAGCGCATCGCTGCTGTCCAGCTACTCTAGTCGCCCACTAACTCGAAAACGCTGGGAAGCGATCCATCGATGCCCCTCTCCTCGCGGCACGCGTTACACCTAACACCGTCGGACGATTCTAGTTCGACGCGATTGTGCGCCGTCAAAATGAACATATTTGGGCCTAAACAGTGAGTTTGCCGTAATTATTTATGGTATAAACGACGTAAGAGACTAATGACACATTGAATACTTACATTAAAAATACTGATGAATTTAATTGATTTAAAAAGACGGCTATCCAATATATTGAAGTATCCCTTAGTAAAATAATTAGATACTTGGAAATTACGTTACAACTTCTATTAATATTAACTAAACGATTTTTTTCTTAGGCTTAAAGGTCCCATCCAGGCTAACATGAAAAACTATGCACCTACCACATGCGTCCAGCCCGTACCAAATTATTTACCACGTAGTTATTGGACGCAGTCGTAATTATTCAAATAAAATACAGATGATATTACCAAAGTAACCGTTTATTTAAATGATTAAGGAACATTTTTTAGTATACCTAAATCACAATAAAAAATTTCAATTATTTGACAAACTTGTCATTTCATAGAACCACTAATATCAGTAAATAAAATTAGCTTAACAAAATAGTTTTATCTTCTTCTTATTTTTGGATTATTCTTACGCTAATCATACTCCGCTTAATATAATCTAAATCATAACACAAGCTAAAATTGAGTGGCAATGTTTAATTTCAGTCTTTAACAATAAAAAAAATAGACTTATGATAAATTATAAAACAACTATAACTCCTACGGTAAAACAAAAAACAATTCTATTGATTAAGGTATTAGTGTAGTCATAATAAATCTCATCAATTGTTATAAATAACTAAATCTTCCTCTGAGTTTTTCTCATAATAACAAGTAGGTAAAAAAAACAAAGAAAAATAAAGTAGATGAAGTATATGGCCATCCCATTATTCGGCAGTTTCTTCGTCTTCCATATCTGTATCAGTTAAACAGTCTTGAATATTATTAGCATATTTCAACCTGTTGTACTCTTCATGATACATCGCTGGTATGACTCTGTTGGTACACAATTTGTTGAGATCCATGTATTTTTTTTAGATACTGGCAGCAACGATTTGTAACATGCTTTCAGTTGGACGACGTCGTTTTTTTTTTTTCGTGATTTCAATTTGTTCAGTTTCCGCATCAGGATTGATAGAAAATTTTACATAAGCCATATTTGTAGTCGATTTTTTAAATGTTACCGTTCTTAGTTTGCTTATTTTACCGGCCAAATTTCCCTCGAAGTATTTATTTGCAATTATGTCCCATTTATAAAAGTCAGTATATTTAAGAACCTCTACTTCATAGGGTGACTTCCTAGCCAAGGTGAAAACTGTACTCCACTGTGAAGGTGCCCAAATTATAACGCCACTTAAGCTTTTTTCAATAATGGAATGAACTGAATCTACTGGCATATATGTATGCCCAGGAAGCAAGTAGTTTATGTGTATCGATAAAAGATTGTTACAATTTTGGAGAGTTGCATTTAAGCAAGCTAAAACTGTTTTATTTTTATTTTGTCCTGGGCACGAATCACAGTAAAGTAACAAATGTTTTATTGTACCCCTTTGATCCACATCGTTGACGTACTTCTGTAAAATTGAAGATACTTCATTGGCTCCTCTTTTCCCGTCAATTTCAGACCATGTGTAACAAAACCCATTTCTTGTGCCTGATTCATAAAAAGTTAAATTGTACACTGCTAATTTGCGGCTATAATAAAGCATCATATTTTCACCGTGAGGCGTATTCAAGACTTTTTTTAGGTCAAAAGTTGTACATAAAATAGTATCATCCTTTTTATGATAATCCTGATGTGCTTTGAATCTTTCAGTTGTTTCTTCTTTGTCCTTCAAATGTTTCCGTTTTTCTTCTTCGTCAATGTTTTTGTCATTCTCAAATTGTGTACATTTCAAACACTTGTCTTTTCGGGGGAAATGAAATCTTATGTTAAACTCAATAGTGAAAACTTTTTTGAACACCTTTTTTCCTACGTACTGTAAGCCATTTTTCTCTTGATTCTCTTTGTAAATTCGATATAAGTTTGTTATATTTCTGAATTCCTGGGGCAAATACGTTCTTATACTATTTTTCCTGCGATAGTGTGAGGGTAATGCTGGTAATTGCTGTATATATTTTCGTAAATTTTCGATGACTGTGTCTAGGGTTTTGTTACTAGGCACATGTTTGCCTCTCATATCTTCACTTGCAGAGCCATGAAGAGAGTTTGCAACTGTATTGTTTAACGTTTTTTGCTTAATATCTAGTGTGCAAAGCAAAAACTGTTGACACACTTGTCGTTGGCCTTCACCTTCGTTAATAAAGTAATGAAAAGTGTTTGTACAGCTACTTTTATCCGATGATCGATGTCGTTTTATGGCTACCATTTTTGAGTGGCTTACCAGCCAATCTTTACGTCTCATGCTATCTAGACCCCAAAAATGTAAAAACAAAGTGTTTCTTCTCTCTTCATTGATTTCGTAACAATTTTTTGTACAATTATTTGAGGAACAAGGATTTGGTTTCATGGCTTTGGCTGGCACATTTTTACCTTTCTTAGTTGTATTCTCTCGACCAGATTCCCTTTTATTTTTCGTTTCTTTTCTAATATTCTTCCGTTTCTTTTTTTCTGCCACAGTACTTGCACTGCCATCTGCCTTGGAAATTTTATCCGTCCGTCCATTGTCCGTTAATTTAGAAGCTGAATGGGAAAGTTTTTTTTGCTGGTTTGTTTTCTTAATCTTGTTCTTAATGACTTCAGATCCTGATGATTCTGAACCACTTTCTTCCCAGGATGAAGAGCTCCATACAAAATCTTCATTATCTGACAAAAAATCTACATCTCTCATATAAGAATCGCTTACATCTTTGCTATTTTTTTCGAAATCTGGCAATGTCAAGAGCGACTGTATATCATTTTCTTCCGATCCTATGGCAGATTTTACGATGTCATGCAAATTTATACACTTGTTGTCATTATCCATTTGACTTTCTTATTGTTTTTTTCAAACTTCTACTAATTCTTTTTAAATAATCGTTATTTTTGTCTACTTTGAAAGCTGTCATATTTTTTGTATCTTCACTTTCATGAAAAACAATATTATTATCAGTTGCTTTAAAATCTTCTGTACATTTTAGGTTTATTGCACTTTTAGATTTTTAGAATTACAATTTGGTGATTTGGTAAATTTGGATGATTTGGTCTCTGAATTAATTTCGTTAATATCCATTTTATTTTGGTCATCACAATTATTAGAGTGTTCCCGTTGGATTTGATAGCTAGCCTCTTCAATTTCATGTTGTCTTAAAATTTCTTTAAAAATTTATAGTTCTTTTTTAATTATAATATCATTCTTTTCTCTCTCTTCATTTTCATTTGTCAAATCATAAATTTGTTGTATATTGTTACCTATAGGTGTAGTTTGTTCATCTGCATTAGTTAATATAACAGGTTCAGATAGTTCAGACTTTTGTGTGGACTTGTTGTCAGTGTTCAAAGTAGTGTATCTCGTTCTTGGAGAATTCTTTTGTTTTCGTGGAGTTATAAAAGTCAGTTTTCTTACTACGCTTAATCTTGAATTTTGTTTTGCCGTGGTTCTGGCTTGAGGCTCCTGACTATCGTTCGATTTTGAGCTTCCCAAGTAACGTTTGAAATAAGCTCTCCTCTTACTATACATGATGATGATGATGACCTGAAATAAACAATGACATTTTTATGGCAAAATATGACGAGACGAGTAAGAAGTTCACCTGATTTTAAGTGGTACACCTGGCCATGCCAGATGCAGTGCTTCGCAAGACTTTCATAGCAATATCAAACGTTGTACTGCACTTCACTCGTCATGTTAAGATATCAGTTCTTAAGCCTCATTATGCCCAGTAATGTCGCCGGATATAGTGCCCTTCAAACCTAAACACAGTAATGTTTCGAAATTACTACTTTATGGCAGAATATCTGACATTGCGGTGGTTCCCATCCAGAAAGACTCTGCAAGAAGAGTCCTACCGTAATTATAGTATTTTGCTCTGCCATGAAAAACTTCAATCTCGTCAAGAAACACTTCTCTTATAGCATAACATACATATGTCGGTGCTATATTAAGATATGGTATCATATTATGGGCAAACTCGACAGATGTAAACCTTGCTATTATAGCGCAAAAATATTGAATACGAGCAATTTGTGGCGTCGGGCCACTCGTTTCTTGCAAATCACATTGCATGTACATTTTAGAATTTTCAATATTCGTAAAAAAAAGTATCCTCATTTTTTTAATAGATTAAAAGATACAGTAAATTATAGTACCAGGTACCCAGAAAAAATATTTTGCCTTTCTTTAAAAACTAGTCTGTACTCAAAAAATTGTTATGAGATTGCTATTTAAGTGTTTAACAAAATCCCAAATGAAATAAGGCAATTAGATTATAATCGATTTAGACGAAATTTATTAAATTGGCTTTTGCAAAAACAATTTTATTCGGTTATTAAACTGCTAAAAATAAAAGAACATTTCCATTGACGGTTAAACACTCTTTCTTGTTTGATCGTGTTTAAAGGATTAATATCAAAATTATAAACTAATGCACGTTTAATTTTACTTAAATAGAGTATATTCTAACCATAAGTTTTCATATACCAAAATTGGTGAAATATGTGATACATTATTTTTTATACGATCATCTTTGTATCATATTTCTTATGAATAAATTTATTTATTATTATTTATTATTTACTACCTGGTGTGAACAGTTTAACGTCATGTCTAGAACGAATACACACAATACATTGTGGACATGAAATATGACGTTTTTAACTATGACCCGCCTTTTAAATCTTGTCGTAAGTCATATGCCTCTTCCTATATTTATATCCATGTATGGTTTTTATTGTTAACAATTCTGCAAACCAAACTTAATTATTTAATCACGAAAACTGTACTAAATAAATGTAGTTTACAATCGGATGGCATGACATAATTATTCCGTCCGTTTTATTCTACTTCTATCAAAAAATAATGTTTTCTATAAGGTACTATCACGAATCAATGAAATATAAATTTCTTACTTACCTATTTAAAACGACGTTATTGCACTGTCACTCTGTTTTCGATCAATTTGTATGCAGCAGCGGCAGCAAAAATACACAACCTTTCACTAAAGCTCTGTCCCGCCTAAGGGTATTAGTGTTCTGTGCTCTGTCGAGCCGACTGACCATACACTCTTATCTATGCGACTGACTTACCGCCTGCGCCTGCGTGGGCGCGTTTATGTACAATTTTTTTACTATGAAATCGATACTTATTCAGCAATAATAATATTTTTGTGATTAATAATTTTACTTATGAGATGGTAGTATACACTTGGACAGAAAGGATAAAACACTTTTGTGACTTTTGCAGAAATTTAACTGCAAAGCAATGTTGCTGATTACCCGAAAACTGCTCTATAACAGTCAGGCTAAATTACTGAAACGCCATTCACTCAATAAAAATAATAAGGCATTTTTTCTTAACCGCCATGAATCATTCGAATTTACGTAAATCAAAATTACTTATATCAAGTTATTACTAAATTCCAAGAAGAGCACAACTACTAATACAACATTTTTTCCTGACAACAGAAAGTAAAGTTTACTTTGATTGAAATTTGTATATTTTTACAGTAAGTAAACATGACGTAAGTAACACTCGTATAAAAAATACAGAAAAAAGTGTCGTTTCCGTAATCTAGAAAAAAATAATCCCACCTTTATACGGGTTACTGAAGTGCCACTAAAGTGCTTCCATTGCATTGATACCTAAATAGATCAATGCAGAAAAAATCACTGATTCCGAATTTGTATGTAACTCAATATGCCCAATTTGGCGGTTAAGTAATTTTGCCATTCCAGTGACGATATATAATGTGCTTTTGCTATCGCCGCGTAAGAGAAATCATCATTCCATTTTGTAATGTGGATGTCGTGAGCGGTGACATAAGTAAACGGCAGAAAGACCTCATGGCTTCCTTTCAAGGCGATATAACATTCTCGTTTACACTAGACGTAATATAGGTATATTACGTTTGGTGTAAACGAGTCATCTACACCCCGTCCATGGACTGGGTAGCCCAGGCACAGAATAAAGAGTAAGGACCAGAGGGGAAGCTTCTTAACAACGTCGAAAATGTATACCTATTCTGATAGGGTTGTCACATGATGCATGTGAAAAATTTAAGGAAAAAATAAAATATTGTATAACATAAAACAACATGCGTATTAATTATAACTTAACTTATATATTAATGTAACAACATATCTATTAATTGTTTGAAATCAAGAGTTTTGGTGTAAGTGGTGGTGGTGGTAGTAATGGATGTGATAGTGGTCGTGGGCAGTGGCGGTGGTGGTGGTGGTGGTGGTGAGAGTAATAGTGGTGATAGTGGTGGTGTTGATGGAGCCACTGTTGGTCCACTGCCTACTACCACTACCTACGATACTGCCACCTCCACCACTTCCACCAACACCAATCCCACCACCCCCACCAATGTCTGGCGATTGTATTCCAACCATAATGCAGTGGCATTTACCCCTGTGGTCAGGAAGCATCCTACCTCTATACTATAGTGGATGGATAAAGTCACACATTTAGCCTTATTACGTAGGATATCCTGTCATCTACGGCACTGTCACGGTTAGTCTGACTAACGTTTCAAGTAGGTCAGACCGACTTCATCACTCGGCGGCGTACCTGTCTAACACATTCTCACTTAGATACCTATCAATATTATTACCTAGTTTTATTGTATATAATACGTAAAAAGGTACTTACTTCACTTGATCTCTCGAGTACAAAAAAAAGTAAATATCCTTATTTTCTCAAGAATTCTTCATGCATACTGTACAACTATTAGACATTTTTGCTTATACAGAACACTTATTATTTACCTATATAAATTTATAATAACTTAATTCTTAATTATTTTAATTAAAATACTTAAATCTAATTATTTAATAATTGCAAAAAACTTAATAAATTAATTGATGTATAAAATTTCGAAATATTGTTGGTCTATTTATTTAAATGCCCACGACTAACAAACAGCCCTTTCATGGATACTCTGACTGAGCCGGCGCAAACCGGTTTGTACCCCGACGGAGCGTCGGTGAACCTGCACACATCGCTGCGTTATGTACGGGTGTATTCGCAGCGAGCCGTTCAGGCTGCCGATTAAGGCAAATCCTGCCCACAACAGCACATGCCCTTGTAAAACTGTGAGCTTTCACGGACTGATGAGGAATAAAACATGACAAAACATATCAGTTTCAATGCACACCTGTTTTTTGGTATATCCATGCATTCAGAGTTGCACGATTTAGATCTGAACTATTTAGTAAAAATATATTATTATATGACTACTCTAATCAAAGTTTTAGACGAATAAGAAAAAATTAATTTCATCATAGAGCATCCTGGCATGGAGTACGGCTGAAAATGTGCCATAAATGACTTTTGTTTAATGGCCACGAGAGAAGACTGTAGTTATCCCTAACTCAAAAGTATTTATATGTTTCTATGTATATTCTATGTAAGGTTTAAGAATACCTACTGCCACATCTCTATATTATCCTTATCTGTGATTCATATTATTGTGTTTTAAGATATTCATAATATATTCTTCAGGATAAACATCGGAGTAACGACTATAGTTCATGGATTCGGTGACATACGACGTGGCGCGAAAATATGGTTGTTCGAGCTTGCAGTCGCGCTTGCCTTCTATCCGTTATTAAGAATATACGCTGCTACTCAAAAGCTTTTTAAAAACTTTCCAGGTAATTATTAATGCAAACTTTATTATATAATAAAATTTTTAGTAGCTGAGGCGTCAAGGACTGGACGTTCACTTTAAATGTTACAGTGTATATTTTATAGACAGAATTACAATTTCAGATCACTCATCTATACATATAATAAATCTGTAGAAAAGTCGTGTCTGTAATTCTAATATAATCTTGAAAAAACAAGTCCAGGGGACTAAATAAAGGGTTCTGAAGCCAAATTAGTGGTTTTTAGAATTTTTGTCTGTCTGTCTTTCTGTCTGTCTGTGTATTCCGGATTCACGCAAAAACTACTGAACCGATTTACATGAAATTTTGTATGTAGGTAGTCAGTAACCCGGGGCAATTTATAGGCTACTTTTTAACCGATTACGGAACTTCAAAAAAGGAAGGTTAAGTATATTAATTTCCTTTAGATGTTAATTTTCTGTTGTATCTTAGTTATAGGCGGAATGACGGGTGTTTTTCAAATAAATACCATATTACCATATTTGTAAATAAAGTTTAAAATATAGTTATAATCTTGGTAAAATAATTTGAAACTACACCGATTTCGTATTCAAAACAGCGCCATCTATCATCAAATGGAAAAAGTTGTATATTTTGCCTTCAGTTACTAATAAATGAAATAATATAAATAACTTACATTTATATGATTAAATTATTAGATTTTTAAAATTATTAAAAAATTGTAACGTTCAGTTTTTTAATATTTTGTTATTTTATTTTAAAAGTGTAATAATTTCAATAGATAATAGTGATGTCTATCAAAAATATGAAAATTGATAAGGTATTTATTTCAATTATATACTAATATATATGTAAAGTGATAAAAACTGGTCTGTCTGCAATTGTTGCAGAATTTTCATTATCGTCATAGTTTTATTAAAGAGATTTTTATGTATGACGTGGCCAGATCGTAGAATTGATCATATATCATAAAGTAGTCTATCATTTCGTGAAAACACTGGAAAAAAGACTGAAATGAATGTGTATTTAACACTATTTGATGACCGTGTCATTATATACCTTGACCAAATCAATGAATAGAAATCTTTTGAAGTTATTAGTAACTAAACACAACGTTGCTATTTCATAATATGGTCATATGACGATATCATTATCGTTTTTCACCGCTAGCGGCGCTGATAGCTTATTTTTAACAGAAACAGAACTTTTAAGAGAATTGACATCACTTTATCCCTTATTGATTTGATATAATAAATAAATGTTCGTTTCTATTGCTAGATGGTATAGTTTTGGCTTTCATTATTTCATGTAATATTAGCGCCACCTACTTACTTCTAAATAAATTAAAATGGCAAGACATTGACAAAATTAAATAATACAATGCTACTGAATATACGATGTAAATAATTGAATCATTTACATTACCTTCATCCCGCGTTGGAATCAGTGCAGCGAACTCTTTTTTGGCCAAAAACTCTACAGCCTGTGCCCAGTACGGCCAGTAGTAGCATGTATGTAAGCTGCTTTTTTACTTTTCATGGGGCAATATGTGCAGTTTCTATTTCATTCGTGTTTTCGGGTATGATAATTTATGTTTTCACTCTACCGTAAATATTAAGGCTTGCAAAGATGAGTAGAACTCATTATCGTCAGCCTATCAAAAGTCCACTGAAATGAACATAGGCCTCCCCCATAAATTCAAGTAGCTGGATATTTGCTATAGTGGCGGGTTGGCAACAGCAGCTATTATTATTTTGATCTGTTGTCAAGAAGATGATGCAGATCATCCCATCTACTGTTTTTTCCTATGTCGCCTCTTACGACGGGACGATATGATGTGTTGGATTTTCTTTCACCGCCACAACAGTGCGAACATTTTTCTACTCCCGTTCATAAGTGTAGTGTTCCTCACGTTCACTGTGTATAAAATTTATAAGAAATAAAAGTAATTTTAAGGATTTTATTCGCGTTTAATTTTAACTTTTTAAATTCCCGATGGTTTGGGCAATTTATAGCACCCATGGTCACGGGAGGGGTGGGAGAACTGAGGTGTTTTACGACCTGATGTCATAGTTAAAATAGAATGGTTAAAATGCAGTAGTAGTTTGAATTTAATTTTATTAATCATGGAGTCCTTAGCAGATACTAGCACTCAGCCATCTTCCATATTAAAATTAGGATATTTTTAATTTCAATAGCCTCGCGAATCATCATTGGTAGGATTCGGTGTTCTATTGCAAGAATTTTTTGTATATAATGGTTGGGACGATACTAAACATGTTTACATACTTTAGACTTCCCGGAGCTTCGGTGCTTTCATTCGGTGAGGAGTCAAGATGCGTAAAAAACCCGTAACATTAGTTTTAATCCATGTGTGGTATCCATTATTATAGAACTGTATTTATGAAATTTTCAAGTCTACTCGTAGTAAATAAAAATATCTATATCTTTTTATGGTGCCAATCAATATTAAATAGGACCAATGATATGAATAAAATGTCTCAAATAAACATTATATTACTTTGTTAAAACTAAATTTACTTTAACTATGAATATATATATGTAAAGAGTAAAATGTAAGTAATAATAATACATTTTGATTTCAAGACTATTTACCTTTCTTATGGATACATCGGAATCGGAAGACACGCCATATATAAAAAATAGTAGGAGTTTCTAGACATATTATAAGTATATTCAGGTGTTTCTGTAGCATGTTACCAATCATCTACGTCTAATAGTATTTTAGAATGAAAAAAAATCTTCGACAGACATAGAGACATAGACACCAAGGTGACTCTAAAATTGATCGATTATTTCTAAATTTGACACGGAACAGCATTTAATGATGTCCCTAAATTCAAGCGCACGCGAGCGAAGCCGCGGGTAAAAAGCTAGTTAATTAATATACGACTTGTGGCCTGCATCGCGTTCGGTAGTTGATGCAGGCCGTGATAGCAATTAGGTATATTTTATTATATTTGAATCTTACGCAGGAACTTCACACTATTGCCGCGATGTTGCCTACACGGTCCGCACGCACGCACACACTCGCGCACGTACGCACGCACGCACGCACGCACACACTGAACACTAATAACTGAAACACACGTAGGTATATACGAGTGCATAGGCATTTAAATCTGACCTATTGTCACATTACTCAGATAACTATATACTCTTAAGACAAACGGAACTTTGAGTTATGGGATAGCTTACTGCAAACTAATTTTAGTCTAAGATAACCTCTACGACTAACTTTATCAATTCACGCATATTAATAATTGTGACTGTTTTCAGTTTAATGAAATGACTGTCAGTTCAATTCTGCTATTCTAGGCAGTATCTGGGTTAGTCCTTTTCAGCGTCTTTTCCATAATTATGATGTAAGGTTTTACATCACATGCATAAAAGATGTTTAAAGGATTATGACATCATTATTTTAAATAGTGTTCCGTTATTTAAAATGTATAACTTTACTATGCCAACATGTCTTTTAATATGACGATTTCAGTTCAGTTTATTATTTTATTTTCAGGATGCCAATCATGAATGCATGGTTTTGTAAAACGTGCTATTAATCGCTTGTTGTAAAGCTATGATACATTTATCCCAATTACCTTTATCTAAATGCTTCCAAAATATTCTTATTAATTTTTTTTTATTTCAAAAAACGTCACCCCCACACTAGGATTTTCTCCTGTGTCATGGAGGCCGTTTACAAACATAAATTACACAAGGACAAATATCCAGACGCGGAACAATTATTTGTAGGCCATACAAATACTTGTTCCGTGCGGGATTCGAACCCGCAGCCCCCAGCGCAACAACTGATTGCTAAGCCACTGCCCTTTCGACTTTCCTATTAGACTCAGGCATATGCGTAGCTAAAGTGTGCAACTTAATATTTTTACGCATCGTCATACTCGGCATTCTCAACTTTCACGGATTATCGAATATTTTCAATACGCTTACGAATTCTTGAATCACATTACTACTGCCTGTGATAGTAACCGCTGATATGAACTTAATGAATTTAGTGAACATCTCTACTGTTTTTTTAATAGGATAGGGTGACAAACGAGCACACAGTCCACCTGATGGTAAGTGGTTGCTGTGACCCATAGACATTTATCCTCAATAAAGGATCAAAATGCAGATGCGTCGTCACCCGTGAGGACTAAGATGGAATACCTCTTTTCCAGTAAAATGGGTCTCTGGTTCTCTACACTCACCATACGAAACACAGCAGTGTCCAGCTGCCATTTTACGCTGGTAAACTGTGACTAATAACAAAGAATAAATAATAGTACTACGCTAATATATAGTAATTTATACGTGGTAGAGCCATGCTGCAGCTATATTATTATAGTTGTAGTAAAATTAGACCGGCTCGATCAGGGAAAGACCACGCTCTCACAGAATACCAGCGTAAAATAGTGGTGAGTGTAGAGAACCGGAGAACCTTTTTACTTTAAACGAGGCATTACATCTTAGTCTTCACGGGTGACAACGCATCTGCATTTTGGATAGATGTAGATTTCTATGGGCCACAGCAACCATTTACCATCAGATGGACAGTGTGCTCGTTTGTCACCCTTACACCCTTATCCTATAACAATATATCCACTATATTTCCAAGTTTCTACAAAATGGCCTAGGTAATCTAAATACAAAGTTCGGAATGGAGATTCAGATTTTGGTAATAAATGGTTCGCCTTAATTTTTGTAATTGAGACACCTTTTATAAAATTATTTTTCTTTTATTATAATATGTCTCATCTCTTGATTTCCTTCGATTGTTTTATTAACAGAAAAATGACCGAGGTCATCGTGATTCTATTTCATGCAGAGTTCCAACGCCCACATTGACTTCTACGTCGATATACTGTGTTAACTAATAACATACTAATAGTTCATATTTTTATTAAATAATGGCTGGTCTCGGCGCGTTGCTCCGGCAGAAGAAATAAATGTGAAAATATCGTTTCAAATTTGGAAGAGTTATATTGTTTAATTAGGAATGATAATGCATTCATGATCAAATTAAAAGATATACAACTTTCAAATAAATTTGTCTGTATGTTACGCACGCCAATTAATGTAAGTTAATTGTACTATGGTAAGCAATAAGTTGACAAAGTTTTAGCGCAATCTAATGAACGGTATGGCAGCGCATAAATCGAACAAACAAACATTATTTTTTATATATTAGATATCTCTATATATTTACGTGCTTCTCCAGATTTCTAAGACTTTCTGATAACTATTCGAGAATCTAGAAGTTGAACAGAAAGTAGCCTGTAATAGACATAATTATTCCTTCTATAATCTTTTCCAAGATTTTAAACGTTTCCTACTTAATAAATGTACGTGTTGCATGCGAGCACACTTATTGTGAATAAGAGCGTAATAAAATTTTTGAGTTGCTTAAACCCATCTAGCAATTCTTTGTATTTTTTTATTTACTTTAAGCTCAACTGCGCTGCAATCCGTAACAAAACAAAAATGACTCCCTAATAAGTAATCTTTAAATTTTTTACTGAGCTTGAAAGAATGATTATTTTTCATCATCTAGTTTGGCGACTGTGTTAAATAATGAATTCATTTGTCTACGGCGTACCAGCATTTTCATTATTATTAACATTATTAAGTAGTGTCGAATAATATTAGAATATTCAATTTTCCATACATAAGGCAAAGAAAATATACACTACGCGAACCTAAGGGTCATCTTTTTTAACAGTTGGGTAAGAGGACTGGATAAAATAATACAATTTTTATGAATTCCCGATACTGACTAATGAGATCCAAACATTAATGAACTTGGTGAAATGATTTCGGACTGGTCTTTTACTTCTTTAACCTTACCTTCTGTAGATTTTATGCTCTCCGAATATATTCTATAACCCAAAAACTCATTATCCATCTTTAAAAAGTGACATTTTTGTAGTTAAAGGCTATCTTTGAAAATTTATAACACCTTTTTAAGAAGTTCTATATTCTCTTCTTCTGTTTTACTTATAATTAAAATGGCAACCTAAGCTAACCCAGAGGGCAGTATCAAAAACTAATAATGCCTTATAGCTAAACATATCTTAAATGAAGGTTTATTTAGAAACACTTTAATTAATTAGCTTAGTATATCTCATTATCATTATCATCAACTTAAGCCTCTTGCGTTGCCTAAATCCATTGATGGAGAATCATAAATAAAACATGTCTGGCATGTTTTATCAGATCGTATCTCCATCTAATTAGGGTTCGCCCAACACTGGGCTTATCAGTAAGAATCTGTCATTCAAAAACATTTTTTCTTCTTCGATTGCCGGTTCTACGAGCAAGAACATATTATCCTAAGCTGTAGTTTATTGCCTCTTTATACAATTGATACATTGGACTCTGTCAGTTACCATTGTTTTTCTGAAGATATCCTAGTTACAGATTTTATGACGCAGAGAAACGCCGTACATAGTCCATAGCTCACTAATAAGAAATCATTTTCAGGTATCCCTTACCGATTCCGATGATACTCAGATATGATGATTTCTTACTCAAATACTACGAGTTTAATTTTAACTTTTTTTAATTCTCGACTTTTCGACATCAGGGCGTCAAACACTTTAGTGTCACTTTGTGTCACCTGTGGTCATGGGTAGGGTGACCGTGGATGCGGTGCAGTGTACGAAACGTCGGGAATTCAAAAGTTAAAATTAAACGCGATAAAATCCGTAAAATTAGTTTCCTTCCAATCAAATGATTAAAATAGACTTACTTTTTGACTATACTTGATTACTTGTTGGATGAAAGGACTTATACGGTTGTACTCCTGTACTGCGTAGCAGTCTGTCTAGGTAGATACCATCATCTTATCTATTTCTGCGTCAAACAGCAGTGCATGCACTATTGTGTTCCGTTCTGAAGTGTATAGAGAGCCAGTATAACGCTATACCATAGCCTACTTTGTTTGGCTGCAGGTATCATGGGCATGGGCTACTATTGCTACTATAAACTTCGTTTTCACCACAATTTTATAAAAATAAAGTTGACATAATCGAATGGTACCAACGTCATTATATTTTAACTGGCTGCCTCGTTGGTCTAGTGGTTGTAGTAGTGCGACTGCTGATCATGAGGTCCTGGGTTCGAATCCCGAGTCGGGTCAAAAAAATCAGTTATTGAGTTTTTCTATCAAGAAATTCTCAGTAGCTGCCGAGAAGTCAGGCAGTTGACGGTGTCTCACTCCCGTACCTCGGAAATCACGTAAAGCCGTTGGTCCTGCGCCTGATCTCTCTCCGGTCGTGTCGGCTTACCGTCCCATCGGACTCTGAGAGTGACGGAATAGTGAGTGCTTGCGAAGACACTTGGGCACTATAATCTTGTCAAAGAAATTCGGTCTGGAGGACATTATTATTATTATTTTAACTGAAACGTTTGATTTTTTATTCAAATTATACATAAATAGAACTATTTTAAGTTTAAAATTCAAAAAACTTTTATAAATTGTTTTTTATTAAATAACTAAACTACAGTCTTAATTTAATTTACTTTAATTTTTGTTAAAAAAATTAAATATATTTTTAAGAATTTCTTAAAAACTGATGCAATGCATTAAACATTTTAATAAAAAATTAAAAAATCAACTTAAAAGAGCAGCGTATCATGCATACAATGCATTATAAATCGTTTAATATTACACGGAAAAGGCAAACAAAGGCAAAGCACCATCGACGCCATGTTCAATTAATCACTTGGTTAGTCCCGTCTACGGACCGTCGAGCTGCAAAAATTGCTTAAATGCTCACGTAGATGTGTCAAAAGGGCAAATATTCACGATAACATACCTACTGTTTTTAAAAGCATTGCATTATTATATTATGCATCGTCATTCATTCGATAATTACAACTTATTAACGTACACTGCTGAACGTAGCAAACCCCCCCCCTCCCCCCCCAATAGATTACCTCGTAAAGAGGACATTTTTTTAGTTTTTATTAGGAAGATGCTGATGTCTCTATCCTGGTGTGTATCCCTATGTAGCCTCTTCTTATATGGGGAAGTGGATATTCTTACACACGCCACTACATGATCAATTATTTAATTACATTATTACATTATATTATAATAAAATGAATTTAAGCTTCCTCATACGGACATACTTTGCTTTTTTATTTTATAACTTTTTGCATAAAATGTGCTAATTATTACTCAAACAGGTAGTAAAAGGTAAAATAAAGCGAAAAGCTTAAAATTGAATACAAAAATAATTCTCACGTTGTTTCCTATTTTATATAAGGCGGAATTTAAATAAATAAAAGTTTAAAATAAATTCAAACAAAATTATTAGTTTAAAAAAAGAAACAATATGTTATTAGTATCCATTTATTTTTAGTCATCAGCGTGTGATTACTATATAGTCAAGTTTAACTGAACGGAAACGCCAAAACATAGGCCTCTTATGGCCACTATATGAATTTTTGCCAATTAGACAACTGACAATTTTTTTATTCCAGCTGCTCGCAAAATATCGTCCATCCTGGGTATACTGGGAGTAGGACTTTTAGAAATACTAGTGATCGCAGTACCTACTTGGGACCTAGCCAAAGAGCATCTCGCAATTGGTTCTTCGGTCGCCGTGACGTCCGAAATGGTATGACTTCCTTAAATGACTTCTATATATGTTTGATTTATTGATTCCACTAATTCCTTATACTCTATTGCCTATAACTTGACTGACCGCAATGTCTCGAATGAAGCGACGAATAATTAATGCTGTCGGAAGCGGATGTAAGCTACACTCACGAAAACGTTTTTTTTAAACGTTGCCATAGTAATTTACGCTCATGGACAAATAGGTCCTCTGAGCATTGTCTGATCCGGAGTATGGTACCACAACCGCAATGGTAGCGAGTTATGGGAATATTTTCATAATTTTTAGGGTTCCGTACCTCAAAACGAAAAAACGGAACCCTTATAGGATCACTTTGTTGTCCGTCTGTCTGTCAAGAACATTTTTCTCTGGAACGCGTGGAGGTATCAAGCTGAAATTCATATCAAATACTCAAGTCTACTGTCCCTTGGAGCTGTGAAAAATCAAACCTCTAAGCCAACGCAATTAAAAGATACAGCCGTTTATGCCGCAAATTTTCGACATTCGCAAGGGAATCAAAACCTACAGGGTACTTCCCGTGAACTCAGAATCTTAAAATTTGGTACGAAGCAACGTATTATAGCACAGATAAAGGAAAAATTGCGAAAAGCTTAAATTTTTAGTTATATAATATAATAAAAATATTTTTAATAATTCTAAACTTGTATACCTACGGATTTGTTCGTAACCCTCGGTGCATGAGTCCGACTCGCACTTGGGCGGTTTTTTTTTTAGATACAAGTGCAACTAAACTGCGAGATTATGTTGATGAATTCATTTAAAAACGCTGAAGTCACGATCAATTTCACAGACCGGCTGGCGCACTTTTGGAAGACTTACGAGCATAGATTAATGATAAGTCATCGCGCGCTCTGACCGCGATGACTTATCATTAATCTATGACTTACGAGTTTAATATGTCTAAGATGTGATTTGTTACTATTATCGTATTCTTGATTTTAAACACTCAACGGTATTGCAAATATTACAAACTGATTCCATTAGATGCCTAAAACCCAGTGTTGCAAAATAATAAATAATTTATAGCGTCGACGGACCACGGGCGGCCGAATGACGGCGGCAAGCATAGAGCGGGTGGCAGATGGCCACGCTTTAGGTAATGGGGTTTCGTCAGCAGCAGCCGGTGCGGACGCGGTTATTTACTGGCACACAGTTTCGGCTCTGACAAGGGTCCCGACTGATTTATGTTACATTTCACTTTCGACGCTGTTTAGCCACACGACCTATAAATATTTGTGCGTACGGCAGTGTGTAATTAAATAGCACATATGAGGTCCTGTCAACGTTAAGTATGTAGGTACCTTTTAGGTTTTCTGTTTAAAGTATGTCGGGTTTATTCACTCGTTTCGTAAGCCAGGTTATGATTAGGGTTTAAATTGGGTCGTAAGCTATATTTGGCAGTTGTTTTTTTCAACTTTATTTTATACGCTTATTTATATGACATATTAGTTAAACAGAGTATGTTAACCAGAGATTTATTTCAAAACTGAAATGACGAACGTACTTAAAATCCATCTGATGGTAGGAGGCTACACAGCCCATAATCACCTTTTTTTTACAAGGAGAAATGCTTACGCATACCCACCTCGCGGGGACAAGTACGAGTTATGCTGGGTTCATACTGACTAAAACCCCATGGTGTTCCACTTTCGCCGCATATTGGCAGGTTCACAAGAAAGCTTCCGCATACATCTAAAAACGTAATATTTATATATTGCAATTTTTATAAAATTGAAGTGACGAACGAAATTACAGTCCCCGTGATGTTACGAGCTACTACAACCTATGTACACCTGCAGTCAACTTCGAACAAAGAAGACTACAAATGCGTTGTCACCTGTAAGAATTTAGATGGAATGCCTTACAGCCATAAATTAAACTGACTCTACGTCAGACAGGAACACAACTCTGCAGACACAACATTTGGTGGCTGATATATATAAGAGTGTGGTATCCTATTACATGAAATGTACTTTACGCGGTAGAACCACGCTACAGCTATATTATGGCACGAATGAGTCGGCTCGACCGGAGAAGGACCACGCTCTCACGGAATATCAGCGTAATATAACAGCTTAATCCTGCTGTGTTTCGTATGGTGAGTGTTACTACACACCGGAGACCCTTTTCATTGGAAACATCTGCATGGGTAATAAAAAGAAAGATGTGCCTTACCTAGTTTGAAAAAAAGGCGGAATGTGCTCTTCAAAGTTGGTAAGACACATCATTTTATTTTATTAAACGGATCCTAGCAAATTGATTTTTTAGAACTTCAATAATGGTTTCTTATATTTACTCGAACACTACACATTGAATAAAACTACTTTTACGGATTTTATCGCGTTTAATTGAGTTATTTTATATTCCCGACGTTTCGGTTGCTTTCCAACAACAGTCCCCCGTGACCACGGTTGCTGGTAAGCAACCGAAACGTCGGGAATATAAAATAAGTTAATTAAACGCGATAAAATCCGTAAAAGTAGTTTTATTCAATTCAATATAATGGATTTCCGCACAGTAATGCCTGATTCTATTAATCTTTATATATAAAAATTACGTGTCACATTGTTTGTCCGCGATGAACTCTTCAACTACTGAACTGATTTCAATGAAATTTTGCACACTGTGTGCAGTTTGGTCCAACTTAAGAGATAGGATAGTTTTTATCCCGATAAGTGACCCTCAATTTTTTTATTGCTAATTTTAGGAGTTTTTTTTTAGAAAAGCAAATGGTCGTCGGAAAGGGCAGAACGACGTCTGCCTGGTCAGCTAGTTATGTTATATATTTTATATTTTCTCAATATCAAATGTTTGTAATATTATCCTATCATCTTAAAATAATAATGACATTAAAAACACCAACGCATATTACACTAGAAATATTTGTGATTGTGCCCATTTACCCTTGATCCCCACACTGAACTCCTTTGTAAGGCAGCTTAGCGTAGGATATTTAAATAAGCCTTTAAGTAACTTACTCGGAAATTTTGCTTACATTTAACTAAGCCGGATAAAGTTAGAATTGAATTATAAAATTTCAGTTCAGGTTAGCGATGAAAATACATGCCACAGCCGTGGCGTGTGCTCCCCGATGCTTGGATGATGGAACACCGCTGCCAACCTTCAAACATTACGTTTACTTCCTGTTTGCACCCACATTAGTGTATAGAGATGAATATCCAAGGTATGTAGTAAATTCATGAAGAATTTCTCAGTGATATAGGAATCGATAAAAATTGCCATAACTCTTTTTAATACAGCAGATAGTTTAGTTTTAAAATTTAAAATAGAAACTAAAACATACATATTTATATTTTGGCGAAAAGGCACACATTTTGAAAATAAAAGATATGTGAATAAAACATTATAAAACTATAAGATGGGTATAGATAAGGTTTTAATCAAAATTTAAAAAGTTTAGTCACAGAGTTATAAAGGAGAAGGAGCCGTCTCCATACATTCTTGGGCCCAGGTGTTAACAAGATGAAAGTATGACCATTTAAAAGCGTATATATAAACAATTCATAGCTGAAAATCTGGTAAGATTTGTCAATCCAGGAGCTTATTTATTGTAGAATAAGTAAAAGTGAGATTATGTATTACCTATACTATAACAGGTGATTTTTCACTGTTATTACACTGTAACAGGATATTTTTCACTGTAATCACTTAAAAATATAAAAGCAGAATCAGTATAAAATCACTAAAGAAAAGTTATGTTCGCAATTTTTATCTCCATAACACAGAAAAATAATCGAAAATAAATATTAATGCGCTCTATGCCATAAAATGTTTATTTTTCTTTTTTCTATAAGCGAATAATATATTTTATTTCCAAATGAATATACCATTCAAAGTAAATAATATAATTTTAGTGAAACCTTGCAAGCTTTTTCATTTAATTTTTTTGGATCCGAATAAATATAATATCGATATTAATACAATCAATTTTTTAACTTATTTCTTATTTTATTGTTTTTTCGAATTCTAGATTGTAAAAAGGGCTACTTTTTGTATTCTACTTTAGAAAAATATATGCAATTTTTTACAGTATAAACCAATTAGTTAACTTCAGGCCCAAAACTCCCATTCTCCTTTATATTTCCACTTAAAAAATATTGTTTCGTTACTTCTTTCCGTCCTATGTTAGGGATCTGAGGAATAAATTCGACATTGAAAATTAATCTAATCACGGCTGTATTTGCGGGCGCACCCTCGTTTCTCGTCTAAAGCAAATAATACACTCCGTTACTGTCGTTCGTAAAAGATATCTCAGTCTAAACAAAACCTTTTCTTAGACATAGTACGAAGATTTCATATAATTCTCAACAATACTTTGATACACGGAATTATTTAAATTGTATGTTAGTCTGCCTATATTAAGTTCATTCAAAAATATGTGAAATGTAAAATATGTAACCTATGTAAAATAAAAAAATAAAATGTTAATAAGTATTTTTGTAAAAATTTGTAAAGATTATAGATGTAACATATCAGTCATATGGGCAGTTCATATCAATTTTTAAGTAAAAACTAAATCGATAAAAGAAATGAAAGGTAAAAGTAACGACGACTCCGTGGCGCAGTGCTTATCAAGGCGTTCCAGCACTTGGGGCTGCGGGTTCGAATTCCGCACGGAACAAGTATTTGTATGGCCTACAAATAATTGTTCCGGGTCCTGGATGTTTGTCCTTGTGCAATTTATGTTTGTAAACTGCCTCCGCGATACAGGAGAAAATCCTAGTGTGGGCAACGTTTTTTGAAAAAAGAATAAAGTAACAGCCATAACATGTCATTTTTTACATGAGGAGCAAGGACGTGTTATGTCGGACTAGCACCGACTAAAAGTCTATGGTATTCCACCTTCGCCACGTATTGGCGCTTGCTTGCCCCGGGAATGCTTTCACACATATCCGTGGTACCACCAGCGCCGGCTGACTCATGGCAGCTTCTCCTCGGGGGAGGACCTATCCTCCCACGCTCTCCTCCACGGCTTCCAACTCCACCTGCGTAATACCCCCCCCCCCCCCGTCTACGTGGAGGCAACGGAGCTACGAAAATCGAGCGCTCGGCACCTAGCACTCGCTTTCCCGACCCCAGCGGCGGATCTGGTCTCTGGTTCAAACAAGTTTCGGCCGCGGACGGTAGGGAGAACGTCGCCTCGCAATACCGACACTCGTGTCCCCCCGCGCTCCCGTCAGGATAGTGCGAGTGGCGCATCGCCATACCAATACTCCTCTTCCTCCGCAACTCCACCTTGGCAGCAGCGGTAGGGCAAGAGGTCACCCCTCTCGCCGTAGCCCACCGACACACATCCGAAGTGTGCTCGCCAAGCCCACCCGGAGTGGCCACCTCCGGCCGGCCCTACACCACAGGCCAGCCAAGGGGTGTCTCTTTGTTCACCGCGGGTGACCAAGCTACGGCTACTAAGCCCCCCACAAACGGGTTTCCGCCTTGTCGTGGCCGGGAGCCATAACATGTCCTACTCCTGAGGAGATATCCTCTCATCTCTTGGAAGGTCGAAACGATGGATCGATCTCGGGACGCACGTGTATTGTGAAATTTGCTGCAAGTGCCTACTAAACAATCACAGAAAAAAGAAATAAATTATCCAGCATTGGACAACCAATCGCTCGGCCAGTCTCCATTCCTGTGCTGTAGACATACGACGCATTCGAACCAAACGATTTGCTTCGTCTTTTATAATAGTGTGTATAGCCATGTATGTTATGGTTATAATAGTAAAGAAGTTTTGAAGGCAAGTGTGCATGTTCTTTTGCTAAACTAAGTATCTTTACTATCTTTGGCTATATCATGATATAAAAATAGTAAAAAAATAAGTAAAGATAGTAAGTCGTGACTTACTATCAGATGGGATACCTAACAGTCAAACACTTTCTTATAATGGATAAAAACATGATCAACAATATCCATTACTTATGTATTAATGTTTTTATTTTCCTTACAGAACAAAGAAAATTAGATGGAGTGTTGTATTATTTCATTTTCTGGAAGTAGCGGCTATTATATTTTACAACAGTTTTCTTTGGGAGAGATTCATTTTACCGTACTGGTCGGATTACGGGAAAGAAGCGAGAGTAAGCTACCGTTTTTTTTTATTTTACCAAACGTCATGAAAAGACAAACCATTGAATATAGATGAAGTTATTACTTTCGTCACGACATATTATAAATTATAAAAAATATTTCTTAAAAATGTTATATACGAAAAGCTTTTACTGTATCATGAAGTTTTCTTTTAATTCTTTACAGAAGAAATGATGACTCAAGCACAAAGTTCACCTGATAGTAAGTCATCATTATCATCATTACAGCCCTTCACAAGTCCACTGCTGCACATAGGCCTCCCCCAAAGAATGCCACAAAGCACGATCCTGAGCCACCTGCATCCATCGACTTCCTGCATATCTTACCAGGTCGTCACTCCATCTAGTGGGGGGACGCCCTACACTTCGTCCGCCGGTACGAGGCCGCCACTCGAGAACCTTTTTTCCCCAACGGTTGTCGGCTCTTCGAGCTATATGGCCGGCCCATTGCCACTTCAGCTTACTAATCCGTTGGGATATCCTCATTTCTGAGTTTATCACGCAGAGAAACTCCGAGCATAGCCCTCTCCATAGCTCGCTGAGCGACCTTGAGCTCCCTCATCCGGCCAGCAGTAAAGGACCACGTCTCAGTTCCGTATGTCATCACTGGTAACACGCACTGGGTGTACAGTCTCATTTTCAAGTTTTGAGGTATACCTGACGAGAAGATGTGCCGTAATTTCCCGAACGCTGCCCAACCGAGTTGATTCCGTCGATTGACCTCTCGGTCGAAGTTGGACTTACCTAGTCGGACTATTTGTCCCAGGTAAACATACTCGTCAACAACTTCGAGCTTAGTGTTCCCAACAACTACCGTCATAGGTGTGACATGGACATTAAACATGATCTTTGTTTTGTCCATGTTCATCTTAAGACCTATCCGTTGGGAAACACGATTGAGGTCATTGAGCATAGTGCTTAGGTCCTCCAGCGATTCTGCCATAAGGACTATATCGTCGGCAAATCGAAGGTGAGTGATGTACTCGCCATTGATGTTGATACCGTATCCTTTCCAGTCCAGAAGCTTGAAAACATCTTCCAATGCAGCGGTAAAGAGTTTCGGGGATATGACGTCACCCTGTCTTACACCTCTCTGCAATTGGATAGGTTTCGTACTCTGGTTCTGTACTCGGATAGCCATCGTAGCCCTACTGTACAAGCACTTCAACACTTCGATATACCGACAGTCAACTTGGCATCTCTGAAGGGACTGCAGCACCGCCCAAATTTCGACGGAATCAAAGGCTTTCTCATAGTCCACATACGCCAGACATAGTGGCAAATTGTACTCCTCGGACTTCTGTACAATTTGCCGAAGGCTATGTATGTGGTCTATGGTGCTAAAGCCTTTTCGGAAACCGGCTTGTTCGGGAGGATGGAAGTCGTCAAGTTTGCGCGCGAGACGATTCGTAATGACTCTCGAAAACAGCACGTAGACGCGGCTCAGAAGGGAAATCGGTCTGTAGTTCTTCAAGAGAGCGTTGTCGCCTTTCTTGAAGAACAAGACTACCGCACTTCTGCTCCACGCCTCCGGTATAATGCCACCATGGAGGACGGAATTAAAGAGCTTCTGAAGGACTTCAAGTACCGGTTTTCCACCCGCTTTCAGAAGCTCCGCTGTAATTCCATCCTCGCCTGGGGCCTTCCGTTTTTAAGGTGCTGGAGAGCCATTCTAATCTCGCTCAGACTGACGTCCGGGATATAATCAGAATAATGTCGGATAAGACTCGCTCTTGAATCGTTACTCACACTTGCGTGCGGCAACCTCTCAATCTCACTCAAAATCTCAGGTGCCCCGGAAACGATGCTGCCACATTCAGTCTTTAGCTTTGACAGTTGGCTCTTTCTGGCAGACAGATCTCTGGCAAAGACTTTGGAGCCTTGGTTCCGCTCGATCGCTTCTTCAATACGAGCTGTATTGAAGTTGCGTAAGTCCCGCCGCATGCATTTGGAGATCTGTCTGTTCAGTTGTCTGTATGCTGTCAAATCTGTTGAAGAATGTATCTTCATCTCCCGTGTAACAGCCATGAGATTAAGAGTGTGATCGGAGAGTTTTTGTGTTCTTCTGCGGCGGGTCTTGCAGAACTTAGTTCCGACCGCATGGACAGTTTCCACGAGCTTGTCATTCAAATCGTCCACTTCATTGCAGTCTTCTAGGCACTGAAAACGGTTTTGTAACTCGAGCTGAAAGGTTTCGGGACTTTGGATTAGAGCACGAGGGGGACGGAGCGTTGACTTCATTAGACGAGACCTCTCCAACTTAACGTTTAGGTTCAGTGTGCCTCTAACCATTCGGTGATCGCTGCCGGTTTTCACCCTCGCGATCACTGAGACATCACTGAACGGGGCTCGACCAGGTCCACTTCCTGTGGGGCCGCTTCTGGAAGAAAGAGTTCATCATAAAGAGTCCCTCTTTCTCCATGAAGTCAGCCAGCTGCTGGCCCCTTGGGTTCCGTTGCCCTATTCCAAATTTCCCCACTTTCAGCTCACCGTTCTCTCTTGTGCCTAGTTTTGCATTGAAGTCTCCCATTAACACCGTATATTGGGTTTTGGAGGAATGCATGGCTCTAGAGATATCCTCATACATTTCCTCCACCTCCCCATCGGGGTGTGCCGAGGTTGGTGCGTAAACCTGTATGACCTTCAGCGAATACCGTTTGGTGATTCTGAGTATAAGGTACGCAACCCTCGTCGACACACTCTCAATCTTTACAACGTTGTTAACGAGAGACTTGTGGACGATAAATCCGACACCTCCTTGGGATAGATGGTCGCCCTCCCGGTAATAGAGCAGTTGCCGGATTCGAGGATTACCGTGTCCTCCCCCTCTCTTCGGACTTCGGATAATCCTATAATATGCCAGCGTAACTTGTCTATCTCTTCTTCCAGCTCCACAATCTTCTCGTCAGTCCTCAGGGTGCGTGCGTTGTATGTTCCCAGGTCGAGTCGTCGTAGGTCGCAACCGAACCTTCACCGGAGATTCTTAGCACTCCCTGCCCCGCCGTTACCATGGTCGCCACCGTAGCCAGGAAGAGCGGGGCCGCCGGGGACTGGGGGCAGTTTCTTTGTTACCGTCTCTTCGTAACTTTCATCATGGGGGGTATATTGCCATAGTTGCCAGGCTTGGCGAGCGGGTTGGCAACCGCAGTTTTTTATTGTATTTTTGCCGTTACCAGGAAGATGCTGCTGCCCATCTCCTGCCTGTTTCCCTTTGTCGCCTTTTACGACACCCACGGGAAGATATGGGGTAGTGGATATTCTTAACCGCCACTACACGACAATAGATAGTATAGATAGTAAGTGAGTGCTGATAACTGCACAAAAACAAACAATCACGCTCAATACGCGAGTTACGCGAGGCAATCGGCCAGGAAGGACAGTGGATATTAATAATTTAACTATAGTAAAAGTTAACATCACATTTTAAAGGTTCAGTTATTATTAATAATCGTATTAATAAAAGGCATGTTTAATTTAAAGCCTTCGGTCGATTAACTATTCAATAAATTGAATTGATTGTGGTAACAAAAGCATGGTTTTGAGAAAATAGAATCTGCGCGTCTCGCAAATGAAACTCAGCCAAAATGTTTCTTCCTTGATCGATGCACATTTTATATACTTTAAACCGGACGAACTTTTTTATTGAAATTTTCTTTATGCAGTACATACAAGGAAAATGCATATTATTATTTGAGAAATGATCACAGGCTCAGGTCACGACTGTCATATCCTTTATTTCAGTCGTGACCTGTGCCTGTGTCGTCATACTCGGTAGAGAGTAATTGTATTCTGTGTTGTACATTCTCCGAGAAGCACAGTGTGGAGACAATTAGAAAAATTGTCGTGAATTTTATTGATTATCGTCGGCACATACCCAAAAAATATCTACAGAAGTTTTGTATCATCAAATAAAACGATAACGAAACAGATAGGTACAGTTAAAGTATAATTGTACTGTTTTTAGTAGCAATGAAATCCATTGTCAGATTTGGTGTAGTTTATAAATAGTATTGATAAACGCAATTTACAAAATTGTATATAGCATGAGTGACAGACACGCAAAATATTAATCAAATAAATAATAAATATTTTTGTTTTCTTTTTCAGGTAGAAGCCGGTACCTTTGTGCGCGGTATGTTTGCATGTGTGCTACCAGGCGTTATTTCTTTTCTATGTGGTTTTTACTGCCTTCTTCACGCTTGGCTTAATGCTTTTGCCGAGATGCTGAAATTTGGCGACAGACTTTTTTACGAAGTAAATATATGTAAATCTTCCTTTAAATAATATAATCTCTATATATAAAAATCAATTACTATCCGTTAGTCTCCTCTCGCTAAAACTCAAAAACGGCTCGACCGGTTTTGATAAAAAAAAATTGTGTGTTCGAACGATTTAAAATTTCCTTAGATGGTATGAAAGCACATAAATTTGGACCCGGTGAATGTAGCTGGTGTTGAATTCCAGAAATCACAGATCGCTAATCTTTAATATGATGTATCAAACTAAGCCCTACAATGTTCACTTCGAAACAAGGAATGTAAAATTCTGAACCACATGGGAGATGATAAGGGTATTTTGAAGATAATTCCTTCAAGTAATTTAATTAGGAAAGGCCTAAGCCCCTCACTTAATTGCTTAGGAGCCTTCTAATTAACTAACTGTAATCTCTCGTCGCCATTTCTGGTATTCAATATAATTTAACGGTATATTAATTACACCTTGTACATATATTTCAAGTCAATATAATAATATTTATAAATTAGAACATGAGGTATTGAGACAATAATAATTGTGGATGGGTTTTTCGCCATTAGTCGGTCGTCATAGCCTTGTCCGATAATTAGAGCCACAAGAAGGAGAAATTAACATTTGCAAAACAAGATATTTAAATAATTTAAAATTAAAAATTTTGTACAGCCGACTTCAATATAAGTTATTTAAGAATAACTTAAAAACTATTGGACTGATCTTGATCAAATTCATATGGGACCACACGAGAAGTACCAGCTTTCAAATAAAAAAAGAATCATCAAAATCGGTTCACCCAGAAAAAAGTTCTGAGGTAACACACATAAAAAAAAAAAAAACGAAAAAAAAAAAAACATACAGTCGAATTGAGTACCGGCTCCTTTTTGGAAGTCGGCAGAAAATTCTCCTATATCTATACTAAAGTATTATAATTTGCAATTTGTCTGTAAAACAAATTAGAACTCTCAGTTCCCACATCATATTTTATGTATATTAATAGTAACGATCCATTATCAAATATGAAAGAATTCTTTAATTAAAATTAATATTATATTTTTATTTTAAATTATACTTTTACAATATACGCTTTGTACTCCGCAACTCGTTAGCGAATTTCACAGAGAAAGAGAGAGACAGAGAGAGAGAGAGAGAGAGAAAGAGAGAGAAACGCTGATATAGTATTCTTTAATGAAAATGTACCAACTAAAATATTATTACACTAAAATAAATTACTTAATGAGTTTTATACTGAACAGCGGCTTGACACGATCGATAATATCGGATAATAATATTTGATGTCGCTATAAAAACTTGCATTCCTATCCATTTTTGGGACCATAATCGCAAAAAGATTAGTAGTTTATTTAACTAGTCTGACCATAAAATATTATTTCAATTAAAAAAGTTCTTTTTTTAATTCTCTTTTCTAATACTAATATTATGTAATAAGCTTCGATCGACTTGCCGCAATTTCAAATACTATTATTCACCGTGATTTTTAAATTCTTTAAAGGGTGGGCCGTAAATAAAACACAATTACAATGACTGCTTTGCACAAAATAGGTATGAAGTCGTCAGTCATTTTTAAGACGTTTCGAAAGCTAAGCACCAACTGTATTTTTGTGTATTGCAGTGAGAACTGCCCAGATATGCGGGTCTACGTTGTATACGCGGTGGTGTGCGGATGAAGTTATTTTGAATTTTTCGGAGCTCGTATAGGTGAATTCTATACGTGTGAACGAATGTTACACTTATGTGGGACATGATAGATCTAACGAAAGTTTTATAGACGTGAATTTTATTTACATGAGGATGACGGCTAACTCCGTATGGTAGAACAGAGCAATTCTATATTTGCCAGAGTACTTCGGAACTTTAATAGCGTGATTTAGGTTTACGGGAGTTTCGCTTGAGGCGCAACGTCAGCGCACATAATTTATAATACAGTTTATTTAAACTTTATTATAAATATAATAAGGCGCTCAAGCTTATTGAGAAGATTTTGGTTCAAGTCTGAGTAATAAACATCTGCATAATCAATGACAGGCAAGATGAGTGTTTGAACAAGGATATGCTTAATTTTGTATGAGCTGTCGCATCCAATTGCCATTAGGTGAACTGCGTACTATGACTAAGCTATGTAGCCGTCTTCCAATTACCAACACTACCTATACTAAAAGTTGAAATTTTCTCGGTTACAGGAATGGTGGACGAGTTCACAATTTTCTTGGTATATCCGCGCGTGGAACCGCGTTGTCTACTCATGGTTACGTGATCATATATACCGACCACTCGCACCGCTGGCCGGCAGCAGCATTTCCACATTCGTCGTCTTTATTGTAGGTTTTTATATTTACTGTATAATTCATCATCATCGTCATTACCTTCATCATCAGTACAACACATCAAAGTCCACCGCTGACATTGTAACGTTCTTAAAAAGGCACTCGACGTAAATTTCTCATTACTCTACCCACCCGATTTCGATTCCCGCTGATAGTTAACTTATCAGTCTAGTTGCTCCATAATTCGAAGCTAACGTAAAAGAAGTTCAAATGTTTTGTTGGCCGAACGAAAACTGGCGATCAGACATATACGAGATCACATGAATTTCATATGGCAGCATTCAACAAATCCTTACCAACGAATGCACAATGGCCAAAGGTATCCGCCCGTTGCCGAAAACACATGCATCATTCTCGACTGCGTGTTGACACATAACTTCGTATTATTAACAGAAATGGTGTGTTTAATAAATTATAATGTACATTAAATTGTACCGTATACCTAAGTTACACAACAATATTATCGTATGGGTCCGGTGTACTAGTAACTGTGTCATGAGGAAGACGCTGCTACACATCTCCTTCTTCAGCTTTCCTCTGTCGCCTCTTACGATACCCATGGGAGGATATGGGGTAGTGAATATTCTTACACCGCCACAACACTATTTGATTATAATATTATATAACAACAAACATTTTTTATACTTCACAAAAATCAGGACGTTTTCAATGTTCTTTTTTTGTACTCGTATGTATGTTCCGCGATATCTCCGGCAATTGTGAACCGATTAAATTATACTTTATTAAATGTCATACTACTGTCGGTGATCCCATTTAAATTTGAAAAAAAAATTAACCCTAAGTGTGAAATAATAGACGATGAAATTTTTAATGTAACCATTTAGATGAAATTTTTGTTGGTGCTAAGAATCTCCGGTGGAGGTTCGATTGCCACCTTAGACGACCCGACCTGGCAACGTACAACGCACGCACCCTGAGAACTGACGAGAAGATCGTGGAGCTGGAAGAAGAGATAGACAAGTTGCACTGGTATATTATAGGATTATCCGAAGTCCGAAGAGAGGGGGAGGACACGATAATCCTCGAATCCGGTAACTTGCTCTATCACCGGGCGGGCGACGGAGGTGTCGGATTTATCGTCCACAAGTCTCTCGTTAACAACGTTGTAAAGATCGGGAGTGTGTCGACGAGGGTTGCGTACCTTATACTCAGAATCACCAAACGGTATTCGCTGAAGGTCATACAGGTTTACGCACCAACCTCGGCACACCCCGATGAGGAGGTGGAGGAAATGTATGAGGATATCTCTAGAGCTATGCATTCCTCCATAACCCAATATACGGTGTTAATGGGAGACTTCAATGCAAAACTAGGCACAAGAGAGAACGGCGACTTCATGGAGAAAGAGGGACTCTTTATGATGAACTCTTTCTTGCAGAAGCGGCCCCACAGGAAGTAGACCTGGTCGAGCCCCGACGGTTCGACAAAAAATGAGATTGACTTCATTATGACGACCAGACGACAACTGTTCAGTGATGTCTCCGTGATCGCGAGGGTGAAAACTGGTAGCGATCACCGAATGGTTAGAGGCACACTGAACCTAAACGTTAAGTTGGAGAGGTTTCGTCTAATGAAGTCAACGCTCCGTCCCCCTCGTGCTCTGTTCCAAAGTCCCGAAACCTTTCAGCTCGAGTTACAAAACCGTTTTCAGTGCCTAGAAGACTGCAATGAAGTGGACGATATGAATGACAAGCTCGTGGAAACTGTCCATGCGGTCGGAGCTAAGTTCTGCAAGACCCGCCGCAGAAGAACACAAAAACTCTCCGATCACACTCTTAATCTCTTGGCTGTTAGACGGGAGATGAAGCTACATTCTTCAACAGACTTGAGAGCATACAGGTATCTGAACAGACAGATCTCCAAATGCATGCGGCGGGACTTACGCAACATCAATACAACTCGTATTGAAGAAGCGATCGAGCGGAACCAAGGCTCCAAAGTCTTTGCCAGAGATCTGTCTGCCAGAAAGAGCCAACTGTCAAAGCTGAAGACAGAATGTGGCAGCATCGTTTCCGGGACACCTGAAATTTTGAGTGAGATTGAGAGGTTCTATGGGCAGCTATACACGTCATCGTTGGAGCCACACGCAAGTGTGAGTAACGATCCAAGAGCGAGTCTCATCCGACACTATTCCGAAGATATCCCGGACGTCAGTCTGAGCAAGATTAGAATGGCTCTCCAGCACCTTAAAAACGGTAAGGCCCCAGGCGAGGATGGAATTACAGCGGAGCTTCTGAAAGCGGGTGGAAGACCGGTACTTAAAGTCCTTCAGAAGCTCTTTAATTTCATCCTCCATGGTGGCATTACACCGGAGGCGTGGAGCAGAAGTGCGGTGGTCTTGTTCTTCAAGAAAGGTGACAACGCTCTCTTGAAGAACTACAGACCCATTTGCCTTCTGAGCCGCGTCTACGTGCTGTTTTCGAGAGTCATTACGAATCGTCTCGCGCGCATACTTGATGACTTCCAGCCTCCCGAACAAGCCGGATTCCGAAAGGGCTTTAGCACCATAGACCACATACATACCCTTCGGCAAATTGTACAGAAGTCCGAAGAGTACAATTTGCCACTATGTCTGGCGTATGTGGACTATGAGAAGGCCTTTGATTCCGTCGAAATTTGGGCGGTGCTGCAGTCCCTTCAGCGGTGCCAAGTTGACTGTCGGTATATCGAAGTGTTGAAGTGCTTGTACAGTAGGGCTACGATGGCTATCCGAGTACAGAACCAGAGTACAAAACCTATCCAAATGCAGAGAGGTGTATGACAGGGTGACGTCATATCCCCGAAACTCTTCATCGCTGCATTGGAAGACGTTTTCAAGCTTCTGAACTGGAAAGGATACGGTATCAACATCAATGGCGATTACATCACTCACCTTCGATTTGCCGACGATATAGTCCTTATGGCAGAATCGCTGGAGGACCTAAGCACTATGCTCAATGACCTCAATCGTGTTTCCCAACGGATAGGTCTTAAGATGAACATGGACAAAACAAAGATTATGTTTAATGTCCATTTCACACCTATGCCGGTAGTTGTTGGGAGCACTAAGCTCGAAGTTGTTGACGAGTATGTTTACCTGGGACAAATAGTCCGACTAGGTAAGTCCAACTTCGACCGAGAGGTCAATCGACGGATTCAACTCGGCTGGGCAGCGTTCGGGAAGCTACGACACATCTTCTCGTTAGACACACCTCAAAACCTTAAAACGAAATTGTACAACCAGTGCGTGTTGCCAGTGATGACTTACGGATCTGAGACGTGGTCCTTCAGTGCTGGTCGTATGAGGAAGCTAAAGGTCGCTCAGCGAGCTATGGAGAGGGCTATACTCGAGGTTCCTCTGCGTGATAAACTTAGAAATGAGGATATCCGCAGTAGAACCGAGTAACCGACATAGCCCAACGGATTAGTAAGCTGAAGTGGCAGTGGGCCAGCCATATAACTCGAAGAACCGACAACCGATAGGGAAGAAAGGTTCTCGAGTGGCAGCCTCATACCGGTAGGCGAAGTGTAGGGCGTCCCCCCACGAGATGGAGTGACGACCTGGTAAGACATGCAGGAAGTAGATGGATGCAGGTGGCTCAGGACCGTGGTATTCCTTGGGGGAGGCCTATGTTCAGCAGTGGACTTGTGAAGGGCTGTAATGATGATGATGATGATGTAGCTTGTGGCATTCCTTAGTCCACTCGAAAGGGTTAAAAAATTAAATTGTCAATAAAAAGCGAAAGCCCAATTGAAACGAACTAAAAAGAATGAAACCACAATTCCACACAATAGCTCTGAAGTCGGCTCTTAATTTTTTTTTTTTATAGGAGAGGGGGCAAACGAGCATGCGGCTCACCTGATGGTAAGTGACTACCGCCGCCCATGAACAACTGCAACACCAGGGGAATCGCAGATGCGTTGCCGGCCTTTTAAAAAGGAGTAGGCTCTTTTCTTGAAGGTCCCTAAGTCGTATCGGTCCGGAAAAATCGCTGATGGTAATCGATTCCACAAGGAGGTCGTGCGAGGAAGAAAACATCTTCTAAATCGCATAGTGGTGGACCGCCAATCATCCAGATGGTGTGGATGGTATCGGGAGTTCTGCCGCGATGTGCGTTCGTGAAATTTGGCGGCTGGGATTAATCCGAACAATTCCTCAGAGCACTCCCCATGGTAGATGCGAAAGAAAATGCAAAGGGATGCAACATCTCTTCGCAGTGCCAATGAGTCGAGCCGATCGGAAAGGGCTCGGTCGTCGACGATTCGCGCAGCTCTGCGTTGGATGCGGTCAAGTGGAAGGAGCTGGCACTGGGGAGCCCCTGCCCAGAGATGGGAACAGTATTCCATGTGAGGCCGAACTTGCGCCTTGTAAAGTTGCAGGCGGTGTGCCGGCATGAAATACTGTCCCGCTCTGCTGAGCACGCCAAGCTTTTTAGAGGCCAATTTGGCCTTCCCTTTCAAGTGACCACGAAACTGCACGTCACTCGATATGTCGACTCCGAGGATACCGATACTGGCTGAGGCAAGAAGGGGAGTGCCTTGAAACTGAGGAGATACGACAAAGGGGTTCTTTTTAGCGGTAAACGCGCAAACTTGTGTCTTCTGAGGATTAAACTGGACTAGATTTAGTCGCCCCCAATCCGAGACTTTGCTCAGCAAAGACTCGACTTCAGACACAAGTTTGTTCCGGTACTCAGCGACGTTTTCCCGAGAAATATTGGCACGGCCGGTGTATAGAGCATCACCAGTGCTGTCATCCGCATAGCAATGAATGTTACCAGTTAGCAACATATCATTGATATGCAGAAGAAACAGCGTTGGTGATAGCACACAGCCTTGTGGAACACCAGCGTTAATAGGCTTGTAGTCAGAGCATGCACCGTCTACAACGACCTTGATGCTCCGATCTGCAAGGAAGCTGGTGATCCAATTGCACAATTTCTCGGGAAGCCCATAGGAAGGGAGCTTCGAAAGAAGCGCTTTGTGTCAAACCCGATCGAAGGCCTTCGCAATGTCCAGACTAACGGCCAACGCCTCCCCCTTGGACTCTACTGCCTCCGCCCATCTATGGGTCAGGTAGATTCTATATGCTATGCTAAGTACCGATATCTGAAACTTGTGTAGATGATTTTTTTATTTTATTGAAGTATTTTTATTTTATTATATACTTATGAGTAGAGTAAGGAATATCAATCATCACGTGTATTTTTTTTGTGCTGGACACAGTTATCTTAATCTACAACATCATTTTAACAAAAATGTTTTACGATAAATTTATATAAGTAACATATACGATTATGTTTGATGTTAACTGAAAGAATGAAAACCCATTTTCATTAGGAGACATTTGTCCTGCGACCTCGTCGCCCGACATCGCAGGCGACATCTATGTTTCGCGCGACTTCGTGTCGCTCGACGTCGACATTTCGACAATCGCCCGACAGCATTTGTTAAGTGAGAACATGTATCGCGCTGTGTTCCGCAACTTTTGTTTCTTTTCGACTTTCGATAGAATGACGAAACTGTTAACACTCATTGAGTTATAATAAAATTGCTATTAAAGTATGTGTTAATTCATATGCAATTATAATATGCTATCACATAATTAAATAAAATCTTTCAAAGCTTTTATCACTTCCTTATAAGCTTTTGGTGCACTTTAACTTTTTGCTTGTTTTGACACTTTAAAAGTATAAGGGTGCGTACACATTAAGTAACATGTTGTGTAACTTTTGTTTTATAACACGTCCACATTATGTAACATTGTTTTTCAACATTGCAACATATAACAATACTGTACACGTTAGAATAACAATGCAATATAACAATGTTATATGAAATTGTCGTATGACATTGTCGTTTGTCGTTCTGCATTGTTCACATTACTGAAACATGTTATAAAACAATGTGGTATAACATTATATGTTATATAATGTGTACGCACCGTAAGACAATGAACCATAACTATCCCCAGTTGCTAAATATCTCAATGTTACCGCAAGTCTGATGTGAGGCTCGATAGCGTTCCGAAATTTTTAACAGTGGTAGAGCCACTCTGCAGCTTCTGCTGTAGCAGAAGTTGCAGAGAGGGCTGATGCGACTTAGGGACCTTCAAGAAAAGAGCGTACTCCTTTCTAAAAGGCCGGCAACGCACCTGCAATTCCCCTGGTGTTATAGTTATTCATGGGCGGCGAAGGCCACTTACCGTGTGCTCGTTTGCTCCCTCTAATATAAAAAAAAATTTGTAGTTCCGTTTATAAAAGTATCTTGCTTGGCTATGGACGATCCAACTTGTAGACATTCTTGTAAAATGTTCAAATGAGCCGTCACACATTCGAAGACTGCGTAGTTTTCAAGATATATTCCGTTAAGCGTAAACTCCGTTTGAATTTTTAACCTACTTCAAAAAAGGAGGGTATCAATTCGACACGTATGTATGTAATATTATAGGAACTGCAATATATTCACATATAATTATCTATTAGGGCTTCCAAGCAAATATACGAAATTTTATACGTGTATATATATGTATGTATGTTTGTCCACGCATTTCTCCGGAACTAGTCGGTCGTGGTCATTCGTTTTTTATTTATTTCAACTTAGGGATTATTTGCTTACATTTATTTCAACTTAGGGAGTAATATCGATTTCATCAAAATCGATTCACGAGTGTTTATGATATTGGCTAAAATAATATTGCTTAGTTAATTAATATTTTAATTTTCTTTATGGTTTAGTTATACATATTAAAATAAAAGCAACACTAATTATTTATATTATTCATTCAACTTTACTTTAACAACTATATAATGCCTTTGAGACGTCTAAGACCTAAATCTCTCCTGTGACCATGATTGCTGTAAAGCATTCGAAACGTGGGGAACCAAAAATTAAAATAAATCCATGCGAAAATCCTAAAATATAGTTTTATTTAAAATGTCATATTTACCTATATAATAGGATATCCTATTAGATAGGTAAATATGACAAGGTATGATGTAGTAGAGCTATGCTGAAGGCCGCAGCTATATTAGTACTATAGTTGTAGTACGAATGGGTCGGCTCGACCGGGGAAGGATCACGCTCTAACAGAAGGTAAAGTAGTTTGGTGTCCTGTTTTCTAGGAGACCCTTTACATATATAATTCAATTTCAAATTCAAATTCATTTCTTTTCAGACAACAATGATCCATGGGTTAGTATTACATTATCGCTTAAAAACTAAGTGTTAGTATTTATAAAAAATTTAGTTAAATTATATTATATTATATTAGAATTAAATTACATCAAACTAAAATTATATTAATTCAAATTAAATTAAATCAAATCAAATCAAAATAAAATTAGACTAAATTAAATTCTAATTTGTCATGTACCTGAGAGGCACTCCGTGCGGTCGACGCCTAGAAGAATTACCATCCACTGTATGAGTCATCGTTCGCACGAAGTGCCTCACAATAGGCGCATGCGGATCATCTGCCACCGTTCTCAGGATGCTGTTGTCACTTCTCCGTATCCTTCCTATCAGCGATGCCACTTTTTTCCGAACTACCGCATGAAAACCATCAGTTCTGGTGTGTGCAAACATGCCAGAAGCACTACAGAAGCGGAGGAGTACCAACATCATCCTGAAAACGTTATTGTACTGGACTCGCAGCGTGTTTAACGATTTTTTGGCATACCTAATCCACAGACCACCCGTGTACAGACCCTGGCAATATGCTTTAAATAATGTTATTTTGACCTGGTCCGAATAGCGGGCAAATCTACGAGCCAGCATATTGTCAAACACCGCCAAAGCCCTACGCTCCCTCTCTATGTCTACATCATCCTTAAGGTCGTCGGCAAGAATATGCCCTAGGTATTTAAATTGATAAACCCGCTTTAGTTCCGATCCATTTAAGTTTATTCGGGACACCTGCCGGCGACCCTAAAGACTATGTATTCACTTTTTTCAATGTTGTATACTAGACCATGCAAGGCAGCGTAAGTCTCGCAGTCGATAGTCTGGGCCGGAAACTGAACTGCGCATCATGTAGTTGTAAGTAATTTTGTAAGCAAGAGTCAAGCAGACTATCCAATATCTTAGCTATCGTAGTAGCGAGGGAGATTGGGCGATAGTTTCTATTATCCGAGATATCTCCTGTCCTGTTCTTCACTATGGGCACAACAGTAGTTTTCATTAGATCAGCTAGCAAGTACGAGTGGCTGATGCACATATTGAAAAACAGGGACAGGACCCTCGGTAAATGCACCCCTGCATATCTCAGGTGCTCGATACTAAGCCCGTCGTGACCGGGAGACTTTCCTCTGCTCATCCCTTTTATTACATCCTTTATTTGGCCAGTTGTAAACAACAGCAACGGTCTCTCCGTGCGCACGACGGGCCCAGACTCGGGCTTGGTAACAGATGGACCAAGTGGAGACCTCATCTTAAAATGCTCCATGAGCAAATTTGCGATACCTTTCGGATCACTTTTGCCATCGACACTCGCTGGGAGTCCAGGCCTAACATTCAGTTTCCCTGTGGGTTTCCAAAACTTACTGAAATTCTTTTCCACTCTTAGTTTTGCTATTTGGTCCATTTTTATTTGCTCCTGGTTATTTAAGCACCATTTGAGCCTTTAAAGATCTTACGGGATTCACATAATTGCTCATATATTAGGCCAGAAGGAGGTCGAACATGCAAAACTCAGTCTTGGAATCGAAGCCTGGCCTCCCGGTGAGCTTCCAACGTGCTTATTCCACCCACTCAATACCTTGTTCCTCCTTGGTTTATCTCTAACCTGGGTCTTGGTCTGAACAGCTGCGTCTTGCAGAATATCCACAATACGTTTATAAAAGCTGTCCAAAACTAACTTGTGGTTTTCCACGCTGCATGACCCATGGCTGCAATCCACAAACTCAGGAGGAAAATTGACCTCCCGTAAGCTGTTATTACATAGGTTGCGGTATCTATTTATCTGAGATTCATCTCTTTCGTCCCAAATCACTGCACTACGCCGCACTTCATGTATCAACAGCTTAGGCCTTACAGTGTTCAGGTTACATTCCAGATAAATGGGCAGATGATCCGAAACAAACACATCTTCCAAAACCCCTACATTCACAATGGTTTGCCGGGCTGATAGGGAGACCACACAGTGATCAAGCCATCTCCTACTTCCATGGTACGGGTCGGTAAATGTGTACGAGTCGGTTTTTAATATTTCTACATCCGCACAAACCCAAGACCGATCCGTACAGAAACCACTTAGCTCTCTATAGAACAAATCATATGGGTGAGCATTAAAATCACCCAATAGATATGTAGTTTCGACATCGCTGCTATCTTCAATCGCACTTATTTCACTTAGAACTTCAGTGAAAATAGGTAGGTTTTCATAAGATTTCGTTGGCATGTAAGCTGAAAATACTAAGATAGTACGACCGCTTACCTTTGATAGCAGCTAGACGTTTACTACTACATTCTATGACTGACACATTGTCAAAAATGCCCTTCCTCCAGAGGATGGCCACTCCGCCATATGGTCTCGCGCTCAGAATGCCGGCAGATGTGTCCAGAGCAGACTTACCTTACTTATATAAATAGAATATTTTTCTTAATAAAAACTGACTGGAAAAGGCGCATTCTTCTACACGTTATTTACGGTTTTTGCTTAACTTACCTTCAAAACTTTTTTGCATCGAGCAACTAAGCATTTTGAAGTCTTACTATTTTCATCAAGATTAAAATATCTATAAGATTTATCAAGTTTTTACGATCCATTACCAATACGTGTAAACAAGTGTAGTTCGAATCAAGTTTAAAAAATAAATAAATATAAGTAATATCATAATATGATATTTATCTAGGTATAATTATTAATACGTCGCAAACTCGCAAGCGGTTAATACTTGATATTATCAATTGTTCATTCACTTTACAACGTTGCCAGTTCGCCTCTGGAGTGCGTGCAGTGCGAGGAATTCCTCGTCCGTCCAAGCTATCTAGTAGACCAATTGGATCCCAGGCCCTACCCATCTCGTAAGTCGCGCGGATTCGCACGCTTTTGAAAATGAATAAGTTTGGCAACGTCGCGTCTTTATCGTTATAATAACGTTAATTTGCCTGTCACAATTTTGTTCTATTACTCTTAAAACGTTATACTAAATATTGAAAACGCTATGATTGGCCACCCCGTCAGGGATTGTGCGTGAAGATAAGTAAGCTATGATTGCTGAGGTAACGATACCATTATAACGTTATTATAACGTTATACATTCTGTTATTTAATAACGTTTTAAGTCCCTGATTTATTTTATTTTATTGGATATTATGTATATTTATAATTTTCATTTACACATTATATATTTATACAGCCTAACCAGATGAGAAAAATATATAAGTTGACACCTCATATAATAATAATAAAATATTTATTTGCATAAACATAGTACATTTTAGGTCTTATAACATAGTGTGAACATGCATGTTTTACCGATTTGTCGATATGCAAATATTACGTCGACATGCAATTGAATAATTAAACTACAAAATTACAATAAAATTTCATATCAAAATTAAATAAGACAGTATAATGTCAATAAATTTAGGATGTAAAAAAGAGAAAAAAATTAAAAATATACAGGCATGGTCATGTCATAATGCATCAAGGCAATACAATAAACCATACCAAGGCAGTAATAACCAATAGTGTTTCTTCTTTACTATAACCAGAAATGAACACTATAATGTTGATTCTAAATTGCTTCCCATCAAGTTGTGAAATTTGATTTCATCACTTTTAATAGGCTTTAGGTTGTCCCAGCCTTGTTCATTTATTAGCACGATGCACCGCGAAGTAAGGTAGGCATTTGGGAAAAAGTTGTTAAATTCACCTTGCACTCTTCTTAATATGCAAACTCTTATTAAAATATAATATATAAAAAATATAAAACACGATCAATTTTTAGGTATCATCTGTCGCACACGAGGTTATACTGGCCCTTTCATTTGGCTTCTTCTACCCTGTGGTCTTGATGGAGTTTGGAGTGTGTGGGCTAATTTTGTTGGCACTCACGGCTTCCAGTGGACGTCGCTTCCCAAGACTAATGAATCTTTGTATTTGGCTATGCCTCTTTCTTGGAAATGGTATGTATCTTCAAGTAACGTACCATATAAACACAGTCAAATATGTCGTCACTTGACGTCCAAAACCGCAAATGTGAAAATTTTCAAAAAATTTTGAAACTTTTCACAGCCGCGGCTTTAGACGTGGAACTCCGACATGCAAAATTTCACAATTTACTTTTAATTTATGCTTCTTATATACATAATGCACACTTCAGATACTTCTCAATTTTCATGATTATTTCATTTCTCCTAATAATACACTTTTTATGCAAAAAAGGATGACAATCCAGCGCACACCCGATGGAAAGCGGGTGTCGTGGCCCATAGAGCTATACGTATCTTGTCAATCAAATGTTATCTTATCAAATCGTTTTAACTCCTGAAGCCTAAAATGGAATACCTCACTAAAAAATTCTTCGGTTGGTATCACTCATATTGTGATACTTAGCAGCAGCATATTTCTTCTATTTTTTGCTGTTATTCAGTTAAAACATGATCCTTTGCCGGTTGAGCCGACGGAATAATTAATTATTCAGCTGGAACTGCCTTTACTACATAAGAACACTAATGCCTCATCAGTGCTCTTCCAGTTCTTTATTACTTATACATAACTAGCGATCCACCCCGGCTTTGCTTGGATGACTTCTGTATCTTGATAACAGCGCCACCTACCGGGTCCAATTGTGAATCTAAACCGTACTAGAGTCAACTTTATTACACGCACAAAATTTCATCAAAATCGATCAAACCGTTTAGAAGGAGTTCAGTCACATACACAGAGACAGAATAAATACTTATATTTAGACATAATAATTCACATGTCTTTATATCTATATACACATATATATATATATATATATATATATATATATAAAGATATGTGAATTATTATTTGTTTTCTTTTTTATGTACAGAATATTGGCAATATAATAACAACGCCAGTATGTTATAACTTTTAATGTAAGAAGGAAATTATATTAGTAGGCTCGTGTTAACAAAATTAATAACATAGTTATTAATTCAAAATCTATAAGTTATGCTTTGTTTGTTTTATTACAGGTATTTTCTGGAGCCTTTATCCAATGGAATATTTTGCCCGCAAAAATTGTCCGCCTTCAGAAACCGATAGCTTTTTCATACCAAAATCTTGGTCTTGTCCAGAAATAGTACTGAAACCAAATTGGTCTTTTCAAAACCCTTTTAGTTTACTTATTAATTACAATTAATTATTAAGACTATTTACAAAAAAAAATCAAAAGGGGTAAAACTAGCGAAATATTCTCATTGATTTATTAGTTAAATATTTCCTGTAAAAGTATGACAATAAACTATATGATGAGTATGTATTTGTCCATATATTAGTTGTATTAGAAAAATTCATATGATTACCTGCCTACAACTTCATACTAGTCAGGGCCTGATTTACCCACAGGCTAACTAGGCTGGAGCCTAAGGGGCAATGTTCGAGGAGGCGCTGAGCTGGCCTTTGCAAACACGACTTAGGTACAGAATAAAATTTGGTATAACATTCACCATAAATAATAAAGTGCCACAAGTATTTATCTCGTTTCTCTTTCTTTATTTTTGTTCAAAAGAAATAAATGAGCCGTCAGGAGCTAAGCGCTCGCTGTAAATTTCACACATACAGTCACAGTACGCGAGCAACCCGGGCTCGATGGCACCACTGAAATTATTAATTGTAATTTTAAGTGCTGATTTACCACATTTTTTTATATAGGATAAGGGTGACAAACGAGCACACAGTCCACCTGATGGTAAGTGGTTGCTGCGGCCCATAGACATCTACATCTATCCTCTATTACAAATCAAGATGTAGATGCGTTGTCACCCGTGAGGACTAAGATGGAATGCCTCATTTCCAGTAAAAAGGGCCTCCGGCCACCTGCACTCACCAAGCGAAACGCAGAGGTAAACCTACCTCTACTTCACGCTGATTTTCTGTGAGGTCGTGGTACCACCCCGGTTCGAGCCGGCCCATCCGTGCGACAGCAAAAACTGCCGCGTGGCGCTACCACTGTTTACCACATGCTCGGCTCATAAAACATCGTGAGGAAACCTGCATGTATGAGAAATAAGAAAAAAATATTTCGAAGAAATGTAAAGTTCGCCAACACGCATGGGAGCAACACGGTGGACATTTGCTTGCCCTAAAACCCTCTCACAAATTAGAGGAGGCCTGTGCCCAGCAATGGTCCGTATATAGGCTGTAACTTTAATTTTTAACCTTTCGTCCTTTGTTAACTAGCTGAACGTGATTTAAAGATTTTAAGCTGCTCAAGCTCTCTTCTTTACCTCTAATGTTATTAAGGTGTTTTGCCAAGGCTGTCCATAGGAACTTCTGTCAGGCATCTGACCATCCCGCGGTGTGATTGCTCCATGCTGGATTTGCGGTTAGTAAAATGCTCAGTGTGCAAGCGCTCCTCTCTCTGGACGACAATAAATCGATTGGGCCTGATAGAGTCTTTTCTATAGCGTTGATACGGGTGCTCCATAATAAGCACTGGTTCTAACGCTAAATCTTTTCCGGTACTCCTAAGCGTAGTCCAGAACTTATAAAAGACAGATTTGGTGCACCCAATTCCTAAAAAGGCGAGCACTCAGACCGTAAAATAATCGGGAATAAGAAAAACCACATGCACGGTATAGCTAAATTGTATTTTATTGCTTTTCGAAGTATTCTCCGTTCAACTAAATGCACTTTTCTATTGTGCAAACCAATTATTAAAACAGTAATGCCAGTCTGAAGTTGATGTTGACAAAATGGCTGATTTGTACGCTTCCACAGCTGCTTCGGGGTCTTCAAACCGTTGACCGCGTAATAAATCTTTCATTCTAGGGAATGTAAAGAAATCGTTTGGGCTCAGGTCAGGACTGTACGGAGGATGGCTCATCAGCTCAACGTTTTCCTGCTTCAAAAAATCATTAATCTTCCGAGGCGTATGGGAGCTCGCATTATCGTGATGTAAGATGATGCGACGTTTCGGCTTATTTTTTCGGAGTTCGCCTATCATTTCTGGCAAACAAACCGTGATATACCACTCAGTGGTAACCGTTCTGCGTTCCTATAAAGGAATTGTAGCAACGTGCCCCTTTTTCGAGTCAAACGTAGCGACCATTTTCTTTGACACGCTGCGGGAGCGAACCACTTTCGTTGGTTTGACCTCGTCTTCAAAGACCCAAACTGCTCACTGATGTTTTCTTTCAGATTCGTATGAGTAAATCCATGACTTGTCTCCGTAGACGATAGATATTATAAACGGCATTTGACTTCCCTCCGTTGAAGCGTTGCAGAGTATTCCGGCACCAATCTACACGAGCCGCCTTTTGCTCTTCGGATAAATTGTGGGGAACCCAGCGGGAAACTAGCTTTCTAACACACAGCTCATTATGTAATATCGACAAAATTGCAGTCATTCTGATACTGATAACAGCCCGAATCTGCTTGTATGTCACATGACGGTCATCTAATATAATAGTTCGCACAGCTGCGATGTTTTCAAACGTGAATGCTGTTCTTGGTCGACCTGCAGAAGAAACAGTGCTGAGCGACACACGACCGCGTCGGAACTCGGCATACCAGCGGTATATTGTCGTTTGACTCGGTGCTTCAACATCATAAATCGAAACAAGTTCGCTGAGACATTTATCTTGAGATAAGCCGCGACGAAAATTGTGATAAATTATGGCACGGAAATGATCACGTGTGAGATCCATTTCTGTTAACGACGTGTCAACTTTAAACCAACATAGTTTTTGTTTTTTAACATTTATTTTTAATTGTTTGAATGTCAGTTCTAAGAGGCCAGTATTCAAATTCTAAAAAAGGTTTTATTGTAAATCAATCTGAAATATTCTATTCCCGATCATTACAGTGTACCCTAGTACAACTACAGGCTTATCACCATCGCTTCCTTGTTCTCCAAAATCATGAAATCAATAATCCACAACCAGCTCATGAAGTATCTTGATTAGGGATAACCCTGGTCCAGCTTAAACTTCAGAAGGCATAGGATTGAGCGTTTACTGCTAAAAATAATCCCTTTGTCGTATCTCCTAAATTTCAGGGTACTCCCCATACTCCATGCTGTCTGAGCTAGCATCAGAAGCTTTGGCATCGACATTTCAAACGATGTACAGTTCCGCAGTCACTTGGAAGGGAAAGCTATATTGGCTCCTAAAAAGCTTGGCGTGCTCAGCAGAGTGGGACAGTATTTCATACTAGCACATCGTTTGCTAAAGTATCAAGTTTCAAGGCGTAAGTTCGCCTTAAAACTTGAGTGAATAGAGGCTCGAATCGTCGACGATGGAGTTCTTTCGGATCGATTGGATTCACTGGCGTCACGTCATTACATTTTTTATCGCATTTTCCACGGGGAGTATTTAGACAAATTGTTCGAATTAATTCCTGTCGCCAAATTCCACCAACGCACATTCACACCATTTGGATGCTTGGCGGTTCACCATGACTATGCGATTTTCTAGGAGTTTTCTTACTTGCAAGACTTCTTTGTGGAATCATTTGCCATCGGCGATTATTCCGGACCGATGCGACTGTGTTGCAGTCGTTCTTGGGCGACGGCGACACTTACTATCAGGAAAATTTTATTTAATGTGGGCGAAACCCCGGGGTTGAAAGCTAGTAAAATATAAAAAATCCACCTAATATGTTCAGGGGCTGGGCAAGCATATACTAAACAGGCTGGTGGGGAGGGGGTTATATTTATAATTAGCCTAGGGCTCTTGGAACTCTAAATCAGGCACTGATACTAGATAACTATCTCTGATAATGACTAAATGATTTAATGTTTTGCAAATATTGTACTATTGCATTATGTTATATTTTGAAATTTTGCAATAAAATGAAGCGCATAGTTACTAAAGTGTTATTCTGTAATAGGTATCTACCTCCTGACTTACAATAAGAGTAGAAATAGATTGGTTCCACGATCTGGTTGATAATATGGACGTTGCACGTTGCAACAACCAAATATAGTGTGAAAAACCATACAATTACCCGACTTCCAAAAAAAGGAGGAGACTCTCAATTCAACTGTATTTTATGTGTGTTACCTCAGAACTTTTACCAGGTGTTTTTTTTATTTGAAAGCTGGTGCTTCTCACGTGGGCCCATATAAATGTGATCAAAATCTGACCAGTAGTTCTTAAGCTATCCTTAATAATGCGCATTTAATTGCATTCGACCACATTGATGATGTTCTCATTTTATTTAGTTTGAAATCGGTTGTACAAAAATTTTAATTTTACCTCTTGTTTCCTCTTAGGTACTATTTTGTTCTTCTTTAAGTGCGTGAAGGAGTAAATTTTATAATGTTATTCAAATCCAGATGAGAATTGAGAGAGAATGCGAAACAAATAGTTGGTATTGTATAAAACTACTTTTACGCATTTTATCGCGTTTAATGAACTTATTTTATATTCCCAACGTTTCGGTTGCTTTACAGCAACCATGGTCACGGGGGACTGAGGTGACTGACGTCCCGATGTCAGAGTTAACCTGGAGTAATACAGCTTTTTAAATATTAATTTTGGTCCGATCTACGTAGAATGAACTTACTGTGTCTTGAAGTCTTGCAGTGGTATGCTTGGGTTTAGTTTTAATTTTATGAATTATAGGATCCCAAGCAGGTAGTAGTAATAGTTGTTTTGTCCTTAAATTGGGAAATTCAACATGGATTTTCGGAGAATTCGACAAATTGGTTTTGGCAACGCTGCCATGTTGCACCGAAAAAAGGTTGGCCAAATCGTACTAGACGATGAAACGATGGCGTCACTATATGAAATATTTCTGAAAAATATCACACAAAAAAGTCATCCTTTTATTTTTGTTTTTGTAATTGTTCCGAAATTATTTAAAATAATGGTTTCTGAACGCACTGGAACGCACCTAATGACGATTCATTTCACGTATGAAAGTACTTTGTATTCAAGGACTAATTATTCACGTTTTTCTGAATAGTTGTTAATTGTAATTTAATTCAATTAGTATATAGGTATCAAATCAACTACTATACTGATTTATTATGTACTGGATTCATGTCATAAAAATGATTATGTAGCTTCACAGTAAGCTAAGCGTTTTGTTCAATTACGTACAACGGGACATCATGTCTCATCGTCAAGTTATATAATCTGTGGTCATCGATCGACATTGATTGTCACCTGGCAATCACCTACATATCTATATATCTTATTTGCTTCATTCGTTGTGGATTGTGATACGTACTGTACTATTTTAGATTTCTTTTTGTTGTTTTGACCTCAGCATTGTTTTACGGACTGATAACTACCACTTGTAACGATCATTCTGTGCTTTTGATTTCTGGACACCGATTTTGCATCTTGCATATTTGCGAGAGACATCGTGCAGACTACAGCTACACAACAACGACAACTAGCCCTGCGATTGCTATGTGTTAATTGTAACATATGCATTGATACACTTCGCCGCCATCTCATTTTTGAGCTTGATACCAGAGTAATTTCTAAGATCCGCGAGTGGAATTCTTCAATAATAGTACATATTTACATACCTACTTATTTTATTACACTAACATAAGCTATCACACACAATCGTACATCATAATACAAATCTAATTCTTATTTTATATCACTGAAGAAGATTACATATGTGATGCTAACCTCAAAAGTATTGTTGACGTTATTATAAAAAACTGTGGCTATTTAGATATGATTTTCATACGGGATGGTGTTTACAACATAAAAACAAACCAATCTAGCTATAGCTTGTTTAGGGACATGACAAATAAAAGTCAAGTCCAGCTCCTATAGAAATTTGGCCATTATTCTTTACCTACTAAGATTTGTTTGCAAGCGACACAAGAATTAGAGGCGGCAATCACATTAAAACTTGCGCGTAATTTTTAATAGTTTTGACGTACCTCTTATTAAATCAAAGTATTAGACGGATTAAAAACGGAAAGTCTATTAAAATGTAGTAAAAGTATTATTTTTAGATTAATTAACTGTCGATTATAATTGCAAGTAATTTTAACTATTAAATTATTCAATACCATTTCATTTCTATTTTGCTTATTGTCCAAGTGAGTACCCAAGTAGGTACTCATAGGTAGGCTTTAACGGTGGTAGAGCCACGCGGCAGTGTTTGCAGTTGCACATATGGGCCGGCTCGAGCCGGGTTGGTACCACGACCTCACAGAATACCGGCCGTGAAGTAGAAGTACCAGCACCCCTGAAGAATCCCTCGCTGAGCATCCACGACCATGTTATTCCACTCCTGAGCGTGTGGGTGCTCAGGCTGCCCCGCGAATACTAGGGGGGGGGGGGCAAAATTGCGCTCAAAACAATAACTGCTCAGGGCAAACTGAGCAACAATACCAAAGCGACCCCTGCCACGCTATTCATGAATTTCTGCAACATCAGTGGACTTCACTCGAACCTAAACGCCGTACACTACCATCTCGAGTCGGCAAAGCCGGCCTCGCTCTTTCTGACCGAGTCGCAGGTGTCCTCTCCGGCAGATACTTCATATCTCTCCTGCCCGGGGTACAAATTGGAGCACTCCTTTGTGCCTCGGGCTGGAGTTTGCGTATTCGTCAGAGAGGACATCTGTTCTCGACGCCTCGGCAGTCTTGAAGGTTCGGATCTGTCCATCCTTTGGCTACGCTTAGACAGCGACTACCATCCGCGCGTCTACGGTTGCCTCTATAGGTCCTATAGCCGTAATGCCGAAACAGACCGATTCATCGTACACATCCAAATGGCTACAGATTCCTTGCAACAACAGGTCCCATCTGCAGAGATCGTGATCCTTGGCGATTTTAACGCCCACCACGCCGAATGGCTCGGTTCACGTTTAACCGATCATGCGGGGAGGTCTATTTATGACTTTGCCTTGGCATATGGTCTGACACAACTGGTTACTTCGCCTACGCGGATTCCAGATGTGTAGGATCATACACCTTCCCTGTTGGACCTTCTGCTGACCTCTCATCCGGACGGATATCAGGTTTCTTTTGATGCCCCTTTCGGCTCTTCGGACCATTTTCTGATCCAGACTGTGGTGCCACTCACGCTTCTCTCGCGGTTGCCGCCGTGTTTGGCATTACAGTTCGGCGGATTGGGACGGAATGCGGTCTTTCTTTGCATCCTACCCTTGGGGGCGCGTTTGCTTCTCGCCGGATGATCCCAGTGTTGTTGCTGACTCTGTCACTGATGTGGTGCTACAGGGAATGGAACTATTTATTCCATCATCTGTGGTACTCGGAGGCAGATCTCAACATTGGTTTGGTCGCTCCTGTAAGACTGCATTACGCAGTAAGCAGGAGTGTTATCAAGCCTGGGCTGCGGCTTCGGCGACTCGGGATGTAAATACCAGCATGCTTAAAAAGAAGTATAATTTCGCCTCCAGTCCTTCAAAAGAGTTATTGCCAAGGCAATGTCTGAGCACATAGGCAGAATTGGCGAGAAACTAGTTCGCCTTCCTTCGGGAACCCACGCATTCTGGTCTCTTGCCAAGGCTGTCCAAGGGAATTTCTGTAAGCGTATATGCGTATACGCGAAACTTTAACACACTAACTTAGTATTGTGTTTGATTACCTAAAATTTCAATGGTTATAATAACATTTTTAACTCAAGAGTTGAGACTTTTAATACCATATTATACCAAGTCATCTGTAAGTAAATATAAATCTAAAATACGACAACACTATGATTGATAAGCAAAGTGAAGTACTAAATAGACATGGCATAAAAAACATTTTTAATATCTTAAAGCACTGCATTTTCCAAAACTCCAAGAGTCTTTCCACTACGGTTTTGCCATCTAAACTTAAACCTCGTAAAGACACAATACCCTTTTATTTCTCAGTGGTCAAAAATAATTATTATTCCGTTAAAAATTCTTCTGTATTAACTAATAAGGACAAAGATCAGTTTTTTCATAAGTATTATGCTCCAAAATATAGCAGGTGCACTAAGTAAAATGGATGACCTAGAATTAGCCCTCAATGAACTATATGAATCAAATAAACATGTTATCGCCGTACGTCTCACTGAACATTTTATAATTAAAGGTGAGGAGCAATTTTTAGCACTAAATAATTTGCAAGTGTCAACTATTTTTCTAGGCATTTGCTATGGGGGTTCTTGTATTTTATTACGAAATTACTTCAAAGGCGTAGAACTGCATGATATAAATAAACTATATATCGAAAAACATTTTGAAATTTGTGGACTAGAAATTCCTAAAATATAACTAATTATTATATGTATTTATAGAACTCCTAATTCCAATACAAATGTATTTTTTTAACAAAATGAATGAAACGCTATCTAAACTACGCCACAAACAAACAACGTAAATTAATTATATGCGGCGAATTTATTACATACTTATTTTTCTAAAATCGTTATTTACAGAGACGGTGACTATAATGGTATTGTGTGCATGTAAAACATGCACATATAAAAAGTATATCCTTTAGAATATAAATTGGCCAAGTTATGGCCTGAATGTAATTTACGCCGATCAGCGTCATCCGCCTAAGAATGACAATTTAAATTACGCCATTGTGAGTGCACCGCAACGAATGGGAAAAATTAAATTACTATAAAATTGGAATTAAGAGGAGTAATTAAAAACTAAAACACGGTTTAAACCTAAGAATATATTCTTTTAAGATCAGTAAATAATAATAAAAAATGATTTCGTTTTCTTTTATTTTATAGCACATCTCTAACTAAAAATGAAAAGGGCAAAAGAAAGTGGAGCATATTATAGGAGTGATGTTTGTGAAAGTTTCAGAGACGACAGAGTGTACGCCAGCTTCACCAGAGTCTACGCCAGGGCCTTCGGGTGTGAGTTCTTCAAAGACTTGTGATGTTCGAAACCAAAAAAAACTCAAATAGGACAAATACCCGATACCAATGACTCGCAACCTTTGATTGATAGTATGAATTTGTCATATTTAAATACTTTTGCTGTGACTGCTGAAATTCTGACACCGCAACAAAATATAATCGATTTTGATAGCAACGACATTGGAAAATGGCCTGAAAGTGTAAATTCACACAGTGAGGTTGCTTTTGATACAGAAAGGCCCTGAAATCGTTTAACACATGAATACAGATTTCTCTAAAGAGCTAACAGTATCACGCACGATTCAGTCAGACATGCACTATACAATATCAAAAAAAAAACAAAATTTGGCGTTACGTGGCCACAGGGAAGATGACACTAGTGCTAACAGAGGTAACTTTTTGGAATTGGTGAATCTGCTGGCAAAGTACCATCCTGTTCTCAGAGAGCATTTAGTAAGGATAAAAATGGGCCAAGACATGTCTCCTACACATACTACACATACACTATACATATGTCACCTGAAATTGAAAACGAATTGATAGAAATTTTAGGAAAAAAAGTTCGCCAAGTAATTTTAGCTCGTGTTCAAAAGGCCAAATATTATTCCATGATTTTGACAGCACCCCGGACGTTTCGCATAAAGATCAAACAAGCCAAGTATTACGATATGCAACGATTGATAACCAGGATGAATTGAGGCGAACAATGTTTACTTCAGTACACAGAATAACTGCTAAAATTTGTGATCGATTCCAACAGTTTCAAAATCTAGCACAAAAATATGCCTTTTTAATGCCTGCAGTCATGTTGAGCTCGGAAGAACTTAACGTAATAAACTAAACATAATGTTAAGGATTTTTTAACATCTGCCGTTAGTAATGCCAGTTGCGAGAGAAGCTTCTCTAAAATAAAAATAATAAAAAAAATTCTGAGATCGACTATGTCCACGTTGAGACTATCAAATTTAGCTATACTGGCAATTGAACATGACATACATTTTGATATTGACGATTGTGAAAAAGATTTTGCTTTGGAAAAAACACGAAGAGTACATTTTTAATCTAATTTTTTAGACTAACAGTAATAGAAATAATTAATAATACTAGACATCCTGTAACATTTATTATTATAAATATTATAAATATATATTTATAAATATTTTATCCTATCCAAGTTGATCTCAAGTGCTGTTGATTAAGAGAATCGTTGATAATCGTTAAAAGTGGCCACTCTTGACGGTAATCAATTATTCATTTAATTTATCAAATGCAAAATAATAAAAAGTGATTTCAAAAATACTACACATATTTTACTAGTCAAGTTAAATGTAATTTTTTTGTAATTTGATCTGATTTAGGAATAAAAGAAATAAAATTTTGGGTGGCGCTAGTTGGCACAGGTTTAATTAAATTATACGAAATCTACACTTAAAAAAAATTGTATCTACGTTTAAAAATATTTCACCATTATATTTTAAAACATATATTTTTATAGAATTTAGGGAACGGGGGGGGGGGGGGGGGCGAAAATCCTGTCAGCGCCGGGCGGCGAAATCCCACGCTACGCCACTGTTTGGCGTGAAGTATTACCGGACCTTTGCAAGGACACCTATCTTATTTGCAGCTGCTTTGTCCCTGGACTCAAAGAACTGCCCAAAGTTTAGGTTCGAAAAAACTTCAACCCCCAGTAATTAAAGGCGGTTTGTGAATTCCAGTGATACATTTCGGAAAGAAGGAGCCACGGTGAACTGGCTCCTGTTCGTGGTGGAGTGCTGCTGTTTCGGACTGGATTTGATCCGGATTGGTCCGAACACTTAGCTGATATCTCTCCACAACTGTGCCATTATCTCCGTACCCAAAGATAGAGAGCCTAAGCAGATCACTGATAAGCAGCAGGAAGAGTTGCGGAGAGAACGGACGCCTGAGGAACTCCGGCATTAGTTGTCATAGGCTCGAAAGAGCAGCCTTCAACAACGACTCGGAAAAACCATTCACTCAAAATCATTCACTGTCTAAAACCCTGCCTAAAAGACTAGTGTGCCAGAACCTGAAAAAGGCTTTCGAGACATCAAGGCAAATAGCAATTGCTTCCACATTCTTCTCTAGAGCCCCATATGTGTGGCATACGCTAGAAGGTATGCTAAACGTTAAGCTGGAGAGGTCTCGTCTAATGAAGTCAACGCTCCGTCCCCCTCGTGCTCTGTTCCAAAGTCCTGAAACCTTTCAGCTCGAGTTACAAAACCGTTTTCAGTGCCTAGAAAACTGCAATGAAGTGGACGATATGAATGACAAGCTCGTGGAAACTGTCCATGCGGTCGGAGCTAAGTTCTGCAAGACCCGCCGCAGAAGAACACAAAAACTCTCCGATTACACTCTTAATCTCACGGCTGTTAGACGGGAGATGAAGCTACATTCTTCAACAGATTTGACAGCATACAGGTAACTGAACAGACAGATCCCCAAATGCATGCGGCGGGACTTACGCAACTTCAATACAGCTTGTATTGAACTCCTATTAAATCTTCAGTCTATTTTTTTTAGGATATCACTTTATATACACATAATTATTCTCTTAAGTGTGAATATGAGCGTTCTCCTCTACAATTGGTAACCATTAGGCAAAGGAACAGTTTCCTCTAATTTATCAGCCTTTATTATTTTATGTAAGTCAGCCTTACATATTCAAATCCACAAATTCCTTTGCTACGTTCTTTAAATACTGCCCTAAACAAAACATTCTGATTTGAGCTCATATGCAGTAATGTCTTTATGATAGAATTCTTCAAATTCATTGCATTTTTTGTCAACTTATCATAATCGATTATTATTAATTGATAAAGAAAACTAAAAGGATTGTAAATTTAATGTATCGATTACAAGGAATAAGCGTATCTACACGAATTTTTTTTGCCATTTAACTGTACAGTCTCAAAAAAACCTTCAAAAAAGTAACGCGTGTGCTGCGAATTCTTTCTGTTTCAGACTTATCTTTATAGTCAGTATTTGGATTTTTTTCCTTCAATCGATTCGTACTGATTGAAATTATTGCTTGTGTTATTGACATAATCGATCAGAGATGCGTAAAGTATTGTTGCAATGTCCATGGTCATAGTGTTATTCTGTAAATTTAAGCTGGATTTGCTCATAAATCCCAATAAATCATTCCATAACTCCGTTAAAAGTATAGTATTCAATTTCTCAATTTTTTTGCTCTGTTCAAATTCATTGCATTTTTTGTCAACTCATCATAATCGATTATTATTAATTGATAAAGAAAACTAAACCCATTATAAATTTAATGTATCGATTACAAGGAATAAACGTATCTAAACGAAATTTTTCTTTGCCATTTAACTGTACAGTCTCAGACAATCCTTAAAGAAAAGTAACGCGTGCTCTGCGAATTCTTTTTCTTTCAGACTTATCTTTATAGACAGTATTTGGATTTTTTTTCTTCGATGGATTCGTACTGATTGAAATTATTGTATGTCTTATTGAGATAATCGGTCAGAGATGCGTAAAGTTTTGTTGCAAAGTCCATGGTCATAGTGCTATTCTGTAAATTTAAGCTGGTTTTGTTCATAAATCCCAAAGAATCAATCCGTTAAAAATATAGTATTCAATTTCTCCATTTTTTTTTTGCTAGGCTTTGGGCTTCCTCTCTTGTTTCTCTTGGTTGATTGATGTCACTTGCAATTGGGGACAAAGAATACATTCTGCACAATGTTTATCCATAGGCAAAAACTGCAAAAATCTCTCTATATGCTCTCCGTCTTTTACGTATCTAACGATATGAATGATATGAAGGTTAGTTGACAATTGTTTTTAAAACTTGCTGTCCCATTAAATCAATAAACTCATCATTGCAAATATTTGCAGACAAATATGATGTAGGTTTTTCCTTTTCCACGATTTCCGCAGTTTCGTATATGATCAGCAAGAAAAGGATCAAATTGACTAATCAATTCTGGGCATCCTAAATGATCCCCGTTATTCCAAGCATGTAGTTATTAACTCACAGTAGAGGGTTCAGCATTTGATGTGTGTTGGTCTTTTTTGTCACACGTATGATATTTTTCCAGTTGATATTCAGAAGTATTTTGATCTTGAGGTGATGACAGTGAAGAATTAATCGGCCTATTTGTTTCTTCAACCGTAAAAATGATGTGAGCTTAGGAAGTTTTTTGGTTATTTCTTTTTGAGCTACAACCTTTTTTCTTTTTTGAGAAGCACGTAAATATGTTCTTTTAGATGTAATAAAATTAATAAATAGACGAACACGTTACATAACACTTCTATTATCTTAAATAATTTCTATGAAACAAAACAAAATCACACCACAAACTTCGCCGTATAAGTTTAACCTTTCAGGAAATCCCCCAACCAAACACAATGTCGACTTCTATGTAAAGCATTGTTTAGACTCTGCAAACTCGAATTTGCAATGTAGGTAATTTTCAGATATTTTTTATAATTATTAAAATATTCACTGCTAAGTTAAAAATTTAAAAAAACTGTTCTGGTGTCCGATTAAAATTCGCTAAGCTACTATCTTCATGTCTTTTCCTATTATCAATTTAACCAACAACATTTATTTAGCTGTAATTATATAAATACATAGATTGCCGAAAATGTATTTGGCGGCGAAACACGGAACTACATATTTTTATTTACCTAAGAAATCCGTCAATGCCACTTTTTCTGTCAAACTCGGCAATGTGTGGCTTGTCACTGCTCAGGATTTCCCAAAAGTCAATAACAACACCCTCATTTTCTCTATAAATATTTGTGTCGGGTTATATTTTCCTAAAATAAAAAAAAGATTGTATAGTGTAAGCGAATATATCGGCATTTCGGGGGCCCCCGTGACAATATATTTCGGGGGCCCTGGGCACGGGCCCCGTGTGCCCTTATGGTAAAGACGGTACTGGTTGGAGCCACACGTAACGATCCAAGAGCGAGTCTTATCCGACACTATTCCGAAGATATCCCTGATGTCAGTCTGAGCGAGGTTAGAATGGCTCTCCAGCATCTTAAAAACGGCAAGGCCCCAGGCGAGGATGGAATTACAGCGGAGCTTCTGAAAGCGGGTGGAAAACCGGTACTTGAAGTCCTTCAGAAGCTCTTTAATTCCGTCCTCCATGGTGGCATTACACCGGAGGCGTGGAGTGGCTTTCTTTGCATCCTACCCTTGGGGGCGCGTTTGCTTCTCGTCGGATGATCCCAGTGTTGTTACTGACTCTGTCACTGATGTGGTGCTACAGGGAATGGAACTATTTATTCCATCATCTGTGGTACCTACCGGAGGTAGATCTCAGCCATGGTTTGGTCGCTCCTGTAAGAATGCATTACATTGTTATCAGGCCTAGGCTGAGGCATCGGCGGCTCGGGATGTAAACACCAGCATGCTTAAAAAGAAGTATAACTTCGTCTCCAGGTCCTTCAAAAGAGTTACTGCCAAGGCAAAGTCAGAGCACATAGGCAGAATTGGCGAGAAACTAGTCCGTCTTCCTTCGGGAATCTCGGAATTTCTGTAAGCCATCACTATCATCTCTGCACAGAATGACTCACTGGCCCACGCCGCAAAAGAGAAAGCCAACCTTTTAGGCTCCCTTTTTGCGTCCAACTCGACTCTTCACGACGGGGGGAACACACCGCCGGCCATCCCGCAGTGTGAGTGCTCTATGCCTGATGTGCGATTCACACAGTGCTCAGTACGCAAAGCACTCCTCTCCCTGGACATCCATAAGTCGAGTGTGCCTGACGGAATCCCACCAATTGTGCCGAGGACATATGCTCCAGAGTTGGCACCGGTTCTAACGCGTCTTTTTCGGTACTCCTACTTCCAAGGCGTAGTCCCGAATTCATGGAAGACAGCTTTTGTCCACCCGATCCCTAAAAAAGGCGACCGCTCAGACCCATCCACAGACGGTGCATGCTCTGACTACAAGCCTATTAACGCTGGTGTTCCACAAGGCTGTGTGCTATCACCAACGCTGTTTCTTCTGCATATCAATGATATGTTGCTAACTGGTAACATTCATTGCTATGCGGATGACAGCACTGGTGATGCTCTATATACCGGCCGTGCCAATATTTCTCGGGAAAACGTCGCCGAGTACCGGAACAAACTTGTGTCTGAAGTCGAATCTTTGCTGAACAAAGTCTTGGATTGGGGGCGACTAAATCTTAGTCCCGTTTAATCCTCAGAAGACACAAGTTTGCCCGTTTACCGCTAAAAAGAACCCCTTTATCGTATTTCCACAGTTTTAAGGCACTCCCCTTCTTGCCTCAGTTAGTATCGGAATCCTCGGAGTCAACATATCGAGTGACGTACAGTTTCGTGGTCACTTGGAAGAGAAGGCCAAATTGGCCTCTAAAAAGTTTGACGTGCTCAGCAGAGCGGGACAGTATTTCATGCCGGCACACCGCCTACAACTTTTCAAGGCGCAGGTTCGGCCTCACATGGAATACTGTTCTCATCTCTGGGCAGGGACTCTACAGTGCCAGCTCCTTCCACTTGACCGCATCTAGCGCAGAGCGGTTCGAATCGTCGACAACCGAGTTCTTTCCGATCGGCTTGACTCACTGGCACTGCGTAGAGATGTTGCATTGCTTTGCGTATTTTATCGCATGTACCACGGGGAGTGCTCCGAGGAATTGTCCGGACTAATTCCAGCCGCTCAATTTCACCATCGCACGTCGCGACAAAACTCGCGATACCATCCATACCATCTGGATGATTGGCGATCCACCACTGTGCGATTTAGAAGATGTTTTCTTCCTCTCACAACTTCCTTGTGGAATCGATTACCACCAGCGATTTTTCCGTACCGATACGACTTACTGACCTTTAAGAAAAGATCCTACTCCCTTTTAAAAGGCCGGCAACGCATCTGCAATTTCGCTAGTCTTGCAGTTGTTCATGGGCAGCGGTAGTCGCCATTAGGTGAGCCGCATGCTCGTTTGCACTCTCCTTTAAAACAAAACTCTTACGGCATTCACGGGACCAAAAAGGGTAATGGATTATCTTCATTATCATTATTACAACCCTTCACAAGTCCACTACTGAACATAGACCTTCCCTTAGGAATGCCACAATAAATGTACACAAAAATTATATCTTAAAACAGTTTTTTAAAACATGCAATTTGATCACTTTTAACGCTGCAAAAACGCAGGCCTGTTTGTTCTCCGCAAAACGAAGTGATCTGGCTTCTACTTTCCAAGGTGCATCTGTAAAGGTCACTGATCATATCGAGCTTAGATATGGTAGTCTTACTTCACGCCTGAACAGCTTCTAACTTTATACAAAGCTCAAGTCCGAACATGCATGAAGTATTGTAGTCACCTTTGGGATGGCTCAGCAAAATATCAACTAAATATCAAGTCACACTCGAGTCAGTGGAACGCTAAGCCAAGAAGCTTATCCAGCGAGATGTGTTTTGCATACTGCGGTTACTCTCCGTTTATATTCCGTATTCAGTGTGTGTTTAATTGCTGTATGGTCTAGTCCTTTGAGTTGTTTGTATCCTAAATATTTATATAGATCTTTCGGTTCCATAGCAGTGATTGTATCAGTAGTGTTAATTGTATAGTCGCCGGGTTTTATTTTGCCTCTTATTATGTGTAGTGTTTTGCATTTATCTAGTCCAAACTGCATGTTGATGTCTTTACTAAATTCTGTTATAGTGTCTATTAATTTTTTCATTTCTTTTTCTGTTTTTGAGTATAATTTAATGTCATCCATATATATGAGGTGTGAGATAGTGATATCTTCTGTGGTGTTGTGTTTGAGTCTATATCCGGCTTGGCACTGATGCAGTAGGTGAGATAGAGGGTTCAGTGCGAGACAGAACCATAGAGGACTCAGGGAGTCACCTTGATAAATACCTTTCCTAATAAATATCTGCCGAGTTCTTACGATATTGTCGTGGTAATTCAATTGGAGTGTAGTTTTCCAGCGGGACATAATATGATGTAAGAAGTCTATTATTTTTGTGTTTATTTTGTATATTCGTAATACTTGAATTAACCAAGAGTGTGGAATACTATCAAAATCTTTTTTGTAATCTATGTAGGTACAATGAAGGTTTCTATTTTTTGTGGCAGCATGTTTGTGGACTCTTGAATCTATAATTAATTGTTCCTTGCACCCCATGTGGCCTCGTCTGCACCCTTTTTGTTCTTCCGCTATTATGTTGTGGTGTTCTATGTGTGTATTGATTTTAGCTGTGATTGCTGAGGTTAGGATCTTGTATATTGTCGGTAGGCAAGTAATTGGTCTGTATTGGGACGGTTGTGGAGAGTATTGAGACTTCGGTAACATGTAAGTTATTCCTGTTGCAATAAATTCAGGTACATTTTGTTGTCCTAAAATTATGCCTGTTAAGTTTTTAGCGATAATTTTGTGTAATGAGTCTAGTTTTTTGTACCTGTAATTATGAACTTTATCAATGCCAGGGGATTTCCAGTTGTGTAGTTTTGCTGTAATACTATTTATATCAGATTCAGATATCTCTATGAATTCCATTTCATCTAGTGCGCTCCACTTAGATTCTTCATCTGCTATCCAACCAGCTTTATCATTATGCTGCACTTGTTCTTCCCATACACTTGACCAGAATGTTTCCAATTGTTCTGATGTCGGTAGTTCGGTGTTGGTGTCGGTTGTTACGTCTATTTGTGGTTTATGTAAATTTCTGTAAAAGTGCTTTTCGTTAGTAGCAAACATGGCGTTATCATTTTTGCGTTCTTGTGCCTTCTTGTATCTTCTCAGCCTATGAACTTTTAGCGCGAGCTTCTGTTTTAAAGTATCTAAGAATTCTTCGGGTTTTCTATTGTCGTTTTCATGTCTCGTGTGGGTGGCCATGTTCTTAAATATTGCCTCGACTCTTTTGACTACTTTGTTAGATCTGTTATTGTTGATATATTGTGTTAGTCTACCGCAATCAGCTCGCAATTTTTCTATATCTCTTTCGAGTCTCTGTTGCCAAGCTGGTTTGCTTATGACTTTTGGTCTTGTGCTACCTGTGTATTCTGTTATTTTATAATTAAGTTCTTCAGAAATGACTAACGCTGTGCAATATATCAATGTGTGTACATCTAAAAGTTGTGTGTCTTCGGATATATATTGGTTTAGTATGATACGATTAAATAAATGTACTAGGTAAGAGAGTTTTGGGATGTATTTAAGCTTGGGTAGTTTTGGGCGAGCTGCTGGATCCATATCTGAATATTGAATTAGAGCGGCTTTCAGTTTGTCGTGTATTTCTTGGATGTACGTTTCTGATAACTGATTTTGATCGAGATTTTCTAAAGTCTCAATATCATTTTCTAGCATTAGGGTTATGCTCTCTGTTTGTGTGGATATGTTCGATCTATGTATACTTTGTGAGTATGCTTGTGATTGATTGTAAGATTGAGATTGTGTGTTATGTTGCGTTTGAGAGAGTGATTGTGTTGGTATTTGTATTATTATGATTATTATTTTGGGGTATCTATAAAGTTTTCTCATCTGGTTGGGCAGTATAAATATATAATTGTAAATGAAAATGGTAAACATACATAAATATGAATAAAATAAAATAAATACATAAAAAATACATAAATATATAAAAACCCAACCAGATGGAAGCCCTCGGCAGGGGAGACCAAACGGCCGAGGGTTAGGGGGAAAGGGAAAGAAACCGGCGGACGATGCGGGCGGTATCGAGGAGCACCGCCTTCTGCATTTGAGCTTGGAGCGGTCCGTCACGGAGTCCCAGTCGCCTCAGATGACCCGAGAGGCTAACTGGGATTAACCCGTTCGCAGAAACGACCACAGGAATAATTTCGGCCGGCAGACCACCCCACATGTCGGTCACCTCGTGAGCCAGGTCCAGATATTTTGTCAGCTTATCTGTTTCGGCTGTCACGAGGTTCTCGTCATAGGGAATGGTAATGTCGACCAAAAATACCCTTGACTGTGCCCGGTCCATCAGCACAATATCAGGCTTATTCGCAAGAATAGCCCTGTCTGTGATGATGGCCCGGTCCCAGTAGAGCCTGGCGCGGTCATTTTCGAGCACGGCTTCCGGCAAGTACTTATAATATGGCAGTTTCCGATCCACGAGACCGTATTTCAGAGCGAGATCCTGGTGTAGAATCCTGGCTACTAGGTTGTGTCTGTGCAAATACTCAGAGTTAGAAAGCGCCGAACAACCGGAGATGACATGCCTAAGTGACTCACCGGGATGGCGACAAGCTCGACAGATGTCGACGGTGCCATCCTTTAGGATGTATCTCCGATAATTGTTGGTCTTAATAACCTGATCCTGTATTGCACAGACAAAACCCTCAGTTTCCCCAAAGAGGTCACTGAAACGTAGCCAGTGGAGGGAGGCGACTGTGTCTACGAAAGGCTCATGAAGGGCCTTGTAGAACCTCCCGTGGAGCTCCTTCTCCTTCCATACGGTCTCCCGGTCGGAAATGCTCTGTACTGCCGGGTCTTGCCATTGCTCGTTGGCTAAGGATAGAGGGGTTAGCCCTTTATCACAAGAAATAACGTCCCTATAGTATGAATCATCCGCTCTCGTCAGAAAGTAATTACGGAGGCTGCACACTTCGCGATTATGCATGATAAGCGCGCTTAAAAAGCCGCGCCCACCATGCTTTCGCGGCAAGTACAGCCTCATTACTGACGATCTCGGATGATGCATCCTGTGGGACGTCATTATAGTGCGGACTTTTCTGTCCAGAGCGTTCAGTTCGGTCTGAGTCCACCTGAGTATGCCAAAGGTATACATGAGAACAGGCATGATCCAATCGTTATATGCGTGCGTCTTATTCACACCGGACAAAAGGCTATTAAGCACTTTGGTCAAGCGTGCATAAAACACATCGCAAACTGACCGTTTCATACCCGACTCATCTACACCGATGTTCTGTGACATACCCAGGTATCGGTATGTTTCAGCCTCGGAAAGGGTCCTTATGCTGATGGGTATAGATAAGTCTATGCCCTCAGAGTTAGCAACCCTTCCCCTTTCGACATGGAGGATCGCACACTTATCCGTCCCCAGCTCCATTCTAATAGAATTGCTAAAATCACAAGTGATGTTTAGCAATTCCATAAGATGAGAGCGACTGGAGGCGAATAATTTGAGATCATCCATATATAAAAGGTGGGTCACTTTTGTACCTCCTCTCCGAAGCTGAAATCCCCTCCCGGAGCCCTCCAGTAAGGTACTGTAGAGGGTTCAGAGAGAGGCAGAACCAGGTTGGACTCAAACAATCGCCTTGGAAGATACTCCTTCTTATCCTTATGTGGTTCTCCGCAGCCGTCATCCGCTCGCCTAGATGACAAAGGATCGTACTCCATTGCCCCATACACTGCCCGAGGAAGTCTCGAACTGTACAGTCAACCTTGTACAGCTCGAGGACCCTCTTAAGCCATGTATGAGGCACCGAGTCGAATGCCTTTTTGTAGTCTATCCAGGCGGCGGAGAGGTTCCGACGGTTGCGTTTAACCACCTTGCCAATGACCGCGTCAATGAGGAGTGGTTCCTTGGTTCCACGACCACCGCCCCGACATCCATTTTGAGCACGCGACATCACCTGGTTTGAGTTCAGGTGACGAATGATTCTCGCGCTCAAAATGGATGTTAGTGTCTTGTATATGGTAGGTAGACACGTTATGGGGCGGTATTTGCTCGGGTCTGTGGAATCCCGGTCCTTAGGAACCAAATGAGTGATCCCAGTAGTGAAGAGGCTCAGGAGCCACTTTTGGTCGAGAGCCTCTTGAAACTGTCGGACGAGCACAGCGTGACACACCATGAACCCCTTCAGCCAGTAGTGATGCAGTCCGTCGAGTCCCGGACTTTTCCAATTCGGGGCCCTACGGACCGCCTCAGCTACGTCATCCGGCATTATGAGGACGGGGTCCATGGGCGTAACATTCGCACAGTGACTCGCCACGATTTCCGTCCAAGGGCCCTCGCTGTGGTTTACGGGCTCTGACCACAGGCCGCGCCAGAATGCGATAGTGTCGGCCTGATTCGGTGCTGGGCCCGTTCCACGTACCATTGGTCGCTCCAGTGATTCATAGAGCCTCTTCTGATCACTCTGGAAGAGACGATTCTGGTTGAACCGTGTCGACCTCTCGGTATATCGCCGAATCCGCTTCCCCCAAGCAGCGATCCTCTGCTTCAGGTCGTCTATGCGCTCCGTCAGTTTTTGCGTTATATCCGGCTGGGACAAACTGATATTTGTCCCAGCAAACGCCATCCTGACGGTGCGCACAATTCTCGGCCTATTATTGCCTGACCTGAAGCTTATCAGTCTGCCGATAAGGGCCCTTGCCTTTGCGATACGGTCCTCAATCCTTCTTCTCCAGGCTGGGATGGCGCTACTTTGTCTAGTAGCGCGTCCAGCCGTGGGAACTTTGGCGCCAATAATGCGGCAAACTGCCAGTGCGGCGCCAAAAAGAATTGAGTCCGTCTCGCAAAGGTCCCGGCTGGCTTCCAAATAGGTCACCAGCATTGGGTTGAGAGCCCTCACGACAGCCCGATTCCGCTTGCTTAGGGGCATGCGCGGGAGTCGCGGTCGATTTTCGAGAGGCATACTGCGCGTTTCCAAAATAGCCTCTTCCAATGTACTCCTCATTTGCTCTAGTTCTAGTTCCTGGGCGACTGTTCCATCATCGTCTGAACCAACCATAACTGAAAGATTCACGGCGGCATCCACGTGTGCTGGTTGCTCTGCATTTTGTGGCGCCGCATCCTCAGCCGTAGCATTGTCATCCGATGAGGGTACAGCCTCACGTCGTAGCCGTTCGAGTTCGGTGCTATCGAATATGTTTGAGCGCAAGATATACCGAACTCGGTCTGCCAGGTTTTGCTCGGTGACGGTTATAGATGGCTCCAGCTCAGCAAAAAGTCGATGCATCCTAGCCCGATACGCAAAACCTCCAATTTCTCCCCCTTTCGCCCTAAAATACGCCCGCAATGCGTTGCTATTCATCTGCATTGACCAACGCATGCGGCGTACTCCACCAGTGGCGGGTGCTGATTGCTGGGCCCGAGAAGACCCTGCCAACACCAAGCCAGCTGGTGGGGATGATGGATGCGAGGAGCTGCTAGGTGGTCGTGCAGCACCTCGCACTCGGCTGGCGGCCCGCATGCTGTCGCGTCCAGCGCCAGCTCCAGACGCGCCCCGGCGACCCCCAGGCAGCGGCCCTAAACGCAGTCTATTTCCTTCCATCATCCATAAATTGGGCGTCAATTAACGGGAGACGCCCAGGCCCAGCACCGTTTCATGATTTGGCCGAAAGCACAAGCGGGCCCAAATTAGCACCCTCAATTCTGCCGAGGCACGGCGCTCACACCTCTTGGCAAGATGCTGACTGACTGCGCTGACGTAGCAGTTTTGTCACATAACCATTACGTCAGCGGGCGATGGGGTCGTCACTTCCCTACGGCATTTTATTATTATTATTATTATTATAGCAGAAACAAGCAAATTATTTTTAAAAATCCTACTGTGGTGATCTAACTCATCTAAAACTGTATGTTATGTTTAGTACATTATGCATACACAGAAATTAAATAAAAAAAAAACAATGATTGCAGTTTAACTTTATTTCCATATACAGAAAGTTATATAATTAAAATCTACAATTTTTTATGGCAGAAAAATGTATTTTTTTACAAATTTCATTATTATCTATATAAATATAAAAAAATTAAAAAGTAGGTACTATTTATTTCTAAGCCTTACATCAATAATAATCATTTTCAATGAATATATAAATTAAAACTTAATATTTATTTATTAACAAAGTGCAAGTAAAAAAAAATGACAAAGTAATGATTCGGAATGTAACTGTAACTGAAATTAAATATTTGGTTTACTTATTATCTCGTCGGTAAGTTTTAGAATTATTATCATAAATTTTAAAATAAAATAATCAATAAAGGTTACAAAGAAAACACTAATGTGCACTATCTATTGACATAAGTAATAGTCATGGGTATAAAATGGCTAATCAGACGTCAGTCATTAATTTTATTCAACAAAAGCAAAGTAAACAATTGGTTTAGAAAAGATTTTGTAGTATCCTCACAGACTATATATATATATCCCCTACTGACTATAATACATTCTACATAATATATTACTTCTTAAACTATTCAAATGGCAAATATACTTTAAAATGTATGTATATTAAATTCAAATTCTGTATAATAATAATTGTTAATATTCAATAATGTGTAGATACAAAATATTTCATGAATTAACCAGTCTTCATTTTAAGCAGCAGGTGTGCGATCTTGCTCTTTAAACAATGAAGTTGACATCCTGTTAAAATAAAACAATGAGTCACAACAGAACTAATGACTAATAATTATGTATGTCACAGACATCATTAATATGGTGAAATTTGAACTAACAAATATAAATACTATAATATTGTGAAGGTTCATAAATTGCACTTACTTGCTTATCATATGTTGGTAGATATAATATGGAATAATTGTTATGTTTACAACAGATGGGCTTGCATCAATAACTCTTGATATTTCCTTATCTTTCATACCAACCACATTTATTGTGTTTATTTCTAGTAGCTGATGATCGGTTAGCAGGCCATTACGGGCTGCTGATGAGTCTTTAACTAGACCAACAATATTACCATCCTTAAACTGAAAGCCCACATGACCAAGCGAGTCTTTGTGTAGTGTTATAGTTCTCTCAAATGGTCTAAAACAGATAAAGAGACAATATTTAATAATTCAAAACTTTCAAAATTATAAACAATGCAAATAAGTAAAAAAAAGGTGTGTGTATGCATGTAGGAAGTTATACTTCTTTAGTGTAACAAAACAAAAATAACTCAAAATAACTGTGCCTGCAAAATTTACTTGACCCGCACAGTAACTATCTTAAATATAGTTATCAATTCCCACGAAAACTTGAGAGGCAGTTACCCAATGAAGTTGTTGTTGTCGCATCGTAAAAAATTCACAAGTATAACTTCAAAATGATAAAGAATCAGAAATAATGTAATACTTTTCGTAATTTGGTATTACAATTATTTTAATATTATTTATAATATGGTGTTACCAATTAAAAAAAAATTGTTCCTAAACTATTTCTTTATTTAGAAAACATGATTAACATACCTGTCACGAACTGCCATAGTGATGCCATTGGCAGGTGCCTTTTTCAGTATTGCATGACACTGATCCATTGTCATTCCTGCTAGTGGTACATTGTTTATTTCCAGTATCTGATCCCCGAACCGTAGTCCAGCCAGAGCTGCTGGGCTACCATTAGCCACATAACAAACAAAAACTCCATTATTTACAGAATGAAGCCTTAACCCACATTTGCCATCACGGTCTTTACAAAGGACAACTTGACGAATAGCTTGTGTAACAGTTGCTTTAGCCAAACTTGTAGATTGAGAAGAAAGTGGAGCAATTACAGTATTCAATGTGCCTCTTGGTTGTACCTAGAAGTTAATATTACACTTCTTAAATAATTTATAAAATATTTGTTGGTAAATATTTTGTTCTGCTTAATGATATAGTGAGAAATACTAATACCATTGCCAAATTATTCATTTGTTTGCAAAATATTTCAACAGCCCATCACTTCACTACAACCGAAAAAGTCCACTGCTAAACAAAGGCCTCTCTCATAAATTACCTTGTTGGGGATTCATCCATAGCTGCCACAATTGACGGGCAGGTTGATAACTGCAATTTGTATTACTTTTAGTGAGAAATGCCATCTCCCATTTTAGTTTCCTTCCGTCGCCTCGTACAACACCCACAGAATGATATGTAGTGGTGGAGGTTCTTACACAATGACTACACAACGAAAGTTCAATATTAGTAGTTATTAAGCACCAAACAAGTCTATAGTACAAAACAGAAGTGAAGGGCTTCTATTGAAACACTTTAATACCTAATTTATGTGAACTATATTAACTTAAACCTGTGTAACTGGTCCTGCTGTGTCTTGTGTAGTTGACAGTTATCGCAAATCTTAGAAAACTGCCACCAAGATACATGATCATGTTCATATTACAACTGACATACTTACAGTTTGGATTTGATATTCCGGCATGTTCAGGGCAATGATATCTTGAGACAGTTCAAGACCCATATAATCCGCAAGAGGAGGATATACGTGACCCGTAGGTGCTTCATGTACAGCTGAGGGATTATAAGGGGGTGGAGCTTGGTGCTGAGCCATCTGGGCCCTCACCATATTGTCCACTTTCATGTCTTCCAGCGACGGATACAGAGACATGATCAAAATCTACAGAGGTGTAAATATTTTTATGAATTAATTATTAATAAAATAAGAAGAGGGGTTTCCCCTCGATATTTACATATATTTTTTTCGTTTTAAATAGACTCACCAATTCAAAAACTTTTGCACTACAATGCAAAACAAATGTATTTTATTTTTGTTCAACACTAAGAAATAACAAACAAAACCCAATAATTATAATTTATAATTAATCATAAACATTACGCTAGTTAGTGGCACAGAACTATTATCTATGACTAATACTCTACCCACCCTAGTCCCTAGCCTTGCCCAAAATATATCAATATATCGAAATATCGATATTTTCTTACAAAAATATAGATATGTATCGCCCAAATTTTTTTATCGATGATATGAAATGATATATCGATATTTATTTTAGAATATCGAATTCGTATCAATTTCGTTATTATTTTAATATCTTATATTAATGGGCAAAACATGAAACTACAAAAGGAGCTACAAAAGCATTCATGTGTGATTGTCGTTTATGTTTTCGTCGTCCAACCGCCGGTATTGTAAAATTTTGGGCCTTATCCTTACCTCATGCAAATGATACCCATATATCGATATTTATCACGCGATATGTATCGATACTGTTTAAAAATATTGATTGATATATTTTTTCCTTGCACATCCCTATAATAAATACCCTTATATGGTTGAGTATGATCCAAGGAGGTTATAATATAAATGATCCCTACCACAGACTATCTAGTAGATTCTACCGGATATCCCTTCCGGTCTCTACCGTTGAAACCGGTTAATGTGAGAACCGATTATTCACCGGTTATTTGCGTTGATGAAGGATTAACAAGTCTATGGTTATTTAACAAAATACATACTATGCACAACGTGTTACAAAATACCACGTAAAATATAATTAATTATCAAAGCCAAAAATTTTGTCAACCCTAGTTAGCTGTCATGTCAGGGAACCAGATTATTTAACAGAAAGGCTTACGTACCTATTTTACCTAATAATTGTCTACTTTAATAGTTGTTCTGTTTTTCATTCACAAATGTTTGCTACCCCAATACAAGGATGTCATTATACTCAAGTACTGGCTTCAAAAAATGTCAAGCTGAAAAAAAAATATGTTGTCAATTTTAAATCTAATCTATATCCTACAACTGTTTCGAGTTTTTGTTTTTTCCACCATTTTTTGCAAAATAACTATGCTTTCTAACTCGGAATATTACGATATGATGTTATGCGTAGGCCATGAAGGTAGCAATATAAATCGTGTTCGCGAACTGTATCGGCAACAATTTATCGATGGTAGACCCCCCACTGAACAGCGACGGCTGCCATCGTACCAGTGTTTTTTGAACATGTCAAGACGACTACATTCCACCGGCTCTTTTCATCGGTCTACTGGAAGTGGACGTTATGAAGAAGAGCCGACCACCAGTACGAGGCGAGCCGGAACAAGATTCGGTATAAACCATATTGCAGTTTGGTAAATTCTTCGTGACGACAATCGTCACCCTTATCACTATCGCCGTACACAGGAGCTGATACCCTCCGATTTTGCACCCAGGAGGAACTTCTGTGAGTGGTACCTCAAGCAGTTAGAGGAAAACCCTAATTACGTAAACTATGTTCTTTGGACGGGCGAGGCAACAGTCACAAGGTGAGGACTTTCAAATATGCATAACGATCACGTTCGGGCTCGCGTGAATTCGCATGCTTCACGGCAGGGCAGATTCCAGCACCAGTGGCGACTGGCCTTTATGACAGGCATGTGATCGGTCCCGTCATTATGCTATCACGTCTGAATGGTAGCAACTATCTAACGTTTTTACAAACGGAATTCGAAGAGGCGATTGACGACTTTCCTGTGGCTGACTGGGATAACTTTGAGAACCAATGAAACATGGTGTTTCAGCATGATGGAGCTCCGACACATTTTGCTCGCAACGTACGAGAACATCTTAACGTTCGCTTTCCGCGAGGATGGATTGGCCGCGGAGAATCGGTGCTACGGCCTGCTCGTTCTACGGACCTCACACCCTTAGACTTCTTTTTGTGGGGTTATGTGAAGGACAGAGTGTATTTCTCGGATTGCTCAACGGTTGCCGAGATGGAACAGCGTGTTAGATCGGTTTTCGCATCAATAACACCGACGATGGTGCGAAATGCCACACAAGCCATATCCCGACGAGCAAGGTTGTGCTTTGAGCAAGGCGGATCACACTTTGAGTCGTTTCTGTAAATTTGACATTTATTATAAAAAAGTAAGTGTTAGTTTAAGTTGTTTCGTTAGGTTAGGTCTTTTAAAAGTTTTGTCGTTTCGCGAATTAGGTAGAAATGTAGGTACATTCTGCGTAGTTTACTCTTTAATTTTACTGAAATAGGGTTTGCACATCAGTGAAAATAATAATATTTTTTTTTACATACAGCGTTACTACGGTTCTTAAATATTGTGAATGGACTCGCTATAAGACCTCATTTAACATCCTTTCGGCTTAAAGCTTTTGTAACACTCTGTATAAATACATACAAGATATCGTAGTCGTTGCCGACTTAAAAAGCAACCAGAGATCTCCTTAATTCCGCTGAATGCTTTCAATATAATTAAAATATATTAAAAATCTATAAGAAAAGTGAGTATGCTCTGGTTCCTAGTTTTTGTTTTTATAGCAAAATGGTGACAAACGAGCACAGTCCAGCTGATGGTGTGTGAATGTTGTGGCCTATAAACGTCTACATATATTCTCAATTAAAAATCAAAATGCAGATGCGTTCTTACCTGTTCTTACTTGAGGACTAAAATGATATGCCTCGTTTCTAGTAAAAGGGGTCTCCGTTTCTCTATACTCACCATATTAAACACAGCAGATTCATGCTGCTAAATGACGCTGGTATTTTGTTGAAGCGTGATCCTTCCTTAGTCGAGACGACCCTTTTCTGCTACAACCCTTTTTTTATTATGGGGAAATGCCTACAAATACCCACCTCGCGGGGGTAAGGACGAGTTAATCAGACCGACTAGAACCCCATGGTGTTACACCTTCGCCGCATATTGGCAGGGCCACGGGGACGCTTTCACACACATCCGTGGCCTCACCAGCGCCGTTCACCCCATGGTGGCTCCTTCTCAGGGAAGGGCTACTCCTCCCCATCTCCTTTTCATGTAAGGCGTACCAGAACACATAGCGCACCTTTGCGCAACAGACACCCCCGTGACAGATGCGCGACGGCCATGGGGTCAGGAAAAACGAGCACTCAGAAGAATTAGCCTTCCTAACCATAGCGGTGGATCTGGCCTATGGCTCCGCTGCCAACCAAGATTCGGATTTGGATAGGGAGAACAGCGCCTCGCAATACCAACACACCTCTCCCCCAGCAGCTCTACCACTACCGCATCAACGGGGTGGCCCCGTCACCGTCACGGAGGATAGGGCGAGTGGCACATCGCCTACCAACACTCCTCTTCCGCTGCGATTCCACCTCGGCTGCAGCGATAGGGGAAGAGGATACTACTCTCGCCACATGCCCACCAACACACATCTGAAGTGGGCTCGCCGACCCCACTTGGAGTGGCCACCTCGGGCCGGCCCTTCACCTTGGGCCAGCCATGTGGGTTTCTCTTTGTTCACCGCGGGTGGCCAAGCCACGGCTACCAAGACAAGGCGGGAACCTATTCGGGGGGGGGGGGGGGTCGTGCTACGATCCTAGCAGCAACCTGGCTCTACCACGTAAACCAAGTAAACGGTACTTTTTGCGATGAAAATAACATCAAACTATTATATTAAGTCCTTACATATAAAATTAGCATTTTGTCGCACTGACCACTTTGATCTGAAATATCTCCTCTTTGGTTAAGAATTCCAAAATCAAATTTATAAATTCATTTAGCTGGTACATTTGAGTTTTGAAAACAGTCATTCATTTGTTTTTTCCTAATTATTTTTTTCTTTGGCGTCGCTTATTACAGCACAATGAATAACATGAAATATCGGTATATTTTTTTTAAAACGTTACCCCCACACTAGGATTTTCTCCTGTATCGTGGAGGCAGTTTATAAACACAAATTTCACAAGGACAAACATCCAGACCCGGAAGAATTATTTGTAGACCATACAAATACTTTATCCGTGCGGGGTTCGAACCCGCGCGCCCCAGCGCAGCAACTCATTGCTAAGCCACTGCGCCACGGAGCCGTATATTTACGAGTACGAGTTCTACCGTGGCACCAGTGCTGCAGAAACAGCTCGAAGGATTAATAATGTGTACGGCGCTGGTGTCGCAAAAAAAGCACAGTACGTTTTCAACGTTTTCGTTCTGGAAATTTCGACCTTCAGAACCAACCCCGTGGACAGCCGGAGACCAAAGTGGAAAATGAAGAATTGTGGTAGAGGATAAAGGCTATTGTGGTAGCGGTTCGATCGCAAAGCACTTCAGAGATAGCTGCAGGCTTCGGGGTAAGTAATAAAACTGTATTAATCCAATCACCAGCAAATCGGAAAAGTAAAAAAACTTGAACGATAGGTACCTCATGAATTGAGTAAATCAAACTTGCAAACATGCGTCGACTGCTGTGTTACTTTGCTCAACCGACACAATAATGAAGGGATTTTAAATCGAATCATTACTTGTGATGAAAAAAGGATACTGTACGATTATCGGAAACACTCGTCGCAATAGCTGAACCCTGGAGACCCAGCCAAATCCTACCCTAAACGAAAATTGACTCAGAAAAAGTTACTTGTGAGTGTTTGGTGGAATAACGCCGGTGTCGTTCACTACAGCTTTCTAAAATCCGGCCACACGATTACGGCAGATATCTATTGTCAGCAGCTGCAAACCATGAAAGAAGAACTAGCTGCTAAACAACCGAGATTGGTCAATCGCTCTAGGTCACTGCTGCTTCTCAACAACTCAAGACCACACACTGCACGACAAACAACCACTAAGTTACATGAGCTATAATTGTAATGTCTGCGATATCCACCGTACTCCCCGGACCTTGCTCCAACAGACTACCATTTTTTCCGGAATCTGGACAACTTCTTACAAGGAAAAAAATTCAACTCCTATGCGGTAGTCCAAACCGCGTTTAAAAAGTTTATTCTTCACAAATCCACTGCTGATTTAAAGATCCAAAAAGATCGTATGAATACGCAGACGATCTTTTTGGCCCTAGTACGATGTACGATCATGTTTCGAAATCGTACGTAAAATATACGATCTTTTCAAATCTTACAATCTTTATAACAAAATAAAAATGATAATTGATTAAGTTCATTTTATCGATATGAAAAATCAATAATTTCAAAATTAAACCAGCTTTAAACTTCTTTGTATTTTTTTATGAACGCATCCAATCCAATAATTTTTTAAACTCTATTACTCGCGCAGTTTTACCGCCTTTCTTCGAGTTTGTTTTACGTCATTCTATTTGTTCTAATCCAAATAATATTACACTACGCAGATAATCATATTTTACATATTTTGTAATATACAGTAGAGTGAACTCAGTCCGAGCCCATTTTTTTTAATAAAAAAAAGTCGTAATAATGTTTAGTGTCAGATTCTTAAATGCTATATGGTTATACCCTAAATGTAAACTTTTGCTTTGACGTTATAATAATATTATTTTTGTATTTTTTACCATTGTTTTATTGAAATATTGATGCGTACTATCTTTTTTTTTGAGTTCTTAGCAAAATACGATCTTTTCCAATTTATAGTACGATCTCCTAAAAATAAAGTTGGCAACCCTGTCGTTACATTTGATAGTTAATTTATTTACATTGGATTGTACATAAACCCATCTATTATTTTTTAATTTATGCCAAATATTGATTTGCCCAAATAATAACTTGGCGTTACATTTAAAAGGTAAGGAAAGAATTACTTCTGTTAATAATTTCGATTCACAATTAGGATCTGGGGGCACGACGGTGCCCCCGTCAAGTCGAGCAAAAAAGCGGCACGGCCGTACTATCTTTTTCTCGAAGCAGTTCAGTTCAGGCCATTCTCGCAGCAGGCATTGTATAAACACGGTATATTTCAAATTTCATTCAATTTGAATTCTTCTTGGTATTACTTGTTATTACGTGTTGTTATTATTCTTGTTCTTACGTTATGTGTTTCTTTTTTGTTTTAGTAATGCCTTACACTTACGTTTATAGTGCCCGTGAATACGGCAATATATTGATGTGTCTTGGAGAAGCTTGCGAGAATGCTTCGCGTGCATTACGAATTTACCGAGAGAAATGCCCGACCGCTCGACACCCAGCTGAATCTCGTCTGAAAACATCAGCATTTCAGGGAGTGTTGGAAAATCGGCCCATTGCTCTGGTACCGGCAGGACGTGGAAGTTAAGCGGCTATTCACTCCGAGGAGCGTATTTTAGATGTCGTTCGCCGGTATCCGAACCTAGGTACACGAAGTATCGCTAAATTGTTAAGACGTCGGGATGGAACAAGTGTGTCATACAGTGCAATTCACAAGGTGTTAAGGCGTAACCGAATGCGCCCATGCAAAGTGCACAAAGTGCAATCTTTGGTTCCCGGTGATCACGACCGCCGACGAATTTTTTGCCGTTGGTTATTAGACCAGCAACAACGTGTCCCTGGTTCCATTGAGCACGTTATCTGGACGGACGAGTCGACATTTACTAGAAACGGCCTGTGAAAACGAAGAAATACACAGGTGTATTCAGAGGTTAAACCGCACGCTGTTCGACAAACCGGGCACCAAACCCGATGGTCGGTTAACGCATGGGCAGGTTTATTTAAGGATCACATACTGGGACCAGTGTTTCTGCCACAGCGGCTTAACGGACAGCGATACCTAAACTTTATAAATGAATTGTTGGTCAACATTTTAGACGACCTATTGTTGGCTGAATATCGCCGCATATGGTTCCAGCATGATGGTGCAACTCCACATGTCGTGAGGTTCGTCCGTGAGAGCCTCACCAAGTTATTTGATGATCGCTGAATTGGCAGACTAGGACCACATGCTTGGCCACATCGCTCACCAGATCTAACCCCGTTAGACTTCTTTCTGTGTAAGAAAGTAAAAAAATATGTGAAAGAAAGGGTTTAATCGTGAGTGTGATAGTGCTGACGAAATGCGCCAAAGGATTATGGATGTTTTCGACAAACTACGTACGGACTGTGTCGAAGACCACACGATGATATCCCGCCTGCATGAGGAGACGTAACACCGAGCCCAAATCTGCCTCGAAATTAATGGAGCACAATTTGAGCCGCATCTCATAAGGTCACTGAGGATTTAGAGCGATAAACTGTTTCGTACCTAATTTTTTTAAAATATCTTAGTACTGAACTGATCTGAATAGGTACATAACTGAATACATCAGAATAATAAACATACGTACACGATGGATAAAAAAGCATAACTCAATCGTTGTTAAAATTTCATTTTTTCACTAGGGGGAATCGAACCAGGTATTTGGTTTATTTAATCTGTGAATTCGAATTAAAGTGGCTAGGTGGAGACTAGCACAGTGGCAAAATGGTTGGTTAAGTAGATAAGTTAGGTATTTAGACAAGTGTTGTAAATAATTAGGTATTGCAGTATTGCTGTATTTGTAGTATTGCCCGCAGCTAGCGATCGTACGATCGCAAGCAGCGGGCCGCATGGATTCGGCCTCAATTCCGCGCGACAATAGGGTATATAGTAAGCCTATTATCAGCGGATTTCATTTAAGTTCCGAATTATCTTTTCATTTAGCTGTTACTAACATGATGGAGCGTGAATAAAACTAATAAAACGTTGTGAAAAGATGATCTTTTTTCCTCGGGATCAATTTTCTTCCTTTTTTATAGAAGAGGCGGCAAACGAGAATACGGCTCACCTGATGGTAAGAGACTACCACCGCCCATGAACAACCGCAACACCAGGGGAATTGCAGATGCGTTGCCGGCCTTTTAAAAAGTAGTAGGCTCTTTTCTTGAAGGTCCCTAAGTCGTATCGGTCCGGAAAAATCGATGATGGTAATCGATTCCACAAGGAAGTCTGCACACTATTCGATATGTCGACGCCGAGTATTCCGATGCTAGCTGAGGCAGCAAGGGGAGTGAGTCTTTCTGCCTATGATCAAAGGTATCGTTAGTACTATCGCCTGTCTGTGTTTTCGGGAGCGTTTCACAAACACCCGGTATAATTTGTTTTGCTGGTATCTAATGTTACAGTTTTTAAATATAGCTTGATTAGAATGACTGCTGTCATCAAAAGTGACGGCATAACTTTGTAGTAGCGTACAACGTAACGAGTGATTTGATTAATATTGGAGAAAGAAAAATCATTAATTTCTGGCGCGTGAACAATATTTTTCATTTAAACAGTTCTTCATTTAAAAACGTGCATAACACATTTCGGCTTTACAATTAAACCAGTTAGTATTAATTCACTCTCGCAAAAATAAGCCCAATAATTTACTACCATCTTAGAAGGTTTCCCCAAGTTGTAAAAATTTTAGAGATGGGACAAGTTGACAAACGTGAATTTATTAAATTAAAATAAATTTATTTTAATTATTGTTTCAGAAAAATGTTTCCTTTCAAGTAGAAGAGTACCTTTAACCAACGAGCGTGTATTCGTAAGTATATTATCAATGTGGAGGAAGCGAGAGAGGTGTGTCAGAATCGTGTCAAATGGAAGTCCATAGTCTCTGCCTACCCTTCTGGGTGACAGGCGTGAGTATTTATGTATATGTTTCCTTTAAAAAAAAATCATGCGTTTGTTTCTTTTAATATTGGTGACAATGAGTACATTGAGCCGCCATTTTGTTTATTGGAGCGTCAGTAATTACGAGTGTTTGTTGTTTTGAGTTTTTGTTGTTTTTATTTTGTTATTGTTTTTTGTTTTATTATTTTTATTATTGCCTTTTTGTTGTTAAAATGCCAAAAAGAACTAGAAAATCTGTTTTAAGAAGCGAATCTCGCGAATGTGTGATTCGTTTGCGTGACTATTTTGAACGTGAATACCAAAATGGCGGACCGCTGTTGCCAGTGTCACAAGTGTGTGTCAGTGTTACTGAGGCTCTTGGAATTAGAAGAGCTACTGTGACTAGAATCAGCAAAGAAAAATTTGGAGATACATCAACGGAGGAGAATTAGTTATCTACTCCAAATAAAAATAGAAAGAAACGTTGCGCTGTAACTGACATAGACGATTTTGACGCCGATTTGACGATTCGTAATCACGTCCACGCATACCACACACGTAACAAGCTGCCAACATTAACAAATTCAGCAGTTTCTCTGAAAGATGCAAATTTGTTCAGTGGGAGCCTATCATCTTGCATTACATTGCTCTTGCACGCATTGATTTTGTATGAAATGTGATAGATATTGATAATTGGGAGAAAGCGGTGTTCCTGGATGAAACATAGCAGATTGGCTTGGCTACCAAGGTACCTGAGGGCAAATGTCAAAGGTTAATAATTTGCCATGCTGGTACCTCTTCTAAATTTGTACCAAATTGTTTACTGGCATTCAAGTCTTTCAAGACGACGGAGTATCACGAAGAGATGAATTTTGAAAAATTCGAAGAATAATTTATAAATCTTCTAAATAATTTAGATGAACCTCATGTGATACTAATGGACAATGCAACTATCGGCTATCATTCAGTTCAAAAAAAAATAAACCTCCGATGGCTAATAACTCGAAGAATGAAATAATTTCGTGGTGGCAAGCCAATGGAGTACAAGCCGACGGTACTATGTTGATAAAAGAACTTTAGCGTTATGTGAAAATACACAAGCCCCAAACGCCAATAGAAAATGAAATATCAAAGAGATGGCAAAAGAAAATGAACATACCGCTATCCGCCTGCCACCGTATTATTGTCAGTATAACGCAATAGAATTAATTTGGGTGCAAGTTAAAGGTATTTGTTTATGCCTAAATTTGGTCATGTTGAACGCCATCCAATTGCGTTCGAGCTGTCGCGTCATCCGATAGTATGTAGGTGAAAAAACGCCGCCAGGTCGGGCGGCGGTGTGCAACTTGGGTGGCTCGACGCGTGGGCGAAGGGAGTTGCCCACTGGCCGCGATGCGGGGAACCCGCGTAGCTCGTTATCGCGGCCGAAGTTCACGTGATCGTTGTAGGGTCCAGATAGTTAGATTAAGTGCGTGTTACTTCGTTACGTGGATATGTGAATTTTGCAATATTTAACTTGTTCGGGGATGCGGAATTGTGCACGCGCGCGTCAAGTAGATATACGGTCTAGGATTCGAACCGCGCATTCCTTGTTCGAGAGCTTCTCCCGGTTGATTGTCAGGAAATCATTATAATTGTGTCGTTGCGTTAAGTGCCCCCTTTTGTGTGTTGGTTGGCTTGTTAGTTTACGTGTCAAACAGGCGTATTTTGAATTCTTTTCACGACGTGGTGTTTTGGTGTCGAATGAAGGAACTTAGTTGTGTTTAACGCTGAACCGTATGACTCATAAAGAGATCGCTTTAATTCCCGATTTATAATTTGGTGATAAGTGAATCCGGGACATTGAATCTCGAATTTTGAACTACTGTCCTTACTGTGTCGGGTATCACGTGTTGGATTCTACGAATAATGTGGAATTAGGCGAGTTTAAATTAGTTAAATGTACAATGAAGGTAATAGACTGAAACAGTGACAATGAATAAAGAAATGGTCCAGCGGTGGAGCCTGCTGTAGCGATGCAGCATTGTGGGGCATCCTTGAACTCGGCCGCTGCTGGTCGCCTAAGTTGGTCAAGGTCTTAGACATTTACACACCACTGAGCACTACTTGCCATTCACCTTACACCCACTCACGGCCTGACCGAGCCTTGGTGCGAAGTTAGCTTCTGATACTGGTACGTACTATGTGTTTCTAGCATTCTCTCATATAGTTTATTATGATAGGACATTTCCATATAGGCATTCGGGCTCGAACCCGCGGCTGCCCGTTGAATCTTACGCTCATGGGCCCCGGGAGATTTGACATTTGCAGAGGCAGCTGTAGGACGTAACACTATTTAATATTTAAATGATGTTGATTAATTAGTGCATACCTTATAAATTGTAAGTGGTGTGAGTGCTCTATGCCGGATGTGCTATTCTCACAGTGCTCGGTTCGCAGAGCACTCCTCTCCCTTGACATCCACAAGTCGAGTGGGCCTGACGGAATCCCCCCAATTGTGCTGAGGACGTGTGCTCCGGAGTTGGCACCGGTTCTAACGCGTCTTTTCCGGTACTCCTACTCCCATGGCGTTGTCCCGAACTCATGGAAGACAGCTTTTGTCCACCCGATCCCTAAAAAAGGCGACCGCTCAGACCCGTCCAACTATAGGCCTATCGCGATCACCTCCTTGTTCTCCAAAATAATGGAATCCATTATTAACTGCCAGCTCATCCGGTACCTTGAGGATCACCAGCTGATCAGTGACCGCCAATACGGTTTTCGTCGGGGTCGATCAGGTGGTGATCTTCTAGTCTACCTGACCCATAGATGGGCGGAGGCAGTAGAGTCCAAGGGGGAGGCGTTGGCCGTTAGTCTGGACATTGCGAAGGCCTTCGATCGGGTTTGGCACAAAGCGCTTCTTTCGAAGCTCCCTTCCTATGGGCTTCCCGAGAAATTGTGCAATTGGATCACCAGCTTCCTTGCAGATCGGAGCATCAAGGTCGTTGTAGACGGTGCATGTTCTGACTACAAGCCTATTAACGCTGGTGTTCCACAAGGCTGTGTGCTATCACCAACGCTGTTTCTTCTGCATATCAATGATATGTTGCTAACTGGTAACATTCATTGCTATGCGGATGACAGCACTGGTGATGCTCTATACACCGGCCGGGCCAATATTTCTCGGGAAAACGTCGCCGAGTACCGGAACAAACTTGTGTCTGAAGTCGAGTCTTTGCTGGACAAAGTCTCGGATTGGGGGCGACTAAATCTAGTCCAGTTTAATCCTCAGAAGACACAAGTTTGCGCGTTTACCGCTAAAAAGAACCCCTTTGTCGTATCTCCTCAGTTTCAAGGCACTCCCCTTCTTGCCTCAGCCAGTATCGGTATCCTTGGAGTCGACATATCGAGTGACGTGCAGTTTCGTGGTCACTTGGAAGAGAAGGCCAAATTGGCCTCTAAAAAGCTTGGCGTGCTCAGCAGAGCGGGACAGTATTTCATGCCGGCACACCGCCTGCAACTTTACAAGGCGCAGGTTCGGCCTCACATGGAATACTGTTCCCATCTCTGGGCAGTGGCTCCCCAGTGCCAGATGAGATGTTGCATCTCTTTGCATTTTCTTTCGCATCTACCATGGGGAGTGCTCTGAGGAATTGTTCGGATTAATCCCAGCCGCCAAATTTCATGAACGCACATCGCGGCAGAACTCCCGATACCATCCACACCATCTGGATGATTGGCGGTCCACCACTGTGCGATTTAGAAGATGTTTTCTTCCTCGCATGACTTCCTTGTGGAATCGATTACCATCAGCGATTTTTCCGGACCGATACGACTTAGGGACCTTCAAGAAAAGAGCCTACTCCTTTTTAAAAGACCGGCAACGCATCTGCAATTCCCCTGGTGTTGCGGTTGTTCATGGGCGGCGGTAGTCACTTACCATCAGGTGAGCCGCATGCTCGTTTGCCCCCTCTCCTATAAAAAAAAAAAAATTGTTTTCGTTTTAGGTCATACAGCAAGACACAACACCACCACACCGTTCACGGCAAATAAAATGTGAAATTTGCTGAACAATGCATGTGAACATGCAACACCAAATTATTGAAAGAAGGTGGTCGATAAAACGCGAAGAATTATCACAAAACATTGACAACGTGATGTCCGCTTTGATTATTTGCGTAATCAGGAATTAATAATTAATCTCGAAGATTGTTCCAGAGACTCTGATTCTGATGATGAAGATTGACTTAGTATGTACACCTTTGTGTCAATAAATTTATTATTGCTATTTTTTTATTTATTTTTTTATATTTAAATACTTGGTTAAAATAAGTATTGTGTGCATATTTTTTATTATTATTTAGGAATACTTTATCGATATATCGATTTAATGTTCGCAGCACCTACCCACATCAGAATGACAGCTGTTATTCTAATCAAGCTATATTTAAAGAACTATAGTAAGTTCAGACTTAGCCATTGCGAAATCACAGCGAAACCACGCTCTGTATTGATCTTTAAATCGTTCAAAGAGTCATCTGTAAACACAATGGCAGTATCGTCAGCATATGAGAATATGCTAGCATGTGATATCTTTATGCTGCAGAGTTCTATTATGTATATTAGAAACAGGCTGGGCCCCAAGACGCTTCTCTGCGGTACACTATAAATTACACTACTTTATTTACTTACATGTGAACCTATTTTTACCAGTCATGTAACTTTTAATCAAGTCAAGGGACACACCTCTAATCCCACAATTTTCTAACTTCTGCAACAGAATGGGGGTAGACACGGTGTCAATTGCCTTTTTAAGGTCAATAAACAACGCGAGGTTTAACTTGAAGCGACGACTTTTTATCAAGATTATCAAGAACTACAGGCTTCTACAGCGTCTTCAGTCGATTTTCCTGTTTGAATGCCAAATTATGACTGGATAATATGATAAACTTATTGAGGAAACTTATAAGCCTCTTGTTCATAAGCTTTTCTATAACTCTTGAGATTGCCAGCAACACTGAAATTGATATGTAGTTGTTGATATACTTCCCATCTCCACTCCTAGCGCTGAAAGAAACGTGGAGGGGATAGCTGCGCATGGGTACTGTCGCCCACGTATTGAATTGCACAAATGCGACTGGAGAGCCAATGAGCGCGTGTGAACGATACGCAGAACCAAACAGCGCGTGTGAACGATACGCGCTCCCGCCCCGCAACCCGCTTAGTACCCCATGATACCCTATTTTCGACTTATGCGCAATAATGGTCACCGCTAGACTTTCATGCCGCTATTTATATAAACTGTTGTTACTAGGGACTCCTTGAGCAAAGACGGAAAGATACTTTTGAGAAAACAAAGATTGACTAGTGCAATGATTGATAGATGATTGACTACTATAATTATCTTAAATATAAACAACGTCACGTTAATAGAAGTCGGGGCGGGTTGCTACTTTTAAAATATAAATTCCGATTACTAACTGTTTCAAATAATCGGTTTGGAAATTCGGTAAATAGATACATCACTATTCACTAATGACAGTTGACACATTAATTGACATACAAACTCAAATATTTTGTTAAAATTCGTACATATTAATTCTATTTATTTTTTAATTAAAATATAATTAGTTACGATCCTCTTAAATAACAAATGGAACTCGATTTAATGAAATTGCCTAAGTCAGCTCGTCTTATGTTTTATTTTATTAAGGGATAAATATTTTAAGAAAATAATTATGGAGACTACTACTAATAAACATCGTACGCCGAGGTAAACATAATGCTTTCTAAGCCCGTAGATTTGATTTTAATTAATGTAAAATACAGTATATCATAACTTGATCACAAATTCCACTATATAATTGGTTTTTTTTATTACTCATTGTTTTTGGTTAGACTAATCAATGATTATCTGAATGATTATAATTAATGGAAACTATAAGTAATGACTAGTTAAATGATAAATCAGTGCGCTTTACCATGTTTGGCACTTCCCCGATACCATCAGGTGCGTTAATAGTCAGGCACTGGTTTAAAAATGGGTTGTTGATTTCAAATTAGACAATAAGTTTATGCCACCTTTTATATTTTCAGCCGATGCAGAGAGTGGGAACGTCAAAGACGTAATAGGTTTAATGAAGCTATCACAAAATTGGGAGAAGTGGTTAAGGAAATGTTAAAAAATGACACCAAATCTGAGTCATCTGATAGTGTACAGTTTCCTAAAATAGAAATAGTACAAAAAGCAATTTTATGCTTAACAAACTGTGCTCAAGAAAAAACGCAACTAAGTAAGCATTCCTTTAAATGGTTTTGGGATAAGAGCTATGGTAATATGACTTTATCTAATTACAATTGAACACAGTTTTCTTAATATTTTTAATCCTGTGACTACCAAACTTTTAAACAATAACCATATGCTCTATTCCAGCGACTTTCACATACAAAATAATATGACATTGTGAGCTTTTCACTAAAGGTAACCCTTGGACTTTTAAGTTAAGACTTGGAGGTTAAACAATATTTACCTATTACTATATTTTCTTAATAATGTAAATATAGTCTGTATAAGTGGTGACACATGGTTCATAGCGATGGTTTTCAAGCTATTGTTAGTTTTATGTAATGATTGTTAACAATAACATAATATAATAAGAAATCTGAGTAAACAAATAAATTACCATAATATGAGGACAAACCTTCATTTGACTATTGAAGGCTGATGATAAGATAAATGACACAAATATTCACAATCAGCATTCAAGAGGTTAATATTTCCATATATAAAACTAGACTTGTAACTAATAGTATATTCGGCCACATGCCGAATACTGAATATTCTACAGACTTCCAGGCCGAATAGCTGAATATTAGGCAAAGTATTCGGCTGGGAAGGAAGTAGTGTTTATTTTTCAGAGCGTCTATTCTCTGAAGCTGGGATTGTCTACGAGAAGAAATGGAGTAAACTACTGCCTGAAAATGAAGGAAAATTTGTCTCTGTCCTGATAGTTATTTTATAATTTTTATAATATGGAAGTTGATTATGTACCTCTGACTACTTTAATGATTACAAGAAAAGAAATTAGTTATTAAATAAATAAATACTTATTTTTCTTTTTACCAAATATCTGACTACAATAAAACCTCTTACTTAAGTACTTATTTGTTATTCGGCCGAATAGTACCTATAATACCGAAGACCGAAGGATTAGGTCATATACCGAATAATAGCCGAATATTTGTTGCAAATCTAGATAAACCCTTTTATTTAAATAAAATTGTTGCAAATAAACATTTTTATAAATTTCAGAGGGTGAAATTTTAGCGCTACAAGTAAAACTTGAGGCTGAAAAAAATGTAAAACCTGATAAAAAAGATGCAAGTATTCAAGTATCTGCTGTAGTCTGCAGGAAAAATAAAAGTTAGTTCTTATTTTTATATCTTTAGTTTAATTATTACAACATATACTATATATCATACTATATACCATATTAGTACCGAAATATAAAATACATGAATTTGTATACCAAATGGCAAAGTACATGACGGCATGACGGCGGTGTCGTTGTACACTGGCACAGAAAAACTTGTAAACAACACATGCACCGATCACGCCACGCAGCGCCTCTCTTGTACTGGAACCTTTACTGGAGACCCTTTTTACTGGTAAAGAGGCATTCTATCTTAGTTGTCACAGGTGACAATGCATCTGCACTTTGATTCGCAAACGAGGATAAATGTAGATGTCTATGGGCCACAGCAACCGCTTACCATCAGGTGAACTGTGTGCATGTTTGTCACCCTATCCTATAAAAAAACAACTCGATTTCCCCCACTGCCCCACTACTCAACTTGTTTTGCAACGAGTATAAAACGACCGCGCAGCGAGTGGGCATTCTTGGCTCTGGCGTGACTCGGTGCACTGGTTATACCAAGCTAGCTTACCCTGGGCGCTCATGGATAATTAATTTGAAATTAATTATTATCATAAATTATAAAAGTGCCCTGGTGCAATTTATAATTAATAAAACTAAATCTTATCTTGTATCCCTGACTTCTAATTCAGCATGGCCGACATCTTTCTCCTACATCAGAAGTGGGATCGGATCCACTGCCACTTCATAATGTCTTGGCTACAGTACTTAAAGTAAGAAAAAATGGTTCTTACTATCATTGCAGGGCTTTTGCCTGTCCAGTGATATGGCTATAGGGAATAATTAATCCGGACTAGCATAAACAGTACTTGAAAAGAAAGAGAAAATAGAAAAAAGAATGATTCTATTTAAAAAAAATAGTTTTGAAGGGCATTTTACCAGACCAAAACTGATTAGTGTTGCAGGGTTCAAAGGAACCAGTCCAATACTAATTGCCTAAAGGGTTGATGTAGACCAGACCAGAACATATCGCTGAATGTGTAAAAATTTATGGGTTTGTTAGGATAATTGAATGATGCTCATAGCTTCTGAACCATAATGATTCTGTCACTGCGTACGAAGACGTCCGCGTGTTATTATGGCCGTGACGGTATGACGGCATGACGGTGGTAGTACACCAGCACAGCAAAACTTGTAAACAACACATGCACTGATCACGCCACCCAGCGTGCCACTCGATTTCCCCCACTGCACCACTACTCGACTTGTTTTGCAACGGGTATAAAACGACCGCGCAGCGATGGATCGGACAGTCTTGTCTCTGGCGTGACTCTGTGCACTGGTTGTACTAAACTAGCTATTCATAGATGCTCATGGATAATTAATTTGAAATTAATTATTATTATTTATTATAAAAGTGCCCTGGTGCAATTTATAAATATAAAACTAAATATTATCTTGTAATTCCTGACTTCTTATTCAGCATGACCAATCCCTTCTCCTACATACACATAATAAAATAAAGACCTGCATGGATGATGAAAATGTTATTCATATTATGTTATTCATACCGTTAGTATCAGAAACTTAAGAGGAATCTCATTTACATATGAAATCTTCCAACTATTTGCAAATTCTAACTATTGGCAGATTGATTAGTGATTGCAGTACTTGCACTTGCACCTTATACGCAATTCCTATCCATCTTACATTTTGAGATAGTGATTCTGTCTGCTATAATATATATTATATCATGGGCCATATAACATGTTCTAATTCAACATTTTTTAATAATTTCAGATGGCAAATATGTAAGGTTAATGATGTTACAGAAATCTAAAAAAAATGTGTTAAAAGAGAAACCACCAGTAACCATAGACGACACTGCAAGCCCAAAACCTAAGAATAAATCTTCACAAGAGAATGCCACATCCAACAAATCTATACAAAAATTACCAAAATTATTACCATTGCCTAATATCAATACTAAAAAAGGTAGGTAAAAAATGTAGTAATAAATTAAACAATCACCACTTAGAGCTATTCTGATTAAAAATCTATCTAGGTAGGTAGTTAGTAGTTTTATCACAGAAATGCAATGTTGTGGGTCACAAATAATCTAACTCTGTGCACAAACTACATCAGCACATAAGTGAAATATGAATGTTTCTTATTAGTATTATCATAAAGAATATTGGGGTGGTTTGTGCCAATGCATTATTCAGTGATAGTTTACAGGTAGCAAATTATTTGTATTACATATTAAAAGTTTCTAAGCCTTCAAGTTAATTATTTTAAGAGTAGTACATACATTTTAAACCTCATATGTAGTTTTACAACTATAGAAATATATTATGAATATTGTGGTAAATTAAATGTTACATGGTTTAGTTTTCTTTAAGCGTACTTTGTAATTTTGTATTTGATAAATAATTTGGAGGCAAGTATGGATCATGGAGGATCTGTGCAATGATCGGCTTAGTCTCTAGATTTGCTTCAGTAGATAATTAAATATTCGTAGGGTTAGTAACAAACACGTGTTGTTTGACGTAATGAAGTATTAAACTACAAATGAAAAAAGAGGCAAAACTCATGTCTGTATTTAAAAACGTAAGAAGCTATTCTTTAATTCAATATCATAGCAAATGTTAAATAGGTATCTACTAAAATGGTAAAGATGCAAATTTCGAACAATTTTTTAGTTTGGTTTAAATAATTTGTAAATATGTTTCCAGAGTGAATATTATTCACTGTTGGATTGAATAATATTTCGCTGTGGCTGAATGTAAATAAAATGATTCTATTTTAACTGCCTTCATATTAGAAGGATTTATTTTAATTAACTTGATCACTGTGGTAGTTAACAGATTTAGCTGATTTTTTTATTTACAAAGTGTGGTCTCACCATATATAACAAAATCCTATGATAATTAATGGAACACTAGGGAGGAAAATGTCAACCTCACCTATACATGGTGCACCTGCTAATCTATGAGTCTTGTATTAACAGCTGACAGCAAAAAACTCCATCCATCAACGCTGAACTCGAATATCTCTTAGACTGGTCATGAGAAGCAGCATTACAACTGCAAGGGAATCTGCTGTGTGCTTACAAACTTGCCTGCCTAATGTATAAGCCAATCTTCTTTGAAATGCTTGCCAGCTGGTGCATTCTTGAAAAACACCTTTGTTCAGCAATCCATTTAGGCTGTTGATGTAGTTTGTGATGATAATGGATTACTTCAGTCAGGATTGAAATATGAAGGAAGATTAATTTAAAATTATTTTCCTACATATTTCATTGTATTTCTATTCACCACTTTGCGACCTCTTACATTATTAATTTACATGTAACTACAATGAGTTATCACAAAAACTTTTCGGTCAAACAGTAAACCTTCTATTAAATCTATTTGCTGACTTTATAGTAATAACTTTATCTGTATTAAGTTAATGCTACATTAACATTTTTGTTCATTTCCAAAAATGCTTTTTAATAATAAATTAATATTTAATCAACAATAAATAATATATTGTAGTTTATTTGCCTTTCAGGTATAGAAAATACTATTGTAATGCTCTCAGGTGCTCCATACATATTACCGCAGAGACCTTTATTATTCCCAGCAGTACCTCCTGCAATAGTATTATTAGATCCAAATATACAAACAATAAATAAATCAACAACTGGTCCTGTTGTAAACAGAAACATGGGAGATATGACAAAAACCACAATGGTTAATATTTTGCCTATATCGGCATATTCACGACCTTTATCTGCTACCAGGCCAAAGAAGAATAACTCAAAATCCAAACCCCATGTTCAACGAAAAACTATTAAAAAAGTTACTAAACCGGTTGTTGAAGTTTCTGAAGAATCGCTTGTTAGTAGTAATAAAAAACAATCACCAGAAGACGAAAACAAGGACTGTAAAGCAGCTGATGTAAATAGTGAAACGTCTGATAAGGAAAAAAATAGTGGTTGCAATAATGCGTCAAATGAAAATAATAATAGCTTGACAGCTGATAGAAATACAAGTGATTCTTCTTCAAATGAAAATTCTAAAACAAAACCTCAGATTGATGAAGACATCATAAGCACTTTTCCACCAAAAACCTCTGACTCAAGTCCAGTTACTATATCTCTAACATCTACTATAATTCAAAAACCGAACGTAGTGCAAAATATGGAATTGAGAGAGATTGATGTAGAAAACACTTCAAAAGCTAATAAAATTTCTTCTGAGAAGGACTTATTGTTAGAAGAAAAAGATAAGGAAAACAAATTACCTAATATATTAGATACAGCATTATGCGATAATGTTGTGGACGGTGGTAATGCCCGACTGGAGTTAGCAGAAGAATTCTTAGCTGCTTCACCAACAGCAGCTTTCCTCATGTCATTCCCACTAGTAAGTGGAAACAGAGCCGACAGTCCTGCCGAAGAAAATCACAGCAATGTACATGTAAATTCGAAGGATCAATCAAACAATCAAAGGAGAAATGATATACCGGTACCACAACCACCATATTTTCCTAAACCAAATGATGCTAAAGTAAAATCAACGAAAAATAATCAAAACCTTCCTAATGTAACACACAAGCATACCGAACATCAAAGGTTTATAAACAGTGTCAATGTTTCTAAAGATATCGAACCTAAAGTGGTCAATCAGATTACGCTTACTAATTCATCCAGTGATAATCCATTTTTAAACTTGCCTATACCGACATTAATATCGACAAGTTGCACTCCTACTGATTCTACATTTTCACTAGATTTCGATTGTAATATAAGTAAAGCAAATCAATCAGTCAGCAGTATAAATGGCAACAATTTTTTCTATAAAAGTGATCCATTAAACACTGCAAAAAGTACTATTTACAGCACTAGCAATATTTCTTCGGGGCACGAATTCAACAGCATCGGTCTCTACCCTTGTGCTATGGAGAACTTTTCTACAAAAAACAAATCAGATTTTACTAACGTTGAAGAAAACCTTATGAAAATCGGACCGTCTAGACTAACTTATGACATCGATCTTGGTTGGTCGCATAAAGGTTTTGATTTTGTCGCCTGTACTACTTCTTCAAGTACGTTTAACAAAGATAATATTTTAACAACTGCTCCAACACAGTATTCTACGTCATATAATCCTTTCAATCCAGAGTTTCATGTACCACTAGTCTCCAGCTCAAGTAAAAAAGAAAATATTCCAAGCAAAGCAATCACGTCATTCCCTGAAGCTATAACAAGTTTTTATTCTCAACCAAGTAATTTATGGTCCGAAGATATGTCATTCTATTCAAGCAACAACTTTTCCAAGAATTTTACCCCTAAGCCTCAAAATTTTGCTCATATTGATCATGCTCAAACAAACATAAATCTTAAAGCTAATACAGTAAAACAAATATCAGATACTACAACAGACCACAATATTAAACCTATTGGTGAACCAACAATAATATCGGATAAATATACAAAAAAATCTTCAAATAAAATGCATATAAATTGGATGACGTCCGAAATAAGGCCTATGCAAAATAATTGCATTTCAAATCAAACAAACGTTAAAGAAAGTAACAAAACTTTGTACTCTCAAGTTAACCCTGCGCCAAAAAAACATGATCATACTGACGGTAATTATTTCCCAATCAATATGCACAATTTCCCAACACAAGTTACTCAAGAAGAATTTCAAGTATGGCCAACAGCCAGGCCTGCAGGTACTACAGAAATAAGTATAGAGCCTCCGCCAATCAACTTACCTACACTAGTTGGTGATTTAGCTCTTGGTCCTCATGATAAAAAGAAAAACGATGCAGTTAATAGAGTATTACCACAAAGTGATTTACAAAATTGTAATAACTTCTTTTCTGTAACGCAATTAATGAATCGTTCGTCAGATGTACAATCCCGTTATCAAGGCCCAAATATGGAAACTACAAAATCCAACTTGAACCCCCCAAAACAAAACATTTCGAACATAAACAGTGATTCTCATCGTAAACCACCACGCATAGAAACTCAATTAGCACAACCTTGTTATGCGTTTAATGAACCAAAGCCAATGAATTACGAAAGTATGGGGCAGCTATCGCAAACAAAACAAAAAAATAACAAGTCGGATAAAAGTTCTAAAAGTAATCAGAAAACTAGTTATTCAGCTGAGGCCTTAATAAGAGGTGCACCATGCAATCAAAAAACTCAGGATACTACTATCTCAAAATTTATGTTCCCATCACAAAAATTTAATGATTTCAATATGACTCAAGACAGTGGCGTGGCCCAAGTATCGCACTTTCCGCCATTGCTTGAATATCCTGATAATAGTTACACTGGACAACAATTTTCCGGAACAACTCTTTATAATTCTACAACAAATACTATATCGAATTCATTCTATTCAAATTTTATGCCTGGAAGTAGTAATTTAATGACTGGAAATTACGCAAGTGGACCGTTTCAAAGTGAGTATATCGACTATAACCAGCCAGCTGAATGTAATTATAGTAACTACAAATATGAAGATTTAAAAATGAAAGCTAACACAGCAATGCTTCTGAAAGATAAGCCGACTCCAATGCAATACAAAGGAACAAGAAGAGAAACATCAGCTAAACACAAATTAGAATGTTCTAAAAAAGATTCTAATAAGAAATGCAACAGTAAAAGAGCTAAATTAACTAACGATGTCGAGGAATGGAGCGAATCGGCTCATTTACTCTGGCAAAGTAAAACTACGACGAAAAGGCATCCAAATGTATCAGACGATTTATCTTTTCCCAATTACGTCAGTAACCAGATATCAGCCGGCAGTCAGTATCAGTCTGAATTCTTTAATACTCATTTAATGCCTTCCAATATGCAAAATGTAAGCCATAACATCGATCGCTCGCTCGCCAGCTTTCCGGCTACGTCTCGTGCAAACTTTAATCTGAGTACGATATTTCCAGAAATAACCATGGTGAGGATGTAATTAATTGTAACTGATATGACTTTTAAGTTATTTTCTATACCAACTATATAAATTATTGTATATTTATTTATAATTATATAAAAATTATTTGTTTCAGAAGGTGCAATGATAAAGAATATCTAAAATATTCAAATAACATACACAATAAACTGTAACGCTGTGATTATTTAATTATTAAAGTTTGGTAAATAGTGAATTTTAAACTATAAGTAATTTGATATTATATTTATTAAGATAATAATCAAAGTATTTTATTTACTTTACTTTTTGCGTTCCGCTGCAGTGTAGCGTTGTAAGCTAATAAAGTAATTATTTAACAAACAAATAATGTTAATTATAATAAATTACATAAAATCAAAGACATTTAAGTAGTATACAGGGTAATTTTTAATTTACTGAAGACCTTTTGGGAATATATTATTTATATCATAACAATAACATCTGTAAGAAAAAAAATATATTTCTTCAATTTTTATTTTCATACAAATATAAAAATATTTTAATTGGACCTTCTAAACGGTAATAGTCCTAGTTAGCAAAAGAAATCGCGTGGCGGGGTAGGGGTGGAGGGGTGTAGGAGGCGACGTTTGCTCATTTGAACTTGACCTAATTACCTGTGTCGTCAGTCGCCTTTGGTGCGCCCGCGATCTTTCTCCTTCGTTTCGTCTTCCTTTGTGAGATTAATATCGCGAACGTTACGTTGTTACGATGGCTTACCGATACTCAAATGTTGAGTATACCGAAATGATGCGAATTTTAGCAATTTGCAATGATAACGTTAGTGAAGCCTGCCGTGAATATTCAAGGCGATTTCCCAACTCACGTGCACCGAGCTACGCTACGATGCTAGGTACTACACAGCGATTGCGAGATTACGGGCAATTCCAGCCTGTATCAATCGATCGTGGTCGTCCACCCGCGGCGCGGAGCAGGAAGACATACTACAGTTTTTTGTCACAGTACTATGCATGGAGTGTCATACACAATGAAGGGATGTACCCTTTCCACCTGCATTGGGTTCATGAACTCAGCGATGCTGACAAACCAGCGCGAGTTACATTTTGTAACTGGTTACTAGCTGCTGAACGAGCTAACATTTTATGGACTGATGAAGCAACATTTGGCAGAATAGAACTATTTAATTCGCACACTGAGCACTTATGGTGCTATGAAAATCCACATGAACCAAGACCGCATAGCTTTCAACACTGGTTTAGTGTCAATGTGTAGGCAGGCGTTATTAATACAACGTTACTGGACCCGGTCTTCATAGAAAGATTAAACGGTGAAAGCTATCATAGTTTTCTCAACGACACGCTGCCAGAGTTGTTAGAGGACATACCACTTGCATCTCTACGCAATATGTATTACCAACATGATGGAGCGCCGGCGCACTATGCTCGCCAAGTTAAGGATCATTTAAACAGAGAATACCCTGGTCGCTGGATCGGTCGTGACGGGCCTTGTACATGCTTAAAGAAAAAATAATTTGGGCATTCGATCAAATCAAAATGAATCATCAAGTATTATCTCGTGGCGGTGAACAGTTAAGTTTTAGGTGTCACCTATGCATAGAATGTGGAGGTGATTATTTTGAACGCTATGTGCGCGATACTCATCGCCATCCGTGGACAAGTACCTAGGTAAGTCTAATTTTTAAATTTGTATTTTAATATTTTTATTGAACCATTATACCTTAATATATTTATTCAATTACTGTTAATTTGTATTTAATCATTATAATATTTTTTATTGTAATATTTGTAATTATTTTAACCTGCATCCATTTTTAAATACAACTTACATTAAATTAAAAAAATAGTTAATAATACTCATTTAATTTGGACGTGCTGCAAACATCGATCACCAAATCGATGGCTGCATACCGAAAAGGGCACGCGGCGCCTTTGATGACGATGACACATGTGTCGACGTCATAATATACCTTTGGCTTGGCCTTGGGCCGCCGCATGTGCGACGTTGAGGCGTTGCTACCAGCTGGATGCGACGTTGTCTCTTGGATGCAGGCAGCGTTGCTAGCAAATAGTATTTGTAAAAAAAAACTACCTAAATGTCTATTAAAGAATGTCTATTAATTCGTAAAGAAATTAATAAATGAATCAAATAGTTCATTAAATGGTTTTATGCAAAATGAAGAAGTATATCAAAAGTTAATGTAAAGTCATTTAAAGTGGCGCCCTGGTGCAATAGGCACAGTGATGAATGGTTTAGTAGGCACTGGCAACGCAATCTGCTGAGCGCGGGCGTCGACTGGCCCAGCGGTCATACTTACTTATTATAAATTTTAATATTTGTGATTTTTTTTTGAATCTCATTTGCTTATTTAATTATGTTTAATAATTTCAACACAATGTGTGATACTGATATCAAGTGTAAAATAAATAAGGCATTTTCTTTGATGATTTATTCTGACATTGTTTAGGTACTACAAAATACAGACTTAAAAGTAGTCAGACATGACAACAAAAACTTAATAGTAGTTTTTTCGTAAATGTATTATATTCTGTAAAGAGTGATCTCGCTAAAATTGTTTGTAATGATGTAACCAATATATTCCCAAAAGGTCTTAAGTAAATTAAAAATTACCCTGTATATTAAATCTCTTTGCATAAAATATTCTAAAATCTTTAATTTGTCAAATTTGGATATATTAAATACTTGTCTCTTCTCTAGTATCATACGACCCTAAGTTGTTATAATCTGTGTAATCCCTTGCAATCGTAAATTATGCAACACTAGTCTCTGGTCGTGGTTATTAAAGCTGACGAGAATGTCGTGTTATCTCTTCAAACAGCGGACGGACATTGTCCGAACACTTCTCATTTCCGATAGAATATTTTTTTTATTAATATAGATCACATATGTAATTCTTATTGAAAGTCATGTTTCACTTTACCACGAAAAAAAACCTCTGTCCTGGGAAGAACCACCAAGAACCCCAGCGGGACTTTTTTTAAAGTAAATTTTACATGAATAGTTGTACAAACTATTTATAAAATTCATTTTGGAAATTGGAAGCGACTACCTTATTCCCAGGGGTTATTATCAATCATGTATTCATTTATATTATAATAACTCTTTTTGTACAGTTTTTGTTTAATAAAATATTTAAACTTGGTAATAGAGAGAACTTGTATATTTTCTGAGACTTTGTTGTAATAGCGTATACATTACTTAATACATTGCCCAAAATTGCGACTCTGTGCAGTCGAGCAACTTTTTTTTGTATAGGATAGGGTGTCAAACGAGCACACAGTCCACCTGATGGTAAGTGGTTGCTGTGGCCCATAGACATCTACATCTATCCTCGCTTGCGAATCAAAATGCAGATGCGTTGTCACCTGTGAGGACTAAGATGGAATGCCTCTTTTCCAGTAAAAAGGGTCTCCGGTTCTCTACACTCACCATACGAAACACAGCAGTTTTAAGCTGCTATTTTACGCTGGTATTCTGTGAGAGCGTGGTCCTTCCCCAGTCGAGCCGACGCATTCGTGTTACTATACCACTAATATAGCTGCAGCATGGCTCTACCACGTTGAAAAGTGAGAGAGAGAGTCGAGAAACTGGTATCTCTAGCTTGTGTTTGTTCCCAGTATTTACAGAGTATATATATAACTTTTTTTACTAAAACTACCTTTGTTTTTGTGAACATACATTAAAATTTCGTAAATATAATAAGAGGCCAAAGTTAATATATTTATTTCTTTAAATTTTTCTCTAAGAGACTCACGGTTTTATGTTATAAATAGCTCTAATGACCCTTTTCTGTAAAACAAAAAAGTTTCTAAATCAGCTGCATTTCCCAATAGCAAAATCCCATAAGATATTATGCTATGGAAATAACTGAAATAAACTAATCTAGCTGTCTCTACACTAGTGAGACCTCTAATCTTTTTTACAGCAAAAACTGCAGAACTTAGTCTGCTTGCTAGTTTGGGTGCCATATGGGGCCCCAATGTAGCTTTGCGTCGAGAGTGATGCCAAGAAAAGCAGTGGATTCAAAAGGGCTCAATTCTTCTTCATTTAAAAAACACATTGGTATTCCGATTTTTAACATTCGATGTTGTAAATTTATTACATTTAGTTTTATTTCCGTTTAAATGTAGATTATTGGTGATAAACCAATGCACTAATTTTGAAATAGCATTATTCACTTCATCACATTTAAATGGTTGATGTTTAAGTTTAAAAATCAAGAAAGTATCATCAGCAAATAATACTATATCTTGATTATCCCCTACAAGGGAAGGTAAGTCATTAATATATGCCTGGAAGTAGGAATGGCCCGAGAATTTAGCCTTGAGGGACACCCATTAGTATAGGTGACCCGGCAGAACGTTTACCATTGATAATAACTTTCAGCGTTCTATTACTTAAATATGAAATAAGTTTAAACGCTGTGTTGTTGATACCATAGTTCTGTAGCTTCCTGATTAATGGCTCATGGTGAACACAATCGAAGGCATTGGCAAGGTCCTCAAAATCCTCTGAATTCTCCCATGCACAAAAAATATGTTTAATAGGTTCAACTACAGCGTCAATTGTCGTGCTACCCCTTGTAAAATCAAATTGATTTTTATGAAACATTTTATTAACCTTTTAAAAAAACTTAACATCTGTTCTAAAATGATTTTTTCAAAAATTCATCAGTAAAATACTTCTCAAAAACCATATCAACTTTTTGATCAGAGTGAGTAAAATTATTGTTAAATATTCAATTGAAAATCCGAGTTGCGCGGTTTGACCTTGCCCATTTCACTATTAATTATTCTCCACGTCATTTTAATTTTATTGGATGCAGTTTTAATTTTGTTGTGTAAATGTAAAACCTTAGCTGTGAAGTACACTTTTTTAAATATTTTAGAATATGTTTTTACATACTCTCTAAATATAACTCTACTATTATTTCTTTCATTATAAAGCTCGTATAACCTTCGCCTACTTTTATAAATTCCTACTGTCGCCCATTCATTAAATTATTTGCGACTGAAAAAAGTCAATCTTAGCTTGGGACTTTTTCTAAAGAATCTTCCTCTACCAGAGGACCTGTGCCTTCGCTCGATAAGCTACTAGGAAGAGGTGCCAGTCGCCATGCAGAGCATCGGCTCTTTACATAACGGGACCGCGGGTCCTACCACCTATGCCAGTCAACTACATTTAAGGATAGTACCTCCTTTATCTACCTCCTGAACCATCAGTGAAATATAAGGCCACACTTTAAGACATGCCGTGTAATGGCGGTTAAGAATATCCACTACCCCATATCTGCCCGTGGGTGTCGTAAAAGGCGACAAAGGGAAACAGGCAGGAGATGGCAGCATCTTCCTGATAACAGCAAAATTAGAACAAAAAACTGCGGTTGCCAACCCGCTCGCCAAGCGTGGCAACTATGGCAATATACCCCCCATGAAAGTAACGAAGAGAGATGACTATAATAAACGGCCCCCAGTCGCCGGCAGCCCCGCTATTCCTGGCTACGGTGGCGATCATGGTAACGGCGGGGCAGGGAGTGCTAAGAATCTCCGGTGGAGGTTCGGTTGCCACCTAATACGACTCGACCTGGCAACATACAACGCACGTACCCTGAGGACTGACGAGAAGATCGTGGAGCTGGAAGAAGAGATAGACAAGTTACGCTGGTATATTAAAGGATTATCCGAGGTCCGAAGAGAGGGGGAGGACACGGTAATCCTCGAATCCGGTAACTTGCTCTATCACCGGGAGGGCAACCATCTGTCCCAAGGAGGTGTCAGATTTATCGTCCACAAGTCTCTCGTTAACAACGTTGTAAAGATTGAGAGTGTGTCGGCGAGGGTTGCGTGCCTTATACTCAGAATCACCAAACGGTATTCGCTGAAGATCATACAGGTTTACGCACCAACCTCGACACACCCCGATGAAAAGGTGGAGGAAATGTATGAGGATATCTCTTGAGCCATGCATTCCTCCAAAACCCAATATACGGTGTTAATGGGAGATTTCAATGCAAAACTAGGCACAAGAGAGAACGGTGAGCTGAAAGTAGGGAAATTTGGAATAGGACAACGGAACCCAAGGGGCCAGCAGCTGGCCGACTTCATAAAGAAAGAGGGAATCTTTATGATGAACTCTTTCTTCCAGAAGCGGCCCCACAGGAAGTGGACCTGGTCGAGCCCCGACGGTTCGACAAAAATGAAGTTGACTTAATTATGACGACCAGACGACAACTGTTCAGTGATGTCTCCGTGATCGCGAGGGTGAAAACTGGTAGCGATCACCGAATGGTTAAAGGCACACTGAACTGAAACGTTAAGTTGGAGAGGTCTCGTCTAATGAAGTCAACGCTCCGTCCCCCTCGTGCTCTGTTCCAAAGTCCCGAAACCTTTCAGTTCGAGTTACAAAACCGTTTTCAGTGCCGAAGAAGACTGCAATGAAGTGGACGATATGAATGATAAGCTCGTGGAAACTGTCCACGCGGTCGGAGCTAAGTTCTGCAAGACCCGCCGCAGAAGAACACAAAAACTCTCCGATCACACTCTTAATCTCATGGCTGTTAGACGGGACAGATTTGACAACATACAGGCAACTGAACAGACAGATCTCCAATTGCATGCGGCGGGACTTACGCAATTTCAATACAGCTTGTATTGAAGAAGCGATCGAGCGGAACCAAGGCTCCAAAGTCTTTGCACGAGATCTGTCTGCCAGAAAGAGCTAACTGTCAAAGCTGAAGACCGAATGTGGCAGCATCGTTTCCGGGACACCTTAGATTTTGAGTGACATTGCGAAGTTCTATGGGCAACTGTACACATCATCGTTAAAGCCACACGCAAGTGTGAGTAACGATCCAAGGGCAAGTCTTATCCGACACTATTCCGATGATATTCCGGACATCAGTCTCAGAGATTAGAATGGCTCTCCAGCACCTTAAAAACGGAAAGTCCCTAGGCGAGGATGGAATTACAGCGGATCTTTTGAAAGCGGGTGGAAAACCGATACTTGAAGTCCTTCAGAAGCTCTTTAATTGCGTCCTCCATGGTGGTACTACTCCGGAGGCGTGGAGCAGAAGTGCGGTGGTCTTGTTCTTCAAGAAAGGCGATAACGCTCTCTTGAAGAACTACAGACCGATTTCCCTTCTGAGCCGCATCTACGTGCTGTTTTCGAGAGTCATTACAAATCGTCTCGCACGCAGACTTGACGACTTCCAGCCTCCTGAACAAGCTGTTTTTTTTTATAGGATAAGGGTGAAAACGAGCACACAGTGCACCTGATGGTAAGTGGTTGCTGCAACCCATAGACATCTACATCTATCCTCTATTACAAATCAAAATGCAGATGCGTTTTCACCCGTGAGGACTAGCATGGAATGCCGCATATCCAGTAAAAAGGGCCTCCGGCCACCTGCACTCACCAAGCGAAACGCAGAGGTAAACCTCTACTTCACGCTGGTATTCTGTGAGGTCGTGGTACCACCCCGGTTTGAGCCGGCCCATCCGTGCGACAGCAAAAGCTGCCGCCTGGCTCTACCACTGTTTCCGAAAAGACTTTAGTACCATGGACCACATACACACCCTTCGGCAAATTATACAGAAGACAGAGGAGTATAATCTGCCACTTTGCCTTGCGTATGTGGACTATGAGAAAGCCTTTGATTCCGTCGAAATTTGGGCGGTGCTGCAGTCCCTCAAGCGATGCCAAGTTGACTGTCGGTATATCGAAGTGCTGAAGTATTTGTACAGTAGGGCTACGATGGCTATCCGAGTACAGAACCAGAGTGCGAAACCTATCCAATTGCAGAGAGGTATAAGACAGGGTGTCGTAATGACGTTATATCCCTGAAACTCTTCACCGCAGCATTGGAATACGTTTTCAAGCTTCTGGACTGGAAAGGATACGGTATTAATATCAATGGCGAGTACATTACTCACCTTCGATTAGCTGACGATATAGTCCTTATGGCAGAATCGCAGGAGGACCTGAGCACTATGCTCAATGACCTCAATAGTGTTTCCCAACGGATAGGTATTAAGATGAACATGGACAAAACAAAGATCATGTTTAATGTCCATGTCACACCTATGCCGGTAGTTGTTGGGAGCACTAAGCTCGAATTTGTTGACGAGTATGTTTACCTGGGAAAAATAATCCGACTAGGTAAGTCCAACTTCGACCGAGAGGTCAATCGACGAATTCAACTCGGCTGGGCAGCGTTCGGGAAACTACGACACATCTTCTCGTTAGATATACCTCAAAACCTTAAGACGAAATTGTACAACCAGTGCGTGTTGCCAGTGAAGACGTGGTCCTTTACTGCTGGCCGTATGAGGAAGCTCAAGGTCGCTCTGCGAGCTATGGAGAGGGCTATGCTCGGGGTTTCTCTGCGTGATAAACTTAGAAATCAGGATATCCGCAGTAGAACGAGAGTAACCAACATAGCCCAACAGATTAGTAAGCTGAAATGGCAGTGGGCCGGCCATATAGCTCGAAGAATCGACAACCGATGGGAAAGAAAGGTTCTTGAGTGGCAGCCTCGTACCGGTAGGCGAAGCGTAGGGCAACTCTCCACGAGATGAAGTGACGATCTGGTAAGACATGCGGGAAGTCGATGGATGCAGGTGGCTCAGGACCGTGCTTTGTGGCATTCCTTGGGGGAGGCCTATTTTCAGCAGTGGACCTATAAAAGGCTGTAATGATGATGATGATGATGACTTTAAGGCAGTGACACGTAGACCCGAAACCGCGACCTAGGCATAACTATTTATAATTACTCTAAAGTAATAAAACTATTCTGTGTGTGACGCAACCTACCCTAAAACCTACCGTCACGGGAGGATATACATATTTAAAGTTCAAGCACAAATATTTCAATTAACAATTGGTGTTCCAGAATCCACTTTTGAAAAAGTGAATGCAGAGATAGTAGGCCAATACATACCCGATTATAGAATGGGTGTGTTTTCGAAACTCCGTAAACCAGCAACGGGTAATAAAGACATTAATGTTTACTACCAGAATGTTGTAGGACTTGAACAAAATTATCTACGTTTTGAATCATATACTCATACTTATATAATCATACGCATCAAACGTATTTGAATATTTTGGAGTCGGCGTACGATTTATTTGCAATTCCGGAATGAAGTCCTCACGGATCTATACTCGACGGTGAACTTATCCCGTCCGGTTTCAAAATACCAAGATGCGATAGAGTTGATGGCCGCAAACACGCAGGAGTATTTCAGATTATTTGTCGTCGCTGGAGTAGAGATGCGTTCCTGTTAGCATGTGGACACCACCTAAAATGGTATGTGCGACAGCGACGGTACGTCGTGATAAATTTGTTTTGTTTTTATGTTGTGTTGTTTACTTCCCACCGCGTCTTAGACCATTGAATGGTCTAAACACCGCGTAGTTTAACTAAGAGAATACATGCAATTATTTCTGATATCAGTAAATATTCGTTTTAAATTAAATAAACAGTGCTTGGTGACTAATATGCCTTCAGCGCCTTTGGAAACTCACAGTTATATGGAATATTGTAACGCCGTCTGTGGATTCCGCCGTGTAAATAATCATCATCACCATTACAGCCCTTCACAAGTCCACTGTTGAACATAGGCTTCCTCAAGGCATGCCACAAAGCATGGTCCTGAGCCACCTGCATCCATCGACTTCCTGCATGTTTTACTAGGTCGTCAGTTCATCTATTGGGGGGGGGTCGGCTTACACTTTTCCTACATGAATGAGGTTGTCGGTTCTTCGTGCTATATGAGTATGGCCGGCTCATTGCCACTTCAGCTTACTAATCCGTTGGGCTATGTCGGTTACTCTGGTTCTACTGCGGATATCCTTATTTCTATGTTTATCACAAAGAGAAACCCCAAGCACAGTCATCACCATAGCTCGCTGAGCGATCTTCAGCTTTATCATATGACTAGCAGTGAAGGACACCGTCTCGGATCCACAAGTCATCACTGGCAACACGCCCTGGTTGTACAGTCTTGTTTTCAAGTTTTGAGGAATACCTGCGAGAAAATGTGTCGTAATCTCTCGAACGCTGCCCAGCAGAGTTGAATCCGTGGATTGACCTCTCGGTCGAAGTTGGACTTACCTAGTCGAACTATTTGTCTCAGGTAAACATACCCGTCAACAACTTCGAGCTTAGTGCTCGCAGCAACTACCGGCATAGGTGTGACTTGGACATTACACATGATCTTTGTTATGCTAAAGTTCATCTTAAAACCTATTCGTTGGGATGCATTGAGCATAGTGCTTAAGTCCTCCAGCGATTCTGCCATAAGGAGTTTATCGTCGGCAAATCGAAGGTGAGTGATGTACTCGCCATTGATGTTAATACCGTATCCTTTCCAATCCAGTAGCTTTAAAACGTTTTCCAATGCAGTGGTGAAGAGTTTCAGGGATATAACATCACCCTGTCTTTCACCTCTCTGCAGTTTATAGGTTTCGTACTCTGGTTCTGTACTCTGATAGTAGAGAGTTTCATTTAAGAGAGCTTTGTCGCCTTTCTTGAAGAACAAGAGTACCGCACTTCTGCTACACGCCCCCGGAGTAGTCATGGAGGACGGAATTAAAGAACTTCTAAAGGACTTCAAGTACCGGTTTTCCACCCGCTTTCAGAAGCTCCGCTGTAATTCGATCCTCGCCTGGGGCCTTACTGTTTTTAAGGTGCTGGAGAGCCATTCTAAGCTCACTCAGACTGACGTCCGGGATATCATTGGAATAGTGTCGGATAAGACTTGCTCTTGGATCGTTACTCACACTTGCGTGTGGCTCCAACGATGACGTGTACAGCTGTCCATAGAACCTCTCAATCTCACTCAAAATCTCGTCCCGTGTGTCCCAAAAACGATGCTGCTCCACTCTTTCTGGCAAACAGATCTCTGGAAAAGATTTTGGAGCCCTGATTGCGCTCGATCGCTTCTGCAATACGAGCTGTAATAATAATGTCCTCCAGACCGAATTTCGGTCACGGCGGCCAGCCTCAACGAAGACTAGCCATCGGCACAGGACTGGATTATACTGCCCAAGTGTATGCGCAAGCACAGGTGCACTCTTTATTCCCTTGCTCTCATAGTCCCATGGGACGGTAAGCCGACACGACCGGAGAGAGATCAGGAGCAGGACCAACGGCTTTACGTGCTTTCCGAGGCACGGGGATGATACACCGCCAGCTTCCTGACTCCGGGCATCTACTGAGAATTGCTTGCAGAGAATTAATGGAATAACTCGATAACTGATTTTCTTGGCCCGACCCGGGATTCGAACCCGGGACCTCATGATCAGCAGTCGCACTACTACGACCACTAGACCAACGAGGCAGTATATAGTAGTAGTAATACGAGCTGTATTGAAGTTGTGTAAGTCCCGCCACATGCCGCCTTCAGTTGCCTGTATGCTGTTAAATCTGCTGAAGACTGTAGCTTCATTTCCCGTGAGATCAAGATTGTGATCGGATAATTTTTGTGTTCTTCTGTGACGGGTCTTACAGAACTTGACTCCGACTGCATGGACAATATCCACGAACTTGTTTTTCATATCATCCACTGTATTGCATTCTTCTAGGCACCGAAAACGGTTCTGTAACTGGACCTGAAAGTTTTCGAGACTTTGGATTAGAGCACGAGAGGGACGGAGCGTTAACTTCATTAGACGAGACCTCTCAACTTAACGCTGTGGTTCAGTGTGCCTCTAATCATTCGGCGATCGCTGCTAGTTTTCACCCACGCGATCACTGAGACATCACTGAACAGAAACAGTTGCCGTTTAGTCGTCATAATGAAGTCATCTCATTATTCGTCGAACCGTAGGGGCTCGACTAGGTCCACTTCCTGTGGGGCCGCTTCTGGAAGAAAGAGTTCATCATAAAGAGTCCCCTTGTCTCCATGAAGTCGGCCCTATTCCGAATTTTCGTGTTTTCAGAGTAATGGTGGGAAGGGAGCCGCACTTTCGTAATAAACGGAGATGGAATTTCAATTAAGCCAGTTTTCATATGTTATACTATTGCTTTCAACAAATTGATTTAGGTCATTTGTAATCCGTAATAGATTGTTATTCTTCTACAACCCGTAGGGTCAGGGCCGCGCCGACCCCCCACAGCGCCTGTGTGCGAAACCTATGAAGCGCCTCTTTTTTTCACGAATCTTCATGTTTCAACTTATGTTTTTTTTTATTATTTGTTAATTTTGACCGAAATAAGTTCTCCAGTTTTATATACTTAGATAATATTTTCCTAAATAGGTAAAACCAGTTTGTTTCCGCTTGCCAATTACTGCGAAAAATAAAACACGAATTTAATTTTTACATACTTTATTCATGATGTTATATCTAATTGTATACTTTATTAACAACAAAATAGCTGACTTTTATAATAATACTGATTTAACTATTACGTATACTATGTTTAAAAAAACAACAAGAGTCTAAAATATGTAAGAATATAAACATACTTAAATTATATTATTTCCACTTGTCTCGCTTTTCTGTTTGCGAAATCCTTAATAATCTCGTGTATGTTTATATGGTCTAATATGGCCTCCTCTATGGATATTGTTGCTAAAAATATTAATCTTTCCTGGCTCATTGCTGAGCGCAGGTAATTTTTTATAAGTTTTAACTTAGAAAAGGACCTTTCCGCGGTTGCTACGGTAACTGGCATAGTTAGCAAAATTCGTACTGCTATGGTGATGTTAGGGCAAACAGCTGTCAAATTGTTTAAATATATAAATTCGAGAATTTTCACCATATCATTATTTAATGTTTTGAAAAGAGACTGACACGACACAATTTCTTCACACAAATCATCGGCGTTAATTTCCAATATATCATTTGCAGAAAGTTTTTTCTGCAAACGATGACAGCTACTTCTTAATCGACTTTGATCTTGGTCATCACTTAGTTTGAATAAAAAATTAAACACGACATTTTGATTATTCAGTAAATTAAATCTTTCGTCTACGGAGGATAAAGCTTGATCCAATATATAAAAAAATACATTCATTTTAAAAGCGGTCTTCGGATCATTTATAGTATGGTCATCGTGTTCATAATCAAAACTCGTTGGAGTTTTACGACGTCTTAGGGGTCTGGATCTAGAAGTTTCAAATTCAGCCTCAACATCTAATTTTTCGGCAATTTTCATGGCATCATTTACAATTTCCTCAAAATTTGCGACGGTTCTAATTTTTATCATAAACTTCTTTAATTCCGTTAAAGCATCTAAAGCAACTTGCATATTCATATCGATGGACGGCAGAATTTTGCTCACAAATTTACTTTTATTAAAATCATATGCCAATCGTATTTAATGAACAAATGAATGAAAAGGAGCATATTTTTTCTGCTGGACATTTAGCGTCATATTTTGCCTTCTGATCATATGACATACCGTTTGATATTTCATATAAGGCATCATAAATTTCCGGTAAATTTGTAAACAGCGGTTTGATAGCATCTATTCTGCTTGATCAATAAAGGTCAGATTTATGACATATTTTTTAATATATCCCATCTTTTTTTTTTATAGGATAGGGGTGACAAACGAGCACACAGTCCACCTGATGGTAAGTGGTTGCTGCGGCCCATAGACATCTACATCTATCCTCTATTACAAACCAAAATGTAGATGCGTTGTCACCCGTGAGAACTAAGATGGAATGTCTCATTTCCAGTAAAAAGGGCCTCCGGCCACCTGCACTCACCAAGCGAAACGCAGAGGTAAACCTCTACTTCACGCTGGTTTTCTGTGAGGTCGTGGCACCACACCGCACCGGTTCGAGCCGGCCCATCCGTGCGACAGCAAAAGCTGCCGCGTGGCTCTACCACTGTTAAAGTCTTTTGGTAGAAGACGAAAAATATTTATATAATTCTTGCACAGTACTAAAAATCCAGTCGTATGATGATTGAGATTGGCAGCGTCGTTTACTATTAAATTTAAACTATGGCTAGCGCACGGTACATAAAAAGCGCGGGGATTTAGGTCCAGCAATCTTTTTTGAAGACCATTATTCTTACCGCGCATATTTGATCCATTATCATAGCCCTGTCCCCTCAAGTTGTTTATGTTCAAATTATTTCGGCTGTCAAATTGTCAGGGGGGTCAAACTGCCGGGTCGTCGTCGATGGCTGCTCATCCGATCCTATGGCGACTAACGCCGGTGTTCCTCAGGGGTCCGTTCTCTCCGCAACTCTCTTCCTGCTGCATATTAATGATCTGCTTATGCCCGGTATCTATGGGTATGCAGACGATAGCACAGTTGTTGAGAGATACCAACCAAGTCCTCGGGCCAGTCGGGATCAAATCCAGTCCGAAAGAGAAGCTATGGTAGAGCGTGTGAATCTCACACTACAGGCAGTCTCCCATTGGGGCGATGCCAATCTTGTGAAGTTCAACGCCTCCAAAACACAAGCGTGTCTCTTGAAATATACCGACCGCCTTCAGTTGTTAGGGTTTGAAATATCCTCAAATTTGAACTTCGGGAGGTTCATTGAGTCCAAGGCCAAAGCAGCTGCAAGGAAGCTGGGAGTCCTTAGAAAGGTGCGGCGATACTTCACGCCGGGACAGCTGCTAACTTTATATAAAACGCAAGTCCGGTCGTGCATGGAGTATTGCTGCCATATATGGGCTGGTGCTGCAAAATGCCACCTAGCAGCTCTGGACTCAATGGAAATGCGTGCTAAGAGGCTTATTGGTAAAAACCAATCTTACCAGCCTCGAACACAGACGTAAAGTAGCCAGCCTTTCGGTTTTCTACAGGATGCATTTCGGAGAGTGTGCGCAGGAATTACATAATTTAATTCCCCCCTCTCCCTTCCACCATCGGACAACCAGACGGTCGGCCAGTCTCCACCTTTTCTTGTTGACTTACCACGCATTCGAACCAAACGGTTCGCTACGTCGTTCATCATGCGTACAGCAACGGAGTGGAATAAGTTGCCAACATCTGTCTTTCCATCCGATTACAGTGTGGGTGTCTTCAAGGCAAGAGTGAATAGGCTTTTGTTAAGTCAGTGCGCTTCACCAACTTAGGCTAAATCACCACTTACCATCAGGTGGGATCGTAGACAAGCGCTGGCTTAGTAGAATATATATATTATATTAATTTCGGCTAGTTTTTCTACTACAAATGGCGTTAATCCAGCACCAGTTGTATCGATAATTAGACAGAAAGCTAGGAAATACTCCCTTATTTCCAACTTTCTATTTTCTGTGTTAAAATAGACAAATCTTATTATAATACTAATTTGCTCTACGTGTGAAACACATCGTCTACAATCCAGTATTATTGAAAAAAATTTATTAATTTGACGTAAATTTAACATAAAATGTTGAATTACCTATTATTTTTAAATTCTAATTATTACACTTTTAAAATGAAAACGAAAGAACTAAAAAGTATTTGCGTTAGGATTTTTAAATAATTTTATAAATCTAGTTATTTAAAAGTTAGTTAGTGCGATGCTACTTGCGTAGAAACTCTGGCGGCCTCTCATCTCAGGGGTACCTCGTTTAGAGCTGGGGTGGCATCAGAGGCAGCTGAACCGAGTAAGTGGCGCAAATATGAGTGTCTGAGAGATGACTACATATTTGTGCTATTTGCTGTAGAGACTATCGGTCCGTGGGGTCCACGTGCGGTAAAGTACTCCATCCGCGGCTGGTCGTTGCTGCTGGTGATAAGAGGGCTGATTCTTTTCTTGCTCAAAGGCTAAGTATAGCCATTCAGCAAGGAAACGCAGCCAGCGTTCTTGGCACGACACCGCGGGGAGTAGGATTATATGATAATTAACTTTCTAGTTTTAGTTTTTTTATTATTATTATAGTTTTAATATTGTATATAAATGTTATATTTGTAGATATTCTTCTATTTGTTTGAAATTTGTCAATATGTCAATGTCAATGTAAGTCATAGACTTAGAATATATTGGCGTAAGTATATTCTAAGTCTATGTGTAAGTTATTTATATTATTTAATTTATTAGTTATGTACTAAAAGCAAAATATAGGCTTTTTTCATTTGATAATAGATGGCGCTGTTTTGATAATTAAAATGTAAATCGTCAGCGGAGTTTCAAATTGTTATGCAAAGGTTAAATCGAATTTTAACTTTATTTTCAAATATGATATTTATTTGACAAAAAAACACCCGTCATCCTGCCTATTAACTAATATAATCATATATAATAGAAAATTAACATCTAAAGGAAGAAAAGTACTTGACCTTCTTTTTTAAGTTCCATAATCGGACGAAAAGTAGCCTATAAGTTGCCCCGGTTTACTAACTATCTACATATAAAATTTTATGGAAATCGGTCCAGTAATTTTTGCGTGAATAGGTAATAAAGAGACAGCCAAACAGACAATAATTTTAAAAACAAATAATTTGGCTTGAGTAGGTACTCTTTATTTAGTCTCCTGGATTTGTTTTTTCAAGAATATATTAGAATTACAGACACGACTTTTCTACAGATTTATTATATGTATAGGTCATCGTGGCAATAGTATTTTTATCCGGTAGGGCTGTATAAAAAAAAAGAAATGGATAAGTATACATACATATATACATATATATGTATATATTAAATATATTAAATTAAATTAATAAAAATCCAACCAGACAGACGCCCTCGAAAAATCGACCAAATGACCGAAGGTTAGGAGGAAAGAGAAAGAAACCGGCGGATGATGCGGGCGGTATCAAGGAGCATCGCCTTCTGTATTTCAGTCCGGAGCGGTCAGTCGCGAAGTCTCAGTCGTCTTAGATGAACTGAAAGACTGACCAGGATTAGTCCGTTTGCAGAAACGACTACAGGCGGCAGACCATCCCACATGTCGGTCTATTAAAAAGGTTTTATTTACATGATAGTAACGTTAAAGGTACGGCCCACTCCTAAGCACAGTCCTCCTCTCAATTTTGAGAGGATTTTAGACCAAGGAAATGTCCGCTGTGCTACCCCAGCGTGTTGGGGGACTCCACAATTCTCCGATTTTTTTTTAAATTTACAGATATGCACGATTCCTCACGGTGTATTTTTTACTTTCGAGTACTTACGTGGTAAATCAGCACCTAAAACTGTACCTGGCGAGAACCTCTCGTCGAATATTTAGGTCGTCTATCATCACAATAATATTACTGTCAAGGTATCCCATATAGGAAGTGTAAGATTAAGTGAAAGGAAGGAAAAATTCGATGAGGTAGTTCGTGGCATCTTATGATGCTTAAATTAAGTAGAGTACATCTGCTTCATCATCATCGGCCCGTAAAAGTCAACTGTTTGACATGGTAGAGGCCTCTGCACTATAAATTATTTATATCTTCCAATGTTTTAAATAGCCTATAACGTGGCCCACAATCGTGCAAAGGTTTCTTTTTAATTTCCACAATTTCGTATATTTTGACGTCGCTTAACTGGTCCACATAAGCGAAATCGCGGGAAAGCTAATAAAAGAACAAACTTATTTTTGTATATTATCAATGCAATGTGCATTATAAACTGAAATAAGATTATATGAATTATGAGATATGAAGGATAGCGAACCCAATTATCACCCAATTACAGAGTAATTGGGTTCGCCATGTCTAAACACTTAAATTTTAAACTTTTTTCCTCATAAGCTATTGTCCGTGATTCAAATTTAGAACCTTGGTTTATCCGATGAACTAGCTGACTGGCCTTGAATATAACTCTGCTGCTATATCTATATAGATATAAATGCGACTTCGTGGAGGTTTTATTATTTGAACAAATGTTTGGATTTATAATTCAACACACCATGTGGAATATAAGTTAGGTACTGAAGGAATATTGGAGAGACAAAATACCCAAAGGAGCGGTCTTTTAAATAATAAATAATTATGAAATTATTAGAAACTAGTATTGCTACTGGTTGAAGTTCGTCATTTATTCATTAAAGCGCTTTTATGTAAAAAAAGGTATATTGCATATAAAATGAACACACACGTATGTTCATTTTAATTATAATCTGCCTTAACCGCATAATATACACATAGTTTTTTTTCTGCAGATCTATAACAAATTCAAATTATATAAGAGTAATTCCCCGATTTTTTTTAATAAATACTAAAAAAACGTACGACAATGTTCACGTAATTAAAGGTTAAAGACATAATTTAATATAAAGTATATCATAAAAAAACTAAGAGCACAAAACAGTTATTCGCATAGCTTAGTGTAGTCATAGATCACAGGGGATGTCCGTAGGGGTCTGATGGTAACCGACTGTAGGTAGAACTGCCTAGTGGATAGTAGTCGGCAAGCAGGAACACAGACGTGCAGCAAAAGCAACAGTAATAAAAATAATTTACCAAGGAGTGGCCTAGTGTGGACTACCTCAGCTGGTCGACTCTAATCTTTGTTTATACCAAATACGCGTCTCATAATAGGAACTCTATAAATACAAATGAACGAAACGGTAATGTTCATAACAAGAACATATTAGAGTTTTTTTTTTATAGGAGAGGGGGCAAACGAGCATGCGGCTCACCTGATGGTAAGTGACTACCGCCGCCCATGAACAACCGCAACACCAGGGGAATTGCAGGTGCGTTGCCGGCCTTTTAAAAAGGAGTAGGCTCTTTTCTTGAAGGTCCCTAAGTCGTATCGGTCCGGAAAAATCGCTGATGGTAATCGATGTACTTATAATGAGAATAATAGTAAAGATTGAAGGTCTTGTCGAGACGGAGGTTGACACATTGCAGGCTGCCGGGCACATCTCATTTCTCAGAGGGTTATGGAGCAGCCAGTGTCCCGAGTGTTAGTAAACGAAGGACATTCGCCGAATAATCAAATAGCGGTTCAAGCTATGTCGTAGCGGCGTAAGAATCTGTCACAACGTTCGCTGAGTTCTCGGCGCGGTTTCCGGTTGACTCTGAACAATAAGGTGAGAAGACTTTGGTTTGCAAGAAGTTTTTTTTTTTATAGGATAAGGGTGACAAACGAGCACACAGTCCACCTGATGGTAAGTGGTTGCTGCGGCCCATAGACATCTACATTTATCCTCTATTACAAATCAAAATGTAGATGCGTTGTCACCCGTGAGGACTAAGATGGTATGCCTCATTTCCAGTAAAAAGGGCCTCCGGTCACCTGCACTCACCAAGCGAAACGCAGAGGTAAACGTCTACTTCACGCTGGTATTCTGTGAGGTCGTGGTACCACCCCAGTTCGAGCCGGCCCATCCGTGCGACAGCAAAATCTGCCGCGTGGCTCTACCACTGTTAATCCTTTCTTAATCCTGGTCACTGTTGTGACGAGGATTAAGAAAGGATTGTACCGGTGGTTTGGACACGTAGTAAGAGTGCATGAAAAATAAGTGACAAAGAAAATTTATGCTGCAGAAGTGAGTGCACAGCCGTAGCTAGTGTAGTATAGTAGCTAGGAGGAGGGGGGGCATTGTGGGGCAATGCTCTACCTCGAAATCATAATGCTGTACCTTAAAAATACCAAAAACTAAGATAAATTAATATAATTAAATTGTTTGTTTCATAGTTTGAGATAAAAAAAAATGTTGCGATAGGTAGTGTATCTAAAACCTTTCCGAACATACCACAGTTTGTGACATTAATTTCATATTATAATAATTCTTTGTTCTGTGTATACATGGCTTTTGAAGCGCATTCACATGAAGCGATGGGTCTATTTAATTATAACTCTAATAGGCACTTTAGCTTGAAATTGACGGTAATTTGATGTTGAAATTATCTGAAATTTGCTGCCTCAATTTGCCGATAATTTGACAGCAAAAGTTGAAAATAAAAATTTGAATTTGCATTTTAATTCGGGCAGTAAACCAGTAAATTTACGTCAAATTCTGTAGCAAGTTGCATAAAAATTATAGTAAAAAATGGAAAAGTCCGAAGTTGAAGGAAATTTGACGAAAAGTTCAAGGAAACTTTTGTAAAGTAAACTTTTGCTAAAGCAAACTGTGCTATTAGGGAATATCTGTGATTCTGTGATGTAGAGGGAATTCCCCGTACCATAAATTGCAATATGGGCTATATTGCAATCTATGGTACGGGGAATCCCCTTTTCAACTAAAATAAACATAAACTAGAGATTGACTATGATTGTATGTATTTTGGTTAAGTAAAAGAGTGTTTTACTTAACCAAAATACACGGAACCATAACCAGACGGCAACTGAACAGTTGCCGTCTGGTTGTCATAATGAAGTCAATCTCATTTTTTGTCGAACCGTCGCGGCTCAACCAGGTCCACTCCCTGTGATGATGCTTCTGGAAGAAAGAATTCATCATAAAGAGTCCTTGTGTTCCGTTACCCTATTCCAAATTTCCCTACCGTCAGCTCACCGTTCTCTCTTGTGCCTAGTTTTGCGTTGAAGTCTCCCATCAACACTGTATAGTGGGTTTTGGAGAAATGCATGGCTCTAGAAATATCCTCATACATTTCCTCCATCTCCTCATCGGGATATGCCGAGGGCGGTGCGTAAACCTGTAGTACCTTCAGCAAATACCGTTTGGTGATTCTGAGTAAACCCTCGTCGACACACTCTCAATCTTTACAACGTTGTTAACGAGAGACTTGTGGACGATAAATCCGACACTTCCTTGGGATAGATGGTTCCCTCCCGGTGATAAAACAAGTTGCCGAATTCGAGGATTACCATGTCCTGCCCCTGTCTTCGGGCCTCAGATAATCCTATAATATTCCAGCGCAACTTGTCTATCTGTTCGAGTCGTTTTCGGTGGCAACCGAACCTCCACCGGAGATTCTTATCACCCCCTGCCCCGCCGTTACCATGTTCGCCACCATGAATAGCGGGGCCGCCGGGGACTGAGGGCCGTCTCTTCGTTACTTTAATCATGGAGAGCTATATTGCCATAGTTGCCACGCTTGGCGAGCGGGTTGGCAACCACAGTTTTTATTGTTGCTTTGCTGTTATCAAAAAGAGATTGCTGCCCATCTTCTGCCTCAGTTTCCCTCTGTCGCCTCTTACGACACCCACTGGTAGATATGGGGTAGTGGGTATTCTTACCCGTCACTACACGGGAACGCTGCAGATTATTATGGTTTTAGCTTGAATGAGTTGTGTATGAAACAGCATCATTATGGTGAGTGACGAGAACCTACTAAGACTCTTAACTGGTAACGAAGGGTACAACTCAGAGTTGACAACGTATCTGCATTTTCATTTGTAATCGATGATAGTTGCAGTCTTGTTTTTGTTCCGGTCTAAAGGGTGTAGACAGTCAGTATAATTACAATCTGTAAGGCATTTTATCTTAGTCCTCAGAGGTGACAACGCATCTATGACCTCCTATGTTTGAAGTTAGTTGCATTTTTCCATGGACTGTATTGCAGTGTAGTGCAGTACAGTGCAGTCACTTACCACCAGTTGTCTATGGGCTGCAGCATCCACTTACCATCAAGTACACCGTGTATTCCTTTGTCACCTTTGGATACTTCTATAAAATAAAGTCTTGAATGAGTTTTTCATTTTATGTAATAGATATTTTTAAATCTACATAATTTTCGTTAGTAATTGTACCGTTTCATTTACGTACACGTAGCAATGGTATATTGTAAATGTATGATATGTTATTAATGTTACTGTTCGCGACGGTTTAAAGACTTTAAGCAAAAAGTGATTAAAGAATATTAAAGTGTTTTAAAAAGTGAAATTAGCGACAAAATCGAACAAATTGTGTTTTAATATAGTTTTACAGTATGTTTACAACTCGTAATATATTTGTATAAAGTATCGTTTTAATAATAAGTTGATATAAACGACTTTAAACATTAAATAAAATTTCGACCAATCAGAGCGCAGCATATCGTGGAACTTTCTAGAAGTTTCTAGAACTGCGCAATAGTTTAGATGAAAATAATAAGAATATTTTTGTCTTCTGAAAGAATTGTAAATACGATATTTAGTTAGCATATGGTGTATAGATTGAAATAAGTAAATAGATAATTTATGTAAATAGACGCATTTGAGAAATATAGTAAAATTAAAGATTTAATGTGCACTTTTGTTATGTAAATTAGGTACATTTTGATTAATAACTTTTTTGAATGTAAATATATCAAGTAACCCTTATCACATAATGATAAAGGACCAAAATGCCTATTTTATAGTGTATAGTGTGTTAATGTAAAAATTAGCATTATATAGAAAAATTGCGATTTGTGCAAATTACGTAATGAAAATGTTTGATAATAAAAGGGCAAAACCGGAAATTGGCAAGCGGCTCTCTATAGAGTATAGCCGAAGTCTACCTTATGGGGGCAAATCACAGTAACATGGTAGTAGGAAGAACTACCAGTAACAAGCAGTAGTATCCGGTAGTAGCTGAAGTGACTAGTAGCAGAACACAGTGAAAAGTTAAAGTGAAATAAAAAAAGTTTAGCTAGCCGAAAAAGGTCGTAACTGAAAAATCGCAGTTACACATAGTCGGAAAAAGTGGCAACTGAAAATTCTCAGTTGCATATAGTAAAATAGTGTCAGCTAGCCAAAAATAGTGGTAACTGATATTCGCAGTTACATATAGTGAAAAAGTGTTGGCTAGCTGAAAAAAGTGGTAACGGAAATTTCGCCGTTACATATAGTGAAAAGTGTTAGCTAGACGGAAAAAGTGGTAACTGATATTCGCAGTTACAAAAGTGTTTTAAATTCAACTAATCTTAGTTGATTAATAGCTGCTAGTCAGTAGTGTTAGAAAACCAGCTGCTACCAATAGAAATTTTGGATACTACCAATAGAAATTTGTTACTTTCAATAGATATTTAAAATTACCAATAGAAATAGTAGAGAATACCAATAGAAACTTGTTACTGCCAATAGAAATTTGATATCACCAATAGATATTGTGAAAATACGAATAGAAATTTTAAAAAACCAATAGAAATTTTAATATTACTGTGTGTTTAATTAAATCTGTGCTTTGAAATATATAGTGAACAACCATAGTTGAAGAACAGTGTTAAATAAAATAAATAAGTTATAATATTTCGCGACTAATTAATCAGTCGAACCGCTGGCCACTCCCTTGCTATTTTAATTTATAAATCGTGCATTTTTAATTCTGAACCTCAGTCCACAGTTCTCCAACAGCATACACAAAGGCGGTAGTGAAAGTATCCACCGGAACCTATAGGTGTAGGACGTGAGCGGCTCGCGGAGTATCTTCGACAACATTTACTCCGGAGAGTTACGCCCGTCCGGCACAGTTACGAAATCGAAAAGTAAAGTGATCAATCACTCTTTAATTTCCCATGTATTTCGGAAGAGGCGACTTCCTTCTCTCTTCGTTTCCTTTGTATATAAATGCAAGAGGCCTATGTCTAGGAATCTTCACAGCCTGATTAAGAAGAATACAGCAACACCTTTCTTTCGTGTTTCAGAAAAAAAATCTTAACAAAATTATTTACTACTATGTAGACCTTTTAACAAGGTGATATTTTACGATCATAACGTTACCGTTTTAAAAAAGGGGAGAGGGAAATAAGCATGCGGCTCAGCTGATAGTAAGTTAATAAGTGATCGCAGCCATCCGTGAACTCTGCGGCACCAGAGGGATCGCAGGTGCATTGCTAGTCTTTTAGGAAACAGTATATCCATGTCGCCAGCAACTATTACGGACCGATAAAATAATAAAAAATCTGGAAATCGCAGGGTGATGTATCACCAAGTACCCAGGTGGTGTGGATGATATTGAGAATCTGTCTTCATTATCAATTGATAATTACCAACTTTCAAAAAACGTGAGAAAGCAAAAAGAAACATCATCTTTGTCGAGAGATAAAAGAAACTTGTAAATGAAAACTGTCTGCAGACTTCAGTTTAAACGAGATAAAGATATAATTAATGGAGGTTAGCGCCTTTTTACGACCACTAACAGAAAACTTATTATGGTCCTAAACTGTGAGTTTTAAAGAATCCGACATTATACCTAGTCTCCATAAAATATAAGCTTTTATATAATAACTTGTATTTGTGCATTCTCGTCTTGAATTCTAAAAGTAAAAACATGTCTTCCTACAATATCACCTCCCAGTTGATAAATATTTGTAGGTAAAATATATATAAAGTATAAAGGCTGTGACCATAGAAAAAATAATAAGAGGTATTACAAGTATTTGCATGTTTTGCTGTTTCTCCATTTTTGAAAAACTGCGGGAAAAGGCTGCTGATTTAAATTTGATGTCAATTTAATCAGGTGTGGATTTATGTAGTTACGTGAGCTGTATGTAGCTGCATTTGCATTCACTGACGGACGACGGAACAATCCATTAAAAAAATATTCAATTCTATTTTCGCAGACTGACAGTAATGATGAGCACTACCAACCCGAATGTGATGTGCAAACATTACAAGAAACGCAGGTAACATTGAAGCATTCTTGGAAAAGCCTATGTCCACAGTAATTTGATGTTGATATTATTACGTGTTCTCGAGATTAATAACACACAAAAGAGTATATACACACACATCTCTTCAAAACAGAAGAAAACACAATAACAGAAGGAAAGAAAATTTGAAGTAAATTATTTCTAGTTATGTTCTAGTTAAGTATTTACTTATTATTTTATTGTTAAATAATTTTGATAGAAAGCTTACTGATTACGAAACAGCGTAATAACTTTATTTTTTTTTTTTTAATTAATTAGGGCAGTGATTCCGAACCAATGGTCCGCAAGAGCTTATATAATTTTGACAACAATTGAAAATTTAAATATTTTACCTACCTAATTGTTTTAAATTACACGTTTATTATTTTGTCGTCACGCGGGCATCGATCACTAAGATCGATGCACGCGGGCAATGCAGCGCCGCGCGTCTCGTTAGTAAGTACCTACTAGCTTTTACAATAAATACACAAATAATAATATAAGTATATTAAAAGTTGTGATTATAATTTTTTGTTAAATTAACACAGTTATTTCTTTCACCTTGTGGTTCCTAATTACTACGAAAAAATCAAAGTGGTCCCTGGTCAAAAAATGGTTGGGAAACCCTAAATTAGAGTGATAAGCGAGCACAAAGTTCACCCGACGGCAAGTGGACGCAGCGGCGCATAGACTATAATATATCCTCGATCAAGAATCAAAATGTAGATGCGCTGTTATCCCTGAGGACCAAGATAGAATGCGCCGTTACCAGTGAAGAGGGTTTCCGGTGGGTGTGAGTGTCTCACCATACAAAACACACCAGCATCAAGCTGCTATTTTACGCTGGTATTCTGTGAGAGTGTCGGACGAGCCTACCTATTCGTGCTGCAGCCTTATTATAGCCGCAGTGCTGCTCTACCACGAAATTACTGCAGTATCATCTTGTAGTATATTACCGTGGGATTCTGAAAATAGATCAGAAACAATATTCCTTTTGCAAAAGCAAGCTTTACGGTCAATCCTTAACTTTTCAAAAAGACACATATATATTTCGAGGATTCTGTCCAAAGTTTTATTTTTGAAAACAATATTTATGAACGGCAAAATTAATTAAAAACGATGATACGCTAGATAGGTTCCAAACGGGGCGATATCAGATGGGTTGGAGTTTTCCGTTGCACCCACCCTATCGCAAAATTCCACTACGTGTACTATGAAGCAATCTGTGGGAGAGGAAGAGTTCAGCAGTGGACTTTTATAGTATAATGTATGGATCGATACTTCAAATAAATATTTTATCTAGCTATGTTCACGTCAATTTGCAATTACCGCCTAACTTTTATGAGATTCGTTAATTCTTATCCAACGAGAGTACTGCAATGCCCATTTCTGGGTTTGCTATCTACCGCATTTTATGCCTACCATGTGCTCTCTGGTGTTAAACGGGGTTCTCACAAGCTCGCAAGTCACGAACGAACGAGTCACTAACCGCACCGCATATATCTAGCCTAATCGTTCTTGCCCTTATGTGGTTTAGATATTGAACTACACATGAAGAGAACCCTGCAATGAAAAACTCCAACGCCATCTGATATCGCCCCCGTTTGGAACATATACTAGAGTAGTAGCTAGAGCGTATCATCGTTTTTAATTAATTTTGCAGTTAATAAATATTGTTTACATAAATAAAACTTTGGACAGAATCCTAGAAATATATATATATATATGTCTTCTTGAAAAGTTAAGTATTGACTGTAAAGCTTGCTTTTGCAAAAGGAATATTGTTTCCAATCTATTTTCAGAATCCCACAGTAATATACTACAAGACGATACTGCAGTAATTTCGTGGTAGAGCAGTACTGCGGCTATAATAAGGCTGCAGCATGAATAGGTAGGCTCGTCTGACACTCTCACAGAATACCAGCATAAAATAGCAGCTTGATGCTGGTGTGTTTTGTATGGTGAGACACTCACACTCACTGGAGACCCTTTTTACTGGAAAGAAGGCATTCTATCTTAGCCCTTACGGATGACAACACATTTGCATTTTGATTCGTAATCGAGGATAGATGTAGATGTTTATGGACCTCAGCAACCACTGACCATCAGGTGGACGGTGTGCTCGTTTGTCATTCTTATCCTATAAAAAAAGCAAACGCAAAAGTAGTTTGGTATGATTATTATAAAAATAGTTTCGTATAAATAAAAGAAAAAACGAAAGCCTTGGCGATATCCGGTTCTCTACACTCACCGTATGAAATAGCAGCATTGATCTGTAATTTTACGCTGGTATTCTGTGAGACATACCCTTCGGCAAATTGTACAGAAGTCCGAAGAGTACAATTTGCCACTATGTCTGGCATATGTGGACTATGAGAAAGCCTTTGATTCCGTCGAAATTTGGGCGGTGCTGCAGTCCTTTCAGCGGTGCCAAGTTGACTGTCGGTATATCGAAGTGCTGAAGTGTTTGTACAGTAGAGCTACGATAGCTATCCGAGTACAGAACCAGAGTACGAAACGTATCCAATTGCAGAGAGGTATAAGACAGGGTGATGTTATATCCCCGAAACTCTTCACCGCTGCATTGGAAGACGTTTTCAAGCTTCTGGACTGGAAAGGATACAGTATTAACACCAATGGCGAGTACATCACTCACCTTCGATTTACCGACGATATAGTCCTTATGGCAGAATCGCTGGAGGACCTAAGCATTATGCTCAATGACCTCAATAGTGTCTCCCAACGGATAGGTCTTAAGATGAACATGGACAAAACAAAGATTATGTTTAATTTCCATGTCACACCTATGCCGGTAGTTGTTGGGAGCACTAAGCTCGAAGTTGTTGACGAGTAGGTTTACCTGGGACAAATAGTCCGACGAGGTAAGTCCAACTTCGACCGAGAGGTCAATCGACGGATTCAACTCGGCTGGGCAGCGTTCGGGAAACTACGACACATCTTTTCGTCAGACATACCTCAAAACCTTAAAACGAAATTGTACAACCAGTGCGTGTTGCCAGTGATGACTTACGGAACTGAGACGAGGTCCTTCACTGCTGGCCGTATGAGGAAGCTCAAGGTCGCTCAGCGAGCTATGGAGAGGGCTATGCTCGGAGTTTCTCTGCGTGATAAACTTAGGAATGAGGTTATCCGCAGTAGAACCAGAGTGACCAACACAGCCCAACGAATTAGTAAGCTGAAGTGGCAGTGAGCCGGCCATATAGCTCGAAGAACCGACAACCGATGGAGAAGAAAGGTTCTTGAGTGGCAGCCTCGTACCGATAGGCGAAGTGTAGGGCGACCCCCCACGAGATGGAGTAACGACCTGGTAAGACATGCCGGAATTCGATGGATGCAGGTGACTCAGGATCGTGCTTTGTGGCATTCCTTGGGGGAGGCCTACGTTCAGCAGTGGACTTATGAAAGGCTGTAATCATGATGATGATGATGATTCTGTGAGAGCATGGTCCTTCCCCGGTCGAGGCGACCCATTCCTGCTACAACTATACTAGTAATATAGCTGCAACATGGCTCTACCACGTATAAATACTAGTACGTAAATATACTAGTAACTAGATTTCATAATTGTCAATACTTCGAATGTGGATTCTCTGTTTTACCTAAAAGTACGAAACGTAACACATACTCGCTAATTGAAATTCAATGAACAATTACTTAGTCAATGAACAATTAAAAGCCGTTATGGCGAACGCAAAGGGTTTTCTATTTTACGGATTTTGAGAATTGTTTCACAATATCTAAGAATGTTATTTTATTTATAAATACTTTATATAAAAGTAGCCGGTGGCCGTTGTGTATGTTCCAGCACTTCGTGACCTTCGAAATTGTTACCATTGGTTACTTAATAATTTCTTATATTTACGCGAACACTACATATTGAATGAAACCATTTTTACGGATTTGGACCCCCCCCCCCCCCCCCCCCCGATGTCGTTCGGGAATAAAAAATAATTAAATTAAACGCGATAGAATCCAATAGTTTTAACCGATGGTTGTTAGTAAGATCAAAATTGTCAAACAGCTGTTATTTCTATAGCCTGCTACATGAAGCAAAACTTGTTAAGTAAGTACCTATCTGATAAAATTATTTTTGAAATAATACGAGTAACATAATATCTACGCTTAGAGAATATAAAATTTGTTATTGTATATAATTAGCTAAGTTATAATATAACTTAGTAAGACTAAGTTACCAAGGTCGAAAACATAGAACACGCATATCCTTCAAAAAAGATTCCTTGCCTAAATTTAACTCTGTAACCCATTTTATTGTTATAGCGTAAATAAGCGTCTTAAATGTGAGTTAGTTTATGTGTGTTTTACACACTTAAAATGTATAAAAATGCACAAATATGTAGTCATCTCTCAGACATATATGCGCCACTTACTCAGTTCAGCTGCCTCTGATGCCGCCCCGGCTCTAAACAGCGTACCCCTGAGATTTAAGGACGCCAAAGTGTTTACGGAAGTATCATCCCGCACTAAGGCTTTACCTCTCTCCCAAGGGACCAATGTCATACCGTCGGGATACTAAATACGAATATGTTTCTTAAATTGTTTTCTTAAACTAGTAACTTTCAAAACATAACTAAATAAGAATATTATGCAAATTTTCGTCATTTATCTGTCTGTCAAACAGAGATCCATATAAAAATAAGCTAGTATATATTTATTTATTTATACTTTATTTGCACACCAAGTACAAAAAGGCGGACTTAATGCAACAGGGCATTCTCTACCAGTCTACCTCCAGGCTAAGCAGAGAAAATATTGTGGTTTCTGATTCAAACTCCAATACCAAATGTAAAAATGAAATGGAAAACCACAAACTACTCCTGCAACGTTAGATAGTAATTCCAGAGCAAACGTTTGAACGATGCCTTGCTCGTGGCTGCGCGTACACTGCCCGGTAACTCGATCCATAATCTTACCGCATGAGGAGTAAAAGATTTGTGTAAAAAGCTAGTGTAACAGAGGGGAACATGGAGGTTAGATTTTTCTGCAGAACGGAGACAGCGATTATGGGTATCACCTTGATACTGACATTTGCATTTCAGATATTCAGGGACAAACGGATCGTGTAAAACTGAAAATAACGTGCACAGTATTCTGAAATATCTGCGATAGCCATTTTAGCTGAGAAATATAAGAGGAAATGTGGTCGTATTTACGTAAACCGAAAATGAAGTGTATGCAATTATTGTGAAGTTTAGACGTTCTTGCGAGGCATCAACATAGCAAACATCTGCATAATCTAGAATAGGCAACACTAAAGTCTGTATTAGCATTGCCTTAGTCCCTAACGGTTAAAAATTCTTGAGACGATACAGACAACGCAGAGTGTTAATGACCTTTTTGCTCACTTCATATATATGCGGTCGCCAACTGAGGGTGTTGTCTATAATTAAGCCAAGAATTTTAACTGTTGTTGAGTAAGGAACTATAACATTATTAAATACTCGTATTATGGGAGGTAACGCCTTCGTATCAATTTTAGTCAGTCTACAAGAACTACCATCCACAATAGCCTGACATTTTGATGGATTAACGCTAATGCCAAATCTGTTTGACCGATTAGAAATACAATTGAGATCACAGTTGAGCTTCTCAATCACATCATCGATACATGCCACCTCAGCTTGAGCATAAATTTGTAAGTCATCAGCATACAGATGGTACGAACAGCGAATGTGATGTGTAATGAGATTTATAAAGACTGAGAATGAGAGAGGAGAGAGAATTCCGCCTTGAAGAACGCCAGCAGACAACGAGCACCAATGAGAGATAATCTGACCTATTCGAATTGCCTGCTGACGACCCCGAAGATATGAGGAGAACCAGTCCCGCGCTGACGAAGAGAAACCCAGGTGACAAAGTAAAGCTAGAAGAATATCATGATCGACAGCATTAAAAGCGTTAGAGAAATCTATTAGGACTAACACAGTCAATTTTGAGTTCTCCATTCCAGTATGCAAATCTTCCGTAACTTTCAAAAGAGCTGTGGTAGTACTGAGCCCCGGCTTAAAACCAGATTGATATGTGCTAAGAAAGTTATTTTTGAAAATGTAACTAGAAATTTGTTTGTGGACAATAGCTTCAAGAACTTTAGATAAAAAAGGGAGAATCGATACTGGGCGAAAGTGAGAAAAAGTACGGGGGTTATTTATTTTGGGCAGCGGAATGACAAATGCTTTTCTCCAAAGTGAAGGAAAATCCCCAGTCAATAGTGAGTGATTAATGATGTAAGTGATAATAGGAGTAACATAGTCTAGAATTAAGGTGATTACAAGTCTATTCACATCATCGAAGCCATAAATGGTCTTTTTTATATCCTCATCAGCAACGGGAGAAAAGTTAAATGTGCAGTTATGAGATTGTGGCATGGAATGCAAATAAGAAATGGTACTTGATTTAACAGAAGCCTGCATTTGGGTAGTTGAAGAAAAATGTAAATTGAGATCACTTATAGAAATGATTGAAGGGTCCACGTTACACGTAGGTTTACCGACCTCGATCGTCCGGAGAAATTTCCATGTATGAGCCATAGAAGAGTTCAAGATATTATCGTGAATATAGCGGCGTTTAGCGGCTCGTACCATCTAGTTACATCAATTTCTTGCAACTTTGAATTTTGTCCAGTTAAGTTCACAACGGTTCTGCTTGAATTTTCTAAACATCTGATCGCGCTTAGACATAGCCTTACGGATATTTTCAGTAAGCGCAGGCGAACGTTTTAACCTAACTTCACGAATAGGTGCATGTTTGGCAAACAGCTTATGAATATGAGAATTAAATGTCGTAATCTTGTCATCAATACTCTCTGCGTTAAATGTATTGCTGCAGTCTAAAACCGAAGCATCATGTTGCAGCCCTTCGACATTTAACCTAGCAAAATTACGCAGACGCACTATAACTTACTTTACTTTAGGAGGTTTAATTTTATAGGAAATAAACAGCAAGTCATGTCGCGAGAAACCTGGAGCGGGGAGCTGTCCATGGCAGGCAACGCGTTCTTCTGAGGAGACAAATATCAAATCTAACAATGTATCATCAGCAGTAAGATTGTGATGGGTGGTATCAAGTGGAAGTATTGAAAAATTTGAAAAAGTTCAGTATAATGCTGCGACATACTCTGGGCGTTGATGTGACAAACGTTGAAATTTTTATTATAATTATTGAGTTTTTGGGTTAGGAGAGAACGAACTGTAGGTAACTCCAAGTCAGAGTCAGAAAATGAATAAAAGGAATCAGAATTAGCAGAGGTGAATGAATCGTTATCGGAAACTGTCATGGCGCTGAAAATCAGTGTATATTGTATAATATTACATAAAAATAAATTAAGATGTAAATAACTAATTTAAATAAATATATAATATATTTGGCTATAAATAAATATATAACTTATTTAAGTAAATAAAAATAAATATCTTTAATATATTATGTTTATGCTGTATTGTTATTTTAATTACTGCTTAATTATTGCTGTCGCACGGATGGGCCGGCTCGAACCGGGGTGGTACCACGACCTCACAGAAAACCAGCGTGAAGTAGAGATTTACTTCTGCGTTTCGCTTGGTGAGTGCAGGTGGCCGGAGGCCCTTTTTACTGGAAATGAGGCATTCCATCTTAGTCCTCACGGGTGACAACGCTTCTGCATTTTGATTCATAGTCGAGGATAGATGTAGATGTCTATGGGCCGCAGCAACCACTTACCATCAGGTGGACTGTGTACTCGTTTGTCGCCCTTATATTATAAAAAAAAAATAAAAAAAATACCAAACCTGCTGGTAAACTGTTTACAAAACGAGATTTAAAAAAAAGAAATATTTAAAAAAAATTAGATAGATAATAAATCACTTTGGTAATAAAAGCATCAGAGAGCATTAAAAATAAAATGCATCAATAGTTGTACTTATGCACCTGAGTTATAAGACAAAAAAAATATAAGACATTGAAAAACCACTAATAAAATATTCCATAATGTTAGTTCGTAACCCTAATCCTAATACACACACCGTACGCCTAGTTCGTGGTACTTCGCCGCGCGTGTTTCCAGGCTCCCTCGAAGCCCTTATTACTTCCATCACCGGTTGAGATTCCTCGTCACATCCTAGCTTGCTATATTGACGTATCAGCCGGTTGAGGTCTTCATTGGATAGAATACTCTGGCGGGAAACCTTCGGGCTAACTGACGCTGAAGAAGACCAGACCTTTTTCATCCCAAATTGTCTTCGAGCTCTTATTTCTATAGCCTATAAGATATGATAAATATTAGGTGGACTCTAAGCGTTAATTATGTTTTATTGAAATTCTCTCATTTTCTCAAACTATAAATTCAGGAAGGGAATTTATCTCACTAAAATCGTGACTCTTCCCATTATTTTTGAATCTTGGGTATATTCAACTTGGTATATTATGAGTATAGCGTCTTGAAATCTAATTGTAACTTTATTTTTGTACATTTTAAGTGTCAGTCTTGCTAAGTTATATTATAACATAGCTAATTATATACAATAATAAATTTTATATTCTCTAAGCGTAGATATTATGTTATTATTTCAAAAAGTAATTTTATCAGATACTTACTTAATAAGTTTTGCTTCATGTAGCTGGATATAGAAGAGCTGTTTGACAATTTTGATCTTACTAACAATCATCGGTTAAAACTATTGGATTCTATCGCGTTTAATTTACTTATTTTTTATTCCCGAATGGCATAGGGGGGGGGGGTGTCCAAATTCGTAAAAATGGTTTCATTCAATATGTAGTGTTCGCGTATATATAAGAAATTATTAAATAACCAATGGTACCAATTTCGAAGGTCACGAAGTGCTGGAACATACACAACGGCCACCGGCTACTTTTATATAAAGTATTTATAAATACAATAATATTCTTAGATATTGTGAAACAATTCTCAAAATCCGTAAAATAGAAAACCCTTTGCGTTCGCCATAATGGCTTTTAATTGTTCATTGAACTAAGTAATTGTTCATTGAATTTCAATTAGCGAGTATGTGTTACGTTTCGTACTTTTAGGTTAAACAGAGAATCCACATTCGAAGTATTGACAATTATGAAATCTAGTTACTAGTATATTTACGTACTAGTATTTATACGTGGTGGAGCCATGCTGCAGCTATATTACTGGTATAGTTGTAGCCGGAATGGGTCGGCTCGACCGGGAAAGGATCACGCTCTCACAGAATACCAGCGTAAAATTACAGCTCAATGCTGCTGTTTCATACGTTGAGTGTAGAGAACCGGATATCACCAAGGCTTTCGTTTTTTCTTTTATGTATCGGTAACCGATAGTTCTTAAAGGAACTTCATTCGTAGCTGGTCGTTGCTGCTGGTGATAAGAGGGCTGGTTCTTTTCTCGCACAAAGCATTGAGCGGAGAAACGCAGCCAGCGTTCTTTGCACGATACCCCTGGGAGGAGGATTGTATGATAATTAAATTACTAGTTTTAGTTTTTTTTTTAATTATAGTTTTTAATATTGTATTTAGTTCAAATATATTTTAATACCGTAGGATGTAACTCGATGTAATGAGACCACGATGAAATGATACATGAGTGTAAGGAAAAATGTAAGAAATTTTTATTTAATTTATAAAATACGTATACCGTATAAATATATAAACAAGCGATAACTAAAAAAGTATAATGTACCTAAATATAACGTATCTGATGTTAATGTGATGAGATCGTATTTGATAGTAAAATTATTGAAGCAGAAATACATACAACATTCTGATACATATTCTGTTACAGCCTGTTAAAGTCCACTGCTGAACATAGGTCATCCCGATAGATTGCCACATAGGGGGGATGTTTGCCATAGTTGCCACGCTTGGCAAGCGGGTTATCAACCGCAGTTGTTTTAGTCGTTATTAAGAAGATGCTGCTGCCCATCCGCTGATTTTTAGGGTTCCGTACCTCAAAAGAAGAAAAAAACGGAACCCTTATAGGATCACTTTGTTGTCCGTCTGTTTGTCTGTCTGTCTGTCTGTCAAGACCCTTTTTCTCAGGAATGCGTGGAGGTATCAAGCTGAAATTCATATCAAATACACAAGTCTACTGTCCCTTGGAGTTCTGAAAAAAATCAAACTTCTAAGCCAACGCAATCAAAAGATACATTCGTTTATGCCGCAAATTTTCGACATTCGCAAGGGAATCAAAACCTACAGGGTACTTCCCGTGAACTCAAAATCTTAAAATTTTGTACGAAGCAACGTATTATAGCACAGATAAAGGAAAAATTGCGAAAAGCATAAATTTTTAGTTATATATTAAAAATATTTTTAATAATTTTAAACTTATATTATTTACTTATATTACTTGCCCGGCTCAAACCAAAGCGCTCGGCGGGCCCGGACGGTATACCGGCGTTTGTGATGAGAGACTGCCGCTCAGTGCTAGCGGAACCGTTGTTACACATTTTCAACTTATGTCTAAAGAATTCATATTTTCCAAAAAGTTGGAAAATCACGCGTGTTATTCCAATACCTAAGGGGGGTAACAAATCTACGATTGAATCCTTCAGACCAGTGGCGATTCTCTCAACACCTGCGAAGGTGTTTGAGGGAGCCATCCAGCGAAGTGTACGGGAACAACTTGCACCGCAGTTATCGGACGCCCAACACGGCTTCCGGACAGAGAGGAGCACAACCAGTAACCTCTTAAATGCCATGACGTATTTAGTTCCTCATGTCGATGCAGGGTTGCAGGTAGATGCCGCCTACTTTGATTTCAGAAAGGCGTTCGACTTGGTAGATAACGATATCCTATTGTCAAAGATGGCGAAAATTGGCTGCACACCTAAACTGCTTCATTTTTTTGCGAGTTACATGAAAGATAGAAAACAGTATGTGGAGTACGGTGGGTACCGGTCGGAGCCTTACTTTACTAGATCTGGTGTGAGCCAAGGCAGTAATTTAGGGCCGTTAGAGTTCAACATAATGATTAATGATTTACCAGAAGTAGTAAGAGAGGCTAAGTGTCTATTATTTGCAGACGACCTAAAATTGCTTTTAGCCATCAAGAGTGAGGATGATTGTAGCCACCTTCAGCAAGATATCGACCAAGTAGTAGAATGGAGTCACAAAAATAAGCTGCAGTTTAATATTTCAAAATGCTCTATTCTATCATTTAGTCGATCAAGGGCACCACTCCATTACAACTATAAGGTGGATGGCGAGCTAATAAAGAGGGAGGAATCAGTCCGGGATCTTGGGGTACAGATGGATGTCAAATTGACATTCCGGGAGCACATCTTGAACATATGTAAGAAATCTTATAAACGACTAGGATTTATCTTTCGCAGAGCAGTAAATTTTACCAACATAAAAGCCATCTCAGTGCTGTATGATGCTCTAGTAAGGAGTCAACTGGAGTGTAACTCGGCAATATGGGCTCCACATGAAAATAAATACAGTCTTATGCTAGAACGCATTCAGAATAAATTCACGCGATTTGTATATCATAAGCTTTATGGGGTTTATCCCTTCTATCCCTTGATGTACCCAACCTTGTTTGTTTTGGGCATGGTTGGATACAACAAGTTGGAAACTAGGAGGGATCTAGCGCTGGTAACCTACATTTTAAAGGTGTTCCGTGGTTACATTAGCAACCCGGGTGTGCTGCAGTGGATAGGCTTACGCGTGCCTGATAGATATGTACAGCGGCGACGGCGCCCGAGCTTGTTCGCGGTGCCGCGCGGCAGGACTAAACTGGTACGCAACACCCCCCTCACGCGAACGATACACATACTAAATTTGGTTGCTGAGAAGTTGGACTTATTTTCATGTTCAAGAAGTGAGTTTGCAAAAGTGACATTATTCATAATATGTTATTCTCAAATTGAATTATACAATTGATTGTAATGTGTTGTTATTTAAATTAATTATTGTGTGTTGTAATTACTAATATTATTATATTTTACCATTTAAATTATTACTTTATACTTTATGATGTATTCCAGTAACATATTTTAATTGTATTATTATTATTATTATTATTTTGAATTGAGATGCTACATTTATCGATTTAGGTTTTTCCCTGTAATGGTAGATGTTAGTAGGAAATATAAATAAATAAATAAATAAATATATACCTACGGATTTGTTCGGAACCCTCGGTGCGCGAGTCCGACTCGCACTTGACCGGTTTTATTTTCCCTCTGTCGCCTCTTACGACACCCGCGAGATGATATGTGGGGTAGTGAATTTTCTTACACCGCCACTACACGGTACAAATTTAGCACGTACTAAGTTAGTCGGCACATAATTACCAAATTTTTTGTATTTTTAATAAATTACTATTTTAATAGTTTCTTTATTTTTAATTTAAATGAGATTTTTATTAATTAAAACGTAAAAGTACTAAGATGTTTCTTTGAATACCGATAGTATGAAATCATTTTCGTCATTCGTTCACTCTGTACAATTTCGATTAGAAGAAAATCATTTTGACAACTACTAAAACGTATTTTATTAATATGTGTGACTACTCCTATTACTACTTAGTCATGCGGTTGTCCTGTATCAATAAAGAAAACTTATAAAATATGTTAATCTTATTTTTAAATTCCGACTGTCCCGATTGAACGATTCTACATTTAACTCGGCCAAAACGTAACTCTTTTCTTTTGTTCTAAGTATGTTCACTTATTAACTGTGTGGGTACTTATGTATACATACATGTACGTTACCTAATGACACATTTTATATGTGAGTGTAGACACATTTTAAAGTAAGTTGATACGTAAAGCATGTTTGCCTTGACCGCACTTTGCTTATGCTGTTATCCATTCATATAGCCTAGTTAAAACGTGCATTTTCAAAAACATTCAAATTTAGCGATTTGATAACATTCTTATGTATATAGGTACTATATGTGAAACACTCGTATCTCGTATGTATACAACTTGCTTTTTACCCATAATAATAATATAATGTTTTTACTTCTTTTTAAACTGTTTACCGCTTTAATTGTCAATTTATTTATTTAAATTTATTTCGGGCTATTGTGAAAGTATTATCATCATTATTTTAGCCTATCAAGTCTACTGAATAAATATAACATATAATAGGATGAGAACAGAGAACATAGGCCTGCCTATAGATTGTCTCATAAGGAGAATGTGAAAATATACTCTATCGATTAGTTTAAAATAATTAAATCGGTTATGTAAACGTGGTAGAGCCATGCTGCAGCTATATTAGTAGTATATTTGTAGCACGAATGGGTCGGCTCGACCGGAGAAGCACCACGCTCTCACAGAATACCAGCGTAAAATAGCAGCTTGACACCGCTGTGTTTCGTATGGTGAGTGTAGAGAACCAGAGACCCATTTTACTGGAAAAGAGGCATTAAATCTTAGTCCTCACGGGTGACGACGCATCTGTATTTTGATTCTTTATTGAGGATAAATGTAAATGTCTATGGGCTACAGCAACCACTTACTATCAGGTGGACTGTGTGCCCGTTTGTCACTCTATTCTATAAAAATAATGTAGCCTCGGAAATATCGATAGTACTATGGTACTATAACTGTAATTTTATTATTGTACTGTAATTTTATTATTGTGTGTGTGTTTTTATAATTGTGTGATATTAAATTTATACTTGACCGAGACTTTCGACTTACTCTTACCTTACAAACAGGATCCTCAACTCAATAAACATAATATACCTAGGTATCATTCTGACCACTTAGATCACGCGCTTGTTTTCATCTATTCTGTACTTCTTTGTTCACTTGTATACTGAATTTGCTTGATGTCTATATTTAGCGTTTAATCTTCATTTATTTACACACTACTCGTAAATACGTAAAACATCCGTATTCCATAGCTTATCTTTAGAATCTGATTCATTTTATTTTCTACTGAAATATAGTTACATATTATGTATGATTTAACATAATTTTAACAGTGTGATAGCGTACCTATTAATTTGCCATTAACCTCACTCCACTTAAAACAAAAAAGACCTTTAATAATTCAGTTAAAGTTAATTGGTGAGTAAGTATCAAAACAAATGCAGGAAATTATTCATTGAGAAAATAATTACCTACGTTCTTTGATAAGTTACTGAACAACGTAAACTTAACAAGATATCAGTGAGCAGTGTAGTCAAGTTTAACAATGACGCATATAAAACTTAGGATTAAAAGTATAAAGAAGTAAACAACACAAGTCTAGTTGAAATTAATAATTTGGTTATCAACAATTTCTACATAATTTTATACGTCGTAGAGCCATGCTGCAACTATATTAATAGTATATTTGTAGCACGAATGGGTTGGCTCGACCAGGGAAGGACCACGCTCTCACAGAATACCAACGTAAAATAGCAGCTTAACACTGCTGTGTTTCGTATGGTGTGTGTAGAGAACCGGATACCCATTTTACTGGAAAAGAAGCATTCCATCTTAAACCTCACGGGTGACAACGCATCTGCATTTTGATTCGCAAACGAGGATAAGTGTAGATGTCTATGGGCCACAGCAACCACTTACCATCAGGTGTACTGTGTGCTCGTTTGTCACCCTGTCCTATAAAATTGACGGCTCCGTGGCGCAGTGGCTTAGCAATGAGTTGCTGCGCTGGGGGGCGCGGGTTCGAATCCCGCACGGAACAAGTATTTGTATGGCCTACAAATGATTGTTCCGGGTCTGGATGTTTGTCCTTGTGAAATTTGTGTTTGTAAACTGCCTCCACGATACAGGAGAAAATCCTAGTGTGGGGGGGGGGGGGTAACGTTTTATAAAATAAATATATATATAAAAAAAACATTGACTAATGTATTATTGTTTTATAGTAATATTTTTAGCCACTGATATAAAAATATTAAGATGTGTACCAATATTAACAATATTAGAGTTAAGAAAGCTTAAACGGCATGCTTTGATCTCGAGCTGTGACGATCCTAGTGAGAATACTAGATCATAATCATGAAATTATTGTATTGTTATCGGTTGAATTTTCCAGCTAAGTCCAATTCATGTCCATTCAATTTATGTCCAGCTTTGGACATAAATTGAATTATAAAATCCATTACATACATAGGTACAAACACACATACCTATCTACAATACATACATACCTATCTACAGACAGATATCTACACACAGACCTATACAAGTCAAGCTAATAAAAGCGTAAAAATACAGATGAATTGAAAACCTAATTTGTTGTTACGGTTGGTTAAATTTTGATACGAGTATAAACACAAAATCTAAAATATAAGAAACAAGCTTAGTTGGTTTAAATGCAATTTATTTTTTCAATATTAGTTACGTATCGTATGAAATGTTAAAAATTTTAAAAAAACATTACTCATATTGTGTTTATATATTTTTCACGTGGTTGCAAATTATGATAATATGGACAATCCATCCATCCGTCAATGAATTACTGAAAATTAGATAATTTAAAATTTAAAATTTTGTACAACCGACTTCAATATAAATTATTAAGAATAATTTAATAACTATTGGTCAGATCTTGATCAATTTTATATGGGAACACATGAGAAGCACCAGCTTTCAAATAAAAAAATAATAAAAAAAATATACAGTCGAATTGAGTACCTCCTACGTTTTTAAGTCCGTAGAAAATTGATCTCCCCCATAGATTTCTTCACAGAGGGGGTTTTGCCATAATTGCCACGCTGGGGAGACGGGTTGGCAAATGCAGTTTTTTTATTATTTTGAGGAAGATGCTGCTGCCTATCTTCTGTTTCTGTCCTCTGTCGCCTCTTACGATAGTATACAGTATATGCATATACGAGTCAACATATGAATCAATTACTGAACAAATTAGTCACTCAAGGCAAGTAGAAAATAGCTAAAAATTATTAGTCTAAAATCTATCTCATTATCATATAGCTTTCTCTGATTTTGAAAAGATTTAGAAAGAAGAGAAGTTTAGTCTGGTTAGAATCTATCACGTTGATTCAGTAGTTGGCAAACTTCATAATATTTATTTTTATTCATAAAACGTGTATTTATGCATTCACACTGTTTACAAACGACTTTTTTCGCAGTACCCAATGAGAACCAGCAATTATTAAAATTATGATTTTTTTTATTTTTTTTATTTTAGAAGTGTCAGTCAACACGAGGATTTGAACTAAGGGTACATACGCATTTGAGACGGTCGCCTGCCCTCGGAGTTACCCTTCTATAAAGTTTATTCAAATAGTTTTATTAAATATCTACTTAAATCTTAATTTTTAAAGTCCGTTTCCCATATTATAATTTACCGTGTAGTCGCGGTGTAAGATTATCCACTTTCCCATATCGTACCGTGAGTAGGTATACCTATTTTATCTTCAATACAATAGCAATAACTTATATTCATTCATAATATTATCGCGTAAGTCAAGTTAACCAATGGTTGGTAATCCGACAACAGCTACGCAACTCTACATTTTCGTTATAAGTGAGAAAATCGCCAGTCTATCAGCGTCAACGGACGACGAAAGTTGTGCGCGAAACGCTCAGTGCCGAAAGTGCGAAACTTTGCGAAATGGCGGGAAAATGAGTTTTCAATACTGTCGAAATAACAAAAGAAAATATTTTACGTTGCTAGTAATGTCCATATAAATAATTGAATTATATACAAAATATCGATTTAAATTCAAAAATGAAGAACTTCTTCACTTGGGCAACGGTAAGTGGTGAATTTAGTTCTAACATCGCTAAAATGTTTAAGTTAATTTATAAGCCTTGATAGTTCAAAATAATACATAGAATACAAATTTTAAAATTTGCAAAACCTTAATTCATTTTTATTATTTACATTGACACTTTTACGTGGTAAGATAATTCCATTGATTACGCGTTATTAAAGAATGGTTTTTTTTGCTCATTATAATGTTTCACAGTTATTTTTACCATTTAAAAACATCGAATTCGCTTTATAACACGTATCAAAGAGTATATTATAATCAATATATTTTACTACGTACTATTTTAATATAACCTTTGATTATTGATGTATTAGACATTACCTATCAGCTTTGCAATAATTTATCTAATTTAGATATAACCCATACATTATGTATTTTAATACATATTCAATTGACTTATATACTTTCAAGCCATAAACAAATTCAATTTTAGACACAGGAACTTCACTTAAAAAATATATAAATGAATAACACCTATATTTAATAAAGAAAAAAACATTCTGTTAACTTTCCAGCACTATCCTTCGCATTATCATTCACTTTAAAAGGCATTGATCAATGAGTTGTATGCTTGTAAGCAGAAACAATATGCGAATAATTAGAAACGTAAATGAAAAAAAAAGGTTGTCAACAAATCCTTTTGCGATAGTTTTTTTTTTAAATTTCGTTCGTTGTTTTTTTATGTTCTTATTTATAGTAAAAAATTATTTAAGTGATCTCGCTTTCTACGAGTATATGATATATCTTCTTTAGACCTTGTTATTTTGCATAGTCTCAGATGAGCGAATTGCCTAAAACATTTTAATTTTGAAAAAATATTAATGGCTGTGAACTGGTGAATAGATATTATATATTATTATAATATACGTATGAAGAAAAAAATCGAGACAGCTTTATCTAAAATAAATAAAAAATTATCAAATCCAAATGCCTACAGAAAAATTTAAATAGGCTAGGCAAACCATTTCAGTTTTACTTTTACCGTTTTTCCCAATCTATTACTATGTCATGTGTAGCTCTTTTCAAAGAACATTCGTAATCCTTTCTTGATTGATTGTCTGTCTACAGCCGTTTCATCTTGCTACTTCATGAAACTAAATTGTTTACTTAAATTATTTCTCCTTCGATTCCCCTGATTAATTTCAGAACGCATTATAGCTTGGTCATTGATATTAAACAGATTTATATATAATTTCTTTACTTCGTACGTACGTAGACATGTGGAATTAATATTGATAATAGTATAAATGAAGAAATTATATATAGATCATCATATTATAGGTATATAAAGAAATTATATATAAGTGGTTTAGAAGCACTTTGGAACATGTTTATTCTTTACGAAAAAAAAATCGCAGAAATATATTCGTACTAACGATATGATTATCAAAATATCAAATAATATTCAGTCATAATTCGGAACACGCAATTTTCTCGTTATTCATAAAAATTATAATGTTACTGAAAAAATCGTCGCTTTGGTAGTGAAGAGAGTCAAACCACTCTTAACAAGTTTTGAGATAATGAGCATTTAAGATGCGATACTACACAAAAATAATAATTAGTCCATAACTTCAAAACTATTGGACAGATAAAATAATTTGGCAGATAGATCTCTTCACCATCGTATAAATCGTATTCTTTTGATTATGCTAGAGTATTAAACTCAATTTGAACAAAGTTGTGGCTTGACTTTCTTCACCACCAAAGCGGCGAAATATTCATTAACAAATAAATAATATTAATTCTGACATTACTTCACTTCAATCTCAAAAAAATATTTTTCAATTTCGATCTTAAACTCGAATATCTACAAATCAAATTTTGAGTCTAGGCTAATACTAGGGCCAGTAAGATGACTAGACTAGACTAGATGACTTGAGTCTAGAAAATATTAAGCTACACAAATTATGCCATTGCGAAGTTTAAGTTTAAGTTTATTTTTGGCGCAAACAGTTATTAACAAAAAATTTATATGAATACTAGCTGTTCACCACGACTTTACCCGCGTGGAATTTATTACGATTGGATTTTAGGGGTTTTAATGTTTTTGCGCGGAACCCTAATTATTTTTCTAAAAAAAAGTAGCCTAAGTTACTCCTTATAACATTAGCTATCTTCCAGTCAAAGTCCCGTCAAAATCAGTCAGCCGTTGCGGAGATTAGCCGGAACAAACAGACAGACAGACAAAAAAGTTCAAAATTGTATTCTTTTTATAAGTACAGTATATACTTTATTCATATGGATTTAGTAAAAAGCTGTTATTTTGACATTACAAACAGACACTTCAATTTTCTTTATTTGTATAGACATAAATGATATTACTATTATATAGAATAATATATATTAGAATTAGATATACTATTACTTGCTATGCTATACGTTCTAAACGCTGCAAAGATATATTATTGTACTATCTGTTCCCCGCGACTTCACTCGCGTGTTAGGGTTTTTATGTTTTTGCGCGGAACCCTAATTCCGTTTCTAAAATAAAAGTAGCCTAAGTTACTCCTTATAAAATGAGCTATCTACCAGTGAAAATCTCGTCAAAATCGGTCCAGCCGTTCCGGAGATTAGCTGGAACAAACAGACAGACAGACAGACAAAAATTTAAAAAATTGTATTTTAATTATAAGTACCATATTTTCTTTCATATGCATTTAGTAAAAAACTGTAATTTTGACATTACAAACAGACACTTCAATTTTATTTATTTGTATAGATTATTTGCCGTATCATGGCAACATAAGAAAACTTATTAGCGCCCCTTCTCGACCTGTGCGTGTCGCGAGACCAGAGGCGGTATAAACATTTCACATTTATACCAGATATAAAATTCACAAATCGGCAACGGGAAGCAGCATCAAAGTTTCAAGGCGTAATCCTCCTTACCGTGGGAGAGGTACATGTCCAGGTAAATACCGTGTAAAGATAGTGAGAATTAATGAGGCTGTATATTAAGAAATACATTGCAGAGATCTCTATGCATAGATTACTTATGGAAGTATACTAGAGAGACAATATGACACTACATCATTTATTGCGACTGAATACCGGCCTTAGCACTTTCCAACAATCCCGGGAAGATTGACTGGTAAAGAATGCCATGAGATGACATAAAGACCTATGCAGTCCGCAAATTGTTACCCGTTCCCTTAGCTTAAGGTGTTTTACAATAAATCTATATCTATACAAATAAATTGAGCTTTTGGCACGTTGAGCGAATGAGTGAAGACCGAATGGTGAAGAAAATATATAGCGCGAAAGTTAATATTAAAAGGTGTCGAGGTAGACCGAGACTAACTTTCGAAGACCATGTGAGCAAATTGCTCGAAGAGGGTAGGGTCAAAAGTACTCGGATACCTAGAGGTGCATGCATGAAGAAGATAATGAATCTGAAAGAAGCGAAAGAGGTTTGTAAGGATCGTGACACTTGGCGATCTGTTCTCTCTGGCTACCCCGTCAGGGATTGTGCGTGAAGATAAGTTAAGTTAAGTTAAGTTATACAAATAAATAAAATTGAAGTGTCTGTTCGTAATGTCAAAATTACTACGTTTTACTAAATGCATATGAAAGTATACTTGTAACAAAAATACACTTTTTAAAATTTTTGTCTGTCTGTGTGTTTGTTTCGGCTAATATCCGAAACGGCTGGATCGATTTTGACGGGACTTTCATTGGCAGATAGCTGATGTCATAAGGAGTAACTTAGGCTACATTTATTTTAGAAAAATAATTAGGGCTCCTCGCAAAAAAATTAAAATCCTAAATTACACGCGGGCGAAGTCGCGCGGAACAGCTAGTATAAAATAAATAAATAAATAACGCTGCAGTGTTTCGTATAGTAAGTGACAAGAGCCGGAGCCCTGTTTTATTGGTTGCCTCGTTACATACATTTTGATAAAAGTAACGCACATAATTATCTTCCCATTAGATGAATGTTCGTCACCTTTACTTCTTTATTATATCCTCTCTACAACTAGAGAGGCTATATATATTTTTTGTGGGGGCTGACGAAGAAGAAGATATCAAAGCAAATCAACATCATCATCACTATCACTATCATTTATACCAAAAATGTCTATACTAATAATAATAAGAATAACCGGTCGTCCGCTGGTTTCTTTCCCTCTCCCCATAACCCTCGGCCGTTTGTTCTCCCCTGCCGAGGACTTCCATCTAGTTGGCTTTTATTTATTTATGTATTTTATATTCATATAATTTACTATATTTAATGTATATTTACCAGTTTCTTTTATATATTTATACAGCCCAAACGGTAGAGAAAAGTACATTTACACCTCAACATAATAATAATAAGCCGTTTATTTCCACATCAAAATATTTTACATTCTAAATGTTTGTTAGTTCTGTTAGTACATTTAACTAATTAGTCTAGTGTTAAGCCGAACGTCCACCACAAACTAAACTAACTTAGTTAATTAGCTCGCATAGCTGAGCCACTTTTTCATACATATATAGATTAGCTTGCATAGTTATATATATAAGAACAACATAGAGAGCAATAGAGAGAAGTATATTAAAAGTCAGGAAAATGTTATACGTGGTAGAGCCATGCTGCAGCTATATTAGTAGTATAGTTGTAGCACGAATGGGTCAGCTCGACCGGGGAAGGACCACGCTCTCACAGAATACCAGCGTCAAATAGCAGCTTACCACTGCTATGTTTCGTATGGTGAGTGCAGAGAACCGGAGACCCCTTTTTACTGGAAACGAGGCATTTCATCTTAGTCCTCACGGGTGGCAACGCATCTGCATTTTGATTCGCAAACGAGGATAAATGTAGATGTCTATGGGTCACAGCAACCACTTACCATCAGGTGGACTGTGTGCTCGTTTGGCACCCTATACTATAAAAAAAATGATACCTTTTTCCCTAGGTATATGTATTTGTTCAAATATTTTATGTTGCTGCCTTTTGTACTAATAGGGATCATTTGGCTACTGGTCATTATCTTTGTTTGGAAGGTATTCATCTTTAGTCTTACTCTAGTACTTTCTTGATCAAGAATAGAATAGAAGTTTGTAGAATGTTTCAGCAACAACAAAATCTACGAATCTCAAATGGCTCAAGCAAATTCCAACTGATTTCAATTCTTTGGTCTTCCAGTCTAGTTTTTGAAATACAATTTCTAGGACAGCGATAAATAGTTTAGGTCACGGAAGGCATCCTGTCGTATTATAAAAGCGTAATATCTATACCATATTTATTACCATATTTTTTACGTGGCAGAGCCATGCTGCAGCTATATTAATAGTATAGTTGTAGCATGAATGCGTCGGCTCGACCGGGGAAGGACCACGCTCTCACAGAATACCAGCGTAAAATAGCAGCTAAATGCTACTGTGTTTCGTATGGTGAGTGTAGAGAACCGGAGACCCATTTTACTGGAAAAGAGGCAGTCCATCTTAGTCCTCACGGGTGACAACGCATCTGCATCTTGAGTCTTTATTGAGGATAGATGTAGATGTCTATGGGCCACAACAACCACTTACCATCAGGTGGAATGTGTGCTCGTTTGTCACCCTTATTCTATATAAAAAAAAGTAAAATTATAAGACTCAAGTATGCAATAGTAAGTATCTGTAGGGCACGGTAATACGAAATTCGTTGGGCAAGGAGCAAAGTGAGTATACATACTTTTTTTTAATTATTCTTCAAAGGGTATTAAATATGTTTAAAGGTCTATCGATTAAAGAACAATTTGCTGTAAAAATACTGTAATCAAACTACTAAAATTCAAAATACTAAAAATTTTCTACTAACACCATCATTCCAGCCCTTCACAAGTACACTGCTGAACATAGGCCTCCCCCAAGGAATGCTACAAGGCCACTAGCATCCATCGACTTCCTGGATATCTTACCAGTTCGTCACTCCATCTAGAGGGGGTCGCCCTACACTTCGCCTATCGGTACGAGGCTGCCACTCGAGAACCTTTTTTCCCCATCGGTTGTCGGTTCTTCAAACTATTGGTCGGCCCATTGCCACTTCAGCATACTAATCCATTGGGGTATGTCGGTCACTCTGGTTCTATTGCAGATACCCTCATTTCTAAATTTATCACGCAGAGAAATCCCGAACATAGTCCTCTCCATAGCACGCTGAGCGACCTTGAGCTTCCTCATACGGCCAGCAATGAAGGACCACGTCTTAGTTCCATAAGTCATCATTGGCAACACGCACTGGTTGTGCAATTTCGTTTTCAAGTTTTGTCCTAGAGGTCAATCGAAATCCGTCGATTGACCTCTAGGTCGAAGTTGGACCTCTGGACTATTGAGAAAATAATCTAAATTAAGAATTAGAAGAGCGAAATTACCTATCACATTACGCGAGCAAATCAAGTTTCTTGCTTTGTGTGTGAAAAATGGAGAGAAAGAATTTGCCCAGAAATAAGACCTACATATATCGATTTCCACCCCCGTCAACGCCTACGTAGTAAATTTTATCGAAATTGTTAGAGACATTTTCGAGAACGTGATTCAAATTACACAAAAAAATGTATCTATATATTTTAAGCAAAAGCAATATTCATAAATATTAAAAAGATATATATGGAAATTATATAGGTATATTTCATAACATTACTGGAACAAAAACGTTCATAATTGTTTTACATACCGCTTCTCGCAATACGTTATCAGAATAGAGATATTAATATTGCGTTTATCTGGTTTGTGCTCTGTTCATAGAATATCCTTGACAATATACTGGCATAATCCATAGAATCCACTTTTGGCTTTGATTTATATGTGAAGAACCTGAGAATGTACACACACAAGTCCACTGCTAAACTCTTCCAAGGAATGCCACGAAACACGGTTCTGAGCCACCTGTATCCATCTACATCCTTCATGTCTTACCAAGTTGTCACTCAATCCATCCACTGTCTACACTTCGCTTACCGGTACGAGGTTGCCACTCGAGAACACATCTCTCCCAAAAGTTGTCAGTTATAAGGCCGGCCCATTGCCAATTCAGTTTACTGCTCCGTTAGCCGTTGTATTTTATATATTATATATACATACATGCTGATTCATCTTTATGATATAAAAACTTGAATTACAAAAACAAATAAAATTTGATTTTCGTTATTTTTCATATCTACTCTTTATTAAAAAAAATAAAGATTTCAATATTAGAATTAGAAAATCATTTTTATGTTAACCTATTGTAAAAGGAAATACTTAGAGCCTATAATGCTTTAATTTTACACGCAATTCGCTGCCTTGGTAACGGCCGTACCTACTTATCAGTCATATTTTATGCGCCATTAGCTAATTACTTAAAAACACAATGCTCAGGTATTGCACTTGGTGCACGTTTCGTAAGGATAAATAAATAATAAATAAGAAGGAAAATATCAGATTAATAGAACCACTGATCAGTCTACCTTTCTACCTTTTAACCGTCTTAGCTTTCTTCCCCCAGCAAGTCGTCCGTTCTTCGAGCTATATGATTAGCCCTTCAGCTTTACAATCCGTTGTGCTATGTCAGTTACTCTAATTCTATAACAACTCTTCGTTATAGATTCTACGATGTGGGAATATTCCAAACATAGTTCTATGAATGCTTTCTGAGCCACTTGTGTTTTCTCATATAGCCTGAAGTGAAAGGACTACGTATTTCATTCATTTTATTATAATTATTACAATTACTTAGTAAAATGGCGGTTATATAGCAGAGAGGCTAACATTTTCCGGCCCTTGGCAAAGAAATGTCCGCCACACTACCCCAATGCGTGTTGGCGAACTTCACATGTCTTCGCAATATATTTATTCTTATTTCTCAGATATGCAGGTTTCCTCACGATGGTTTCCTTCACCGCCAAGCACGTGGTAAATTTTAACTTAACTCAGTGATATTATATTAATTAATATAACTATAGTGCCGTATGCTGCCAGTGTAAGAGAATCACCGCCATTCCGTGCCGTGGGTATAATAAGAGGCGGCTATGGGAAATTCCAGATAATTCCTTTGGCTTCTTAGAAGGTGTATATAACAACCATCTCGGTTACATCAGACGTAAAATACCCATGCCGTGTTGCTGTGTTTTAAGTATAGATTATTTTTCAAATTTATTTTTAGTGATTTTTTTATTTAAAAGCATGTAAAGAGATTGAAGTGGAAAAATTAAAAAGTTTGTACAACTGACTTAAATATAAATAAAATGAGAACATCATCAATGTAGTCTAAGTCAAGTACTTAAATACTCCTTATTAAGGATAACTCAAAAATTGCTGATCTTTCTTTATTTTATTTCTATTTTTATTATGTATTAGTATTTATGTTATTTCATGTATTAGTTATTTATATGTTATTTAAATGCATGTATTGTCTATATATAGCAGGTATTGATATTATGTTATGTAAAATTATATTGCACCACCTACCTAGTTTTCATTGCTTTATTCCTTTACATCTTTGGTTACCTGTTTGTGGTGTACAATAAATTATATTCATTCATTCATTCATTCAATTACTGGTCAGATCTTGATCAAAGTTATATGGGAACACATGAGAAGCACCAGCTTACAAATAAAAAAATAATTGTCAAAATCGGTTCACCTAGAAAAAAGTTCTCAGATAACACACATATAAAATTTTCGATACGACTTAGGGACCTTCAAGAAAAGAGCGTACTCCTTTTTAAAAGGCCGGCAACGCATCTGCGATTCCCCAGGGGTTGCAGTTGTTCATGGGCGGCGGTAGTCACTTACCATCAGATGAGCCGCATGCTCGTTTGCCCCCTCTCCTATATAAAAAAAACAGTCATATTGACTACGTCCTTCTTTTTTGAAGTCAGTTAAAAGATATCGAAATTCAATTCATGTACACCTTACGCGTGGCAATTATCAATGAATTCGTGACGCGCTTGATCTTGAAACCGGCTGCTATGCAAGAAGTTTACTTCAAATTTTGTAATAAATAAATTTCATAGGTTGTCAATGAAAAACACATAAATTTGAAAAATATCTATGCTATAGGCTTACACTTCGTTCGTCGCTTACACCCTATTATTTCTCTACCTAAACATGGTTGACGGTTGATGTTGGCCATAGATTGTTCCACGAATTGACCAATGGGGTTTCGTAGTTATGTTAGGAATCCGATAGGTGTGGCTGTAGTCAAATTATTAATAAATCCTAAATTTATGGACCCAAATTACTCATATTCATTATAGAATATATTGGTTTAGTACCAAAAGAAAAAACAAAAAATCTGGACCTTAGTCTATGTTATAATGTGGCGATGTGGTCTAGTTTATAGTAAATTTTATTTACCACTATAAAAGGTCCGGAGTGAATTCGAAATGAAACTCATCGCGCCACCTACCAGCAGAGAACAAAATCTGCCAATCCAGCTAGGTTATAAGTTAGAAGTCTACCCCACGTAATGACCTTAAAACAAAGTTAGCTTACCAAAACTAACCCTTTGAGTCGAAAATTCAAATTTTGATCCCAACCTTTTCTTCAACTCTGCTCTATTTGAGCAAAAATAAATATGAAATTATCAGTTTTCTGAATTGCCTCCCACCGTGACGTAATTCACGTTAAAATTGTCTTTGTGAAAAAGGTCTGTGACACAGGCAGACACCGAGGTTATATTATGATAAGTGTTCTGTTTAGCATATTACGCCATTCATTCATTCTGCTCAAAACAGTTTTAATTTTTTTGTTATTTCGTCACGTTATTCGATATTGCTTATCTTTATTGAAAGCTTTTTTATCAAGCAGATGGTTTTTCGTGAAATAAGACTATCGGACGTTCCTTTCCAACGGACCCAGTTCTTGCTTCATGATTGCGATTATCTTTATTTCTTGTGTTATGTATACGTATTACTGTTACCTAACTCTTATACAGAAGTGGGAAAACGAAAAAAACATCCCCTTTATGTTTATATGTAGAATAAGGTTGACAAAAGTGCACACAGTCTACCTGATAGTAAGTGGATGCTGTGGCCCACAGACATCTATATTTATCCTCGATTAAGAATCAAAATGCAGATGCGTTGTCACCCTTAGGAACTAAGATGGAATACCTCGTTGCCATAAAACCAATCTCCGGTTCTCTACACTCACCATACAAAACACAGCAGCAATAAGCTGCTATATTACGCTGGTATTCTGTGACAGCGTGGTCCTTCCCCGGCTGCTATATAACTTAGCTGCAGCGTGGCCATAAAACCTGTTTTAACCCTTGTTATTTATCTCTCATAGAAAATTGTCAGAGATCATAAGTACTACACTTAGATAGTCTTATTTACCGTTATAGACGCCGTTGTATTCAAGAGCAACGGTAATTACCATGGTAGTTGACCGTCGCTTGTAGCCTCCATCAATTCAATTCTTATTCAATTCTTATACATTGATTAATCTGTATGCAAATCTTTAGAGTGTTTGCATTACGAAGTTTCATTCACTAAAACTTAGGTACCTGTTATAACTAAATTAAAAATCAAGTAGCGATCCGCTCGACAGGTGATTTTGTGAACTGCGACGACAATCTACATTTTAGATTTCTTCTGAAACTTATGTTTACAACGTGTGGACAAGGCGATGTATTAAAATACAGATTGTTGTTTTTCCTTCCAGGATAGAGCAACACTGGCCACCGGGAGCCCGGCTCTCACTATTAAACTTTTTTATTTAAACTTTCAATTTTAACTTTCAATATTTATAATGGTCATTAACGCCATTTATCAAAAAAATGTAATAACCAAAACATAACTATATCCTATAAACCACCCAGTAAGGGTCGAGAGCGGGTAATCGAAACATTTAAAAATGGGCCGCAAAAACAAACATAAACTTTAATAGGCCGTAATTGTGATGATGATGATAATGAAAACATAACCAAATAAACAAATGAAAAACAAATTATCTGGATTTTTTTTAAATTGAATACATGAACCTCCCTGGCTTCGCACGGCTTATTTCTGGTTTTGCTGTTGCACGGATGGGCCGGCTCGAGCCGGGGTGGTAACACGACCTCACAGAATACCAGCGTGAAGTGAAAGCTCTGCTTCTGCGTTTCGTCTGGTGAGTGCAGGTAGCCGTAGGCACAACTCTGCCCCCTTCCTCCCATCAACATGGTAGCGGAATTAAACGTAATACTACCCCAGGAGGTTACCAGCACCGAGGAATCCCTCACTGCGCATCCACGACCTAGCTATTCCATTCCTGATTGTGGGTGTTTAGGCTGCCACGCGTCTTCTGGGGGAAATTCCGCTCAAGACAATAACTGTAGCTGATAGCGACAACCATCCGCGCGTCTATGAGTGCCTCTATAGACCACATAGCGGTAGTGCCGAAACAGACCCACTCATCAACCACGTCCAAATGGCTACAGATTCTTTGCTACAGCAGATCCCATCCGCAGAGATCATGATCCTCGGCGATTTTAACGTCAACCACGCCCAATGCCTCGGTACACGTTTAATCGATCATGCGGGGAGATATGTTTATGATTATATGGCATATGGGCTGACACAACTGGTTACTTCGCCTACGCGGATTCCAGATGTGGTAGATCTTGCACCTTCCCTGTTGGACTTTCTGTTGACCTCTCATTCGGACAGATATCAGGTATCCGTCGACGCCCCTCTTGGCTCCTCGGACCATTGTCTAGCCTGGAGTGTAGTGCCACTCACGCTAACATCGCGGTTGCATTCTACTGGCTGCCACCGTGTTTGGCACTATAGGTCGGCAGTTTGGGATAGGATGCGGTCGTTCTTTACATCCTACCCTTGGGGACGGGTGTGCTTCTCGCCGGACGATCCCAATGTTGCTGCTAATGCTGTCGCTGATATGGTACTTCAGGGTATGGAAATTTTTATTCCTTACTCTGTGGTGCCCATCGGAGGCAGATCTCAGCCATAATTTGATCGCTTCTGTAAAATAACATCACGCTATAAGCAGGAGTGCTACCGGGCCTGGGCTGACAGATCAAAATCCCGGTATGAAAACACCAGCGCCCTTAAAAAATATATAATTCCGCCTCCAGGTGCTTCAAAAGAGTCATTACCAACGCAAAGTCAGAGCACATCTGCAGAATTGGCGAGAAACCAGTTCGCCTTTCTTCGGGAACCCGTGCATTCTGATCTCTCTCCAAGGCTGTTCAAGGGAACTTATCAGCAGCACACCGCCGAACATTCCGCGGTATGAGTGCTCCATGCTGGATGTGCGATTCACACAGCGCTCGGTTTGCAAAGCACTTCTCTCCCTGAACATCCACAAGTCCAGTGGGCCTAACGAAATCCCACCAATTGTACTGAAGACATGTGCTCCAGAGTTGGTACCGGTTCTAATGCGTCTTTTCGGGTACTCCTACTTTCTAGGCGTAATCCCGAATTCATCGAAGACGGCTTTTGTCCACAAGGTAACCGCCCAGACCCGTCTAAAAACAGACCTACCGCCATCACCTCCTTGTTCTCCAAAATACCTAACTTATACATGGGCGCTGGCAGTGGAGTCCATGAGGGAGGCATTGGTCGTTAGTTTGGACTTCAAAAGCCTTCGATCGGGTTTAGCACAAACTGCTTCTTTCGAAGCTGCCTTTCTATGGGTTTCCCGAGAAATTTGGTAATTAGATCAGCAGATTTCTTCCAAATCGGAGCGTCAAGGTCGTAGTAGACGGTGTATGCTCCGATTACACGCCAATTAATGCCGGTGTTTCACAAGGCGGCGTGCTACCACCAAAGCTGCTTCTTCTGCAGATCAATGATATGTTACAAACTGGTAACATTCATTGCTACGTGGATGACACCACTGGTGATGCTCTATTTTTATTTATAGGATCGAGTGACAAACGAGCACACAGTCCACCTTATGGTAAGTGGTTGCTGTGGCCCATAGACATCTACATTTATCCTCAATAAAGAATCAAAATGCAGATGCGTTGTCACTCATGAGAACTAAGATGGAATGCCTCTTTTCCAGTAAAAAGGGTCTCTGGTTCTCTACACTCACCATACAAAACACAGCAGCATTAAGCTGCTATTTTACGCTGGTATTCTGTGAGAGCGTGGTCCTTCCCCGGTCAAGCCGACCGATTCGTGCTACAACTTATAACTGCAGCATAGCTCTACCACGTAAAAAATCTATACACCGGCCGTGCCAATATTTCCCGGGAAAACGTCCCTGAGTACCGGAACAAACTTGTGTCTGAAGTCAAGTCTTTGTTGAACGAAGTCTCGGATTGGGGGCGACTAAAAAAATTGAGGAAAAATCACTTTGGTCGTACTGTTTGTATCTGGCTGGTTTTAATGTTCAATACATATAGGCTTCCCTAAGGGTAGCAAATAAATAACTCCTTTTTTAGAAATTTAAAGTCGGTTTTTACTTTTTATTAAAAGTTATAATGATTTATTTTCTGCCTGCCCATCGGCCGTTAGAACCGCGTTGCATTTAGAGAAGAAGAGGAAATGTTTCAATCGTGGATAAATTTAAATGTTTATCACATTTAAAAAAATAATTGAGAAATATTAATATAACACCATAGATTAATGATAGGTCATCGCGTGCTCTGACTAGATACCGCGCTACATGAATGTAACAGCTCCGTGAATGCGGCAACTCAATATTCTAGTGTGTATAAGACAATTGCAAGGATGCTAGTGTGCGTGAAAAATTGTATATGCCAGCAGCTTAACTATTACCCGATTAACGGGAAAAATTATTTTATGCTATGGCTTAGTAAAGTTCTTAGTTATGAATGTAGACCAGAAATACTTAAAAAATGAATAATTTATTAATAGCGAATGTATCAATATATTTGTGTATATCATGTATAGGTTTTTCTTCTGAATAAATGGCATATAAATGATAAGGCCTCATTTTTATCAGTTTAATTTTTATATTTAAATGTCTGACTAATATTTCCAAATTATTTAAAAAAATAGTTATATATTGTATGGTATAACCAAAATTTTATTTTTATTATATGTTGTTATAGCAATAATAGCCAATACACATTCTGTGAAAATTTCAAGTATCTACATATTACGGTTCATAAAATACAGCCTGCTGACAGACAGACGGAACGAATGGAAACTTAAGTCCCGTTGACACTCTTTGGGTACGGAACCCTAATAAACGGAAATAATGTTTTAATAATATAAATAACAATTATTAAAACAACATATAAATATTAGGTCATTTGAGCAATACTACAAAAATAAACATTAAATAATATAGAATTAGGTTATATTATAATAAGTTAAATATATTATATTATAAAATATAGTAACAATATATTCACATATAAAAATCTCAGCCACGGGGAACTTTATTTTTGTATACGCGGCAAGACTGAATGGCGTCTTTCATTTTTTGTAACTTATTTATGGCTCGTGTTATTTTATGTTGAAATTTCGAAATTGTATGATACTTACTGATAGTATGTGATCCCAGTGTCTTTCTTACATATTTCTTGTAGTATTATTTTTACACAGTTTCACTACGCAAACTGGTATTTTATTTCGGATTATGATCAAAATTTAATAAAATATTCGGTACGTCCACATCACATATCGCCTGCAACGTGACTGGCTCGGGTACGCTGATTTCGGCGTAGTATTTGTTGCCGCATTTTACAAGAGCGCCGGCGGTATCTAGTCTGAGCGCGTGAAGACCTATCATTAATCTAAGTATAACACTCTATATTGCTCTTTAAATCTGTGATATAACTGAGCATTATTACTTATGTCAGCAAGGATGACAAAATTCCATCTATTTCTAAAGTTGTACACTCGGAAAGTAGACTTTTTTACAATATGTTGGTTGATGTTCGTATCAATTGAAATAATTTTAATGAGCGGTAAATATGAAATTTTCTATAGAAATTAAATGAATACACGACTACAAGTACGTCATAAGTTCTATCGGTCTTATTAAATAAGAATACAAATTATGTATTCTTAAAACCAAACATTTTTTAAAACGAACGATTATCAATTAAACCAGTATTTTTTTTTCTTTCTCGCGACGAATTATACGTTTTGTCAAACAGTGTCTGTAAACACGACATCAGTATGTAATGAGCGCAATTTGTTACGAGAAGGTTGCGTGGGCGCGCCGGGAGCAGTCATCGATGTTTAATGATGCGGGTTCAATCCTTCCGTTATATACGGGCGTGCTACTGTCTGAATACAAATTAATTGAAAAAGAAAAATAATTTCTCTCGAACGACTCGCAATACGGTGCTTTTATTGTTGTTTGAATTTGAAAACTATTTTAGTTTCATAGCAACATTTGGCACATTATATATCTACCACGATTTAGTGTCGTATCATTTTTCAAATTGAAGTGTCTGTTTGTAATGTCAAAATTACAGTTTTTTTCTAAATTCATTTCAAAGCATACGGTACTAATAACAAAAATACAATTTTTAAAGTTTTTGTCTGTCTGTCTGTCTGTTTGTTCCGACTAATCTCAGAAACGGCTGGACTTTCACTGACAGATCTGCCAGTGAAAGTCCCGTCGAAATCGGACTGCTGTCACAAGGAGTAACATAGGCTACTTTTATTTTAGAAAAATAATTAGTGTCAAAAAAATTAAAACCCCAAATAACGCGCGGGCTAAGTCGCGGGGAACAGCTAGTTTTTATATATAATCAATCTTCAAGTTTATTTATATGGATATAATTCATATAAATAAAATTGAAGTGTCCGTCTGTAATATTTAAATAACTCGCTTTTAGTAAGCTCATGGGGTATGCATGATATTAAGACATGAATAACCATTTTTAAAACTTTTGTCTGTCTGTCTATCTGTCATGGCTAATCTTCGGAATAGCTGAACTGGTGATGTTTTTTATAGGATAGGGTGACAAACGAGCACACAGTCCACCTGATGGTAAGTTGTTGCTGTGGCCCATAAACATCTACATTTATCCTCGTTTGCGAATCAAAATGCAGATGCGCTGTCACCCGTGAGGACTAATATGGAATGCCTCTTTTCCAGTAAACAGGGTCTCCGGTTCTCTACACTCATCTTACGAAACACAGCAGTGTTAAGCTGCTATTTCACGCCGGTATTCTGTGAGAGCGTGGTCCTTCCCCGGTCGAGCCGACCCATTCGTGCTACAACTATACTACTAATATAGCTGCAGCATGGCTCTATCACGTGTAACCTATGAACGCGCGTGTGACCTATGAACGAGCGCGGTGGTAGAGTTGGCCGTCAGATGGTACCAAAGTTTAGTAACAGTTTTTAACAGTGGTAGAGCCACGCGGCAGCTTTTGCTGTCGCACGGATGGGCCGGCTCGAACCGGGGTGGTACCACGATCTCACAGAATACCAGCGTGAAGTAGAGGTTTACCTCTGCGTTTCGCTTGGTGAGTGCAGGTGGCCGGAGGCCCTTTTGACAAGAAATGAGGCATTCCATCTTAGTCCTCACGGGTGACAACGCATCTGCATTTTGATTTTTGATAGAGGATAGATGTAGATGTCTATGGGCCACAGTAACCACTTATCATCAGGTGGACTGTGTGCTCGTTTGTCACGCTTATCCTATAAAAAAAATTTACTCTAATTAACTTAAATTTGCTATTAGATTTCCTATTGTAATCTAATTAGACTTGTTAAAGTAACTTTGAAGAGAAATTTGAATGTTGTAAAAAATTTTTTTGTTAGGTTGTTTTGTTGAATATGAGAATTTTTGTTTTGTTATATATTTCAATAATTTTAGTCTCAAAAGATAGATTTAGGTATATATCTAATATTTCAATTGGAGTTATGAAAATCAAATATGCCATTTAAAAGATATCATCAAAATTCTATAAATGGGAAAACCTGTATAATTTAAAGTTTTAAAATCTAGAAACTTTTTAGCTACTAAAGGGAATACTTGTGACAAAAATAATAAGGCTTAGGGGTACAACAAAGGGGTAGAACAAAAATAACTGTCTTCAATAAAAATGCATTAGGTACTTACTCGTAGTGTTAATTTAATAAAAAACACAATTTTCATTAAAAATAATTATTCTTTGTTATGAAAAATCATTTCTAATAATACCTATATGAATAATTTTTTACAAGATGTAAAGATAATGTTGCTTATTACCAAGGTGAGATGTCAGATGTTACACATCACATGCGACTACTGTAAGCCTCGCTCGATTTTTCATATTTATTATACTATTGTCAACTCACATTGAACCGGGCTTATTATTTTTATACCACGAAGAAAAGCACATTAATAATCAATAAGAAGAAACACTGATGAATGCGCTTGATACTTTCATTGAGTTTTACAACGCGTATTAAGTACTATTATCTGTTACTTTGAAATAAGTCTAATGAAAAATTTGTATGGACGTCGTCCATTACCGAAATATCAACGAGAGTCTATAAACTTTTTAGGAATAATTCTATTAATTATAAAATAAGGGATCGAGATGAACCACTTTTGGACTTATCAAATATTTTTCATTTTCTTTCATTTATAGCTACATAATATATCCAAAAGGAAGCATAGGTGTATATTGTTATAGAATAAGGGTGACATACGACCATACAGTCAATCTAATCGTCAGTTAATGCTGTGGCTCATACAGACAACTACATCTATCTTCTATTACCTAAGAATCAAAATGCAAATGTCTTGTTTCTCCTGAGGAACAAGATGAAATGCCTCGTTACCAGTGAAATATATTTACTTATTTAATTCGTGTACACGCGTGTTGTTGGACCAATGACGTAGTGACGTGAAAACTGTGTCAATGCCGTGTTGTGCCGTTGCACTATTAATCGCATAAACTCTTATCGACCACTTTGATTATAATTACATCAGAAGTAGACTTTAGACCTCGAAATTAACATAATTAGACAGGAAAAGTAACATAGTCTCGTTATTAAATACACAATAACCTATAATATAAGACTACCATATTATATTTTTTAATAGATTAAGGGTAACAAGCGAACACACAGTCCATCTGATGGCCAGTGCATGCTGTGGGCCATATACATCTACATTTATCCTCGATTAAGAATCAGAGTACAGATGCGTTGTCAACCCTGAGGACTAAGATGGAATGCATTATTTCCAGTAAAAAGGGTCTCCGGCTCTCTACACATATTATACGAAACAGCAGTATTACACTGCAATTTTATGCTGGTACCTAATATGTGAGAGAATGATCCTTCCCTGTCGAGCCGACCCGTTCGTGCTACAACCATAATATAGCTGCAGCGTGGCTCTAACACGTAGACTTCAAACGTGACACAAATATTAAGATATTGTTTTATAAAATTGACGTGACAAACGAACTGACAATTCACCTGAAGGTAAGTGGCTACTGCAGGTCATAGACAACTGCAAACAACTTGAAATATATAAGATTACAAATGCGTCGTCAACTGTGAGGAATATCTTACAGCTTGTGATTATTTGTTCACTCCGCTTAAATGGCCTCATTCGTCAGCGAAGACACATTAGGATACTTAACACAGTTTTTTCTATTTTATTCGATAACCAATATGCGAATTATCTGAAACATAAGTTTCAGTTCCTGAGCGACACTCATGACAGACAGCTTCGTTCATCGGCGACTCTCTTTACACCCCTTCACCGTTCAAGTTTCATATCTTCATCGTTTGCTATCCGAACCGCGCGCCTATTGAATGACCTGCCTGAAAAATTAAGACAACCTACCTGTAAACAAACATTTAAGACGAATGTTCGGGCTCTAGGCTAAGCTCCTTCCGTCATCATTATAGTTGTATAAACATATACATACATATATATATATATATATATATATATGTATATATATATATATATATATATATATATATATATATATATATATTCAGATAACAATTTGCTCAAATAATTCGTGATGTTTAGTCGGCAATATTTTGTATTATTTCTTAAACAGAACTAAGTAAGAGGGTAGTACCACCCAGACACTCGTACGCAGAAAGGGAGTTCTACCATCGTTACGTTACGCTAGTATTATTTAGTACGCACGAACTTCAATGGATTCAGATAACAATTTGCTCAAATAATTCGTGATGTTTAGTCGGCAATATTTTGCATTATTTCTTAAACAGAACTAAGTAAGAGGGTAGTACCACCCAGACACTCGTACGCAGAAAGGGAGTTCTACCATCGTTACGTTACGCTAGTATTATTTAGTACGCACGAACTTCAATGGATTCAGATAACAATTTGCTCAAATAATTCGTGATGTTTAGTCGGCAATATTTTGCATTATTTCTTAAACAGAACTAAGTAAGAGGGTAGTACCACCCAGACACTCGTACGCAGAAAGGGAGTTCTACCATCGTTACGTTACGCTAATATTATTTAGTACGCACGAACTTCAATGGATTCAGATAACAATTTGCTCAAATAATTCGTGATGTTTAGTCAGCAATATTTTATATTATTTCTTAAACAGAACTAGATAAGAGGGTGGTACCACCCAGACACTCGTACGCAGAAAGGGAGTTCTACCATCGTTACGTTACGCTAGTATTATTTAGTACGCACGAACTTCAATGGATTCAGATAACAATTTGCTCAAATAATTCGTGATGTTTAGTCGGCAATATTTTGCATTATTTCTTAAACAGAACTAAGTAAGAGGGTAGTACCACCCAGACACTCGTACGCAGAAAGGGAGTTCTACCATCGTTACGTTACGCTAATATTATTTAGTACGCACGAACTTCAATGGATTCAGATAACAATTTGCTCAAATAATTCGTGATGTTTAGTCAGCAATATTTTATATTATTTCTTAAACAGAACTAGATAAGAGGGTGGTACCACCCAGACGCTCGTAGGTAGAAAAGGAGTCGTAAAAGCAGCTTGAGTTATTCGAGGAGTCTTTTAATCGGCTTCGTGATCCTGTCCATTTTAGTACAAGCAAAGAAGATAATACACAAAAAAATATGAAACAATTCCAACTTATACATTAAAACCATAACATACTTTAGATAGAATAAAGAGAGAAGAAAAAAGAGTAAAGCTTGAAAGTGGTAGAGCCATGCTGCAGCTATATTTTGGTTGTAATACGAATGGGTCGGCTTGACCGGATAGGACCACGCATTGTTTTAATTTTTCTTTTTTGTGAAAAACGTTACCTCCACCGTAGGATTTTCTCCTATATCATGGGGGTAGTTTACATACGTAAATTTCATAAGGACAAACATCCAGACCCGGAACAATTATTTTTAGGCCATACAAATACTTGTTCCGTGCGGGATTCGAATCCGCGGCCCTTGGTGCTGCAACTTATTGCTAAGCTACTGCACCACGGAGCCGTCAAAACTGTCCTGGTCCACTCAAACGCTTTCACAGAATGCCAGCGTGATTTTTTTTTATAGGATAGGGTGACAAACGAGCACATAGTCCACTTGATGGTAAGTGGTTGCTGTGGCCCATAGACATCTACATCTATCCTCGCTTGCGAATCAAAATGCAGATGCGTTGTCACCCGTGAGGACTAAGATGGAATGCCTCTTTTCCAGTAAAAAGGGCCTCCGGTTCTCTACACTCACCATACGAAACACAGCAGTTTTAAGCTGCTATTTTACGCTGGTATTCTGTGAAAGCGTAGTCCTTCCCCGGTCGAGCCGACCCATTCGTGCTACAACTATACTACTAATATAGCTGCAGCATGGCTCTACCACGTAAAAAATAGCAATAGCAGCTTAATGTATTTCTTATGGTATAGTGTAGAGAACCGTGACCATTTTTACTGGAAACGAGGCATTCCATCTTAGTCCTCAGGGATGACAACACGTCTGCATTTTGAGTATTTATCCAGAATAAATGTAGATGTCTATGGGCCACAGCATCCACCTACTATCAGGTAGACTGTGTGCTCGTTTGTCACCCTTGTTCTATAAAAATAGATAGCTCTATGACCATAAATAAAAGGAGGAAAAAGTTAGAGAGGCAAATAGTGTTCCTTAACCTTGTTTCTTCAACGAATGTGAGGATTAAGCACTTTTAATAGTAGGGAAAGGTGTTTCAAATTCTAACTCCAATAACAGAGAAAGATTTATCATAAAATTATTTTATTGTCAATTTTTCTCTTATTTTCTTTTTTTGGTGTACAATAAAGATTATTGTTTTGTATTGCATTGTAATGTGTTGTAATGACGAGGCTTATCTGTGTTACATCGTGATAAGCAGTGTTGCTATTGGTGTGTGTGTTTCATCTATTTTGGATGAAACTAATAAGCCCCGCGGATGAGTAAGTTAAGGCAACGAGTGGTCTATATAGCTCATTCAACCGGCAACCGATGGGGGAGAAAAGGTCTTAAGTGGCAGTCTTCTACGATCAAGCGCTGTTTCAGGCGACCTAGATAGCGTGGCGATCCGATGAAATATGCAGGTAGTCGATAGATACAGCTTCTCAGGACTTTACTTTGTGGTAATATATGGGGAGGCCTATGTTCAGTAGTGGACTTTTGATAGGATGTTGTAGTTATTGTTAGAGATTACTCTTAAAGTCATTTCAAAATCTTATAGAGGCTGTTTGCCATAGTTGCCAAGCTTGGCAAGCGTGTTGGCAACCGCAGTTTTATTTTTTCAGCTGTTAACGAGAAGGTGCTACTGCCCCTCTCATGGTTCAGTTTCCCTCTGCCACCTCTTTCAACGCCCAAGGCATGTAAGTGCATAGTGGACATTCTTAAATCGCCGTTACACGGTTAATCTCTAACAATAATATATTTATTTAAAAGGAGTAATTTAATTAAAAAGAACATAAACAAACTACGATTGGACATGGCAATAATATTTCAAGCAAAACTCCAACAGGTTAAACAAAAGTCAGTATAGATAGGACCTTCGAATTTGCTACGAAACACTGAAAAATAATAAATAATTCATATTTGTTTTAACAACCGAGCCAAGGTGTCGATAACAAAGTTCACTACACGTAAATTCATTTGAAAATAACGTATACCTACTGCCAAAAGCGAATATAAACATTTCTGTCTTTGCGTTGTCAATTTGTTATCAAGAGCTAGCATAAAAGCCGTTGCGCAAAAGATATGGCGACCCACACATCCTGGTAAATTGTAAACTCTACTGTTGTTTTATGTAATCGATAAAGCAAAACCGTAAGATACAATTTTTTTTTATAAAATAGGAGTGCTTCCAGTAAGGGTGTTTATGTATTTTTCCATATCCGGCTGCTAAACTTAATTACGTGTCAAGTTTATTAACGTGGTCTGAGAAAAAATTTTAATAAATAGGCATATACTTCTGGAGTGGTCCCATATAAATTTGAAGAAAAAGTAAGGGTGGCAAAATAGTAGATGAAATTTTTAATGTATATATTATTATTTTTATTATAGTATTTAGACAATATTGCGTTAGTGATATTATTTGGTCCACTCAAAAGGTTAAAAACAAACTTTTAACAATAAAGTAAAAGACGAGTAAGTACCACGAGCTAAAAATAATAAAAGAATGTCATATTCTTCTGAAGTTGGTACGAAGATAACCTTTCCCCTGAAATATAACCTAATTAATAAAAAAAGAATAGTCAAAAACGGTTCACAATTGGCGAAGACATCGCGTAACATACTTAGAAATACATACAGTCGAATTGTAAGCCTCTTCATTTTTTGAAGTTGGCTAATTTTTCGGGTTCCGTACCCAAAGGGTAACCAACGGGACCCTACTACTAAGCCCCCGCTGTCCATCCGTCCGTCCGTCCGTCTATCAGCGGGCTGTACCTCATGATATTTGTGTTGCTGCTATAACAACAAATTCAAAAATATAAATAAATTAAAAAGTGAAGAGGGCTCCCCTACTAGAAACGTGTTTTACGATGGTACGTACTACTTCATTTAGTCATCAGTTAATTATTTTATACGTCGTAGACGATTTTTTATACGTACTATAGCCACGCTGCAGCTATATTATGGTCGTAGCACGGATGCGTTGGCTCGACCTGAGTAAGACCACGCTCTCACAGTTACCTACAAATAGCAGCTTAAGGTCGCTGTGTTTCGTATGGCGAGTGTAGAGTACTGGAGACCCTTTTTACTGGAAACGAGGCATTCCATCTTAGTCCTCAGGTGTGTTGTCATCTGCATTTTGATTCTTAATCGAGGATAAATATCTATGGGCCACACCATCCACTTACTATCAGGTGGACTGTTTACTCGTTTGTCACCCCTTATTCTATAAAAAAGATATAAAACAGGTAGCAAGACGTAATTACCAGCCATCTTTATGAAGTGGTCACTGTAGCCACCAGGCCAATTTTATACTAGTAACTACTAATATAAGCTCATTTGCCAAATTAACTGGAACAGACGCTAGTTTATATTTCGGTCACCAAATAGCAGTGCTTGCATCTGGTGTGTTCCGATCTGAAAAGTAAAGAGACCCATTTCTTCTTGGTCCTCAGATATGAGGACGTGTCTGAAATCTTTCTTTGTTTAGAGGTGGCTTCAGGTGTCCATAGACTGCAGTAGCGACTTACCATCAGACAGACTGCAAGTTCAATTGAAAAGACGCGTAACTAGTAACTATTGCGTTACTTACTAAGCCGGAAAGGAGCCTTAATGTTAATTACTCCAACACAGCCGGTAGTAATTACATAATTTTCTTACGAATTAATGTTACTTCTAAAATAATAGTCAAAAATTAAAATACCTAACATTATAATAACACTTCTCTTTCTGTTTAAACCACATATTTGTCACGTAGCTAGCTCGTAACTGCCTCCTGCAATGTGCGCGCTGAATAATGGTCACCGGTCACCGCATTTTAGCACTGCATTTTGATTTATCTTTTAAAATACACATTCCGCAGAAAATCAACTGTTTTTTTTTCATTTACCAATGGTTTTTTATGTTATATTCAGTTTTTGATGTTTATCTTTTGTCTTTTTCATATAGATATTAGGTATGTCATGGAAATTTTTTCAGCACGGCTCCCTATCCACGTCAGCATAATATTACCATTTGCTATTACTTCTTATAAATATTATTATTTATTCTGTGCTCTTACAAACTTTTATCATATAACGCAACGTGATAATATTATGTTAATTTTAATTGGTATTAGGTTTTTGATACATCTTATTGTATATTTAAAGTCGCACGGAGACTATGCTAAAAGTGTTCGGCTGGCGCGGCTTGCTTAGGATGTCTTAGTATGCAGTTACATTGAAGAAAAAACCTTCCTTAGCTAGGAATAATAACTTATCTACAAAGCTTTTTACTTTGTAGATAAGTTATTATTCCAAATAAATTTAATTTGCAGTCATCTGCCTACGATATTATCTTTATATAATTATTCAGTACGTGTGTCACGGAACTTTTAAACGGCTGGACCGATTTTGACGAAATTTTTGTGTGTGTTTCAGTGAGTCCCTGGATGGTTTAGATTCACAATTGGACCTGGTAGGTAGTGCGGTTGTAGAGATCCAGAAATTACCCGTGCGAAACTGGCGCAGGTTGCTAGTAATTGTTAAAATTAAGTCTAATCCCAAGAATACCACTGCTGAACTTCAGAATTCGTTTTAAAATGTAATAATTAAAAGCTGAAGGTAGCCCGTATTAACTATGACACAGAATGTTGAACACCTCAGACCCACTGGACTGTGTGTGGTTAGTAAAGCTCCCGAGGTGTCAGGATTTAAAATAAGTTAAACTAGACTTAAATACGAGGATATCCGCAGTAGAACCAGAGTAACCGACATAGCCCAAAGAATTAGTATGCTAAAGTAGTAATAGGCCGGCCATATAGCTCGAAGAACCGACAACCGATGGGGAAGAAAGGTTCTCGAGTGGCAGCCTCATACCGGCAGGCGAATTGTAGGGCGTCCCCCCACTAGATGGAGTGACAACCTGGTAAGACATGCAGGAAGTCGATGGATGCAGGTGGCTCAGGACCGTACTTTGTGGCATTCTTCGGGGGAGGCCTATGTTCAGCAGTGGACTTGTGAAGGGCTGTATTGATGATGATGATGAAACTAGGCTAGCTCTGGCCAAATACTCAAACGCTGTTCAATTTTAAGATGCCGTTAAGTCTCGGGCTGTCTCTATCACTTTAATCAGTGACTGTTACACCACGAGAAATAACGACATCTTAAAATTAAGTAACGTTTGAGTATTTGGCTATAGATCAATAAAATTAGTTTTATTCGATGTGTAGTATTCGCCTAAATACAAATCATTACAAAAATTGCTTAGGTATTGAAAAGTGGATTGGTGATCTATAATTATTATTCAAATTTAAATTTTGTTATTTGAACCGTTTCGAATAATTCACTTAAATATACAATCGAAAGTCAAAATTTATGTAGCTAGAAATGAAACTATCCGATTCTAATTCAGTGTTCTATGCTGTGTAAATATTTATGTAATAAATTTTAGAGCCCATTACATGCTCTACTTAAAACAAGTGCTCTTTCGATTCGTTTTATAGTAAAGATATAGTTCGCTGCCGTCCATTATTTATACTAAATACTTTTATTTTATTACAGTCTGTTCTACTAACTTCCAAATGCAGGATATTTACATATGATATAATCTATATTACATATACCTCTAGCATATTCTAAACAGAGATAAAATTTGCGGATCTTACTTTTTTCGAAATTCCAACTTCACATCACGTAGTGCATCTTGTAGATTGACATGATGTGTGATGACTTTTGATGATGGAACAACAACATCAGACCAGCACTGTATTTCAACTACCCGCCTATTCATTGTGGTTATTTTGAACAATGATCTTAAACGTAAGCGCTTTCACGACAAAGTTCCCAAAAATATAAAAGACCTGTCAATCAAAAAGTTTACCTTTTTAAATAAAGAATGTACGATATACATTATTGTGAACTTAATAACCTTAAAAAACAGTCTCGCTTAATAGGAATCATGAAATTGAAAATCAGTCTAGATTACTGTTTGAACTTCCCATAGAGGTGTTTTCCAAAGTAGTGGTAAAAGCTCTGCAATAACTTTTATCAAGAGATCATTCGAAAATTAAATGAAAGTAAAGAGGTGTGTAAAGAAAAAAATCTATTTCCTAGATATCAACGGACATATAGTGAAGTGGCATAGTGGTAATAATCATTGATATGCGATGCTGTGGGGCCGTGGGTTCGAATCATAGTTCAATCATTCCAGTTCTGGACTCTTGTTCACATACAATTAATGTAATATGTAAAGGCATACAATTATTGGTATAATGACTTTCAATGCCTATTATTTTGTTATCTACAAAGAATAAAATTTATTTGGTTTTATTCCATTCTTGAAAGGTGTATTATTTTAATTTTTTCTTTAGTCTAACTGTGTCTTTAAACAAAACTGGTAATGGCAATGATTAATGTTTCCAACAAAAAAGGCAAATGAAATTGAGAATTTTATGAGTTCCTTGGCCGTAATTGCCTAAATAAAATATCGATATACATTAGTAGCTTTTTAGATATAAGTATATTAACCTCATACACATTGACAACGAAATATCAAAAAATTTGAAATAAGGAAAAATAAATCGAGTCCTATCCTTAAGTTCAAATTTTGTCCTTATCCTTTGTTTGGTATTATATTTGTATTATCTTAATAATTTTCTCCCTAAATTCTATTTACATTAGATTGCATTATGTATATAATATACAAAACTAATTATGAAACTCGTTGGCTTAACCCGGTCATAGTTATATAAATATATCTCACGGGTGCTATTTTTAAACAACATTGTGCACATAACGCCCTCTCGTCTAGTGGCTGTTGAAACATTTGATATTTTACGTTCACGTGCTTATCATCATATGTTCAAATGAATCTTATTATAATTATATATTTGTATTATAAGTAGCAATTACATTTTTTAATTTGTTTATTAAGTGTTCAAGCTATAATCATTTATCTGTAGCGACCGACTTATTCATAAATACTTTCAGTAAAGAAATTGGTTATCAGATTTAATTGTCTCTGGTTTTCTTATTTAAAATATTGATGACTTAAAGAACACACACTTTAAAATACGAACTATTAATTATCTAATAGTGTTTGTGTGTTCTCTCCTTTTACATTCCAATAACACAATAACAATTTGACTGTACCCTTCACTTACGTACTTAAGAACCTGTCGCTCCAAAAACAAGTTTCGGTCCTCTCCATTTCACATTGCTGACTTGCCTTGAGGCCAAAGCTCGTTACGAATCAATGACGTGGTGCTAGCGAAATCGATCATTGTAGAGACATTAATATATATAATTTATTTTGTTCGAACTTATGTTTGTTGCTACAGGTGTAGTTGCGCAAATTGCGAGAGACTACCATTAACATTACTAATACGAAATTCATCACAAACACTATAACAATGTCGTCTGCACCATTTTGAATTATTTTGGCTTTTGAGACTCAACAAAAGTGATTGTAATAACTTAAATTGAACAATTTAAGACCCCCGAAAAAAAAAGAGCTGATGATTTTCAAATGGCTGAACCAATTTTGATAAAATATATCTAAGAACTACCGCTAAAAACCCGCTTTTAAATTAAAAAAAACCGCACCCAAATTGGTTCACCCACTTAAGAGCTACAGTGCCACTGACAGACAGACAGACAGACAGTACACACAGCGGTCAAACTTAAAACACCCCTCTTTTTGCGTCGCGGGTTGAAAAGTGATGTGTAGCATCACTTTATTAAAGATGCAAAGAAATAAATTTAAAGAAAATTCGCCATAATCTTAATACACGATAGGTCAAGTCCTAGGAGAATGAAAAGCTCTCACAAATAACAGCAAATCAATTTGTATGCCTAAGTAATCTTTGTAGGCCCAAACTTTAGCAATAATTCAGAACTGTGTTACTTAAATCATAGGGGATGTATTTGTATTTCAGATTGGTATTTATTATTCGAATGACTATAGTTTTCATTCACAAATAACATGTCTTGTTTACATAAATGTAAATTAATGTGATTTAATTTAATATAACACTCAGGGGTTAAAAAGTGCCTGAAAACGAGCGCTTCATAGGATCTTAGTCCCATGTAAGCAAAAGCTGAGTCACTTACGATTGCCTAAATTTAATTAAGACTAAGTAATTAGTTTATATGTAAATATTTTATTCGAATGTGGCAATAAAGTGATATTTATTAATTTTATTCATTAATTTATTTAAATATCCAATATGATTATACGGTAAGTATTTGAAAAGGATTTTAAAACACAAAAATATTTCGGTCATAACGCTTGTTCAAGCGATGCTAAAGTGTAAAACTTTAGCTGGGTTTTATTGCTCGCAAGTCGCAATATCGGATAAATTTTGGTCACACATGTTTTTAGTTTATTTTGTGCCTGTGAATTCTTAACTATCACTGCGAACAATTTTAAATGGGTGAAACGCTTATAATATATATTTTTTATATAGGATAAGGGTGACTACCACCCACCTGATGGTAAGTGGTTGCTGTGGCCCATAGACATCTACATCTATCCTCCTTTGCGAATCAAAATGCAGTTGCGTTGTCACCCGTGAGGACTAAGATGATCCTCGTTTTCTGCATCTGCATTTTCTTAGGTGTCTATAGCATCCACTTACCTACCTTACGACTGTGTGCTCGTTTGTTACCCTTAAAAATCATTTATTACTTCACTGAAAATTAAACCAATGAAAATAGATTTTAAACATATTGTATATATTATTAATAATATAACATATTAACTATAATTATTAAAAACGTACACGTTTTCACTATAATAAATTGTATACTAATAAAATAAGTTCAAAATAACTTAATATATATTTCAAATTTTATTAACGTTGCTTTTATCGTTAATAAACTATTAGGTAACTATAGTTTATTAACCTTAAGAGTAACGTTTATAAAATATATCAAACTATATGTGTTTGGCACAGAAATAAAACATTATTTATTATACTCGTATGTAATATAATTTCTATTCGATATTCTAATTTATAATTATTGTAATATAATTTGGGCGGTGCTGCAGTCCCTTCAGCGGTGCCAAGTTGACTGTCGGTATATCGAAGTGCTGAAGTGTTTGTACAGTAGAGCTACGATGGCTATCCGAGTACAGAACCAGAGTACGAAACCTATCCAATTGCAGAGAGGTGTAAGACAGGGTGATGTTATATCCCCGAAACTCTTCACCGCTTCATTGGAAGACGTTTTCAAGATTCTAGACTGGAAAGGATACGGTATTAACATCAGTGGTGAGTACATCACTCACCTTCGATTTGCCGACGATATAGTCCTTATGGCAGAATCGCTGGAGGACCTAAGCACTATGCTCAATGACCTCAATAGTATCTCCCAACGGATAGGTCTTAAGATGAACATGGACAAAACAAAGATTATGTTTAATGTCCATGTCACACCTATGCCGGTAGTTGTTGGGAGCACTAAGCTCGAAGTTGTTGACGAGTATGTTTACCTGGGACTAATAGTCCGACTAGGTAAGTCCAACTTCGACCGAGAGGTCAATCGACGGATTCAACTCGGCTGGGCAGCGTTCGGGAAGCTACGACACATCTTCTCGTCAGACATACCTCAAAACCTTAAAACGAAATTGTACAACCAGTGCGTGTTGCCAGTGATGACTTACGGAACTGAGACGTAGTCCTTCACTGCTGGCCGTATGAGGATGCTCAAGGTCGCTCGGGAGAGGGCTATGCTCGGAGTTTCTCTGCGTGATAAACTTAGGAATGAGGATATCCGCAGTAGAACCAGAGTAACCGACATAGCCCAACGGATTAGTAAGCTGAAGTGGCAGTGGGCCGGCCATATAGCTCGAAGAACCGACAACCGATGGGGAAGAAAGGTTCTCGAGTGGCAGCCTCGTACCGGTAGGCGAAATGTAGGGCGACCCCCCCGCGAGATGGAGTGTACCAGGTGGTAAGACATGCAGGAAGTCGATGGATGCAGGTGGTTCAGGAACGTGCTTTGTGGCATTCCTTGGGGGAGGCCTATGTTCAGCAGTGGACTTATGAAAGGCTGTAATGATGATGAATGATGATGTACATAATTTCAAAAAAGTAAAAACATACTTCAAAAAATTAAAAAATACCTATTAAATAAATTGCATATAGTGTATTAGCCTCTAAAGGTCTTTAATTTTTTGATACACTTAGCACATAGCTTCTATTTCAGGAGTTAATAAATTACGTGGAAAATATTTTATTTTTTTAAATTGTTTTAAGTTTGTTTCTACTTTTTTAAATTTTAATTATTTTACCCTTTTGAGTGGAATTAAACATTGTCACAAGCTCAAGGTAACAACTACAAGTCGTCATCGTCGTAACACTTACATTAAAAACTTTGTCTCTTATTTCACCCTTTGGAGTGGAATTTGTGCTTCAAATTTAAATGGAACTCCGTTTGATAGCTTGGCATAGGCTATTTAATAAAGAAAATCATTAAAGTTGGTTTATAATATTATGAATTAAATTAAAGTGTTGGTAAGTTTTCACGGCACGGTTCTTTGAACGATGTCATCCGAAGGGCTCTTGCTTCTATAAATACTGTCTCAGTTTTAGAGCCTTGTAGAATATTTAGAGACGATGGCAAGAGTAGATATAACATTGGTCCCTTGGGAGAGAGGTAAAGCCCTAGTGAGGGATGCTACTTGTGTAGACACTTTGGCGACCTCTCATCTCAGGTGTACCTCGTTTAGAGCCAGGGCAACATCAGAGGCATCTGAACTGAGTAAATGGCGCAAATATGAGTCTCTGAGAGATATTGATATCGGTCGGTGGAGTCCACGTGCGGTGAAGTTCCTATAGGAATTCTATCCACTACTCGTCGTTGCTGCTGGTGATAAGAGAGCTGTTTCTTTTCTAGTTCAAAGGCTAAGTATAGCTATTCAGCGAGGAAACGCAGGCAGATTTTTTAGCACGATACCATGGGGGTAGGACTGTATGATAATGTTAATTAAGTTAGTAGTTTTTTTTAATTCTATTTTTTAATATTGTAAATGTATTAAATAACAAAAGTGGAAGTCGATTATCTTACAATAATAAAGATAAATAACATTTGTATTAGTAACTAACTGTTCGTCGCGACTTCGCCCGCGTGTAGTTTAGGGTTTTAGTTATGTTGCGCGGAACCCTAACTCTTTTTCTAAAATATAAGTAGCCTAAGTTACTCCTTATAACATTAGATATCTGCCATGGAAAGTCCCGTCGAAATCGGTCCAGCCGTTTCTGAGATTAGCCGGAACAAACAGACAGACAGACAGACAAAACTTTAAAATATGTATTTTTGTTATAAGTACCGTATATACTTTCATATGCATTTAGTAAAAAATTGTTATTTTGACATTACAAACAGACACTTCAATTTTATTTATTTGTATAGATTAATCTAATTGATATAGATTTGAAACATTTTGAAATTAATGCAAAGTTATTTTTTTATTTACAGTGGCATTGGTGTTGGTGCATTTTTATGACATCAGTTGATTATTCACGCGGAGAAACTTTCACCTTGGGGTACCTCACAGGGTCAAAGAGACGTCCAGGCGACTATAGCTATCAAAGACCAGGCAGAGTTATTTCAGGTGCTTATTTAATTTGATGTGAATTCAGTTTATGTAATTTATAAATTTATTCATATCTTCCTGGCTAACGCCGATCATGGCGGCGATCGGTAATTTATAAAATTTACAACAAGTTATTAACAGCTGCGCACGACATAATATTTCAGTTATAATACCCCAAGTATACATCTGCATATATAAGTAAGCACACAAACTTATAATATATGGGTGGATGCGGTCGACGCCAAATTCTGCAATACCCGTTGCAGAAGAACGCAACAGCTCTCCGATCATACTTTTAATCTCATCATGGCTATTGCAAATGAAGCGGCAGTCTTCAACACGTAGGACAGCATACGAGCAATTGAATAAACATCGTCTCCAAATGCATCCAGCCAGACTTATGCAACTCCAGAAAGAGCCAACTGTCAAAGTTAAAAATAATTGTGGCAGCGTCATTTTCGGTAAATATGAGATTTTGAGTAAGATTAAGAGTTCTACGGACCGTTGTAGACATCACCATTAGTGCAAGTCTCATTCGAAACTATTCAGATATGTCGTCAGACGGATTAAAATTGCTCTTTAGCTCGACAAGATGACAATTAAAAACGACAAGGCCCCGGGCAAAGTTGAAATCTACAAGGAGACTATTGATGCAGGTGGCTCAGGATCGAACATGTGGCCTATACCGTGCTATGATTACATTCAGCAGTAGACAATTGAAGAATCAAAGGCTTTCTCATAAATCCACAAAAAAAAGTAGCACAGCTTTAACACAGCACGTGGACGCGGCTCGGAAGAAAAATCGGACTGCAGTTCTTTAATAGAGCGTTCTCACCTTTTTTGAAGAACAAAAATATCGCACCGCTAATTTACGCATCCGGAATGGTGCCACCATGGAGGACGGAATTGAAGAACTACTGAAGATCTTTCAAGTACCAGTCTTCCAAAGCTCTCCTGTAATTTTATCCTCACCTGAGCCTTGTCGTTTTTAAGAGGCTGGAGAGTTGTTGAATGATTTCTTGGCAGACAGATAATTAGCAAAGACTTTGGAGGAGATTTTCCTGTTCAGTAGCCTGTAAGCCAACGTATCACTGAAGATGGGAAATGAAACTGTTAGATTAAATATACAAAGGGAAAGTTTTTGGGTTCTTCTTCGCTGGATCTTAGAATATTTTGCTCCGATCGCATTAACAGTTTTCGCGAGCTCACCATTGATTTCGTCCATCATATTTCATCTTCTAGGCTCTGGAAACAATTTTGTAGCTTAAGCTGAAAGCAATCATGATTCTGGATTAGTCCACGAAGAGTTTGGAGCATTGATTTTATTGGAAGGGATCTCTTTAGATTGATGTTAAGATTCAGTGTGCCTCTAACCGTTCGGTGATCGCTACCTATTTTCGCCTTATTGATCTCACCTCCATTGAATGCTAATGTTTTATACCTATCGATAAGATCGAAGGTCGGCTTTGGCACAGACTGAGAGATACCTACGAAGATAATTACACATCACATTCAGTCTCGGAATCTAATTTTCCCTAGATGTATGTTTACGTTAATGTATGCAATAAGATAGATAAATGTGTGCTATATTTGTTTATAGAATAAGGGTGATAAACGAGCACACAGTCCACCTAATGACAAGTAGATACTGTGAACAAAAGACATGTATCCTCAGTTAAGATGACCCAAAAGACATCTACATGTATCATCAGTTAAGAATCAAATTGCAGATGCATTCTCACCTCTGTGGACTGAGATGGAATGCCTCGTTTCCAGCTAAAAGGGTCTCCAGTTCTATACGCTCACTATACAATGCACAGCATCAGTAAGCTGCTATTTTATACTGTTATTCTATGGTACATAGCATTTGTGTGCAATCCAGATCGTACCGTTTACACCACCACGGTAGCGGTCTAAGTATAACCACTTACCTATAATATCCCTTGAGTGTCGTAAGAGATGACAAAGGGAAGTTAAACCGAGCTTGACCAGGCAGCGTGGCAACTATGGCAAATATCTCTCCTATAGAGCAATCTATGGCAGGGCATTCGTGCAGAGGTGGACTTTTGATAGGCTATATCAAACGGTGCAGTTTAGATATGAAATGTAATTACTTTTTTCTGATCAAATATATACAAAAACATAGGTAATCTTTTTCTGATTACCGATAAAGTTCAACGGAGTGTGGAAAAATTGTTTCGGTCCGCTGGTTCAATGTGAAATTTACAATCCATTATCCATAAGCGATTTTATGTTGACAATATAAAAAATAACGGCCTATAAACTGTCTACTGTAGGCCACAGACTAACATTTGACATTTGTACAACGGTTCTGATTCTGAGAGGATCAAAAATAGTCCGCTACTCTGTACATTGACAGATTACACAAGCGTTAAAAATGTTTTATTTATTTTCTTTAGTAAAAATAATGCAGCATGATGGCCGCTGTCTACTTTACAATTTAACAGCTTAAGTCAAAGCAATCACAGCTACTGCGTAAAGTAGGCTTGGGCAAAAATATCGATATATCGTAATATCGATATTTTCGTGTAAAACGTCGATATATATCGTCGATATTTTTAATTGCGGTATATCGATATATATTTTAGAATATCGAATTCGTATCAATTACGATATTATTTTAAAATGCATTAATGGGCAAAGCATAAAACAACAAAAGGAGCTACAAAAGCATTCATGTGCGGTCGACTTTTTTATTTTCGTCGTCCAATCGTCAGTAATGTTGAATTTTAGGCATTGGTCTCACATCATGCCAATGATGTCGATATATCGATATTTATCACGCGATATATATCGATACTGTTTAAAAATGTCGATACGATATATATCGAAATATTTTACCCTTGCCCATCCCTAGCATAAAGTTATTTATGCGTCAGCCTACACACGAGCTACTGCGGGGTACAGGCCTCCTCTCATATCTGAAATGATTATGGAGCAATTATCCCGGCGCACTGTTACAATGCGTGTTAGCGGACTTCAAATCCTTGAAATATCTTATTCCTCAGACTTACGGTTTCCACACGATGTTTTCCTTTCAGAGCCGAGCACATGGTCAATCATCACTTAAGATTTCAATTAACGATTTCATTGGTGACAGCGGAGATCGAACCCAAGTTGCTGGCGTACAGTGTTTTTTATAACGAACGCCTAACCTCCGTTATTGCGTAGAAAATAAATATTATAAACTTTATTAAATATTTGTTCTTAATAAATATTTTTCAGTATTTTAATCTTAAAAAAATTATTATATTATGTTCATCCTTTATTTTAAAAATTATAATCAACCTTACCATTGCCACTTCCCCGTTACAACTTATTTGCGTGCTTTAAAATAACTCTGATGTGTAAATACACTAATGTAAGCTAATGTTATAACAGGAGCTTTTACCATGGCTGTGGATGAAGTGAATGAAAAATTACTTGGACCAATGGGACATTCCTTGGATTTTGTGGTTGCTGAAACCTACGGTCAGGAAGAGATGTCCATAAAACAGGTGTGTTTTCAGTGGCTTATAATATTATAAGTGGGCAGTCTTTGAAAAGTTTTTTATAAGTTTTTTGTATACATATTAGTAATGTAATTATTAATATGTATACAAAATAATAAAATTACTACAATACTTAATATTATAAGGAGAGATAACAATATAATATTAAGATTCAACGATATATGATTTTGAGTTTGTTTATATGTTGAGGATAATCTCCGGAACCACTGCATCTATTAAAGCTATATTATTCCAGAGAGAGATAGGCTTTTATTTTTATAGAATAAGGGTGACCAACGAGCACACAGTGGACCTGATATTAAGTGTTCGCTGTGGCCCAAAGACATGTACATCTATCATCGACTACGAATAAAAATGCAGATGCGTTGTCACCCGTAAGGACTAAGATGGAATGCCTCGTTTCCAGTAAAAAAGGGTCTCCGGTTCTCTACACTCACCATACGAAACACAGCAGCGTTAAGCTGCTATTTTACGCTGGTATTCTATAAGGCTATATATTATGTGTATATAAAATATTATGGCTAAAAGTTATGATGATATTTGTCAACGAAGTCGGAAAAAGTCGTGCCTCTTAAGAGCTCCTACAACGTGCGCTACGTCAGTAGTTTTAACAATGCACGAAAATGATGTATGGCTGAATTGTTCTTTTTGAAAAGTTCCGCGACAGCATTTGCCTATCTTCCGAGGATAACTCACGACAAACTTGCACGACATAATAATTATGGTGGCGGCCGGCGCAATATCGGCATGTTAGTCTCTCTAGGTTAGAAAATGCAAAGAGTCAATTTATTTTAAAACCTCAGAATAACGGAACGAAAAATGTGGTACCATGTAGTTTTAAAATTATTATACCTACCTGACATTTAAGATAGATAATTGTTTAACAAGGGCAAAACCGGAGCGGGCTGCTAGTTAAAAATATATAAATAGATCGGTCCTGGTTTAAGCCTCAATTGGACAACTGTGATAGCAAAATCAGTAAAACTGCCATGTGGTAGCGAAGAAGGGTATCTATCACCCCATGAGTGTCGTGACGTCGAAAGACCAGAAAGACTTCTTAACCTTCGACCTATCTGTCGGTTTAGGTAGGTACCATCATACCATGTAAAATGTAACATATCCAATAGCCACGCCAATCAAAGCGATTTCGAAATATCTTGCTACAATGGAATAAACTATATCCAAAATAGCTTCTGGCTACGCTACACAGTATTCTCCTTGGATATACTTATACGGAACCCACGGTGTTGATACTGTGCAGTAACAGCTCCAGAGTATCGATACTACTCAGTATCGAGTGCCTACTTTAAAAAAAAATACAGGGAAGGCATGTGATAGCCGGTTTACTATTGAAAATACAAAATAATTGATACACAACGCCGATTAAAATATTATACAAGTATCGGGTTTGACTATCGAGTAAGTAAATTAGTATTTAAATCATCGTTCGGAACCCCAGCTGAAACTTAGGAGCTAATTTCTGATTCCAATGTAAAAATTATTTTTAAAGTACATAGCCCTATCTATGTGTGTATTAAGATTTTCTTATAAACCATCCTTACAGCCATTCACAAGTGTACTGCTGAACATATCCTGAGCCACCTGCATCCATGGACTTCTTGTATGTCTTTCCAGGTCATCATTTCATCTAGTAGGGGTACGCTCTATATTTCGCTTACGGTACGTAGCGTCGATAACCTCTCTATCCCATGGGATGAGGATTTTGAGATGGCCGAGCCACAGCTAACTGGTCCTTAAAGATATGTCGATTTATTCAAATATTTATGTAATGTTATACCCGTTTAAACTTTTTGTGAGAAAGTATTTATATAGAGTAATAAATATGGATAAACGTTTTATTGCATCCATAGTTGAATAGTAATTTCGCATGCGTAGTATGCGAATGTGAAGATTTTATGGCCTATATACCAAGGTTTATAATGGTAATAACTCTTTGGTATAGAATGGACATTTGACGTCAAGTTGTGAGGAGTAATTCTCTAACTTCATAGTTTAGATATTGATCACTCATAAAAAATATATTTGAAGTTTGAGTTTCATTTTAAGAATAAGAAATCCATTTAATAAGGGTATTACTCTCAAATTGTTATACTTTTCTTTTGTACGTTCAATTCTTGATTTTTTGTAGCACAGTATAAAGCGCCTTTTATCAAATACATATTGGGAGAATAGAAAGAGTACAAAAAAGGTTTTTGAAATCCCTTCACTGTCGTTATAATATTGAGAACGAATCATATAATGATGCATTGTGCAGACACAAAATGCTAAGTCCTTATGACAGACGTAAAATGTTTGATATTATTCTTCTAAATAAAATTCCAAATTTATTAATAGATTCATCGACTCTTTTGTATAAGATTTCATTTCCAGCAAGCGTTCGTTTTCCTGTGCGCTCCTCACGTTTGTTACCATTATTTATTCCTCGTCGGTTTCATAAAAACTATACACATAACTCTTTTATATGTCGTTCCAACAAGATGTATAATAAATATTTTTCAGAAATAAATCTTTTTAGCACTAATATTCTTAAAATAAATTTAAAACAAGTTTTGCAGTAAAATTGTTGCCCCACCATGTTGTTTCACGATGTAAATAATATGGTTTGTTAAAGTAAATTTATTGATACTATTTGGTCTTTTTTCCATATGTAAATGCAAAATGTAAGCTATATAACTGAAATATGACTATTTATTGTCAAAATAAAAACAAAATTAACAAAAAAAAATCAGAAGCGGACACACGCCTACACGCCCTAAACTAAAGAAGTCAAAAGTCAGAAGTGTCGGATTTTATACTTCAAAAGTTAAATTACAAAATAAACTGTGAAACATTCCTTTTCCTGTTTTCATTTACATTAAGAATGTTGTTCCGGCGTGTTTAAATTCCCATGTCAACCTTATAGAGATATAGGTACTCGTAGTATGGGCGAAAAGATATTAATTGATGAAGATTTGTAAAGGCTACACAAGTATTTTATTTTAAATAACCTGTTGACGTTTTAACGGATCTTAGTGAAACTATAACTTCTTTTTTAATCTAAATTCTTGGAATATTGCCAATTTTTCTAAATTACTTTATTTTTGTACGTCTTCAATTTCAAATTTATTAATAATAAAGAGCAATTTTTTTAAATCTTGCAGGAATCATCAATTTGAAGTCTCATGCTTAGTGCTTGAGGGTGAAATAAATGTTCTCTCTGTGGTACATGCCTAGTATAGCACATGTTACCATGTCATTATGCACAACAGAGAACTTAAATACCTTAAATACCTTAATACTTATGCAGAAATAAAATCAGTACATACCCTATCTATAGCAAAATTATTAAATACCTCGAACATAATTATTATATTATAAATCTGTGTTAAGAGTGCACATAATCGGTCATTGCAATCTACAATGAATTGGATGACTCACAATAACTCCCACGTAGTATAACTATAGCATTATTTTTACTTTCTGATTATTGCAGCGAACTTAATGTCATTGAAGGGCCACTTGGCACGACATAATCGCTATCGTGATGACACAATTTTTGAACGAAACATGCTTTTTATGTAAAGTGTAAACCTGTTTCGAATATGAAAATTTGTAATTATTAGCAAATCTTTATTTATATTGCATGAATGACATTTAATTTATGATCCTATAAACGTGAATTTACTTTAAGCTCAAGAAAAAAAATTAAAACAATGCTTTGATATGTTTCTGCATATAACATAAAAATATTTTTATAAAGATTTTAGAGCTGGTTGAATTATAATATTACGTTACAGCCCATAATGAACCTTTTTAATCCAACCACTTCTAGTTAGTACTAGACAAAACCATCGACTCCGACCGACGACCTCTACTTTGCCTTACATAACGTTAAGTTGGTTTTCGCCACTGCTTTTGACGTATTGTCACTTCTCTTGACCCATGATCAATCGTTCCAATAATTTATTTTTATTTATTTATTTATTACAAAAACAGTAACAGCACATAATGGTTCGATTTGGTTATATTTATCAGAAAATCTTTAGTATAAAAAGTTCTGCTAACGTAAATTTATGTGGCACTCAAATATCAAGAATCCAGATACATTAAATTTGTTTGGATAGTCTGTTTCATTTTAGCTATTTAATTTATAACTTTTTGATTTTATATGATTTTATAACCACAATAGATGCGGTACAACGTTCTCGTATATGATAGATGTAAAACACCCAGTAGTCTATAATCTGCGATACTCAGAAGGGCTACGGGAGTTAGGGGAGCAGGGGTGCGAGACATTTTTGGTAATACGATTAACAAATCGCCTGTTATGGCATATCTTACCTAGACAATCCCATGTCTAGCAGCAGACCTTAAAGAGCTGATGAAGTAGTAGAAAAGGGAGATTGGATTACAATTATTTAATTCAAGATAGGAAATTAAATTTCCTCCGACCTATTATAACGTAACTCTTGTTACAAAAAGTCACTATTAAAATACCTATAATAACGTTTTATTGACGTTAAACTTATTAAAATATTTTGTTACCTTTTTATAAATAGTCGTTTATTTCAAGACGTAAGACTAATTAAAGTATATTCGTTCGAGTCCGAGAAAATATTCGTATGGCATGCCACTGGACATCACGCTTTCCAGAAATATTTTAAATGTGTGTTATTCCTGACTATATCAATGACCTAGTAATAGCGGCAATCTAAAGGCAAAACACGCGTCGAAATCGTTCTGGGGACTCTTATTAGTCTAATTTAATTTGCAAATCTATGGGCTAGCATTACACTCTTTGTATTTAATATCACGTCACATCCAAATTACTATTTTCCTCGTTTAGCTGGTTCTCACGCTAGGTTTTTTTCTTGTTTGTCGACATTTTATTGATGTGATTCGAATATAAATGTACATTATCTCTTTTTAAAACTAGGGAAATGGAAAACTGGAATTTTTTAAGACTTTCCTAAAGGAACTGAATCCATGGCTGGTCGTCGCTGCTAATAATAAGAGGGCTGGTTCTTTTCTTGCTCAAAAGCTAAGTATACCCCTTCAGCAAGGAATCGCAGACAGCGGTCTTAGCACTTTACTGCGGAGAGTAGGACTGTATAATAATATATGTTTTTGGTAAAACTATAGACATCCTGTACTTGCGTACGGGGGTGGGAGAGGGGTGGGGGAAGGGTTTGGTGCAAAGAAGCCTCCACGATCCTTCCCCTAGAGGAAAAGTATAGTTTATAAGTAATGATTTTTTTGTAAAATCCATAAACATTTTTACATAGGAATATTGACCCAAAGTCATTCCTGCAACGGCTTCGGCGCTGCGGGAATTGCAGCCCCTTCGTAGCAAATCGCAGGCACCTGTGCGAGCCGTAGGGGCCGAGGTTCGTTGCCGAAGGCGAACAGTAAGCCAAAGCTGCGCAGGTGAGGGGGCTGCTCTCCCTCCGCGCCTATGGCTTTACAAAACATTGTAGGGGTAGGACAGACAAGACTACGTGGAGTCGGAGTGTGATAATTCGGTTTTAGTACAAATTAACAAAATTTATATATAAACGCAAAGTGTAAGATAACCTTAGGTGTAAAAGTTACTTGTTCATCAACATTATCTTCATAAAATAACCTACGTTATCGATAGAACAAGAGTTTTCTTGAATTCTGGCTCTGACAGCGTTTACAGCCCGTCTGGGTATAATGTTTGTCTACCTATCAATAGTGCGTTATACAAACATGTGGTCGATGTCGAGCTATTGGAGTATCTTCGAAATTACGGACTACTCAACATTACACAACATTGTATAAATCAAGCACTGCTATTCTGTTTTCTTAAACGACTGTCATCATAACTGCAATTTACAATCACGATGAAAAAAATAATATTATGGAAAATGTGGCTCACGTATTATTATTTTTTATGAATTAATAAATAATGCTACATACTAAAAACATTCCAAATTAGAATTTAGAGAAAAAATTACTTTTTAAATTAGTAATTTTAACACAATTTATGGCCAAACTAAGTAGTTATTGTATTTGATTTATTTTTATATTAATACTATTTAAGGTTTATATGGTATAGGTACGTGATCTACCCATTAAATTTATTTATTTATTTTACTTTGACATTCTTAATAATATTTTCTTTTCTTACTCTCACTTCATTCTATCTCTCCATCACACCAAGGTAAACGAACGAGAGACGGTACAGAATGCAACGGCCGTTAAGTCCGCCTATATAACCATGTGTGTATATGAAGTTTTAAATAAATATTACAAACAACTGCCACCGTGATGAATATTTTACAACAAATAGTGTACAAACTTTTCTTAGAGGTCAGAGAGGAGTTTTATTTGGATTTACAAATTATTTCATTTAGTTAACACAACACCATACCACACAAAGCCAAGTGTCGCTAAATGCACATTATAACATTTACAATGTGATAGAGCTCTACTGCCCCTACATTATGGTTCCAACACGAATAAGTCAGCTCGACTGGGGATGACCACGCTTTCACAGAATACTAGCGTAAAATAGAAGGTTAATTCCGCTATAGTTCGTATGGTGAGGTTAGTTCCTTGGATCAAACAATAAAATGAGATTGCTTAATATTTGCGAGCGCATTGGGTTTGTATAATTTAACAATCGTACGGATCATCATCATCATCATTACAGCCTTTCATAAGTCCACTGCTGAACATAGGCCTCCCCCAAGGAATGCCACAAAGCACGGTCCCAAGCCACCTGCATCCATCGACTTCCTGCATGTCTTACCAGGTCGTCACTCCATCTAGTGGGGGGTCGCCCTACACTTCGCCTACCGGTACGAGGCAGCCACTCGAGAACCTTTCTTCCCCTATCGGTTGTTGGTTCTCGAGCTATATGGCCGGCCCACTGCCACTTCAGCTTACTAATCCGTTGGGTTATGTCGGTTACTCTGGTTCTACTGCTCCGCTCTCTAGTCCGACGGGTCGACAAAAAATGAGATTGGCTTCATTATGACGATCAGACGAAGTTCAGTGAATTAGAAGTAAAGTGAAATTGAATGACAAGCTCGTGGAAACTGTCCATGCGGTCGGAGCTGAGTTCTGCAAGACCCGCCGCAGAAGAACACAAAAACTCTCCGATCACACTCTTAGTCCCATGGCTGTTAGACGGAAGATGAAACTACAGTCTTCAACAGATTTAACAGCATACAGGCAACTGAACAGACAGATCTCCAAATACATGCTGCGGGACTTACGCAACTTCAATACAGCTTGTATAGAAGAAGCGATCGAGCAGAACCAAAGTTCCAAAGTCTTTACCAGAGATCTGTCTGCCAGAAAGAGCCAACTGTCAAAGCTAAAGACCGAGTGTGGCACCATCATTTACGGGACACCTGAGATTTGGAGTGAGGTTGAGAGGTTCTTTGGGCAGCTACGTTACGCACACGCAAGTGTGAGTAACGATCCAACAGTGAGTCTTATCCGACACTATTCCGAAGATATCCCGGACGTCAGTCTGAGCGAGATTAGAATGGTTCTCCAGCACCTTAAAAACGGCATATCCCCAGATGAGGATGGAATTACAGTGGAGCTTTTGAAAGCGGGTGGAAAACGGGTACTTAAAGTCCTTCAGAAGCTCTTTAATTCCGTCCTCCGTGGTGGCACTACTCCGGAGACGTGGAGCAGAAGTGTGGTGGTCTTGTTCTTCAAGAAAGGCGACAACGCTCTCTTGAAGAACTACAGACCGATTTCCCTTCTGTTCTAGTTTCGAAAGTCATTACGAATCGTCTCGCACGCAGACTTGACGACCTCCAGCCTCCCGAACAAGTCGGTTTCCGAAAAGGCTTTAGTACCATAGACCATATACACACCCTTCGGCAAATTATACAGAAGTCCGAGGAGTACAATTTGCCACTATGACTGGCGTAAGTGGACTATGAGAAAGCCTTTGATTCCGTCGAAATTTGGGCGGTGCTGCAGTCCTTTCAGCGGTGCCAAGTTGTCTATCGGTATATCGAAGTGCTGAAGTGCTTGTACAGTAGGGCTACGATGGCTATCCGAGTACAGAACTAGAGTACGAAACCTATCCAATTGCAGAGAGGTGTAAGACAGGGTGACCTTATATCCCCGAAACTCTTCACAGCTGCATTGGAAGACGTTTTCAAGCTTCTGGACTGGAAAGGATACGGTATTAACATCAATGGCGAGTACATCACTCACCTTCGATTTGCCGACGATATACTCCTTATGGCAGAATCGCTGGAGGACCTAAGCACTATGCTCAATGACATCAATAGTGTTTCCCAACGGATAGGTCTTAAGATGAACATGGACAAAACAAAAATCATGATTAACGTCTGTGTCACACCTATGCCGGTAGTTGTTGAGAGCACTAAGCTTGACGTTGTTGACGAGTATGTTGACCTGGGACAAATAGTCCGACTAGGTAAGTCCAACTTCGACCAATAGGTCAATCGACGGATTCAACTCGGCTGGGCAGCGTTCGGGAAACTACGACACATCTTCTCGTCAGACATACCTTAAAACCTGAAAACGAAATTGTACAACCAGTGCGTTTTTCCAGTGATGACTTACGGATCTGAGTCCTTCCCGGACCTGGTCCTTCACTGCTGGCCGTATGAGGAAGCTCAAGGTCGCTCAGCGAGCTATGGAGAGGGCTATGCTCGGGGTTTCTCTGCGTGATAAACTTAGAAATGAGGATATCCGCAGTAGAATCGTCCAGATATCTGCATATAAACACTGTGCATGATCATGCGAATATTCAATTGATGCAGAAAAAATGGTTGCAAATAAAAGTGAAGAAACCCGTTGTTTATAGCGTTAATTCTAGATGATGGTTGTGCAACCACGCCAAATGTTAACTGCGACCCCTTTTCGTCACGTCTCACAACATCGAATATTTCATTGAAGTTTCACTACAATAAAATATCACTACGTCGATAAGTTTAGTATCTACGGTATTAAAAATCAAAAACGTTACGTTGTCTTGTAAGTTTTCACCGCCGGGGCTACATGACTACTTATATTATTATTTAACCTACTTATCTAAAATATAAAATAAAAGAATTATATGTCCATAAGTATATAATATATATTTAGGATAAAGAAGTTTCACAAAAGCGTTGTGAGCGTGTGTGCGCAATTACATACGCGGACTTTTTTATAAAATGAGGAAATATTACGAACACCATATCGTTGTGATTATTTGGCGAAATAAAGTTTCTTTCTTTCTTTCAAAAAGTATTATCCGATATAAATTACAAGCCTGCTGTAATCTACCTAAGCAAAACAATAATAATAGACCAAAGGAAAACAAATGTCTGCCATATTTCGAAAACAATTTTCAGATTCAAGTGGGATCGATGCAGGCGTGTCATGTCATACAAGGGAAAACACAGGTGCACCTTCGGCATATCAAATGCTTTATGGGTCGCTGGCTTTGTTCACATCAATGCATGTCCGCCAACACATATTTGAAATATCTTTGTTAATGATAATTTTTTTACATGAACGATAGTGCGATAAATATTTATTTATTTGCGTATTCTACTACAAATTTCTGCAAAGTACAAATATTGTTCTACGTCACTTTCCGAAACAATGACACTGCCAACTGAATTAATATCCTCAAGATTTATTACTCGAAGTTAATCTTAATCCTCCTTTATAATTCTGTATATTTATTATGTACTCTGTGTAATGCATCCGAACTTAGTACATGATTTACGCTTTTTTATTCAAAGATTTCTGAATGGTATTAGGTACTCGTATTAACAATTTCAAAATATTTCGTGTGCTTCTCCGGTAGCTAACGTGTAATTTTTAAATTTAATTTAGTGTAAACTTAGAACATCAAAAGGAATGTTTTATATTTATAAAATAGACACAGAAATTCATGGAAATCGATCGTTACACATGTCAGAGCCACCTTTGTATTAACTTTATAAAAATTTGATAAAATGTTTTCTGTTGTAAAGGTCAAGAATTCACGATAGTCAATTAACCGACAAAGGGTAAGGATAAATAAGGTAATACTGCAGTTAATCACATATCGCAATGTTATTTCAATTCCAGTTTAAAATCTCGAAGAAAATTACATTTAGTCATAAAATCATTTATTATAATTACCGATAAACATACAATAATATATAATACATAGTATTCTATGCCGACAAACATAAAGGGACAAGTTATTACAGAGCGCAAAATATGCCATGATTTTATTATCCCTGTCAAAAAACAAAAAACGGCGTTTATCTTGTGTATTTACTATACGAGCTGCATTTACACAAGTTCTTACAACCATTGTAAAGAAAATACCTAGGTACTACTAATATGTTTAATGTCCATGTCCCACCTATGCCGGTATTTGCTGGGAGCACTAAGCTCGAAGTTGTTGACGAGTATGTTTACCTGGGACAAATAGTCCGACTAGGTAAGTCCAACTTCGACTGAGAGGTCAATCGACGGATTCAACTCGGTTGGGCAGCGTTTGGGAAATCACGGCACATCTTCTCGTCAGGTATACCTCAAAACTTGAAAACGAGACTGTACAACCAGTGCGTGTTATGCTGCTGGCCGGATGAGGAAGCTCAAGGTCGTTCAGCGAGCTATGGAGAGGGCTATGCTCGGAGTTTCTCTGCGTGATAAACTTAGAAATAAGGATATCCGCAGTAGAACCAGAGTGGCCGACATAGCCCAACGGATTAGTAAGCTGAAGTGGCAATGGGCCGGCCATATAGCTCGAAGAACCGACAACCGATGGGGAAATAAGGTTCTCGAGTGGCGCCCTCCGGCTACCGGCGGACGAAGAGTAGGACGTCCCCCCACTAGATGGAGGGACGACCTGGTAAGATATGCAGGAATTCGATGGATGCAGGTGGCTCAGGACCGTGCTTTGTGGCATTCCTTGGAGGAGGCCTATGTTTAGCAGTGGACTTGTGAAGGGCTGTAATGATGATGATGACTACTAATAAACATCTATATTAGTGGGATATGTCTTAACGATAAACTTTCTGTGGGTTATCGTGTAAATTGGTATATAGATAAATATGATTGACTCTTTAACATTTTTCCTCGCCTAAAAATCACTCTTATCAAATTAATGATCCCTTCAAAAAAAAATTGAGAAAAACATGAACAATAATCAAGTTAATGATTTTAATGGAGGTTGATGGTATGGAACTCCTATTGTACAATAGAAGCATGCACTTAATTTTTTTTAATATTAGCTAATTTTGTAATTATTAGACTTATTGTGGTTTTAGATTTAGAATTATTACAGCATCTATACAAAAATCCCGGGAAGCATTTAAGTGATCCTATTTTAGGGACATAATATGAATCGGAATCTGAACGAATCGTTCATATATATACTCGTATGTATATGTTCATATATTCAGGTTTTCCACGAGAGAGAGAAAGTTGAGGCTAATTATAGGTAACTATGGTAATTATAGTCTATTTTACGCTGGTATTCTGTGAGAGCGTGGTTCTACCCCGGTCAAGCCTACCCATTCGTACTGCAACCGCAATATAACTGCAGCATAGCTCTACCACGTACCACACCTGCCTTCATTATTACATCTCATCTTAATCTACATACCGTTTATTAGCTAATGCTGTTTTTTAGCAACGTAAGATTCTACCAGCCCATTTCGTCGCGTGGAATCGTAAGAGGTGGCTATTAGAAATTGTACTTAGACCGGCAACAAGGCGCAGTGCTGGTACAGCTGCGATTGGCAAACTGCCTGACGAATATAGCGATTTAGGCAAATTCTCTCTACAACAGGAGACGCCAAGGTTTTCAGCAGTACACTTTTAGGGGATGATTTAAAAGAAGAAGACTCGTATTGTTAAGCCCATGCGTGCATACCTTACTGGGCGGGCGAGTTTATAAGCATAAAGCCGATATGCATTAAATTAAACATGTATCGCGCATTATAATTTTTTATTAAATTTATACAGATATTATTTTGTACACGGAGCTAGTATAATAACAGGCTGTTAGGCATTAGTGACAATGCATCTGTAGCCTACTTTGTTTGAAGTTGACTGCAGGCGCCAGGTCCATTGTCACTTCAATTTTATAAAAAAAATATGATTGCACATAAATATTTCTTAAATTTTAAACAGGTGGCCGCCCTTTGGGCAGCCAATGTGTCTGCATACATTGGGCCGCAAGAGACTTGCGTTCATGAGGGACGAATGGCCGCAGCTTTCAACTTGCCGATGGTCAGCTACGTAAGTTCCCATTTTATTAACCGACTTCAAAAAGGAGGAGGTTCTTCCTTCTTCTTCTTCTCTTCTAAATCTTCGCCAATTGAAAACTGATTTTAAAGATTCTTTTTTTTAATTAAATAAGCTTTATCTAAATGCTAGTCCCATAAAATTTTATAATTCCGCCCCCAAGGGTGGAAAATAGGGGAAAAGTTTCATATTGGACTATTGTTTAAGGAATTTCATTTGATATCTTCGCAGATTGTGAACCGACTTTAATGATTCTTTATTTATTAAATAGGTTATACTTCAAGGGTAATTGCAAATAAATTTATAGAAAAAGTTCTTCCCATAAGGATAGCAAATAACAACTGTTCAAATTGGCATTATTTAATATATTAATTGGTTATTTATTATTAAAATTTATAAAACTGCCTCATTATTTATAATTAATATACATTTAACATCAAATCGTTATTTGAAATTTGCGCTACAAAAGATAGGTTCATCAGCATCATTACGGCCATTCACAATTCTACTGCTGAACACAGGCCAAAGTTTTAGGAATCCATTTTTATTTACATTTTCATTTCTCCATTCCCCCCCCCCCCCCCCCCCCCCCCAAGGAATGCAACATAGCACGGTCCTGAGCCACCTGCATCCATCGACTTCCTGCATGTCTTACCACATGTCGTCACATCATCTAGTGGCGGACCGCATGACCGCAGTTGACTTACACTTCACTTACCGATGCGAGGCTGCCATTCGAGATTCTTTCTTTCCCATCGGTGGTCAATTCTTCGAGCTATCTGACCGGTTCATTGCTACTTCAGCTTACTTATCCATTGGACTAAGTCCGTTACTCTAGTTCTACTACGGATATCCTCATTTTTAAGTCTATCACTTAAATAGGTAAATGAAAATAGCACGCAGTATTAGAGACGTGATTTAGCATACACAATTGTTTAGCTTTTGTATGATTTTAACAATTTGTTATCTTGATACTAAGAGCACTGTGCCAGATCCTCCACCATTTGAACCAAGTCCAAAGCCCAGTATGGAATCGTGCCAGACACGTCTAGAGAGATAAGGTTGTATAAATGTTGCATTCAGTAAAGCGTTAAGTGACAAACGTTGTTTTTGTAATCGCGTTATAATTCCCCAGGCAAAATTGTGAATTTACTTTTAATCGATTAACCACTTAAAAGTTCCCTTCAATGCTCTGAAAAGCTTTTTTATTTAATTAAATCTTACACGTTTATTCCCAATGCCGCTGCTATATTATGTCAAGTATAAAATAAAGTAACGGACATGGCTATAAAATTTCAAAAGAATAAAGTACAGGCGACACGGTGAGCTATAACCTAATCGACTGAGCTTAGACAGAAACTAAGTGAACTAACTGATTATGGGCTATCTAAGGCAACAATCCTATAACAAACCTTAGTAAACGCCGACGTATCTCTGCCTTTCTTTATTAGTGCCGTTTGGTAGCGCAACAGTACTTTCTTAGTTTCTGTGTAAACCCAGATTATTCTGCGCTCATCATATTATATTTTATTGTAAAGTTGGCTTAATAATCTACGACTATGACTTACTAAACTAAGTGAGTTTTATTAGCTTAGTTCGCAGTGTGGCCGGCGCTTAAGTCTCACATTGAGTCATTATTACACAATTCACGTCATATCGAGTCATGCGGTCTTATGCATTAACATTGTTGTACTTTTCAGTGTATATACACACTACAGATACTTTTTGTACTCCTTTAAAGCCAGTTCTAATACCGAAATGTTTGTAATAGTTTATTTTTAATATTATGTTATAATAGAAAAGGTTTTCTTTCACAGTTTTGCCGCGACGTAGCAAACTCCAACAAACGCGTGTACTCTACCTTCGCACGCACTCGTCCCTCCGACATCGACATCTCCCGCTCCGTCGTCGCCGTGCTCACGCATTTCAGATTCATGCATGTAAACATTTTAATACTATTCTATTAACTTGCACTATTATTTTAGATAACTTCATAGCCAAGACATGCAACGGGGTTATGGATTTGATTCTCAATGTGGACAAATAGTTCTGCAATAAGCATTTGTTGGTTTGGTCATCAATGTCTGTATTTATCTAGAGGTGTAAAATAAATTATCAATATAATAACAGTAGTAATAATAACTAAAGTAAAAGTAAATTAAAATTAAGCCTTCGCTCATTTCTGAGAGGGGAATTTAACTTTGCAACAGTGAAGAATCCACTGCACTTCCTGTGCACCTGTCTGAAGGCTATAGATAGCCGGTACAATAACAAGCTGTGAGGCATCACAGTCCTCTGAGGTGATAACACATCTGTAGCATTGTTTGTTTGAAATTGGTTTTGGTTATTTTTTATAGGATAAGGGTGACAAACGAGCACACAGTCCACCTGATGGTAAGTGGTTGTTGTGACCCATAGACATCTACATATATACCCGATTACGAATCAAACTGCACATGCTTTGTCACCCGTGAGGGCTAAGATGGAATACCTCGTTTCCAGTAAACAGGGTCTCCGGTTCTCTACACTCACCATACGAAACACAGCAGCATTAAGCTGCTATTTTACGCTGGTATTCTGTAAGAGCGTGATCCTACCCCGATTGAATCGACCCATTCGTGCTACAACTATACCAGTAATATAGCTGCAGCATGGCTCTACCACGTATAACTACGAGATTTCCATGGACTGCAGTAGCCTGTATGCCCGTATGGATGCAGTAACGTATCGTCGTTTGTCACTTTAATTTTATAAAAAATAGTATTCCACTACCGGACATGGCTTACGAACACACGACATTAGTGTTTATTTTTGGTTGATCTATGATCATAGTTACAAATGTCTTCCACCCTAGACGGAACTCTACCAGCTCTACATTACGTCAGTTCAGCTCCGACAAATAATATTTTGAGTGCTATTTTACTATTTAAAAAAGTTTCTATCACTTTCAAAATTAGGGTTGGCATCCATTTCGATTTGGCTGTGGTGTATTTTACAGTGCTGTTACTATCCCAGCCAATATTTTCATATCTCAATTATCACTATGACTATAATATAATACATAATATAACGTATATAATTAATTTAATTTATTTTTTTATTTATAATTTATAATTTAAAAAGTTCAGTGCTCGTTGTTATAGTAATATCTTTATATAATTTTAACTTATAATATTCTTTATATATATATATATATATATATATATATATATATATATATTTCGCATAAAATCGATACAGAAAAATAAGTTATGAGTAGAAGTAAGACACATCATTATCACCAACATTGAGATTTGAATTACCCTGTGGTGGGGGCGTATGAGAATCCATCAACCGATTCACCCTCGGGTTGTCATAGGAAGAGATTAAGAGGAGGGGATTAACGCTAATTCAGTACAGCTGTGAAGAGGAACAAAAGATTTTAACCTGACGCCAAAGCCTCTTATTAATGTTGTGATAATTTTAACAAAACATCCCTTATACGTAGATCGTACGGTAGAGCCATTCTGCAGCTATATTATGGTTGTAGCACGAATGGATCGGCTCGGTCGGAGAAGGACCACGCTCTCACAGAGTATTAGCGTAAAATAGCAGCTTAATGCTGCTGAGTTTCGTATAGTGAGTGTAGAGAACCGGACCCTTTTTACTGGAAACGAGGCATTACATCTTAGTCCTCAACGCATCTGCATTTTGATTCTTAATAAATAGATGTAGATGTCTATAGGCCACAGCATCCACTTACCATCAGGAAGACTTTGTGCCCGTTTGTCAGCCTTATTCTATAAAAATAAAACATCGAGTTCAATGTTGTACTTCTATTTAAATATAGAAATAAAATTGTAACTTATTATTTATTTCTGCAGATTGGTGTTGTCTATTTAAAAGCCCAAAACCACGACTTCTCTCGATTAGCGATGGCAATAATAGCGGCTGCAAGAGAAAAGCAGATATCAATACGAACAGTTCAGGTGTACCGGCAGCCATATTACTACGAAAATATAAAAGAAAATATCAGTCGTAATCCATTCCTTGACGTCGTTAAAGAAACTTACAAAGACACACGAAGTAAGTATTTCAAAATTAAGATTACTATAGAAGGGAATAAACGATGATGTAAGTCATCTAATCACCTATTTTAATTTTTAAGATTTAATCTACTTTTAATAATACTTAATTGTTATTTTTACATAACAACCGAAAATTTGCTAAAGTAGTATACATAGGTAGCTCCTTTGTTTAAAATTAAAAGTTCAATATACTAAATTTAATGAAAGCAGGTAGCGTGACCTTGACAAGTATAAATGTAAAGCACAACCTCTGCGCTTCGCGTTCGAGATGTGCAATTCTTTACAAATCTTTTCCTTTTTCTGCTGACTTCCAAAAAGGAGACGGTACTCAATTCGACTGTATGTTTTTTTTATGTGTTACCTCATAACTTTTTATTGGGTGACCCGATTTGGATGTTTCTTTTTTTATTTGAAAGCTGGTACTTCTCGTGATGTCCATATGAATTTGATCAAGATCAGACCAATAGTTTTTGAGTTATTCTTAATAACTCATAATGAAGTCTGTACAATTTATTTAATTTTAAATTATATATATAATCGTCCATGCGTGATCGTGTAACACTGAACGACTTGACCATAGATCAAGTCAAAAATACATGTTGATTGGCTATGCGATGATTCATTGCTAGGCTAGTATCCGATAGGTGACGGTGTCGTCGAGTTATTAACAGACCAAAAAGACTCATATTAACAATATACAATATTACGATGGCTTAGTGCTCAAAACAAACATTACAATGCCTTGACTTGCACTAAAAAGTCCTAAGTGAAATCGGAGTGAAAATCATCGCGCCACCTACCGACAAGGCCAGAGCAACTTCTGCCGGGACAGTACTTTTTTTATTTTTTTTATTATTAAAAAATGTTACATCCCCACATACTAGAATTTTCTCCAATATCGTGGATGCCTCCACGATACAGGAGAATGGCTTACATAAATTGCACAAGCACAAACTTCCAGACCTAGGATTATTTTATATAGTTTCAAAAATGTGAATAGCCTTCTATTAGCCTTCCTAGTTTTTTTTCAAATCACAATCTGTTTTCATTAAATATATGATGTGGACCGTCTATTGGAGACAATGATTTTCTTCGAATTAATTTTAATCATAATTAAATATAACATATTATTAATATAATGTAATATTTTCAGTTTACGTATCAGTTGGATATTACCACGATCACATTGGACTTATGCTGGCTCTGGATTCATTTAAACTTTTGGATACAGGTGAGATTTTATGCCGCAATATTAAATTTTTTAACCGTGTAGTGGCGCTGTAAGAATTTTAACTACCTCATATCGTCCCGTGAGTGTCGTTAGAGATGACAAAAGGAAATTGAAACAAGAGATGTCCCGATCTGCCTGCTAAAATGCGAGGCAACTATTGCAAAATTTTCTGTATAATACAATCTATGGGGCGGGCCTATGTCCAGCAGTGTACTTTTGTAGACTGTAATAGATAATAATCGGTTGCTTTTTTCGTATAAAACCTGTCATCATAATATATAAAAATCATTTTTAAATAAAACTAATTTTACGGATTTTATCGCGTATAGTAACTTATTTTTATATTCCCGACGTTTATTTAAAAATGTGTAGTGTTCGCGTAAATATAACAAATCATTATATAAAAATCACTAAAAGGAACGGTTCTCCATATCCTTCTGATCCGAAACAAGATGATATCTTTACCGGATCCTGTTTTAAATGTCTTTACATAACAGCCTTGATTAATAGAATCAGGCGTTACTTTGCGGAAGTTCTTTAAATTAATGTGTACGTTACATCCGTTTGATAAAATAAAATGATGTGTCTTACCTAGTTTGAAGAGGTTTCGCCTCTACACGAGGCATCTTCAGGTGATGTAGACTCTGCGGTGGCTGACCGCTAAGTGAGCGGCGAGCTAAAACAACTGTCTTGTATATATGATATGAATAAATTTCTTCTACGTTCTTTAAATTTCCCAAAACTGACGATAGGCAAAGGGATTGGCGAGCGCATAGTCAATAGACAGCCTTGTAATTGTGATGATGCTTCTTATCGCGAATCAGATTGAAGGAACAGAGTTTTGGAATGGACTGTTGTTGTTCGATCGCTAGCGCCCCTTTCGTTGATTACTAACGCGCAAGGAGGTATTTGCGTAAATTGTTACGCTTGACAACAGGCGGATTGATGACTGCAGTACCAGACATGTCAAATGTTTGATATACTCGTAGTTCTCCGTCACTTGTCTGAGTAATGTACGCCTGGCGTAAACAAGATGTTATGCTGTCATCGATCGGAGATGTTAAGGTTTTTTGGCACCTGCCTTTTTTATATATAATGAGAGTGACAAACGAGCACACAGTCCACCTGACATCTACATCTATCCCTGATTACGAATCAAAATGTAGATGCGTTGTCAGCCGTGAGGACTAAGATAGAATGCCTATTTTCCAGTAAAATAGGTCTTCGGTTCTCTACTCTCACCATACGAAACACAGCAGTATTAAGCTGCTATTTTACGCTGGTATTCTGTGAGAGCGTGGTCCTTCCCCGGTCGAACCGAACCATTCGTGCTACAACTATACTATTAATATAGCTGCAGCATGGCTCTACCACGTAAGAAGACACCTACCTTTTTCTGTAACACGACACCTACGTTACGATATATACAGCAATAGTTTGGTTTCTTCAAATACAGGAATATTATCGCTTATCGCTTTTTTATACTAAAAATAATTTATACTAATCGAAATTGTATTATATATTTTATCATTCTATCATATTAACACAGAAAATATCATTAACTAATGCTTTAACGTTTTTTGTAAAAAAAAATGGCTTAAAAACATTCAGAGTGAATCGTTTCAAGAATTTTTATATTTAAAAGAATTTCGATAAATTGAAACTATGTTTTCTACTTTAGTCATACAGCAGTGGACTTTGATTTATTCTAATTGAATTTCTGGACGATAAAATTTGATTATCTTTAAATTCTGGGACCTTAGTCGACAATTTTATGTTAAAAGTTTTACTTTAGATTAGAAGAAATAGCTTCGCGTAAAATATCCTACAGTGCCGACATAACATATAATACGTATTTATCTAGATTTTTCTCCCCGTTATTTGCATAACAATCCATTACAACAGACTGGAAAGCAGTCTGCTGTAATGGATGAGAGATGTAATGAATGAGAAGAAGCATAAAGAACCAAGAAAACCTATAAATTGTGTGAATTGTTCATATGGGTAATTTTTGTAGATATAAAAATCATCATGGAAATTCTCACTTCTTTTATAGCACGTTTTTATTAAGTCACTTTCTTGTTTGTCTGTCTGTCGTTCCGAGTGGAATTTAGTATTTGATTTTAAACAAACTTCCCGACGAGCTGGAAACGCAAAATTTTGAATATAGCTCAAATTCGATGACAATGCAAGAATATGATAAAAAAGGTGGTATATTAAATTTTTTAATACATAATTTTTAAAATGTTTCACTTCTTTATATCATCAAATAATTTTGATTTTTTTTTTCTAAATTTTATATTGTAATTACCTAATCATTAATCATCAATATAGACGAACAAAGAAATTAAATGAATCTTTATCGTTCATGCGTCTGTTGTGATCGTAAAACTTCTCAACGACTTGACTGATTGAGATCATATATTCATACAATATATTTATTTTCCGGTTTACCTTACCGACGGTTTACCTTTTATTCTATATTAGAGTCCGATAGATTATTATATTTATGTTTATTACAATAAACTCTATATTTATACATTTATAGACCAAAATTAGTGCCGAATTACAAAGGCTGAACCCACTAGATGGTAGTGTGGTAGAATAATTTATAAATTTTATATTTACATAAGCCGTGTAGTGGCGGTTAAGAATATCCACTACACCATATCTTCCCGTGGGTGTCGTAAAAGGCGACAAAGGGATACAGGCAGGAGATGGGCAGCAGCATCTTCCTGGTAACGGCAAAAATACAATAAAAAAACTGCGGTTGCCAACCCGCTCGCCAAGCGTGGCAACTATGGCAATATACCCCCCATGATGAGAGTTACGAAGAGACGGCCCCCAGTCCCCGGCGGCCCCGCTATTCCTGGCTACGGTGGCGACCATGGTAACGGCGGGGCAGGGGGTGCTAAGAATCTCCGGTGGAGGTTCGGTTGCCACCTACGACGACTCGACCTGGCAACATACAACGCACGCACCCTGAGGACTGACGAGAAGATTGTGGAGCTGGAAGAAGAGATAGACAAGTTACGCTGGCATATTATAGGATTATCCGAAGTCCGAAGAGAGGGGGAGGACACGGTAATCCTCGAATCCGGCAACTTGCTCTAACCGGGAGGGCGACCATCTGTCCCAAGGAGGTGTCGGAATTATCGTCCACAAGTCTCTCGTTAACAACGTTGTAAAGATTGAGAGTGTGTCGACGAGGGTTGCGTACCTTATACTCAGAATCACCAAACGGTATTCGCTGAAGGTCATACAGGTTTACGCACCAACCTCGGCACACCCCGATCAGGAGGTGGAGGAAATGTATGAGGATATCTCTAGAGCCATGCATTCCTCCAAAACCCAATATACGGTGTTAATGGGAGACTTCAATGCAAAACTAGGCACAAGAGAGAACGGTGAGCTGAAAGTGGGAAAATTTGGAATAGGGCAACGGAACCCAAGGGGCCAGCAGCTGGCCGACTTCATGGAGAAAGAGGGACTCTTTATGATGAACTCTTTCTTCCAGAAGCGGCCCCACAGGAAGTGGACCTGGTCGAGCCCCAACGGTTCGACAAAAAATGAGATTGATTTCATTATGACGACCAGACGACAACTGTTCAGTGATGTCTCAGTGATCGCGAGGGTGAAAACCGGCAGCGATCACCGAATGGTTAGAGGCACACTGAACCTAAACGTTAAGTTGGAGAGGTCTCGTCTAATGAAGTCAACGCTCCGTCCCCCTCGTGCTCTAATCCAAAGTCCCGAAACCTTTCAGCTCGAGTTACAAAACCGTTTTCAGTGCCTAGAAGACTGCAATGAAGTGGACGATTTGAATGACAAGCTCGTGGAAACTGTCCATGCGGTCGGAGCTAAGTTCTGCAAGACCCGCCGCAGAAGAACACAAAAACTCTCCGATCACACTCTTAATCTCATGGCTGTTAGACGGGAGATAAAGCTACATTCTTCAACAGATTTGACAGCATACAGGCAACTTAACAGACAGATCTCCAAGTGCATGCGGCGGGACTTGCGCAACTTCAATACAGCTCGTATTGAAGAAGCGATCGAGCGGAACCAAGGCTCCAAAGTCTTTGCCAGAGATCTGTCTGCCAGAAAGAGCCAACTGTCAAAGCTGAAGACCGAATGTGGCAGCATCGTTTCCGGGGCACCTGAGATTTTGAGTGAGATTGAGAGGTTCTATGGGCAGCTGTACACGTCATCGTTGGAGCCGCACGCATGTGTGAGTAACGATCCAAGAGCGAGTCTTATCCGACATTATTCCGATGATATCCCGGACGTCAGTCTGAGCGAGATTAGAATGGCTCTCCAGCACCTTAAAAACGGCAAAGCCCCAGGCGAGGATGGAATTACAGCGGAGCTTCTGAAAGCGGGTGGAAAACCGGTACTTGAAGTCCTTCAGAAGCTCTTTTATTCCGTCCTCCATGGTGGCATTACACCGGAGGCGTGGAGCAGAAGTGCGGTGGTCTTGTTCTTCAAGAAAGGCGACAACGCTCTCTTGAAGAACTACAGACCGATTTCCCTTCTGAGCCGCGTCTACGTGCTGTTTTCGAGAGTCATTACGAATCGTCTCGCGCGCAGACTTGACGACTTCCAGCCTCCCGAACAAGCCGGTTTCCGAAAAGGCTTTAGCACCATAGACCACATACATACCCTTCGGCAAATTGTACAGAAGTCCGAGGAGTACAATTTGCCACTATGTCTGGCGTATGTAGACTATGAGAAAGCCTTTGATTCCGTCGAAATTTGGGCGGTGCTGCAGTCCCTTCAGCGATGCCAAGTTGACTGTCGGTATATCGAAGTGTTGAAGTGCTTGTACAATAGGGCTACGATGGCTACCCGAGTACAGAACCAGAGTACGAAACCTATACAATTGCAGAGAGGTGTAAGACAGGGTGACGTCATATCCCCGAAACTCTTTACCGCTGCATTGGAAGATGTTTTCAAGCTTCTGGACTGGAAAGGATACGGTATCAACATCAATGGCGAGTACATCACTCACCTTCGATTTTCCGACGATATTGTTCTTATGGCAGAATCGCTGGAGCCTACCTACCTACGTTCTTTCGTGCATCATAAAATATCACATGGATCACATGACAAACTCAGTCAACAGAAATTTGAAATCCTAGCTAATTTACACTTATTGCTGAGATAGTATAATAAACGCTTTAAGATAATCTGCATATCTATTTAAGAATGTAATATGAAAAGTAGGGAAGAGTAGACTATAATAAATAAAAATATACCAATTATGTCGTGATATTTAATTTTATTCAGTTTTATTTTTAGGGTTTCGTACCTCAAAAGGAAAAAACGGAAGCCTTATAGGATCACTTTGTTGTCCGTCTGTCTGTCTGTCTGTCTGCCAAGACCCTTTATCTCAGGAACGCGTGGAGGTATCAAGCTGAAATTCATATTAAATACTCTAGTCTACTATCCCTTGCAGGTGTAAAAAAATCAAACTTCTAAGCCAACGCAATCAAAAGATACAGTCGTTTATACCGCAAATTTTCGACATTCGCAAGGGAATCAAAACCTACAGGGTACTTCCCGTGAACTCAGAATCTTAAAATTTGGTACGAAGCAACGTATTATAGCACAGATAAAGGAAAAATTGCGAAAAGCATAAATTTTTTATAATAAAAATATTTTTAATAATTTTAAACTTATATACCTACGGATTTGTTCGGAACCCTCGATGCGTGAGTCCGACTCGCACTTGGCCGGTTTTTTATTTTCACTAAAACTCCGTGTCGAAAGAAGTCAGTTAATTTTTTTAAATGTTTTTATATTTAAAACTAGCTGTACCCGCGGCGTAGCTCGCTTATATAGGTTTTACTTAAAGAATTCGACGTTTAGGTAAGAAAATATTAAACCATTTATATCATTACTGCATGAATAACAAAACTGCTGCATGGTAACAAAATAAATCGTTATTCTCAAAGTTCTGAGTCATTTGTGATAGAACTTCTGTGTAAACGACGTTATAAGTAGACAGCCGGGGTGTACAGAAAAATGTTACGGGAGCTACTAACCCGCGAAAAAGCAACATAGAGTTGGCCATATGCAAAACAGTCAGTACTGAGGTCCACTCCTGCAACGCGTAAAGTTTAACCTTGCGCTTTATTTACGGTCATCGGTCATCGCATAACACACGCTGACTGGGAAGTGGGAACAGAACACGCTTAAAACTGAAAGGAAAGTTATTTGATATAAGATGGATTCTTGGTATAAAACAACATCATGACATTTTGTTTTTGTTGCAATTTTGTTACGTTTAGCTTGGGCGTACGTATCTTTTTTTCTGGTTTCTGTTTCTGATGATGCTCTCTCTCTCTTTTTGCTTAGATAGACTCGTTAACGTAAATTACTTCAGTGAGTATCAATGCGATTCATCGGTGAAAAAAATTAACACCGCAATTCAGAAAAAGTTGTAATTTGTACAACGCTATTACGTTCTTTGTGAGAAAACATCCTTTTTTTAATTTAAGGAAAACACATTTTTTGGTTTACTGTGTTTTAAGTATAAATATATTATAATATAACGTTTTCTTTACACACGAATCATTTTATTACTATTTCTGAGATTTTATGGCGCCTTTAAACAAATCGAACCTACATTTCAAATTAATAATCATAACTTTCGATAGAATTAACCAATTTTAATAAAACAAAGATTAATTGAACTGGAAGATACGCTTAATGATTTTCATAAGGATTTTTTTTTTTTTGAAAAAAAGATGTTTACTTAAGACGTGATACGTTCATAAACAAACAGACAGACATACAGATAGACAGACAATTCTAAAAATTATAAAATATACTTACTTAATGAATTTCCGTCTCCATAATGATTTTAGTCACAAATTAATATAGGTACTATAACAATGTACAGAAACAGACACAGCATGTTATCACCGCATGTATAGAGAAAGATGGCAAAGATTAAAGATAGATGGCGCTGTTAAAATCAATTCTAAAAATAAAAGATATTAATTGACGCGATGGATACCATAAAACAACATAAAAGAACTTATAAATCAGGCCTGCATCGTAAGCAAAGAAGAAAGTTTGATCCTCGCCGAAACCGGCGTTTACCACGTAGAGTACTCGGCATTAAAGAATAAATGAGATTTTCAACACACAGTAGAGCAGCGAGTAATATAAAGATTAACAGCAAATATGAAAACTCATCTAGAGGAACAAACCACAACCTGCCTTTTTGAATTACATTTGGGCAACACCACCATCTATAGATGAAATGGGTTAACTATTGTACTTTAGATTTATTAGATAAATAAGGTTAATATATTTTTTTATATATTTATTACGTTTATTATGTAATACCTTTGTTTACTGCATTTTAGATATAATTATATCATTATAGAACATTATTTCCCATCATTTAATTATGATTTATAATATGATATTAATTTAATATGTACTTGATGACTCAACAAACGCCACCATTGAACAAATTCGTACCTATACTTTGTAGCCATACTTCAGAATATTTATCATAACTTTTGATGGAATGAACTAATTTCAATGAAATAGAGACTAAATGTAACCTGAAGATACACTTTATAATTTCTTTAACGATTCTTATGATATAAGTTGGTACTTTATACGTGATACGTTAACAAACAAACAGACACACAGACAGAAAATTCTAAAAATGGTAGAAATGTATTTAATTACTTATGTTTAGTACCTCTCAATCACTTTTATTATATAAATCTAAAATGTAAAGGCATCGGCTATTTACATTTTTATTATATGTATAGATTTAATATGTAAAATATTATCCAAATCTTATCACTAGACCATAAGATTTTGGAAAAGTTTAACCAGTAAACCCTTTCCTAACCGAATTTTAAAAAAATCTGAAAAATCAGTCGGTGTAGTACATTCTATATAAATAAATACAATTTAAGTGTATATTTGTAATGTAAAAATAACTGCTTTTTACTAAATTCGTACGAAAGTATACATACACGTTACTTATAACAAAAAAACAATTTTTCAATTTTTTGTCTGTCTGTTTGTTCCGGCTAATCTCCGAAAGGGCTATACCAATTTTGACGGGATTTTCACTGGCAGACAGCTGATGTTATAAGGAGTAAGACTACTTCTATTTTCATTAATTTCGGTACATTACTTATATTTTAGCTAAGCGTGTAAAACTTATAATTTTATTTGGCAGAGCACAATATAGCTACAGCATGGCTCTGCCACGCTCTCACAGAATACCAACGTAAAATACGAGTAGCAGTTTAATATTGCTGTTTCGTATGGTGAGTGTAAAGAATCGAGAGACCCTTTTACTGGAAATAAGTCCTTGGGGTTGAAAATGCATCTGCATTTTGATTCTTAACCGAGTATAGATGTAGTGTCTATGGGCCACAGTACTACTTATCATCAGGTAAACTGTGTGTTCGTTTGTTACCCTTATTCTATAAAAAAAATATAAATTTTAGATTTTTCTAGACGAACGAATTTTGCTCCAAAATGCATACATATACCTACATAGTGCTTTGTGTTATTATTGAAGTGAACACACGTACAAGTACAAATTCAATTCGTAATCAGACAGAACAATAAAGCATTAATCCGTTTATAAACAAAGCATTGTGATTCTAACCCAACATTTTACCCAAGGCCTTGGATTAGTAAGAAAAGATTATACAACAAAAATCTGTATACATTTGTCTTCGGAATATGTCTTTTTTTCTCATATTGGTATTAAATTTACGTATGTATTGTGATATTGTATATCCAAATAGTTTCATTATTTATAACGTCATTATCATCATGCTGGTGAATTACCGGTTTCGTATTTTCTTTGTCACCACTTTCGAAACCCACGCGATGATATGGGGTAGTGGATTATATATCACCTATTATCTTGTTAATTAACTGTGCTTTAGTAACTGTTAGCACCTGCCATTTGTTTTCAAATCAACCAGGATTAACTGGGAGAGGATGCCACAATGTACCCGCCATATGTCCATCTATTTTTCCCTTAGATTAAGGTGATTACTATATAGCACAAATAAATAAATAATTAAATAATGTCACACCGTACGAAGTTAAGGAACTTAATTTATTTAATTTCATATATTCTTACCTTCAAACCTGACGATTCACCCAAAAATTAATATATCTATGTTTTGTATGTAATGAAAATGGCATACATGTGTAGAGCCACTTAAATATATTACAAAACTACGAAAGTATTTCATCATGGAATGTGTATGATATTTTATTTTTATTTTCTAAGAATTCTAGCAACATGCCAGCTTACTGTACACCATTACTTGCATATTAATATCTTAGATAGCTGGACTCCTTTCCAGCGAGAGTCCATCTGTGTATTCTGCATAGAACTCCCAGAAGTCGTAGAAGTGTAGGTATTTCTGCTGCCTTATAACAGTGTTTGCACTGCGGTGTTCCAGTTTGAAGGGTATAGAGCCAGTATAATAACAGGCTATGCGGCATTCCATCCTGGTCCTCAGAGATAACCTTCTGTATACCTGTATATCTGAAACCTTCCTTGTTTGAAATTGGTAGGTGTCCATGGATTATAGTGGCCACATACCAGCAGATACACTGTAAGTTCGTTTGTCACTTTAGTAGTAAAACAAAACCCAAGATTTTTGTCAACTTCTATAGTCATCGCATAAATAATTAAGCTTGTATAGTGCTACAAAGTAGAGCTTCGACAGGAGAGTATGCAGCAATTGGAGTGGATGTCGACAAGTACGAGTCTGAAGAGGCGATCCGTTATCTTTCTGGGCCGTTACGCAAAGAACCAACACCAAGAACACTCCATGCATTTCGCTCGTACCTCGCCGTCGCCCCATCGCCGTCACCGTCGTATCCAGCATTCGCGCAAGAAGTTAATAGGAGACTCCAATTGCCGCCATTTAATTTCATTAATCCATTGGTCACCATGGGTGGTGGGAAAGTGGTAAGACTTTTTAACCCTGACATTTTTTTAATTTAAAGGTAATGAATTAAGTAAATTTACAGCCTATATACGCTCCACTGTTAGGTACAGGGATTGTGTTCATTGACTTTAAATGTCTTTGAAATATTTTTATATGTATATTATATTCCCCAGAGATGCAGATTTCCTCACGATGTTTTCCTTCATCGTCGAGCACATGATAAATCGGCACTTAAATTGCAATTAACAATTTCATTGGTGTCGGCAGGGATTGCGCCCGGGTTAGTAAAGTAATGTGAAAAATATTTCCGTTTCTTTATGACGTAAAAAAAATTTCTGACAGTTAAAGTTTAACCTTAAGAAACAATAATTCTTTCTTTTTATCGGAAATTATTAAACTTGCGCCTTATCTGTTTGATAATCATAAACACAAACTTCCCGGATTTGCATACCGTTACGACAGAATAAATAATTACCTATTGCTTTACTTACCAAAATAACTGTTTTAATTGATTTCGCTCAGCTACGCGCTAAGTTCATTATCTCTTTGGTTGTAAAAAGTATCATAATCGTGAGTAATCATAAAAGTATCATAATATGTCTCCATGAACTTGAACATGAGTTTGTCGACGATGCTAAGCAAGTATTCGGCGTAAAGAAGAGTAGCCACCTTTCGAAAATAATTTATAAATGCGATTGTTGTCACTTAGTTCCGAGGCGAAGGGTGAGGTTTTTATAAATTAATAATTTAAAATAAATATTGTAAAACAAGCACAAGTGTACATTCAAATAACGTTCAAAAAATGTTCAAAAGGAAGCTGCTGAGCGGCATCGAAAGAGGACAAATTTCCCTCGTAGACGACGCCACTAAGGGATTTATCACGACCATTTACTTGATTGTATTGTTTTTCAAAAAGAAACGGGGCCTCTCAGCAACTGGCAATCGAGATAGGGGAAGCACGGAAAGTGTCTGTAGTTATCCTGATATCACTGAAAGTGTTTAGTGATAGCCATTAAAGGATGCGAGCTCTGATAGTGACCACCGTAGGGCTTGAAACGGTGATGTTATAAATCACCATTATATGTCTTTAAAATCCACTGCAAAACAAACAAACAAACATTTCCCGTTGTAGAGAGGGTTTATTTTACTCGTTAAGCTTTGAAGATGGATTGATGATTCCCCATCACCTTCAACACTCTATGGGACGAAATGTGGTGATATTCATCAAAATTAAATAAGGCACTGCGTTTAGATAACGGACGTAAAAAAACTACACACGCAGTTTAAGAAAATAAAAAATGAGGAAATACTAACGCAGCTTTTGATGACGTCATTGATTAAAAACCAAAATTAAAATTAAATTAAAAGATTATAAAAAAATGTGCTCCTTTTGAAAATAAACCATTAAAGAAAATTTTTTCATTCGTTAGTCAAAAGAAGTATAAAAATAGGGAAATCATAGAATTATTATGTACGTGATATTCGTTCTATGAGGGAAATATTTTAGAACTCTCGGTAGATATTAATAATGTTCTGTGTTAAAGTAATAACCAAAGCGAATATAAATCAAAGACCAACTAGTGAATATAAATCACTACTTTTAGTAATAACATACATAAGCTTGTACTTACTCAGGTGTTATAATATTTCCTTTTATTTTTATTTTTTGGGGCGTTGGCTACAATGTCTTTAGCCAAAAAACAAGACATATTCATTCAACGCTATCATATATCCATATAACCCATTGTATTAAATAACATTTTAATATGTCTACATATTTCTTGACAATGTGCTGACACGTCACATTGCCAAAGTTTTTGGCAGATTTGACGGCACTTTAAACCGGCAGACAACATAATTTCAGATTTTTTTTCACATCGGCCCACTTGTTTCGTGGTTTTCAGTAATAAATAGCTCACATACTACATATAGCTACACATTTAATTCAAAACCCACACCAATGTTACTTCCACATCAAACCAATAACTAAAGAAAAAAAAACAAGAGTAATAATCCGCCGGCGGTCAATCTTCCACCAAAAACTCAATAATTTTTGTGTGATTTGACGCATAGTGTTTAATCATTTTTAACAACACAATCGATCGATTGGTTTAAGGCTGAATTTTTTACGAATAAAGCTAAATCGTTTCCTGGCTATTATTTTTCAAATGTGTTTGTATGTAGCTTATATTTTCTTCATACGACACTACCTCTTATATATTTACTATTATATTTACAATAAACACCCAAATGCAAAATGCGTCCCCTGTAATACACTTTTCAAAACATTTCTGGAATAGAAAAGGAAAATAAAAAGGCTCTGTATACGTAGGCAATACGCCTGGAACTGGCCTATACATATGCGCATAATTACGTTCTACCAATTTGTAGTATTAGAACGGTCAAAGAAGTTCCTCTACTCTTCTTAAGCAAGTAACAATTTTTGTTTTAGAATACCGAATGTGGCATAGCCTTCTTCAAACAATTATACCTTTACTTAAAACTAAACAATAAACATCCTACACTGACATTCATAGTGAAATGGATAAAATCACACAGAACATTTAAATAAAGCGTAAATACTAAAGACAACAGGATCACCAAATTCTTAGGTCAAGAGATATTTAGGCTTGTTAAAGAAAAGGAAAGTAGAGTGAAATAGTTTGGGACAAATAAAAAAAAAGATAATTACTAGACCCCCGTCGAGCTCACTCTTATAGATATAAATATCCTTTATCTTTATGCCTTATTTAGATACGAGATAACTCTATCTATGAGAGTGGGCTAAGTAGTCCAGTTACAGGTATGTCCAAAACGTGCGCGAATAAAAAACCTACGTGTTTTGTTCGCTAGCATTGCGATAATAGAAGAACCACGATTCTTTTTTAAGACACTATCAAGAATACGGGTGCAATAAGTTTTGAATTGCACTAAGCATTCTAACACGAGGATAATAAGTCTAAACAAAGAACAAGGAAGAAGAAACCATGTTACTTTCTATCGCAGGACTCCCTCCTACCGTTACGTCCATTTTTGTATTTTTTAAACTATTATAATGTTACCGTAGGGACTGAGTGTTAAAGGACTTTTGTAAGAATATAATCATAAACAACAGTTAATCTGTAAAAGGAATCCAAATCTTAAACAGATCCCAGTGGAAGCGGCGTGGCTTCACGACTCAGTGTGGGTGTACGCGAGAGCTCTTGCCACTGCACTCAGTATAGGAGAGGACCCGCGGGACGGTCGAGCTCTAATGCTTCACGTTAGGAATACCACCTATCGCAGCGTCATGGGGTAAGCGATTTTATTAATAAAAATAAATTTTGGTTAAAGTCAAGGACCGATTGAATAATTTAGAAATTCAATTGTTTTTAACCAACTTGAAAAAAAATGAGTATTCGGTCCGATTTTGATGATTCTTTTTCTATTTGAAAGCTAGTGCTTCGTGTGGTCTCATATAAATTTGATCAAGATCTGACCGGAAGTTTTGAGTTATCCTTAATAATGCGTATTTAATTGACTTCGACTATATTGATGATGTTCTCATTTTATTTATATTGAAATCGGTTGTACAAAATTTCTAATTTTACCACTTGTAATTGTTACACTACTAACACATAATTAGGAAAGGAAAATGGAGAGCAAAGAAAATACATAATTAATTCACTGGAGACTCTTATTGTAAGAAGGCTCTATTTTGAAATAGAAAACGAACATACACTATGTATTTATATATACTCTACTAGCTGTGCCCCGCGACTTCGCCCGCGTGGAATTTACTACGATTTCATGGATATCAATTTTTTTGCGCGGAACCCTAACGGAATACTAACGTCACTCAATTGTCACTAACACTTATACTTTATGATATGGTATTAAAGTTCAAATTGACTTTTAAGTATTATTACGAATCTTTTGTATGGGAATATAGAAAAGTATTGTTTTTGGATTTTTTCATGTAAGAACCATCTTCGTACTTCAAGGAATATTATAAAAAAAGAATTAGCGAAATCGGTTCAGGTGCTCTCGAGATTTGCGCTTAGCAACACATTCAGCGATTCATTTTTATATTATAGATGCCTACTCTACATTGGATATTTAAAGATTCTATGACGATGCTAAACCCAAAGAAAATATCTAACACTTTTAATTTTTAGAATTTTTAGTCATCGAATCGTGAAATTAACGAAAGTATACAATTCAGAAATCGCATTACGGAACAATAAGAATTGTTACGAGTACTTTAATATTGTACATTATAGCAGGGCCGCTATCTGAGCTCGGAAGGGCGATAAAAGAAATTGGCGTGGACGGTGTCGACGATAAAGGCAACTTGTGACTGAACTATAGCATTTGTTCTTTCACAGTTATATAATATGTCTATAATTGTGCATGCTTGCTGCGTACAAGTAACAAAACTATGCTACGGGCACATTTTGGACATTGTTCCGTCGTCGCAACTTCATTGAAATGCAGCGAGCATGCAAATTATAAAAAAGTAGCCTTTCCGGACATTGTCCGCTTTTTTTTTCGTTTGCTATTTCTCGAGGCGACTTTTATTGTTAAGTTTATTTTTAATAATTAATGTGTATTATCTTATTACTTTTTAACTCTAAATCCTCTGTGTAATTTTTTATTTCATATTTAATATATTTGCATACTTTTATTCTGTCATACTGAACAAAATGTTTTGTTGTTTTTGTAATATGTTTGTGTATGTGTTCTTTTTACTATATAAATTCTGTTAAAAGGTTTTCTATAAAAAATTCGAAGTGCTTATATATTTTAAGGAATTGAAAACTTTACACATACTAAGTCGTGAGAAAGAAGTGAAAAAAATTCATTGTACTCTATGCTTGCAGGTTTTTTCACGATGTTTTCCTTCACCACCAAGCACGTGAAAAACTTGGGAAATTGCAATGAATTCATTGGAATTTGCTTTAGACTGAACTGTTACTAAGACTGCATAAAATAACATAACAGTGCAATTTGTACTTTCGAATGTCTACCCATATAACAAATTATATTGAAAAACAAAAAATAGAAGATGAAATAATGATTTATGGTTTACTATTAGCTACTGGGTGCACATGGATGAGAACGGAGATGCGGAGGGTAACTACACACTCCTGTCCATGGACCCAGAACGACCCCCGGGGCTCTATCCACTCGCTGTTATGCACAAGAAGGCACCGGTAATGTTGTAACATATCTTTCACGAACAAATATTTTCAAAAAATAAATAGATATAATTTTACTTTTGTCTCTTTAATGTATGTCACTTGTAAATGACAGGAAACCTAAAAGCTTTAAAGTTATGTGTTTTAGTTATGTGTTTTTTATTTAACAAAAAAAAACTAATGAGATATATTTTTTTATTAAATCTAATATTATTGAAAACAAAATCCAGTTTGATAGAGTCATTTCCCATCAGTATTTACAAAGCTAAACGTTTACGTTAGATGAGTTTATCGTCTTGGAAGATCAAGGCAGAGATGTTACAAATATTTACTAATTTATAAATAGCAAACTGTATCCAGTACTAATGGCACCCAGTCGCGTGGCGAATCTGGACGCGGCCCGAAATTTATTCCACTTTAAAATATTTCATTTGAACTAATTTGACCTAGCAGTTGTCAAACATATGCCAAGAAACTTACTTATGCTTTATTTGATGTGTTTCAAAATATTATCTTCATTAACCGAATTAAATATATGGATGTATCAACAGTCTTTAAAATTTTAATGGCGTCCGGTGTCATTATTAAGTTGTACTTTATATTAAGAAAGCTCAAAGTATGATTTTACAACCTTTTCGGATTAATTTTTTCATAGAGTTAAGATGACAAAAGATCACACAGTCTACTGAATGGTAAGTGGATCCTGTGGTCCATTATCATCTACATCTGTCATTAAGAATCAAAATGCAGATGCGTTGTTAGCCCTGAGGATTAAGCTGGAATGCCTCGTTTCCAGTACAATCGACCTCCGAATCTCTACACTAGCCATACGGAACACAGCAGTTTTAAGCTGCTATTTTACGCTGGTATTCTGTAAGAGCGTAGTCTTTCCCGGTCGAGCCGACCAAGTCGTGCAACAACCATAATATGGCTGTAGCATAGCTTTGAAGCGTACTTTATGTGTATTAAGATTTTTTAGATGTTAGGGTAAAAAACGAGCATATAGTCCACCTAGTGGTACTTATCGTGTGATCCCACCAAAGAAACCCGCATCTTTCCCCGATAAAGAATCAGTTGTCACTACCCACAACTAATATGAATTGCCTGAGTACTAAGATGGAATGCGTTACCAGTAAAAACGATCTCTAGTTCTCGAAGTCACCACGCACACCACAACGCCATTGTGCTCCTATTTGCGCTGGTATTATTTTTTCCTCCCGTGAGGGTATGGGGTAGTGAATATTCTTACACCGTCCCGTGAGGCGACAGGGAGAAACAATCCAAAACATAGGCAGCAGAGTCTTCTCAATAACAATAAAAAAATCCGCAGTTTTCGCCAACCCGCCAGCCAAGTGTGGCAACTACTTTTAACAGTGGTAGAGCCACGCGGCAGCTTTTGCTGTCGCACGGATGGGCCGGCTCGAACCGGGGTAGTACCACGACCTCACAGAAAACCAGCGTGAAGTAGAGGTTTACCTCTGCGTTTCGCTTGGTGAGTGCAGGTGGCCGGAGGCCCTTTTTACTGGAAATGAGGCATTCCATCTTAGTCCTCACGGGTGACAACGCATCTACATTTTGATTTGTAACAGAGGATAGATGTAGATGTCTATGGGCCGCAGCAACCACTTACCATCAGGTGGACTGTGTGCTCGTTTGTCACCCTTATCCTATAAAAAAAAAAACTATGGCAAATATCCGCCCTATAACGCAATCTATGGGGAAGCCTATGTTCAGCTGTTTAAACATTAATTCTGCAGGCACTACCGCAAATCATTACATCATCATCATTACAGCCCTTCACAAGTCCACTGCTGAACATAGGCCTCCCCCAAAGAATGCCACAAAGCACGGTCCTGAGCCACCTGCATCCATCGACTTCCTGCATGTCTTACCAGGTCGTCACTCCATCTCGTGGGGGGACGCCCTACACTTCGCCTACCGGTACGAGGCTGCCACTCGAGAACCTTTCTTCCCCATCGGTTGTCGGTTCTTCGAGCTATATGGCCGGCCCACTGCCACTTCAGCTTACTAATTCGTTGGGCTATGTCGGTTATTCTGGTTCTACTGCGGATATCCTCATTCCTAAGTTTATCACGCAGAGAAACTCCGAGCATAGCCCTCTCCATAGCACGATGAGCGACCTTGAGCTTCCTCATACGGCCAGCAGTGAAGGACCACGTCTCAGTTCCGTAAGTCATCACTGGCAACACGCACTGGTTGTACAATTTCGTTTTAAGGTTTTGAGGTATGTCTGACGAGAATATGTGTCGTAGCTTCCCGAACACTGCCCAGCCGAGTTGAATCCGTCGATTGACCTCTCGGTCGAAGTTGGACTTACCTTGTCGGACTATTTGTCCCAGGTAAACATACTCGTCAACAACTTCGAGCTTAGTGCTCCCAACAACTACCGGCATAGGTGTGACATGGACATTAAACATGATCTTTGTTTTGTCCATGTTCATCTTAAGACCTATCCGTTGGGAAACACTATTGAGGTCATTGAGCATAGTGCTTAGGCCCTCCAACGATTCTGCCATAAGGACTATATCGTCGGCAAATCGAAGGTGAGTGATGTACTCGCCATTGATGTTGATACCGTATCCTTTCCAGTCCAGAAGCTTGAAAACGTCTTCCAATGCAGCGGTGAAGAGTTTCGGGGATATGACGTCACCCTGTCTTACACCTCTCTGCAATTGGATAGGTTTCGTACTCTGGTTCTGTACTCGGATAGCCATCGTAGCCCTACTGTACAAGCACTTCAACACTTCGATATACCGACAGTCAACTTGGCACCGCTGAAGGGACTGCAGCACCGCCCAAATTTCGACGGAATCAAAGGCTTTCTCATAGTCCACATACGCCAGACATAGTGGCAAATTGTACTCTTCGGACTTCTGTACAACTTGCCGAAGGGTATGTATGTGGTCTATGGTGCTAAAGCCCTTTCGGAAACCGGCTTGTTCGGGAGGCTGGAAGTCGTCAAGTCTGCGCGCGAGACGATTCGTAATGACTCTCGTAAACAGCACGTAGACGCGGCTCAGAAGGGAAATCGGTCTGTAGTTCTTCAAGAGAGCGTTGTCACCTTTCTTGAAGAACAAGACCACCGCACTTCTGCTCCACGCCTCCGGTGTAATGCCACCATGGAGGACGGAATTAAAGAGCCTCTGAAGGACTTCAAGTACCGGTCTTCCACCCGCTTTCAGAAGCTCCGCTGTAATTCCATCCTCGCCTGGGGCCTTACCGTTTTTAAGGTGCTGGAGAGCCATTCTAATCTCGCTCAGACTGACGTCCGGGATATCTTCGGAATAGTGTCGGATGAGACTCGCTCTTGGATCGTTACTCACACTTGCGTGTGGCTCCAACGATGACGTGTACAGCTGCCCATAGAACCTCTCAATCTCACTCAAAATCTCAGGTGTCCCGGAAACGATGCTGCCACATTCGGTCTTCAGCTTTGACAGTTGGCTCTTTCTGGCAGACAGATCTCTGGCAAAGACTTTGGAGCCTTGGTTCCGCTCTATCGCTTCTTCAATACGAGCTGTATTGAAGTTGCGTAAGTCCCGCCGCATGCATTTGGAGATCTGTCTGTTCAGATGCCTGTATGCTGTCAAGTCTGTTGAAGAATGTAGCTTCATCTCCCGTCTAACAGCCATGAGATTAAGAGTGTGATCGGAGAGTTTTTGTGTTCTTCTGCGGCGGGTCTTGCAGAACTTAGATCCGACCGCATGGACAGTTTCCACGAGCTTGTCATTCAAATCGTCCACTTCATTGCAGTCTTCTAGGCACTGAAAACGGTTTTGTAACTCGAGCTGAAAGGTTTCGGGACTTTGGATTAGAGCACGAGGGGGACGGAGCGTTGACTTCATTAGACGTGACCTCTCCAACTTAACGTTTAGGTTCAGTGTGCCTCTAACCATTCGGTGATCGCTACCAGTTTTCACCCTCGCGATCACGGAGACATCACTGAACAGTTGTCGTCTGGTCGTCATAATGAAGTCAATTTCATTTTTTGTCGAACCGTCGGGGCTCGACCAGGTCCACTTCCTGTGGGGCCGCTTCTGGAAGAAAGAGTTCATCATAAAGAGTCCCTCTTTCTCCATGAAGTCGGCCAGCTGCTGGCCCCTTGGGTTCCGTTGCCCTATTCCAAATTTCCCTACTTTCAGCTCACCGTTCTCTCTTGTGCCTAGTTTTGCATTGAAGTCTCCCATTAACACCGTATATTGGGTTTTGGAGGAATGCATGGCTCTAGAGATATCCTCATACATTTCCTCCACCTCCTGATCGGGGTGTGCCAAGGTTGGTGCGTAAACCTGTATGACCTTCAGCGAATACCGTTTGGTGATTCTGAATATAAGGTACGCAACCCTCGTCGACACACTCCCGATCTTTACAACGTTGTTAACGAGAGACTTGTGGACGATAAATCCGACACCTCCTTGGGACAGATGGTCGCCCTCCCGGTGATAGAGCAAGTTGCCGGATTCGAGGATTACCGTGTCCTCCCCCTCTCTTCGGACTTCGGATAATCCGATAATATGCCAGCGCAACTTGTCTATCTCTTCTTCCAGCTCCACGATCTTCTCGTCAGTCCTCAGGGTGCGTGCGTTGTACGTTGCCAGGTCGAGTCGTCTAAGGTGGCAACCGAACCTCCACCGGAGATTCTTAGCACCCCCTGCCCCGCCGTTACCATGGTCGCCACCGTAGCCAGGAATAGCGGGGCCGCCGGGGACTGGGGGCCGTCTGTTTGTTGCTTTAGTCATTGGGGGGTATTTGCCATAGTTGCCACGCTTGGCGAGCGGGTTGGCAACCGCAGTTTTTTATTATAATTTTGGCTATTATCAGGGAGATGCTGCTGCCTATCTTCTGCCTGTTTCCCTTTGTCGCCTTTTACGACACCCACGGGAGGATATGGGGTAGTGGATATTCTTGACCGCCACTACACGGCAGAAACATATACGCAAAGACTTGTTAGGTCTTTTTTTATTTGAAACACTTTTTCATACAATAAAGTGTGAAGCCGACAAGAAACCTTACGATATTTTCTTTTTTTTTTTGACATATCATAATGTATTCACTGTGAAAAGTAATTATCATAAACCTTTTCAACCATGACAACTTACATTCTTTTATACAGGAATTGAGATTCATGCGGGAAATGAAATGGCCCGGCGGCCGGGTGCCTCTATCAGAGCCGCCGTGCGGATTTAGGGGAGAAAAATGCGTCAGTAAGTATAACATTGTTATGTTAATACACATATCAAAACCGCCTACTTTGTAACATGTGAAAAATACTTCGAGAGCGATCTCGAGTGGTGTTTTCGCTTACTCCGTAATGGATATGTATACGGTCCATTACTTAAGGTCGGTCATTTTGTGCGCTGTTATAGTAAAAAACTAATAGTTTGCAGCGTTGCTGGGGTCGGCATTAAACGCAAGCTTTGTAAGTGACAGCGAGTGGGGCGGGTCGTAAAGGACGTTGTAAGGCCATCGCCCGCACGCGACTCCCGCAGCGCCTAACGCCCGCAGTACAAAACACATGGATAGAGTTTTACACTTTACATGCTTTCTCTATAACTTTATAGCAACATGTGCAGTTATTCATCGTATTTTGTGTTGAATTATGATATATTTTGTTATTTTGTTTATTTTAAAATTGGCTAAATACATTTAGTCATTAAAGTAGATTTCATAATTTCATGTAATCCTGGATCTTACGTGTTACTTTTTCATTGAATACGGCGGCACATTTAGTTAGTTTTATAAGTGGTAGAGCCATGCTGCAGCTACATTAGTAGTATAGTTGTAGCACGAGTGAGTCGGCTCGACCGGGGAAGGACCACGCTCTCACAGAATACCAGCGTTAAATAGCAACTTAAAGCTGCTGTGTTTCGTGTGGTGACTGTAGAAAACCGGAGACCCTTTTTACTGGAAACGAGGTATTCCATCTTAGTCCTCACGGGTGACAACGCATCTGCATTTTGATTCGCAAACGTGGATAGATGTAGAGTAAAGTCTCGATAACTGATAAACATACAATTTCGACATTCCTGCTAAAGGTCTTATGCAAAAAGAGATGTAACTAAAAAAATTAAATTTTCTCCTTCAAATTTCAAAGCACATTGAAAGATCTATTTATCCTTTACGAAAATTATTTTCTTCATTGTTAAAATTATAACCAACAGTATTAGTACCAGATATTAGGTATACACATTTTTATAGAGAGGTTCGTTGTTTAACGATTAAGGATATAAAAAAAAAACTGGAATTTTCAGTAGGCCATAATATGTTAAATAGCATAAGACCTACGAATATGTTACAGTAATAAAAGTATAAACAGAAATAGATTTATATATGTTTCATCATTTTGGCTAAGTCAACTTGCAATCGCCCAGTAACATTGGTTACCCCGTCGTCAAATAGTTCTACCAGTAATTAATTGTCATAGCAGAACTCTGACTTCGCAGTGACAATGTGGTTCAGTTTCACTAATTGCGCTTTAAACTAGAAATGTAAACGAAAATATAAATTTACTGCCGCTTATTCACATCATATTACATAACATATTTGGTATTGTTGCAATAAAAAGCGAGGCGCTTACTTGATTTATTAATTAATATCTAAGTATCCGGGGGTACTTTCGAATCTTTTATATTGTTCTGTCAATTATGTTGCAACATGCGACTAATTTTAAAGTAGTTAGGAAACATTTATTAAACATTATTATCTATTCATAACATATTTAGGATGTATTTGCTAATGAATTTAAACCCCTGTCCTTAATTCACTATACGAAACACGCTATTTTACGCTGTTCTTCTGTGAGAGCGTAGTTTTAAACTTTAAGCCAAAACATACAGCATAACAATACACATAGGAATAGTAATAAATAGCAAAGAGGTACACAGATGTTTAGCAGAAATAGGTAAGAGGGTTGTGTTGTGAGGGAGTTGTTGTATCGTATATCTAACGGATTCTAATGCGAAAAGGGATTTCTACCATCTACCACCTATTACGAAATTATAATGTTAAGGTGGCATTTCTTTTCGTCGACTCAAACGAAAACCATGAGCTGAAATGAGATAATTATTGGTATGGCGTGGCGATATGGTGTGTGAAGCAATATTGAGATAATTTTTTTTATAATAATTTACAGATTTTTTCAGAAAATAACAACATTCTTTATTTAAGTGTATGAATTTAATTCATCATCATCGTCATTACAGCTCGTCACAAGTCCACTGCTGAACATAGGCCCTCACCCAAGGAATGCCAATTCCTGCATCTCTTACCAGGTTGGCACTGCATGTAGTGAGGGGCCTACCCTTCGCTATTGCGAATATTTTATCACGATTTTTCAAGTTATTTTTGTCATCATCATCTTTATGATCATCATCGGATATATAACACATTTTTTTAAAGCAAGTACTTAAATTACAAATAAAAATTGAAGTAAATTTTTAAGTACGAGACTAAGAAAAGTGCAACGTCAAGGTCTAGACATAAAGACCATTATTTAATCATATTGTAAATAATATACTTTCCTCTAACCGCAACGTAGTTATTTTGTAGACGATAATAAATATAAATTTTAACAAATTTAATTATAAAGCTTTAAAAATACATTATGTAAGCATATCATTATAAGAAGTTGTTTTTTTTTTTTATAATAATAGTATAATTTATTCGCTAAACATGGTACATTAAAAATGACAAATAGTTGTACACTGTCCACATGCATACAACATCTGGCATGCGAAAATTATATAACATAATATATATTAAATCATTATTTTATGTACATAATAAACATCAATAAATTTATGTACATAATAAAAATCAAAATAAAATAAGTAAATTGAAAATTACAATTTTCATGTCAATCATTATTATTTATACTAATACCTATATAACTTTTTTATTTATCTCATTTTCCTAAGGTGGACTTGAGTTCAATGTAACCCTTAGATTAAGTTCTATTACCACGAAGATTAAATAAATAAATAAAAAACTCATTAATGTCGACTAATGAGTTTTTTATCTATTTAGTAATCTAAATTTTTTTTACATTAATTTCAGTTCTTCAGATTATTGTATTTTAATTTCATAACCAATAATGCTAAAAGAATAGATGTTTTGGCGAACATTAAATACCACATTTGATTCCTTATCCATTACGCATTTGGACTCAATTAAATAAATATACCACCATGTAACAATCATAAAGCAAATTAATGCAAATCTACATCCCAAGCTTTAATAATTTAATAATTTTTTCTATAGATTATGATTAGAATTTTTAAGACATAATACCTAAGCCACGACATGAATAAGGTTTTAGTCGCCACTGTTTTGCGGTCAAAGTTTAAGTGCGAATAGTTGTTTCCATTATAGGAGTGCCATCATAAATGTAGTAAACTTTTTAACTAATTATGTTAATGTGAACATTATCATTAGGTAAAATATGTGAATTAAGTGAAGTAAAGAGTAAATAATTTTACATATTCACCTCACAAGCAATATCATACATACAATATACTATTCGTAAGGTATGACTTGTCACATCGACGAGGCACTGTTCCTCACCGTCTATTTAACCGCCTTCAGATCTACTTTAATATCAAACCATTGTGAAAAAACATTGATATTTGTTACGACCGCAAACTTGACATATTTAGGTGTCACATATTGCGTTACTGTTTTCTTTTTCTATAAAAATACTAAGCACAACACAAAATTCAAAGTATGGATATTGTGAAATAGTTTTTTATTTAATTTATCTCTAGCTATTGAAACTACAAAAAATAGTTGTACAAATTTGTATTTTACTAAAATAATAGTTAAATGTAATACTTTGTGCTGTTAGTGAAAACGAATTACATGTTACTTAAATCTCAGGTCATAAAACTTGAAAGTGTATATTGTGCCTTATCTAAGTTCGGCTTTAAATGGAATCACAGTCTTAAATGCTTAGAAATTCTAGAGGTCTCTATTGCTACAAGCAGACGAACTTTGTTATCGAATACATAGTACTCTTAAGATTATTCAATTAATTTGGTAGAATGCCCCAATCTAACGATTGTAAGCTCTCTCCCTCGTCACGCTCAATAAGCTTTTTATTTACTGCGAAGCCAAAACAAATAACAAATATAATTAAAAAAGATGGAATAATATGTAGGATATATACGTGGGAAAAAAACAAATGGAATAATATCATACATTATATAATATATATATCCATCCAACCATTCCATCCATTACAGCCTATAAAAGTCCACTGCTGTACATACACCACCCAAGCAGATTGCCTTATAGGGAGGATTTTGCCATAGTTGCCACGCTTGGCAGACGGGTCGGTTTTTTAATAACTGAAAATAACAAAAAACCGCAGTTTTTTTGTTATTTTCAGTTGTTATCAGAAACGTGGTGCTGCCCATCTCCTGTTTCAATTTCCCTCTGTTGAATCTTAAGATACATACACGGGACAATATGGGGTAATAGATATTCTTACACCGCACCGTCACTACTTGGTCTATGTATACTAGCGGTATATACTAGCGATCCGCCCCGGCTTAGCAAGTGTGATTTCTGGATCGTGACAACAGCGCCACCTACCGTGTCCAAATATGAATCTAAATCATCTAGAGACCCATTCATACACACACAAAAAAATTCATCAAAATCGGTGGAGCACTTTTTGAATTTTAGCGCGAATCACGGACAGCAATTGGTTTTATATAATCTATATAGAGATGTAGAACTTGATTAAGAACTGAATATTGGATCAGCAGCAATTCTACATCATTCGCGGCCACCGTTTTCTCCTTAAGAGTCAATCGATGATCAAACTTACCGACAAAAGAAACACCGTCTGGTGAAATGGTGCCAATTCATGATAAAGAATTCGACGTCGACGCGATGAAGCATGTATATTACTAGGACCAAAACAAATCAGATTTTATGGTGCTTTGAAGATGAGCCAATTCCAAAAAATGTCACCGCGCGCAAAACATAGAAAGAAAATATGGTCGTATAACTATGAACCCGAGACTTTCTCTGGCATCACGGCAACACAGCGCCGCATACGTCTGCCAGAACACTCGACTAAAACATTAGAAGGCAAGAGCATAGATAAATAAATATGTAGCTAGGGCAAGGGGTTTAAAAGGCAAAAAAGACGGCTGCTTATAATTTCGTGATTTCAAAGCATGTAAAAAAAGAGTGGTCCTAGATATTTTCAGACGTATGGAAAGGTGCTTACTACGCTCAAGTCGAATTATTAGAATAGAATAATTTTTATTCAATATAGATTACAAGTAATTCTTATTGAAAGTAGATTACAAGTAATTCTTATTGAAAGTAGATTACAAGTAATTCTTATTGAAAGTAGATTACAAGTAATTCTTATTGAAAGTAATTGTTTTTACTTTTACCACTGGTCCGGAAAAAACCTCTGTCCTGGGAAGAATCAGTAAAAAACCCAGCGGGACTTTAAAAAAAAGTAAATTATACAATATAATAGTTGTACAAACTATCTACAAAATTTATTTTAGTAACAGCTTAGAAGCCACCTCATTCCCAGGGGTTATTATCAGCCATGTATTCATTTATATTATAACACTTATTAATACAGTTTTTGTTTAATAAAATATTTAAACTTGGTAATGGAGAGACCTTGTATATTTTTGGGACTTTTTTGTAATAGCGTATTAATTACCCCATGAATGAATTGCGCTGTGGAATCGAGAAACTGGACCACCACACACCTGTCACTCTAGGATTTTCTCCTGTATCATGGAGGCAGTTTACACACGTAAATCAAGGCAAAACATCCACCCCGAAACAATTATTTGTAGGCCAATACAAATGCATGTTCCGTACGGAATTCGAACCCGGCGCGGCGCCCTAGCCGCTGCAACTAAATGCTAAGTAACTGCGCTATGGAGCCCGCAAAAATTAAAAATGTACTGAGATGCCAAAGTTTTCTCTGAGAGACTAGATTTTAGGTTGTAAAATAGCTCTCCCGCAAAGCAAAAATGCTTTAAAAAGATCGATAGTAATAAGTAGTAGTTTTTGTACATCATTTTTTGGAATAATTAAATTTGATATTTGTCTTTTTATTAAGATTAATATTACATTTCAAACTTTAAACAATTTTATCGGAAATTTAATGTAATAATACTTTTCAGATCTTGAGTCTATTCTATTGGAAAACAATTGTAGGTACAAAAGCAAAACTTCTAGTTTAGTAAGTTGGGAAAAGGGTTTCATATCGCTTAATTCAGCCCTGAGGCTAGCTCCTATCTGACTCCTCAGTTATGACGAAGTTAAATTATGTTAACAAATTTTTATTATAATATATATGCATATCTATGTGTAATATTATTAATATGTTTTTAAATTTACTTATTTATCGACTCTTATTTTACGAAAAATTATAAAGATTTTGCTATATTGTACGAAAAATGGTAGTAAGCATAACTTATTTATAAACATTGAATTACAACTTAAAAACAATATCCTAATATCTAGGCCACGTCGGCGCTTGGACATTGGGCGCATCTGGTGGCACGTTGGCACTGCTGGCCTTGGCAGCTTTAGCACTTTACCGAGGATGGCGGTATGAACAAGAACTTGATTCACTGCTCTGGAAGATTGACTTTCGAGACCTGCACCTGCCCGATGACGAACAGAATGACAACAAACTGAGTAGGTAAACTGAACCTCTATATGTTGTTTGCATGAGTATATGGAGTTTTATTTTTTGTTATTTTCAGTTGCCAAATTACCTTGCCGAGCGTGGAAACTATGGCAAGTATCCAGTCTAAGGTAAAATCTATGGGGGATACCTAAATACATGCCTAGTGGACTTTAGATAGGCTGTATTGCAATAATTAATGAAAGTATAATATCTCACAGAGTGCAAGTAAAAAGTGGAGTATTATAAAGTAGGACTTTTAAAGTAATTTAAGGTTCTATAAACAATTTCGCAGTAATTAAACTTATTTCTAAGTAGCCTGTATATGTACTCTTCCCATTATTCTATCTTTTTAATAATTAATGAAATACGTAGTTTAAAATACTGTAACATTTAATTTTTAGAAAATATTAGCTATGTTCTGCAAGGTGAACCCTACCTTAATTGTATGTTAAAACACTTCGTCACCCATATTCAAGTTATTCATTCATCGCTTTGGTTATATTCACTTGAAAAAAAATTATAAAAAAAAAAGAATTCCAGTAACGCTATTAACATTATTAATACTCCCGTTAACCGCACCAAGTAACCTTAAAATGATTGGGATAGGAGTGGTTCACAGCAGTAGTTAAATGGCGGATTCGATTCGAAGTCGGTATCTTGCCGAATTGCACAATCCTCACTCCGCATTAACAATTTAACTGTCCAGTTTGCAGACACAATAGTTAGACAGTAGCAATGAATTACATGTAATGCACGGGACAAGCAAAGGGTTAAGTTACTGTCGCTTCAATTAGAAATAGAAGAAAATGCTTGTTTAGATACATGTGCATTTTACCGTTTACCTTTTAAGTATGCTAAAAGTTCTCCATGATCAACATGTATACGACTGGTATTATATAAACCAATGCCAATGATAAATTGTAAGTATATATTTACAAAATCATTCTTTAACAATAGGTTTTTATATCTCGCTACAAAATGGGTGCTATCCCTTAGATCATTTGAATATAAAGGGTATACCCATTTGATCTTACATATTATACCAAGAGCGCGAATCTATACATATAATAAATCTGTAGAAAAGTCGTGTCTGTAATTCTATTATTTTGTGAAAAAAACAAGTCCAGGGGACTAAACAAGCGGTACTGAAACAAATTTAGTAGTTTTTAGAATTTTTGTCTGTCTGTCTGTCTGTCTGTCTGTCTGTCTGTCTGTGTATTCCGGATTCACTCAAAAACTACGGGACGGATTTACATGAAATTTTGTAAGTGGGTAGTTAAGAACCCGGGGCAACTTATAGGCTACTTTTTATCCGATTACGGAGCATCAAAAAAAAAGGTTATGTTTTTACCTTTCTTTGGAGTTAATTTTATAATAGGTGCATAAAATGTCATTAGTCTTAAGGTCGATTACGTAAAGTTCTTAATTTGTAATGTATATTTATAACTGAAGCTTAATATATTATGTTTACCGTTGAAACTTAGTTTAAAACTTCACCGACTGCATTGTATGTTTATAAGACAGTGCCATCTATTATTAAAAGGCAAAAAGTGTTACGTTTTCCCTTCAGGCACTAATAAATTATTTATTAAACATATTAAAGTTTTACTAAAAAATATAAATATTTATAGTAGCTTTTTATATGTATGTATTGCTTTTAAATTTTGTCTATCGTTATGAAAATCAAGTTTAATTTAAATACATAATAGCGCCATTTAAGGAAAAGTAAGTTACAATGACGGCATCCACATCTTTTCTGCCACCAGGGCGGCGCCACTTAAAAGTGAGGTATAATATTTGACAGATATCAGGGCGGGGAATTGCCGAAATCGGAAGAATGATTCGCACTTGTAGTCATTGTCAATCACTTGCTGTTCTGTTGCTAGCTGTTCAGCTGGCAAGGTACAATTGGAAATATTTCAAGAGCCCCCAGAACCTCTTAAATCGCTACTTAATGGGGACCATCCACATTCCAAGCAGTTTTTAGACAATATCCGTTCATACAACGGGGCATTCCAGATGACTTCTTTCGGGGCCAAGCAAGTGGTAAATGGAACATTTATGCCTACTTTTAAAGTGCAGGGGCAAGTCTATCACTTAATTGGTTCGCTTTTGCCTGAGACAGAACCAAAGTTTTTACAAATATATTTCGTTTCTGATTACCATGAACAAACCAATATAAGGAGGCAGAATTTCCCAAATTTAAACGCTAATGTTATCTCAGAGCTTCAGGGTATGCTGCATCAGGTCAACCCTTATGTATCCAATTTCAAAGCTGTACTAGAGTCGATCCCTCAAGATGAATACAATAATTATAAGTTTGTTATTAGCGCGGATAAGCGACCTTTAGTGCAACATTCCGGCCGTTATAATTCTCCATCCACCAATGAAGTGGCAGTTGTCCTGGTGGATCAGCAATGCGACAAGCGCGACATTATAGTACGTACGCGTGATGACCGCCTGCAACGAATTAGTGAGACTCATCGTTCTTACGACTCCTTACAATACCCACTTATTTACTGTCGCGGTGAAGATGGTTACAACTTTACGGTTTATCAAGTTGACCCAGCTACAGGAGCACCTCGGTTAGATAGAAAAGTTTCGGCTCTGCAATTTTATTGTTATCTCATGCAAATAAGACAACGTCGTTTTGTATATTTACAACGATTTCGTGGCTTATTTAACCAGTTTATTGTTGATATGTACGCAAAAGTTGAAACAGAGCGTTTAGTATTCATTCGTACTCATCAGAGACAGTTGCGTGCCGAAAATTATGTGGATCTTCATGATGCAGTACAGGGAGATACACACATAGAAAATTTAGGACGTTTAGTTATATTGCCTTCCAGCTTTATCGGGAGTCCGCGAAATATGAATGAACGCGTTCAAGACTCATTCTGTTATGTTCGCAAGTATGGTAGGCCAGATCTTTTCATAACAATAACTACTAACCCTAAATGGATCGAGATTTCTCAAGAGCTGCTAGAAGGTCAAGCATCGTACGATCGACACGATTTAATTAGTCGAGTTTTTTATTTAAAGTTAAAGTTGTTAATCAACTTATTAACCAAGCAAAACGTTTTTGGCGCTACGTTATGCTATACATACAACGTGGAATGGCAAAAGAGAGGACTGCCCCACGCTCATATTCTTCTATGGTTATTAGAAAAAATTCGTCCTAATGACGTTGATAATATAATAAGTGCAGAATTACCAAATCCCACAAGTGATCCTATTTTACACCAAATTGTTAAAACACAGATGATACACGGGCCTTGTGGTGCATTAAATAATAATTCTCCGTGCATGAAGGATGGACAATGTACGAAAAAATATCCAAGACCACTAATAAGAGAAACAATCACTGGTGAAGATGGTTATCCTAAATATCGACGGCGTGCTCCACAGTATGGAGGATTCACGACAAAATTGAGAATGTTTGGACAAGATGTAGAAGTAGATAACAGGTGGGTAGTGCCGTACTCACCTGTGCTATCGAGAACCTTCCAAACCCATATAAACGTAGAAATGTGTAACAGTGTTGAATCAATTAAATACATTTTTAAGTATGTAAATAAAGGGACGGATCAAGCAACACTCGCAATGAGCAACGACAGATTTGACGAAATTACAAGATTTAATTCAGGGCGATACATAAGTTCTTCGGAGGCAGCATGGCGAATATTCAGTTTCCCAATAAGCGAGCGTAATCCCCCGGTAATGCATTTAGACGTTCACGTGGAAGGCGGACAACGCGTATATTTTCACCCAGACAATATTGTGGAGCAACTAGAGAATCCTAGGCAAACAACTTTACTGGCGTTCTTTCGATTATGCGAATCTGACGATTTCGCAAGAACCTTGCTTTATGACGAAGTTCCAGCGTATTATACATACGATAAGCAACACAGGATTTTTAATCGTCGCCGACGTGGTATTCCTGTTGAAGGTTTTCCCAACCTTTTTAAAGAACATGTGCTCGGCAGAGTGTACACTGTACATCCCAATAACTCCGAATGTTTTTACGTACGTTTACTTTTGCATACAGTACGAGGACCCACATCATTTTTAGCTTTGAAAATGTTCAACAACACTCAATATCCTTCTTTTCAAGCTGCTTGCCGGGCTCGAGGGTTATTGGACGACGACCAGCACTGGGACAATACCCTCGCTGAAGCATCTGTTAGTGATAGCCCGCGTCGTTTACGGAATTTATTTGCGGTGTTGTTAGTATTTTGTGGCCTTTCAGATGCTAATCAACTTTGGGTTAAAAAGTTTAGCTGAATATTACATTAATTTTGAACATGGTGAACTAAATCAAGAGATGCTCAATGACGTATTGAATCGTTGTTTGTGTGATATACAAAACACAGTTTTTTCAATTGGTGGTAATCCCTTAATACGCTATGGATTACCTGAACCAATCTTAAATGTCGAACAAACTAATCGAGAGTATACAACGGAATCCAATTACGACTCAGGAGTACTGGCCCAAATTCTTCAAGTAGGTGTACCTATCATGACCCCCGAACAAAGAATTATTTTCGATCGTATATGTAACAGCGCTTTGAACACCTCTGGTGAAATGTTTTTTTTGGATGCTCCTGGCGGTACTGGTAAAACATTTCTTACGAAACTTATCCTTGCGCAAATACGTAGCCAGGGGAAAATTGCATTGGCCGTTGCATCGTCCGGAATTGCAGCTACCTTACTTCCAGGAGGCAAAACTGCACATTCTATGTTCAAAATACCCACACAATTAGACGTCACTGAAACCCCCGTTTGCGACATTTCACGTAATAGTGACATAGCTCGAGTACTTCGTGAGTGCACCTTAATTGTATGGGATGAATGTACAATGGCACATCGCAAAGCAGTAGAAGCCGTCAACAGAACGCTGCAAGATATACGACACAACAATCAACTTATGGGCGGAGTCACTATGCTCTTCTGTGGAGATTTTCGGCAGACATTGCCAATAGTTACACGCGGGACAAGAGCCGATGAAATTAGCGCATGTTTAAAGAATTCAATTCTTTGGTCCCATATTACAAGGTTAAATCTCACCACAAACATGCGAGCGCAAAGAGGCGAGAACACAAATGCTCACGATTTCTCACAGTTATTATTGAGTATTGGTGAAGGTAGGTTTCCTGAGGTTGATGGTAGAATAGATTTGATTAATAATTTGTGCAAAACAGTCCTTAACATTGAGGAACTTATTGTATCTGTTTATGAAGATCTGGCTGGTATAATAAACCAAGGAAACTCTTGGCTTTGTGAGCGCGCTATACTTACGCCTCGTAATGATCAAGCTGTAAGTATCAACATGACCATTTTAGAACGTATTGAAGGGGAAAATGTTACCTATACGTCAATAAATAGAGTAGTTGACCGTGAAGAAGTAACAGCTTATCCTGTAGAGTTTTTGAATGCATTAACGGCGTCTGGGCTTCCTGCACATGAAATTAAATTTAAGGTAGGGGTCCCCATAATTCTTTTAAGAAATTTAAGTCCACCAAAATTATGCAATGGTACTCGGCTCAAAGTAGTTGCTCTCCAGAGACATGTGGTTGAGGCAGAGATACTTACCGGTTGCGGTGCGGGTGAGAAAGTTTTTATTACACGAATACCGATTATTCCGAATAACTTTCCGTTTCGTTTTAAACGGATCCAACTGCCGGTGAGTGTTTGCTTTGCAATGACAATAAATAAGGCACAGGGTCAAACGCTAAGCAGAGTAGGCGTTGACCTTACGAACAGCTGCTTTTCACATGGGCAGCTCTATGTGGCAATGTCGCGTATCAGCGATCCCACTAATTTGTTTATTTTAGCACCACAAAACAAAACTGTGAACGTTGTTTATGAAGAGGTCCTTTATTAACTGCATATATTTTTTTCACGTTTATTTTTAACTTTTGAAGTTCTAACAAAACCGTGATTAAATAAATAAAACCATTAAATTAAATTGCATATTAATATCCCCTTTTTGACTCCTTGTTTTGTATTTATTAAGATTTTATTATTCAAAAACCAGAAATGGTACTAGATAGCTGGCATTACGTTTTCTTAAAATGTGGATATTATCATAAAATGGCTAATCCTGGCCGTCAAGTCATCCAAAATTAAAAGTAAAAAATTTGATCTATTTTAGCCTTTTTCACGAAGCTAACGTTCAGGTAGGCATAAAATAATCTGCTTGATTATAATAAACATATCATTATATATACTCGGTTTGAAAATATAAAAGAATTGGAGAAAAAGATTACATGCGAACGAAGTCGCGGGCACAGCTAGTAATATATAAATCTTTTTTTGCATTGATAACTTTATTCTTTTCCTTTTAACATTCAGTGAAAATGATCAATATTCTCACTTTTTACAATTAGTTTCATTAATTGTCAAACAGAGCTTATAATAAAGAAGAACATACTTTACGAATAATAACAGTCAAATTTTAATAATATAGACATGTATCAGTCGTGAATGATTCGTAAATTTGACCCGGATCGCATCAAAGTATTAATGATTGCAATTACATTTTTTGAACGTTTCGAATCAAACAATTGACAGGACCTACGACCAAAGACTATAAAAGTTATGTCCGACGACCGACATTATCGAGTCATTCTCACAGATCACAGAGTACTGAAACTCGAAATGATCCATTTGAAAGACCGGGACCGTAAGACGAATCAATACTTGAATGATCGGGTCACTAGAAATAAATGAATGTTACATGACTATAAAAATGACTAGTTTCGCGTCTGGTCGAAATTTTACCTTTTAATAGTTTAAAGTGTTTTGTATGAAAAAATCATGTAAGTACGTTTATTTTAATTTACCTGCCTTAACCGTACATATAATTTTTGTCTGCTGATCTTATGGCCCAATACCTTTCAAATGAAATAGGTTTAATTCCCCCCTCTTAAAAAATAAATACTAAAAAACCGGCCAAGGGCGAGTCGGACTCGTTCATGAAGGGTTCCATATCATCACACATGTTTCTAGTAGTAGAGCCCCCTTTATTTTTAACTTATTTTTTTATATTTATATATATGTTGTTATAGCGGCAACAAAAATACACATTCTGTGAAAATTTCAACTGTCTACCTATTACGGATCATGAGATACAGCCTGCCAACAGAGAGGCGGACGGACGGACGGATAGCGGAGGCTTAGTAATAGGGTTCCGTTGGTTACCCTTTGGGTACGAAAGCCTAAAAATGGACTATAGACATTGAAGTGATATGTACTACTTACGTATGTTATATACTTCAGTGACTATAGATAATATTAGCTTAAAAGTTGGTCAGAGCTGATTTTTTCCAGCAAGATAGCAGCGCAGCCATGAACACCAATTCATCAAACAACAAAATCGGGAACTCTGAAAAGAATGGAGGAGGGAGTATAGGAGGAGCACGATCTAGTCAAGTATCGTTAAGTTCCAACCCGGACCTGGACTTCCGCTACTCGGCCATATTCACTGAAGTGGCGTTCTACAGGGGTCGACTGCTCGCAGTCAAGCGTGTGCGGAGACATCAAATCGACATTAACCGTGAGATTAAAAAGGAACTTAAAATTGTAAGTATCTTTCATTCGTATACAAGACAAGCTTTAGATTATTATATTACACAAGAATGAAATAGTCATAGCATTTTGACACTTCGTCTTTTTAATTTCTGCACAATATGTTGTTTGTATGAGTTTATAAATCCATTGTTGCCACTGTGAAAATTCCAAAAAGCCATACATTCGCATTAATGGAAATACTTCACTTTTCATTTAAGTAAATTTTAATTAATTTATACTAGAGGCGAAATGTGATAGCGCTTATCTTGTTTGCAATTTTGCGACTAACACACACTTCATAATACTATAATATTGAAGTAATGCGGGAGATATATAATTTATCGAATCGAAACTACAAGTAATTTGAGATAAAAAATCAAATAACAATTTGAATAGATTCTAATCGGTATCTAATATCTAATACTTCACAATTATTGTACGTGCATATATACTGTGTGGTAGCGACTGAATCCAATGCCTAATTTCGTCCCGTGGGTGTCGTAAGAGACGGCTATGGGAAATTCCCGAAAAAAATTATGACTTCTAATAAATGGCGGTATATTCATAAAAAGTAAAATATTCGGGCCGACGGGCGACGGACAGCAGTGTGAAAGGTGCATGCATTGCGATCTGCCTGCCAAGCGTAATCCTCCGTTGATGATCGTCTCGTGATATAGATGGAAGAAAGAAAGAAATGTGTGTGTCCATTGTATGAAGTGCACATTACGATTCATTCAATTTAATTCCACTCAAGAGTGACGTCTTAATAAGAAATGCTACAAGGCGATGGATGTAGGTGTTTTGTGGTAGGCTCTTTCCTTTAAGGGAGGCATATGGTCAGCAGTGGACATGATATATATGATTTATCTATTAAACTCGACCTCATACTAAATGTTAAATAATAAAAATAAATAAACTTTTTAATAGAGAACATACTCGATTTTGCGAGATGGTCACTTGATGATAATTTAAAATTAAAAATTTTGTACAGCCGACTTCAATATAAGTTATTAAGAATAACTCAAAAACTATTGGTCTGACCTTGATAAAATTTATATGGGACCACACGAGAAGTACCAGCTTTCAAACAAAAAAAGAATCATCGAAATCGGTTCACCCAGTAAATAGTTATGAGGTAACACACATAAAAAAATACATTCGAAGTGAGTACCGTCTCCTTTTTGGAAGTCGGCAGAAAATATAACTTGGCTAGAACTTTTGAACTGCCTACATTTCTTTTTAAAAAAAACGGAATAAATCATAATATGATCGATATGTTATCGATAACCTCGCATTGAAAGAGGTACCTACTGGCACCAAGTTAAACACATAATAAAGAAGGCATAATAAAGAACCTACATTTTCTACCTAAAAATGTAAATCTGGTTACAAGGGTCTAGTACAATAATGACATAGATGACTGAGATAAAGCCGTAAACAGTACTGTGCGTCGAAAAAAGAAATAAAGAGAAGATATAAAATATGTTTTTATAAAAATTAATATTTCTTTGTCTTTTATGCGTTCCTATAAAATATATTACATATTTAAAAATAACAGGCTATTACAAGCTCTACACGAATTTTGATAAGGGTAGGGAACCGAATTTCTTGTTTTTAGTTTTTTGTTATGAAGTTTAATAATTGGCATCGTAACGGTCTAAGATATATATCTGTGCTAAGTTTTGAATAATAATAACAACTACTTATAGGGAATATAGACTGTAATAGTTTTACGAAAGAACGCCGAAGTGTTGCCATAAATTTCCTTATTTAACTAGGAACTATATAAAAACAAAAATCAGATTCTAAAAGGTCTCAATTTATCGACATCAATATTCAATTTTTATGTAATTTTCACTAATGACTATTGTTTATATATATACTTACAATGGCGAATACAATACGTCTATTTTATAATAATACAAAATGTTGCCTCAATAATATGTTAAGTTCTGTTTATAATGTGCAAAAACACGTCGACAAAGTAAACTTCACTCAAATACTCAAATGGAAAGAAGGTTTATATTTCGCATAAAGAATAAAAGCAGACAAACGATTGATGAGTAAATCCTATTACGGCAACGATGAAGAACGTTTACTTATGCTGAAATATTAACTTTACGTGTTCTATAATGGAAACGCTGCGGTACCTTTAAGCCTCTTAGCGAAATCAAATACCTTAACAGCCTCCAGCTTGCCGCAAAACAAACAAGGTTTCCTGCAATACTCGTGAATAAACTTTGAATTTTATTAACACACCATTCACTCGCAGTAATTCCACTTGAACTAATAGCACATATGATTATAAAAGACTTAATGGTCCTACATCATACATAAAATATGTATTTTACAGTAACCATGAGTTACTATTGTAGTATGTGTAGTTAGAGACACAAAAAGAAGATACCTTCTTTTTTGAACTTAGAGTATACATAAGCAAGGAATATAAAGGCGCATTTACACATTCGCGCGAGTGACGAGCCAAGCGGCGAGTCGAGACACGAGCACGAATATGTAAACAGTGGTTCGTCATTCGTAATTAGCGTCGCCGTTCGTGACGCTAGCGTCGAGAACAATTTTTTGAGCACGAGTCAAAGAGAAAAGAGCGGCGAGACGAACTAGAGTTTACACATTCGCTTTCTAGTTCATTTCGTAGCAAACGGCCTATCAAGCAACATAAACAAAATGGACTCAATCATCAATAAAATTATGATGTTTTTGGAGCTCTACCAAAGTAAACAAGTCATTTGGAATTGAATAATTGAAGAATACGATACAGCAGAAGGTATACAATGCTTGTACTAGTATATCAAAAGTAATGACATTACAAGTGAACGATTTAAAATTCAAGAAAAATTCTTTGATGGCTGCTTTCATACATCAATACAATCCGGTACAGGAAAGGTTCACATGGTCTAAATAATTATATTGACTTTGCAAATGCAATACAAAAACTGCTAGAATACCGGCGTCGTCTATTTCATCAAGCTAAAGTAAAAATGAATAGACGTGAATGTGTAAACGGTCACTCGTGTAGCCTAAAACCACACGAATATCGCGGCAAACAATTCGCCGGATGGTGAGGCGAATCACGAGCAAGCATGTGCAAATGCGGTATAAGATAGTCAATAATAACAGCAAACAGCAGTCATAAATTCGTAGGCATAAGAATTTCATCTACCCGCCTCTAAAAAAACTTAGACGACACATTAAGATGAAAATTATTTTCTGTGCCATTTCACTTACAAAGTAATGGAGAAAATGACCATTAATTTCTGGTGTCTGAATGAAATATATATATATATATATATATATATATATATATATATTTCTTCAAAGTAAGAATATAAATTTTCGATTGTCAAATGTCAAAATCTAAACCCAAAAATCCCTCTCACGAATGAGAATGCAGAATGCCCAGCTGTAAGACGCATAAAACTGTAATTTTACTTTATTTTTATTCAAGTTAGTCAGGCAACTATTTCTCGCGGTTTAAGAAATTATGTACTGTACTATTATTTACGTACATGTTTTCATTTTGATGGAAAATTATATGAGATTTTGCATTAAGAGACAAAAAATTCCTATATCTAAAAACTATTTCATCCCCGTGTAGTGGCGGCTAAGCTATCATATATCCATATCCATTACCCCATATCATCCATGAGCAGTATCTTCTTGATAATTATCATAAAAAAATTAAAAAAACTGCGCCTGCCATCCCATCTGCCAAGCTTGTCAACTATGGCAGAAACCCCTATGGGGGAGACCTTATGATATTCGAAATAATGCCATAGCCGAAATGTAATATTACGGATATCGCTAGTAAAAATTATTTATACATACCTTATACACGCATACACTTGAAACAGAAATACCAATTATTACACTATAAACGCGTTTAATAACAAAGATTTTCATATAAATGGATGTATACTCTTCTCAGCGTGCCATTATCAGCCTGTGGTGACGAATTAATGGAATCCATTAATATAAATAAGTATATTACAACAATCGTCACTACTCGAGTGACGATTGTTGTAATATACTGAAGTTGAATATACTAATAGAATATACTAAGAGTTGGTTGTACCAGGGCGACACTAAAGTTTTTAGAACTGGCCACTTGTAAACGATATAATAAAAAAAATTGTCATTGATTAACGATTTGGCGGAAAACTGAAAATTGTCTGTGTCACGTCAGCATGTATTTAACGCGAGAAAATTTGCGTACAATGATTTTTATGACTTTTGCTGCCATTTAAGTCAACAAGAAAGTTATGATATACTTCAATTGGCCTTTCACGATGAAGCCCCATCTCGTGCCACTGTTTACAACTGGTTAAATGAGTTTTTTAACTGCCTCGTTGGTCTAGTGGTCGCAGTAGTGCGACAGCTGATCATGAGGTCCCGGGTTCGAATCCCGGGTCGGGCCAAAATCAGTTATTGAGTTTTTCCATCAAGAAATTCTCAGTAGCCGCCCGGAGTCAGGAAGTTGGCGGTGTTTCACCCCCGTGCCTCGGAAAGCACGTAAAGCCATTGGTCCTGCGCCTGATCTCTCTCCGGTCGTGTCGGTTTACCGTGCCATCGGGCTATGAGAGTGAGGGAATAGAGAGTGCACCTGTGCTTGCGCATACACTTGGGCACTTTAATCCTGTCCTGCGCCGATGGCTAGTCTCCGTTGAGACAGGCCGCCGTGGCCGAAATTCGGTCCGGAGGACATTAAATGAGTTTAAACGTGGTCGCACTAATCTCACCGATGATCTGCGTGAGGGACGCCCTTCTATGGCAACGACTGAAAATAACATCAGTGTTGTGCGGCGTATGATAGAGCCTAACAAAAGAGTGACTTATGATAAGTCACTTATCAACAGATTCGGACAAGCTTAGGCATCGGTATGAGTCAAGTGCACAAAATCCTCCATGAACATTTACCGTTCAAGAAATTTGTGAATACCTCATAATTTGACGGAGGCCGAAAAACTCCGTCATGTTGATTGGTGTCGTGAAATGGTTCAAAGATTTAACGGAGGTGACTCAAATGCTGTGTTCAACATACTTACGGGTAACGAAAGCTGGATTTATTGTTATGATCCTGAAACTAAGAAACAGTCTGCTATCTGGTTTTTTCCTTCCGAGGAGTTGCCAACTAAAGTGAAGAGAGGTCGAAGCGTGGGAAAAAAGATGGTGGCATCGTTATTCGGAAGGACAGGTCATTACGCAACAATTGTCTTAGAGGATCGAAAAACAGTTACTGCCGAGTGACACACTAACAATTGCTTGCCACTTGTCTTGGAAAAAGTTCGGGAGAAACGACCTCGCAGTAGGATCCTCCTTCACCACGACGAAGCCTCGTCGCACACCGCCAAGCAAACAATCGACTACTTGGCGACGTCAGACGTGGAATTACTGGGTCACCCGCCCTATAGCCCCGACCTCGCACCTTGCGATTTTTATTTATTTCCGAAAATAAAAATAAAACTTCGAGGAAAACGTTTTATGGACGCCGAGGAAGCAGTGGCTGCGTTTCAAAATGCCGTCGTAGAGACCCCTAAGAACGAGTGGGCAAAGTGCTTTTCTCAGTGGTTCCATCGGATGTAGCGATGTATTGATGTAAATGGACACGATTTTGAAAAGATAAAATAAAGCTAATAGCTTGCTAGTTTGTTCAGTTTTTTATTTTCTAAGAACTTTCATTGTCACCCTCGTATCGACAGAACATTTTTGTATTAAAAAATAAATAATTATTTGAATTATAGGCAACATTTCGTAACTGATTTTTTTTCGTAACATTCAGATTGAAAATATTTTACACCATCCGTGTCACTTTATGGCATCACTGAAGTGTTTTTATTAAAATGTTTTACAAGATCAAATAACGTTACCATTTGGACCGCAATCCACTTTCATCTTCGCGGCCTAGAATTTCTTCCTAAATAGAAGACAAATGTTTATTTTACTTCGTAACACAAGTTAAAAGAAAGTATCTACGTCGATGTTTATGCTTTATTACGTACTGTGTGCGTGTTCTTTATTGCATTTTTGGACACACTTTTTTATATTTTAAAACAAACACTGTAGACAAGTTTTATTACAATGTAATATAGTACGTATTCCGATCTTTGCCGAATCGATTGAAAAAATTATTACTTTAAAGTTGAATTATCCATTTTAACATAACGTTAACGTCAAGCATTTTCGTCCTTACGTGAGAATCGGTACTCCAAATTTTCCGAAAATAAAATAAGAAAACATAGTCTAGGATCACTAACAACATATTGTATAATAGCGACCTGCCCCGGCTTCGTCTGGGTGGGATATATTAATGTGGCGTCATTTTGATGTTTTAAAATAATCATCAATGAACATTTATTTTATTTATTTTTCCATCATACAAAAATATTTTTCAGGTTTTCGGATAAAATAGCTTAGATCACTCCTGGCATTGCTCTCTATCCGTTCGTTAAGTTTCATCACAATCGGTTCAGTCATTCCGAAGATTAGACATACAGACAGACAGACATACAGACACACAAAAAAATTACAAATGTTTACTCGTGCGTTAATGGCATGAGCTCGATAAAAGACAGTTATTTTGAAACTAGAGACATTTTTTTTGCGCCCAGAAGCAATTGAAAAGGGCTACCCCGTTAACGCGAGGAGGTGGTGAATGCTTTATGCATACCACCACAGCCGGCTAGACAAACAAGAGACAAATCCTTCAATTTTATTTATAGGGACGGACGAGCAAGACGGGGAGGGTGGGCAAAAAGAATACATGTTTATATATTTGATGTATACTTTATGACTTGATATTGTATATTTTTGTAATAAAGGTACTTTATATTGTGCGTGCTTTATGAACGTAAACACGTTTATACAAGTGAATTTATTTTTAAACAGTCTAATGGCATATGAGAAATTCCATATAAAGAAGTCCTCGAACGGTCTAGCCTTTAAGAGTAGATAAGTACTGGGCCACGGGCTTTTCAAGAACGTAGCAAATAAAGCTGATTTACTCAGCTGCAGGGATCTAACTTACAACTTGTTTGTTCAGATCCCACTCAAGCTCACCTGTGATACTTTACATTTATATTTAAGAGTAGACATAAATTGAAATATTTGAACATACCTACCTAGGATATTGAAAAAATATTTCGAAGCCTTACTACCTTAACCCTACAAAAATGTGGATATTAGAACTCATGTCTAACATGCATGTTCATAGACTATTTCTCCACTCTTACTTTAATTTATCCACTCCAAAACTTACTCACTGTGTAGTGGCGGTGTAAGAATCCGTGGCGGTGTAAAACCCCATATCCGTGGGTGTCGTATTAAAAGGTTACAGAGGAAAACTAATACAGAAGATGGGCAGTAGCATCTTTATATTAAGAGCTCCAATAATTAAAAAAAACTGCGGTTGATAACGCTCCTGTCAAACGTAACAACCATGGCAATTATCCCCCTATGTATTAATCTAAGGGCAGGCCTATGTTCAGCAGTGGACTTTTGATAGGCTATAATGATAATGATGATTTATGTAATATTTCTGATTATAAATAATAAGTTTTTCGAAAAATAGGCAAAGAAGCGTAAAGAAACGTATAAAAAAGCCTTTTATACGTTCCACTTTTAGGTACAGGTCTTCTGTAAGTATGAAACAATTAATTCGCCGCGCTACTCCAGTAGCTTTTGGCAAACCTCACATATCCTCAAACTATTTTATCCTTTAGAAATGCAGGACTGTCCTCACGATGGCCTCTATCACCGCCGATCACGTTGTAAATCAGCACTTAAAATTACAAATAATAATTGTATTGATGCCATCGGGTATCGAATCCGGATTGCTCGAGTGCTATTTAATCTACGGTTGTTCAATCTCCGGAGCTACCATGAAACTTCACTACTGGCCTCCCCCAAATATTGCCTGTTGGGGTTTATTTGTAATAGTTTTCACGCTAGTCCACCAAGACAAGGTTGGCGACAGCAGTTTTTTATTATTTTGAGTTAATATTGCAACGATTATCATAACTAAATAACAATAAAAACTAAACATTATGCTCTGTAACCTAAAAAACGTTGAAAAATATAAAGTAACGGAATGTTTTGAGTTTTTTTTTTTTAGAAAAAAAACTACTAAACAGTTTTTTTATAGAATAAGGGTGACAAACGAGCACACAGTCCACCTGATGGTAAGTGGATTCTGCGGCCCATAGACATCTACATCGATGAAGAATCAAAATGCAGATGCGTTGTCACCCCTAAGGACTACGATGGAATGCCTCGTTTCCAGTAAAAAGGGTATCCGGTTATTTACACTCACCATGCGAAATTTTACGCTGGTATTATGTGAGAGTGCGGTCCTACTTCTGTCGAGTCGCCCCATTCGTGCCATAACCATAATATAGCTGAAGCATTGCTCAACCACGTACAATGTAGCAGGGCAGGTAGGCAAGTACTAATGCGCGTCACAGAAGTGTTAATGAGCTTAAAGGTTTTCTTACATGGTGCTACAAACTATCTTTTGAGAAAGTGAGAAATATTTATATAGAAAATTTTACGAAGCGTTTCTCTATGTATCTGCGTCAATGGAGGTTTTTTTTTATTTATGGGGTGTAGAAAATAATGTGCATTTTATTCTTTCTTGTTAATGTTGACACTTGTCAACGTGTTTTGAGCACCGTTTAGTAACGAAAGGAAAGCGATATAGTTTTTGTTTTTGTTTTGCGCAGATGCGGGACTTACAGCACGACAATTTAAATAGTTTTGTTGGCGCCTGCATCGAACCACCAAATATTTGCGCTTTATCAGAATATTGTACGAGGGGGAGCCTAAAAGTAAGAACAAACACTTTAACTTCAAAGATGATTTTTGTGCAATGAAATTTCTCTTTTTAATCAATTTCAAATAGCTATATACTTGTATTTACATCAATAACATAAAGTAAAATGTGACAGCCGACATAAATTTTACAAACCTGTGGCCTCCTTTCATTTGTGATAAATTTTTAATGAAGTCATCGCACTGCCATAATATGCGTAATGGTGGAATTCACATATCCTCGAGATTTTATTTTAATTTCTAAGATATGTGAATTTTGTCACAGTGTGTTCCTTCGGAGCCGAGTACGTGGTAAATAAGCACTTGAAATCGCAATTAGCCATTTTATTGATGCCGATGATGTTTGAATTCGCGTTCTTTGGAATATTTTAAGGCGAGGCTAACGCGTATCATAAACTAGTCCCAAACTAATTGAACTAACAGTAAAAATAGTAAAACGTGTAAAAACGTTTTTACCTTAGCCTGTATATAATCAAATATATCTAAAACAGCCGACTTTACTTTTAAGGATATATTAGAAAATGACGACATCAAGTTGGACAACATGTTTATCGCTTCGCTTGTTGGTGATATCATCAGAGTAAGTACTTTCTCTCGACTCTTTTAATAAAGTTTAACCGCAACTTAACGGTTTTCAACGAAGCTGCCAATTTTACAGATTAAAGTTTTTCGTGTTGTATTTTGAATCCACGAAATCATATCTTTAGAGTTGAAGTTATTTCGAATCAAATGTACGAGTACTTTTAAACTATAGCAGTATGTCAGACGCAAGTACTTATAGAAAATAATGCAAAAAAAAAACCATTGAAAATATAAATTAAAAAACTGCTTTTAATTTTTTTAAATAATACTTTTTATCATATTCTTGCATTGTCATCCGAATTTGAGCTATATTCAAAATTTCAAGTTTCCAACTCATCGGGAATTAAGAATTTTGAAAGTTTAGCAGTCTGGTCATTTACCAGTACAGTGCCAGATATGTTTTCAAAGTAATTACCCAAGGATCAAAGCAATTTTGCTAACTTTTTCGAATTAATTATTATAATATTTCAATCATTTAGGAATATAAGTTAAATAGTTGATTATTTCAATCAATTATTTAACTTCCATGTCACACCTATGGCGATGGTTTTTAGGGAACTACACTCGAAGTTGTCGCGTAAGTCTAACTTCGACCGATAGCTCAATCGACAGATTCAACTCGGCTGCGCAGCGTTCGGGAGACTACGACACATCTTATCGTTACGTTTACCTCAAAACTTGGAAACAAGACACAACAACCTGTGCGTGTTGTCAGTGATGACATGGATCTGATACGTAGTCCTTCACTGCTGTCCGTATGAATGGAGAGGATTATGTTCTGAGTTTCTCTGCGTGCTATACTTAAAAAGAAGGAAATCCTCAGTAGAACCAGTGTAACCGACATAGCCCAACGGATAAGTAAGCTGAAATAGCAATGGGCCAGCTATATAGTTCGAATAACCGGGAAGAAAGGCTCTCGAGTGGCAACCCCGTACCGGTAGGCGAAGTGTCGAACGGCCCCCCACTAGAGGGAGTGACGACCTAGTAAAAGATGCAGATGTCGATGGATGCAGGTGGCTCAGGGCCGTGCTTTTGGCATTCCGTGGGGAGAGGCCTATGTGCAGCAGTGGACTCGTGAAAGATTGTGATGATGATGGTGAATTAATAATTATTATTCGTCATTTAAAATTATGATAAAACTGCCTGATAGAAATGACTTAGATTACTGGACACATTATATAAATTAAGCATTTTCAACTAATCGTGGTAATATGTATTTTATTAGGCAATAATTTATTTTGTTCAAGGGTATGATTTTTATACACGAATCCCCATTGCAATATCACGGAGCATTGAGGCCGTCCAATTGCCTTGTAGACGCCCGTTGGGTCGTTAAGTTAGCAGACTTTGGCCTCAGAGAGTTCAGAAGAGGAGAACTGCCACCGTCAGAACCTATTGCATTGAGAGCCCACATTGAAGGCATGTAAAGTTATTTAATTATGTAAATTATGCATTTGTTTTATAGATTTATTAAAATTATTTTAGCAGAATCACTATATGATCTAAGTGATATAGATACAGAATTTCAAAGTGTTTCCAAAAAGGGATCACAAGATGAACGTGTCAAGACACAAAAAAGGCAGATTTTTATTTGAGTTGTTTTTTTTATGTTAAAAAGTTAAATTGTAGAATTAAACAATAAGATTCTTTCTTCATGAGCCCGTAAAAGTCGACTGCCGTTATCGGGAGCATTTTCCATAATTGCCACTCTTCAACGGTCTGGATATTTTAAGTTTAGCGTTATACCGCCATTCGAAAGCCACACAATATTTCTGGCTTTTTCCTCAATCGTCTCTTACTACTCTCGGGATGGAATAGGGTGATAGATTTTCTAACGCCGCCGTCATAAATTCTTTAAATCTCTAAAACTGCTTGCTTTATCGACTAAATTGGCAATAATATATTGGATGAAGGCAAGTTAAAAGTACCCTTAACCTACGAGCATGTATGCGCACTGCGCAGATATATGGATATGAAAGAAGCGAGAGAGGTAGGTCAGGATCGCGCCAAATGAAAGTTCATAGTCTGTGTGTACCACACACCCAGTGTGAGGTATAAGAGTTTGGAATGTTTTTATGACTTATAAAACTGCGTAGCCTTGCTGTATCTCTCGCCGGAGCTGCTTCGCGCGGCGGGCTGGGGGCCCGGCGGCGGCGCAGAGCTGCACGGCTCGCCGGCCGCCGACACGTACGCGTTCGCTCTGCTGCTGTACGAGCTGCACACGCGCCGCGGACCCTTCGGCCCGGACGCACCGCCCCCGCCCACGCTACTGCGCCGCATCGCCGCGCATGATTCGCCGCCTTACAGGTAGGTATGTGTCTATATCAGTGACTCCCAACCAGATCAGATCAGTAGTAACACATTTATTTATATATTTTCTAAATGTTTTACCATGTCATGTATGATTTCTTTTACGATTAATACACAAATAATACTGTGTGCTTGTATGCTCCTTTTTAGTTTATTGTATAATTATATTAAAAGTTGTGATTAAAATTTATTGTTTTGTCAACGTAATTTTTTATTTCACCTTGTGATCCCTGCTAACAACAAAGAAATCAAAGTGATCCCTGGTTAAAAACAGGTTGGGAAACCCTGGTCTATATGGACCGTAATATTTTAGCTGTTACATTGCTCTACCCAAACACTTCTATGTATACCTCTAGACGGGTACACTACGGTCAATGAATAAATAATAGCACGAAACCGGCACGGCGCCGCACCGGCTCGGCTACCGGGAAAGCAAAAATGTATTAAATAATTTATAAAATGTATGTATGATGAATGACAGTGAAACGGAGCCCCGTCGGTGTGCGAATGGAACCCCGCCCAATGCGCGCTTTTCCATTATTTCCCAAGGTTTCCGCATGAACAAGGAGATATTTCATCATTTAACAAGTCAATTTCGAGTCAAACTCAACGCGTCCCTATTACCTTGGCCCGCACACATGCACACACACACACACACACACACGGCTGCACAATACGTACACAAAACTCGTGTAATTTTACCGGCCGGCAACGAGCTGGAAGCTTGCTGTCCCGGCACCGGCGACGGCACCGGTGGGAGTCATCGCCGTGCTGGCGCCGGCGCCGGTAAGTGAAACCCGATATCGTGTCAGACAATTTAGGAAAAGAAAAGGGCAACGCACCGGCAGTGTATGTATTTACACGAACTATTTCGAGCTACCTCCCAACCCCCTCCCTCTTCCAACCCCATAACTCAAAAACTTTTAAACCTACACACTTGTAATTTTGCAGTCTAATAAGAGCCCATTGAATACCTAGAATTACAAATTTAAATTTCATAAGTAAACATATCATAGTTCTTAAGATATTAAGCACTGAACAGTGCAATTTTTATCTTTCTCGCTCACTGTTTCACTGACTCACTCCTCTAAAACCTAAACCACTTCTAGCCCAAAATTGGGTTAAGATTCAAACCCTGGGACTGTAACGAATAACGCTTAGCATTAGTGGTACTGGCCAATAGGCAGTGTCGGATTAAGCAAGCGCGGGGCCCGTAGCAAATTATATCGAGGGACCTTTGATCTGCTATGGGTTCTTAAAACACAAACATGGTTTTCATACTGTCAATTGCATCAGCCATATCCGTTTTGAGCAACTCGGCAAACTGCCCTAATTCGCCGTCTATGCTGTCTTCCAAACCATTAATTTGCATAAGCACTGACACAATTTTTCTTTTAAAAACATCTACTGCTGTAATATTATATATTAAGTGTCAAAATATTCCAAAAACACAGTTAGATTTTGGCATGATTTCATGCATTTATCTAAAGCAGATAGTAAGTTATCAATAATGAGAACAAACACCTCAATTTCACAACTAAACAACAAAAAAAAACTACTCTCCAGGTGTATCAAGTGTACTAGAACCGCTAAAATGGTCATAATTTGTGTTTCGCTTGCGTCGTCTTGAACTCTGTTGCTGATATTCATGACATCCCGTCAGATCTTTGGCTTTTGATTCAATATACGAAAATGTGGACCGCATTGTTTGGACCTATCCATAAAATGATTCTTAAAGGATATTTAGACGATTGCAGCGACACAGTAGTCGCTTGCAGGCATTTTAATATTCCATGCCACGTAATCGTCATTATTTCATAATTTCCGTTTCATGTATTTGATGCATTGCTTGCTGGATGCAATTAATTTGATAAATTCCTCGCATTTTGTTTTAGATCAAAGAGATTTAAATATATAGGTATACTAACTACTTAAATATCTTTGTTTTAGATAAATATGACGTGTCCTTTATGAACACAAGTTTACCGTTTCGGCCCCGGAAAACCACTGGTGACAGTAAATTCCACAGTTTCGTTATGTGAAGTAGAAAATTCCACGTAAATCGCACAGTAGTGGTCCACCAGCCATCGAGAAGATGCGGATGGAATTTCTAGCTCTGTCGCAGTGTCCGATGGTGAAATTCAGCAGCTGCAATCAATCCGAACAATTCCTCTGAGCACTCCCGTGGTATATGCGGTAGAAGATGCATAGAAATGTAACGTCTCTTCGCAAGGCCAGTTGATCAAGCCGATCGTAATCGGGGCCGCTTTTCCTTGAATACGGTAAAGTGGAAGGAGCTGATACTGAGGTGCCCCGGTCCAGAGATGAGAACAGTATTCCATATGAGGCCGATCCTACGCTTTGTAAAGCTCTAAGCAGTGATCCGGCATGAAACACCATCTCGATCCACTGAGCACACCAAGCTTTCTTTATGGCAGTTTAGCCTTCCCTTCCTAGTGACTACGGAAATGTACGTACGTCTCATGAAATGTCGACGCCAAGGATTCCGATGCTGGCTGAGGCAACGAGGGGAGTGCCCTGTAATAGAGGTGATACGACAAAAGGTATTTTTTTGCGGTAAACGCGCAAACCCTTCTTTCTTAAGCCTGACTAGATTTAGTCGACCCTAATTCGAGACTTCGTCCAACAAAGACTCGACTTCAGACACAAGTTTGTTCCGGCAATCGTCGACGTGTCCAGGGTATAAAGCATCGCCAGTGCTGTCATCTGCAAAACAATAATTGTTACTAGTATGCAACATATCAGTGATATGCAGAAGGAATAGAGTAGGCGATAGCACGTAGCCTTGTGGAACTTGGCTTGGATTCGGAGCATACGCAGTGGACTACGGACTACCTTAATACTCTGATCTGTAAGAAAACTGGTGACCCAATTGCATAATTTCTCGGGAAGCCCATAAGAGGAGAGCTTCGAAAGAAGCGCTTTGTACCTAACCTGATCGAAGGCCTTCCTTATGTCCTAACTAACCGCCAGGACTTCCCACTTGGTCTAGACTGCCTCCGCCCATCGGTGAGTCAGGTAGACAAGAAGATCACCAGCTAAGCGACCTCGACGGAAACCATATTGATGGTCACCAATCAGCTGATACTCTGCAAGGTACCGCATAAGCAGGCAGTTAATAATAGATTCCATTATTTTGGAGAACGAGGAGGTGATAGTGATAGGCCTGTAGTTGACAGAACCGAGCGGTCACATTTTTAGGGATCGGGTGCACTAAGGCTGTCTTCCATGAGCCATGATGGAATGACACCTAAAGAGTAAAAGCCGGAAAAGACGCGTAAGAAACCTTTCCCAAGTCTGGAGCACACGTCTTCAGTACAAGTGGGGTGATTCCATTAGGTCCACTCGACTTGTCGACGTCGACGTCGACGTGACGTACAGGGACACCGCACTTTGCGCACCGAGCGCTGCGTAAACAACACATCAGGCATGGAGCACTAACACCGCGGCGTGGTCGGCGATGGAATGCCTCGTTTCCAGTAAAAAGGGTCTCCGGTTTTCTAAATTCACCATACGAAACACAGCAGCATTGAGCTGGTATTCTGTGAGAGCATGGTCCTACCCCGGTCAAGTCAACCCTTCCGTGGTACATATAATATAGCTGCAGTATGGCTCTACCACGTAAAAACGTGTTTGCATCCCGGGACGCCGATGTGTCACCCGAGGCCTAGCGACACTTCTGCTTTTGCCGCGACGCAATTTTGTAGGAGCGTCCAAACCAAGACTGGGATATGCTGCCGCTAGGCACTACAGATGACGGGGTAAAAAGTTCCATCCCCTGAAGCACCACATCGGTGACAGACTCAGCAACAATTTTTTTGGGATCATCATCCAACGTGAAGCAAATCTGCCACCATGGGTAGGATGCAAAAAAAACTGCATCCAATCCCAATCCGCTGACCTATAGTGCCACACATTGCGGCAGCCTCTCGATCGCGCCTGCAATGAGCAAGTGATGGGTACTGTACTCCAAATTAGGCAGTAATCTGAAGAGTCAAGATGGAGGGAGGGAGAGTCATCGACGGAGACCTGATAGCCGTCCAGATGAGAGGTCAACAGAAGGTTCAACGGGGAAGGTGTATGATCCTCCACATCTGGAATTCGGGTGGGCGAAGCGACCAGTTGTGTCAGGTCATATGCCAAGGTAAAGTCGTAAACAGATCTTCCCAGTCGGATCGGTAGTACGAGAACCGAATCATTCGGCATGGTGGGCGTTGAAACTTGTGCGATTGCCGTATGAAATTCTGTGTTTTAGTTTCACCAACGATATAATCAGTTACCGATTGTCTGACGTGGATTGTCTAGGTCGAAAAGGTGTAACGTTTCACGTTTTTGTGACATCAAGAAAAATTAAATATACCATATCTTAATAAGTTTCACGCGGGGCCCCCTTTTGCGCGGGGCCCGTAGCAAATGCTACTCTTTCTACGTGGTTAATCCGGCACTGCCAATAGGATTTTATTTAATTTCGTTCACCAGCAAACCGAGTTCAATCTGCGCCGCTAGTACAGAAATAGTTAATCTGATTTTTAAGGTCTTATGGTCACCGTGCATCGTATACAATAAACATCGTAAAGAGACTTGCTTAGCTAAGAAATAAAAATATTTTAAAAATAGATGAAGTAACGCCAATTCGTACTGTGAGACTTCATGCTTTACAACCGTTCCAGATATTATGACATGACTTGGGCTGGTGCCCAACATGAGAACTATCTGCGATCTAAACGCGGTTTACTTTTTCCTCTTTACATTATAAATTTAATATTTTACTCTTTAAGTCTAACCTACTCTTTAAGGCTTTTATATATCAATGCCTGTATTTGTGACAGACCTCCTTTGGAAGCGTTAGCTGGAAGATTCGACTGCGTGCGCGAGTGTTGTATGGAGTGTTGGGCGGAGGAGCCAGCAGCAAGGCCAGATTTCAAAGCCATTCGTACTAAACTGCGCCCTCTACGGAAAGGCATGTACGTAACCTGTATTATTTTATTTTACAAATGCTACGGTGCTTGACTCTATATTATATAAAGCATGGAATTCAAACACAGCAACTCTCGCTGTCTCGTCATATAGATCACATTAAATTCAGAAAACTCTAAGTCGAGTGGAAAAATCTTTACAAGAGAATTAACGAAGAAGAAAATAACGTAATAAATATATTGCTTTACAATAACTTAACGTAATTGCAATGGGATTTATTTGTTATATAATGTAGGTGTCACAGTCGAAGCTCATAACCGGTCAAAATCACTTTTAACTACCAAAATAAGGCAAAATGGTTTTGACCGATGCTCTTAGTCAAAAACAGCTTTGACTGATTTTTGTAGTCAAAAGTGGCTTGAACCAACGTTCTTTGTCAAAAGTGGTGTTGTCTGATTGAAACTTCAAACTATCGGTCAAAACTCGCAGTATCAGTAACATTATTTATAACTAGCTTTTTACCCGCGGCTTCGCTCGCGTGCGCTTGAATTTAGGGACATCATTAAATGCTGTTCCGTGTCAAATTTAGAAATATTCGATCACTTTTAGAGTCACCTTGGTGTCTATGTCTCTATGTCTGTCAGAGATTTTTTCCATTCTAAAATACTATTAGACGTAGATGATTGGTAACATGCTACAGAAACACGTGAATATACTTATAATATGTCTAGAAACTACCACTATTTTTTATATATGGCCTGTCTTCCGATTCCGATGTATCCATAAGAAAGGTAAATAGTCTTGAAATCAAAATGTATTATTATTACTTACATTTTACTCTTTACATATATTTATTTATAGTTAGAGTAAATTTAGTTTTAGCAAAGTAATATAATGTTTATTTGAGATATTTTATTCATATCATTGGTCCTATTTAATATTGATTGGCACCATAAAAAGATATAGATATTTTTATTTACTTCGAGTAGACTTGAAAATTTCATAAATACAGTTCTATAATAATGAATACCACACATGGATTAAAACTAATGTTACGGGTTTTTTACGCATCTTGACTCCTCACCGAATGAAAGCACCGAAGCTCCGAGAAGTCTAAAGTATGTAAACATGTTTAGTATCGTCCCAACCATTATATACACCAAATTCTTGCAATAGAACACCGAATCCTACCAATGATGATTCGCGAGGCTATTGAAATTAAAAATATCCTAATTTTAATAGGGAAGATGGCTGAGTGCTACTATCTGCTAAGGACTCCATGATTAATAAAATTAAATTCAAACTACTACTGCATTTTAACTATTCTATTTTAACTATGTCATCAGGCAGTTCTCCCACTCCTCCCGTGACCATGGGTGCTATAAATTGCCCAAACCATCGGGAATTTAAAAAGCTAAAATTAAACGCGAATAAAATACTTAAAATTACTTTTATTCCTTATAAATTTTATACACAGTGAACGTGAGGAACACTACACTCATGAACGGGAGTAGAAAAATGTTCGCACTGTTGTGGCGGTGAAAGAAAATCCAACACATCATATCGTCCCGTCGTAAGAGGCGACATATGAAAAAAAAACAGTAGATGGGATGATCTGCATCATCTTCTTGACAACATATCAAAATAATAATAGCTGCGGTTGCCAACCCGCCACTATAACAAATATCCAGCTACTTGACAATTTATGGGGGAGGCCTATATTCATTTCAGTGGACTTTAGATAGGCTGACGATAATGAGTTCTACTCATCTTTGCAAGCCTTAATATTTACGGTAGAGTGAAAACATAAATTATCATACCCGAAAACACGAATGAAATAGAAACTGCATATATTGCCCCATGAAAAGTAAAAAAGCAGCTTACATACATGCTACTACTGGGCACAGGCTGTAGTTTTTGGCCAAAAAAGAGTTCGCTGCACTGATTCCAACGCGGGATGAACGTAATGTAAATGATTCAATTATTTACATCGTATATTCAGTAGCATTGTATTATTTCATTTTAATTTATTTAGAAGTAAGTAGGTGGCGCTAATATTACATGAAATAATGAAAGCCAAAACTATACCATCTAGTAATATCAGCAATAGAAACGAACATTTATTTATTATATCAATAAGGGATAAAGTGATGTCGATTCTCTTAAAAGTTCTGTTTCTGTTAAAAATAAGCTATCAGCGCCGCTAGCGGTGAAAAACGATAATGATATCGTCATATGACCATATTATGAAATAGCAACGTTGTGTTTAGTTACTAATAACTTCAAAAGATTTCTATTCATTGATTTGGTCAAGCTATATAATGACACGGTCATCAAATAGTGTTAAATACACATTCATTTCAGTCATTTTTTCAGTGTTTTCACGAAATGATAGACTACTTTTTGATATATGATCAATTCTACGATCTGGCCACGACTTACATAAAAATCTCTTTAATAAAACTATGATGATAGTGAAAATTCTGCAACAATTGCAGACAATCCAGTTTTTATCACTTTACATATATATTAGTAATTGAAATAAATACCTTATCAATTTTCATATTTTTGATAGACATCACTATTATCTATTGAAATTATTACACTTTTAAAATAAAATAACAAAAATACTAAAAAACTGAACGTTACAATTTTTTAATAATTTTAAAAATCTAATAATTTAATCATATAAATGTAAGTTATTTATATTATTTCATTTATTAGTAACTGAAGGCAAAATATACAATTTTTTCCATTTGATGATAGATGGCGCTGTTTTGAATACGAAATCGGTGTAGTTTCAAATTATTTTACCAAGAATATAACTATATTTTAAACTTTATTTACAAATATGGTAATATGGTATTTATTTGAAAAACACCCGTCATTCCGCCTATAACTAAGATACAACAGAAAATTAACATCTAAAGGAAATTAATATACTTAACCTTCCTTTTTTGAAGTTCCGTAATCGGATAAAAAGTAGCCTATAAGTTGCCCCGGGTTACTGACTACCTACATACAAAATTTCATGTAAATCGGTTCAGTAGTTTTTGCGTGAATCCGGAATACACAGACAGACAGACAGACAGACAGACAGAAAGACAGACAGACAAAAATTCTAAAAACCACTAATTTGGCTTCAGAACCCTTTATTTAGTCCCCTGGACTTGTTTTTTCAAGAATATATTAGAATTACAGACACGACTTTTCTACAGATTTATTATATGTATAGATGATATAAAATATAATATTGAAGAAATTGAACCTTTTAATTTCAGAAATTCAAAAAGTATAAGTCACAAGGAATTTTGACTAACATGTTGGTCCAAACCACTTTTAACCGATGTAATTTGGTGAAATCACTATTACGTAGTATTTTTACAGTTAAAAGTGGATTTGAGTAACGGCCTTAGTGATTTGACTAACGGCCTTAGTCAAAACTACTTTTGCCTTATTTTTTAAAGTCTAAAGTGTTTTTGACTAGTTATGAGTTTTGACTGTAACATAGGTATATTTTGAAAATGTATTATGTACTTTTATTACAACGTAACAAACTTACCTACACACTACACATTATACACATTTAGCTTGTAATTTTTATCTAATGTGCACTTTCATTTTTATTATTTACCGTTTAGTTGCGGTGTAAGAATATCCACTACCACATAATTAGCTAGGCACGTGCGACGGAGCATACGCTGTCACGGCCATGCTGACATGCGTGCCTCCTCGCACGTGCTCTATCACAGTCTTAGATTTTTTGTAAACAGAAAAACATCGTTCTATTATCCTGACAAAACAGCGGCTGGTCCGGTATCATCCCGTGAGTGTCGTAAAAGGCGACAAGGAAACAAACCAGAAGATGTGCAGCAGCGTCTTCCTAATAACAACTAAAAATAAACAACTGGCGGTTGCAAAAAAAAATCTATAGCATACATTCCCAATATGCGGCAATCTATGGGGAGGCTTATGTTCAACAGTGGACTTTAATAGGCTGTTACGGTAACACGGTAACGGTGCACCTTTATTAACCACGTATTATAAGCCAGTGCTTGGCTACTGCACTGTTGGTAAATAGTGAAAGAAGCTCTAGTCTAGATGTGAAAACTCACATTTCAAGAACATTATGTTTTAACAGATCTATTGCTGTCCCTGTACCCGTACAACCGACTTAAGACAACCCTATAGCAAAATCGGCTAAATGATCATCTCGTAATCCATTAGTTTTCTCCTCATAAACTGCACCATATACAATTGTTTTAAGAAGACAATAAAAAAAACATATAAGCAAACATTGTATCGTGAAAATGTTTGCTTTAGTGTCCTTATTCAGGAAGAAAACAAAGAAATACGTTTGTATGGAGTAACGCAGCCCAGATATGTTCTTTGGTATATTAACTCAGCTCTACCAGAATAACATTTGATGACATGTATCATTATTTCAGGAAACCAAATATTTTTGATAACATGATTGCTATGATGGAGAAATACGCGAATAATCTTGAGGCCCTCGTGGACGAGCGCACAGACCAACTGCAGGAAGAAAAGAAGAAAACTGGTGAGGAAATAAATATAAATAAAACATAAACGGAAGCAACGTAAGTGATTCAAATAACAACGCATACTCAAAACACGGCAGTGCGTTGACCAAGTTGGCAAAAGAATAGAGCGAGGCACCTGCAGTGTGGATATTTACCCGAACCATTTCGAGCTACTTTCGACTTTTACTTGCTTGCTTTTCTTAAATTCTATGTTGCATTGTGATATGATGACGAATGAAGCACGCCATTAATTTGTTCAATAAACTTCAGAGGCGCTGCTGGAGGAGATGCTGCCGGCGCCGGTGGCGGAGCAGCTGAAGCGCGGGCGCCGCGTCATGCCCGAGAGCTACGACTCGGTCACCATTTACTTCAGCGACATCGTCGGCTTCACCGCCATGTCCGCGGAGAGCACGCCGCTTCAGGTCCTTAAATATTAAACTATCCTTTTCGCATTCATTTAAAATGAAAGCCCTCGAAACATCGAAAATTGTTTTTAATAATCGACGTTTCGAGTGCTCGTACGAGTAGTTGTAATGCGAACGTGCGTAAATAAATATCCAACTATTTTCAGACATCGTATTCAGGTAATTTTCTATCCCATCATATTCTTAAAACTTTGAACAAGTACCTAACATGTTGTTGCTTGCACTCTTTCTCGCACTGAAACCTGTGAGTCAAGGGATATATTTGAAATATGTTATTGAATGCGATGATGATTACATGAAACTAATTTTGAGCAATACGAGTGTACGTATGGCATATTTGTTTCATCTATTCACTGTATCGGAGTTGTACGCGAGTAACTTAAAAACCTTATATAGAATTAACAATTTTTTAATTTTAAGAAAATCTGCTATTGATTAAGGATTCGGAGTTGAAAATATAGGTTCATTTTTACAAACGCAAATTATGTGTGATTGACTTCAGAAGTCGAATTCAATGATTTTATCAATAATATTAGACTCAAAATATACAAGCGCTCTTTCAATTACAACTATTGTAAGTACTTGTATTAATGTATGTTATATTTTTCAGGTAGTGGATTTCCTCAATGATCTCTACACATGTTTTGACTCTATACTGGAAAACTTCGATGTATACAAAGTAGAAACCATAGGAGATGCTTACATGGTTGTAAGTACCTAATACTTTTACAAATTTTATCACAAAAAGCCATGTTATTTTTTTCATTTAATTGTATGTGTTAAATGGTGTGTGAAGATGGTTTGAAATAATCTATCAAAGGAATCTTAGAGTGAAATGCCACAGAGACCTCATGGCCTATATTATATAGCAACGTCAAATTTACATATTGCGTTAGCCAATCCGTCCGCTAAAATTGTCCTTTTTCGTAATTTATTCATCAACGGAAGAGGGACATTTCTTTTATGGAAGAAGGGGCAAATAAGCATGTGGCTTACCTGGTGGTAAGTGACTACCGCCGCCCTTGAACAACTGCAACACCAGGGGAATTACAGGTGCTTTACCGGCCTTTTAGAAAGGAATAAGCTCTTTTCTTGAAGGTCGTATCGGTCCAGAAAAATCGTCGGTGGTAAACAATTCCATAGAGAAGTTGTACGAAGAAGAAAACTCCTAGTAAAACGCACAGTGGTGGACCGCCAAGCATTCAGATGTTGAGGATGGTATCGTGAATTTTGACGCGATGTGCGTTCGTGAAATTTGGCGGCTGAAATTAATCCGAATAATTCCTTAGAGAACTCACCGTGGTAGGTGCGATAGAAAATGCAAAGGGATGCTACATCACTACGCAGTGCAAGTAAAGCGAGCCGACCAGAAAGAAATCGGTCGTCGACAATTCGAACCACTCTGCGCTGGATGCGATCACGTGGAAGGAGCTGGCACTGGGGTGCCCCGGCCCAGAGATGAGAACAGTATTCCGTGTGAGGCCGAACTTGGGCTTTGTAAAGTTGCAAGCGATGTGCCGGCATGAAATATTGTCTCGCTCTGCTGAGCACGCGAAACTTTTTAGTGGCCAATTTGGCCTGCGCTTCCAAGTGACTACGAAACTGCACACTATTCGATATGTCTACGCCGAGGATTCCGATGCTAGCCTAGGCAGCAAGGGAAGTGCAGAAGAAACGGCGTTGGTGATAACACGCAGCTTTGTGGAACACCAGCGTTAATAGGTAATCAGAGCATGCACCGTCCACTACGATCTTGACGCTCCGATCAGCAATGAAACTGGTGATCCAATTGCACAATTTCTCGGGAAGCCCAGGAAGGGAGTTTCGAAAGAAGCGCTTGGTGCCAGACCTGTTTGAAGGCCTTCGCTATGTCCAAGCTAACGGCCAATGCCTCCCCTTGGACTCTACTGCCTCCGCCGATCTATAAGTCAGGTAACCAGAAGATTACCAGCTGATCGACACTGACGAAAACCGTTTTGACGGTCACTAATCAGCTGGTGATCCTCAAGGTACCTCCATGAGCTGACAGTTTATAATGGACTCGTCGCCTTTTTAAAGATCGGGTGGACCAAAACTGTCTTCCATGCATTTAGGACTACGCCTTGGTAACCGGAAAAGACACCTTAAAACCGGTGCTAACTCCGGAGCACACGTCCTCAGCACAATGGGAGAGATTCCATCAGGTCCACTCAACTTGCTGACATCCAGAGAGAGGAAGGAGTGCTTTGCGAACCGAATGCTGTGTAAATGATGGTGTGTGTGGATGTTCGGCGGTATGTTCCCTCCGTTATAGAGTCGAGTTGGACGCAAAGAAAGAGCCTAACAGATCAGCTTTGCGACATGGGCTGGTGAGTCGTCCTCTCTATGCAGAGATGGAAGAAATGGCTGACAGAAGTTCCCTTGGACAGCCTTGGCGAGAGACCAGAATGCACGGGTACCCGAAGGAAGGCGAACTAGCTTCTCGCCAATTCTGTCGGACCTTACCTTGGCAATGACTCTTTTGAAGGACCTGGAGGCGGAATTACACTTCATTTTAAGAGCGCTGGTGTTTACAACCCGAGACGTTGATGTATCAGCCCAGGCCCGGTAGCACTCCTGCTTATGTCGTGAAGCCATTTTACAGGAGAGACCAAACCATACCTGGGATCTGCCTCCGATGGGCAACACAGAGGATGGAATAAAAAATTCCATACCCTGAAGTACCACATCAGCAACAGAGTCGGCAACAACGATGGAATCGTACCGGCGAGAAGCAGACCCGCCCCCAAGGGTAGGATCCAAAAAAAGACTGCTCCTATCCCAATCGGCCGTCCTATAGTGCCAAACATGGTGGCAGCCTGCAGAATGCAATTGCGACGTTAGTGTGAGTGGCACCACACTCCGAACAAGACAATGTTCCGACGAGCCTTGAGTTCCGTCGACTGAAACCTAATATCCGTCCGGAGGAGAGGTCACACAGAAGGCCTAACAAGGAAGGTGCATGATCCTCCACATCTGGAGTACATTAGCGTAGTAACAGGCTATGTAAGACCATATGCAAAGGCAAAGTCGTAAACAGATCGGTATGATCGGTTAAACTTGAACCGAGCCATTCGGCGTGGTGGGCGTTAAAATCGTCAACGATTACGTAGCAAGGAATCTGTAGCCATTTGGACGTGGGTCGAAGAGTCGGTCTGTTTCGGCATTACCGCTATGGGACCTATAGAGATATATATCTGTCTACGCGCAGCTATACCAATTTGTACCCCGGGTAAGAGAGATAAGTATCAGTCGGAGAGAACACCTAAGTCTCGGTAAAAAAGAGCAAGGCGGGCTTCGCTGTCTCCAGACGGTAGTAGACAGCGTTGCGAGTGGAATACCCCCCGCCCTCCCCCGCTAAAACTACGTGGGGCAGCCTGAGCAACCACGCTCAGGAAGAGTAGGATAGCTTGGTCGTGGATGTAGCGATCATTCTCGAGGTAAGGGATTCTGTAACCAGGGATGCTGGTACACTCCTAAGATAGTTTTTTATTTGATCCAGCTAGCATGTTAAGGGGAGGGAGAGGGGGCCTCCGGCCACCTGCACTGCACTTACCAAACGAAACGCAGAGGTAAACCTCTACTTCACGCTGGTATTCAATTACGTGCCCAATAACGTCAAAACAAGCACAGGTGTATGATCGTAGTTCATTTGACAGTTATCCGACACTACCGGAGATAGATTAGGCGCAGTATAACGTCGCCAACTTGCTGACTCTGGGCTGCTACTGAGAATTTGATTCGAACCTGGCACCTCTTGATCAGTAACCGCGTTTACCACCACTAGACTAACGATGCAGTCATATCACATAACTTTTGAGAGACATGTCCGTCCAGTGGTGTAATGGCTCGTAACGTCCACTGAGTGTCGTTAAAGGCGCCAATTTAAAATGCTAGAAAGAACTTAAGTTTATCTTTTAATTAGTCCAATAGTCGAGTTTTACGGCCTGATAAAGAATTCAAAGAAGAAGAAAAAATGTTCTCTAATGGGGATGTAAAATAATTTACAGGAGGCACTTACATCCTGATTTGATGGGTTTTCTTACACCGCCGGTAAGAGTGATCAATTGAGCTCATTTCAAATGCCAGTGAGAGCAAAAGTTAGGTTGGCCAAAACTAAAATAAGTACTATCTTTTTTAACGATGTCTATAAAATGTAAGAAGTGAGAAATATCCTAATAATTTTATAACTACCTCAAGAGCACTTCAAATCAAATCTTCTTCTCTAATAAATATCTCTTAAACCTTAGCGAGTAAGGCATGTTATTACGAGTAAATTGATTGAAAATTCGTTCTGCACTAGTGCTCAACTGGCACAATATTATAATATATTCATTATTCATTCATTACAGCCCATCTAAATTCCATTGCTGAACGAAATCCTCACCCATAGACTGCTTCGTAAAACAGTAAATGTCCCCCTGTCGTCTCCTACGACAACCGCGAAATGAAGGTAGTGGATTCTATAACGCCGCCACTAATATTATATTACAACTATTTTATTTTAATGGTACAAAATAGTTGTTATATAGTTCAATCCAAAAATTATTTATGGTATAATTTACTTACATCTATTATTACTTTATTTTAAAAGTAAAGTAAAGTAAAGTTGCAGCCTATTTACGTCCCACTACTGGACACAAGCCTCCTCTCATTTCTGAGAGGGTTTTAGGGCCAGGAAATGTCCGCCACGTCTCCGCCGTCCACGTCAACGCCGCAACTTCACATGTCTTCGAAATATCTTCTTTTTTTCTTATTTCTCAGACATGCCAGTTTCCTGACTATGTTTTCCTTCACTGCCGAGCACGTGGTTAATCAGCACTTAAAATTGCAATTAACAATTTCATTGAAGCCGGCGGGGATCGAACCCGGATTGCTCGAGTACTGTGAAGCTTACAGCGAGCGATAACTATCTGAGCTACCACGACTTCTAATTTATTTTATAGAAGAAAAAAACGAAAGTAAAACACAAAACCCCTAATTTTTCTTTGTATTGGTCGTTGGTACCTGCTTTTGGAACTGGTGATAGATTATGACAGCCTCATTGGTCTAATAGACGTAAGCGCGAATATTTATCATGAAGTTCCGGACTTGAATCCTGAGTCGGCTCAAGAAATTAGTTAAAAAGTTTTTATACCTGAAGTTCGAAAGTTGACGGTGTTTCATCCTCGTACCTCGAAAAGTACGTAAAGCCATTGCTGCACCTGATTTCACTCCGGTCTTGTCGGATCGCCATTCTATCGGACTATGAGAATGAGGAAATAGTGAGTATACCTAGGTTAAGCACACATTCATTTATTTTATCTTGTGTAAATGGCTAATCCGACCCGATATCTCCGATAAGACTAGTCTTCGTGACCGAAATTCGGTCTGTAGGACATAAATTCAAAAACATCATGAAATATTGAAATATCTTTTAAAAAAATAAATTATTTTCTTTTTGTCATGATTTTGACGCGCGAGAATTGATACTTCCTACTTGAAATAGTATACGTGTTCAAATTCGAATTTCGAATTCGAATGGATTTTCAAAATATTTTATATTAATCGAGATAAAAAATATATATAATTTGATTGCCGGAACAAAATGTGACGTTCGAGTAAATGTTTTTAAGGGATAGTTCCATAATATGAAAGGCATGTTATTGAATCAGATCCTTCATAGGCTTTAATTTTAATTACTTACATTCTGTATTTCCTGATAATAAGAAAAAACTTTTAATGAAGTAACTTTTAGCCCATCGAATGTCGCACGCTTACGTCTTGCTGGACAAATATGCATGTAGCGTAGAAGGGAGAAAATCCTGGCCTTAAGCGTAACCTGAATAAGAGGCGTGGGGGTGTGGTGCAGGTGTCGGGGCTGCCGCTGCGCAACGGCATCCAGCACGCGGGCGAGGTGGCGTCCATGGCGCTGGCGCTGCTCGCCGCCACGCGCGCCTTCCGCGTGCGCCACCGCCCCGAGCAGCGCCTGCTGCTGCGCGTCGGCCTGCACTCGGGTACGCTTCTTACTTTTTTACTAAATTGAACTGACAAACGAACTCCGCCTGATACAGCCAATGCAACATTTATCTTTACAGATTATCAAAAGTCCACTGCTGAACTTCCCCCATAGATTGCCTCCTAAGAGCCATTTGCCATTGTTGCCACACGTTGCAAGCAGGTTGGCAAATGCAGTTTTTTATTCTTATTCGGCTCCTAGTTCAGTTTTTTACGTTCTAGTTCTTTACATGATAGAGCCATACTGCAGCTATATTAATAGTATCTATAGTTGTAGCATGAATGGGTCAGCTCGACCGGGGAAGGACGACGCTCTCACAGAATACCAGCGTAAAATAGCAGCTTGTTGCTGCTGTTTCGTATGGTAAGTGTAGAATACCGGAGACCCATTTTACTGAAAAAAGAGGCATTCTATCTTAGTCCTCACGGCTGACAACGCATCTGCAACGCATTTTAATTCGCAAACGAAGATAGATGTAGATGTCTATGGGCCACAGCAACCACTTACCATCAGGTGGACTGTGTGCTCGTTTGTCAACCTTATTCTATAAAAAAAAAAGTTTCCCTCTGTCGCCTCTTAAGACACTTACAATATAATATCGGATAACGGATGTTCTTACACCGCCACTACACGGTCTATCAGTGCATCCAAATTCAAACAATAAAAAGCTACAAATGCCTTGTCACCTCTAAGGAATATGTTGGAATGCCTCAGAACCCGTCATATACTTTATTGTTTCAAACCGGAATACAGCAGTGCAGACAATGCGATTTGGCAACAAAAATAGGTATTTATTTGGAAAGTTCAAAAGTGCACGCATCATGAGCATTTCATTTAATTTTGATGGAAAAAATAAATTACCAAAATAAATTGATTACACAAATAAAATCGATATAGCCTGTATGGTACATGTATCCTTTGTCTATCAGGGGCTAAAAAAAAATAAAATGAAATGAAAATTATTAAGTAGAATACAAGGTACATTATTGAAAAAAATGAGGCGTGCAAAAACGTAGATAGAGGATTGACAAGTCCATGTGCAAAAAGAGTGTTGAGTTGCTTTTTTTTCTAACACTGTTTCTCCTGTATCTTGGATGCGTTTACTTTATAATTTGCGTATAATTTGTCCATCGACAAAGATGAGTATTTTCAGATCTAAGCATATGGCCGTTATTCGGACAATAGCCACGGTTGCGATGTCTGTTGACACGAGATCCAGCTTCTTATGTTATTGGCTACTTCATATACATACATATGTGCTATAGTTATAGCGAGGTTCGTCGCTACGAATAGTTAATTAAAAAGTTAATATATTAATATTAAGAAACTATTTTGTTCAAACTCGGTAAAAGGCTGCACCTGAATAATGGAGCGTTACTCTAACTAGTAATTACGCTATCATTTATTTATCGCGTACCCAATAGTTCAATAGCTGTGGCTATTCTACAATAAAAAGCCGACCAGTTCAGCTATTAAAATTTCAACTAATTACCCATTCCTCCTGATATCAGAAGGAATCAACGCTCCGTGTCTGTCAAAAATTTCTATAGCGTGATTCAGACTTTGAACGTTGTTCGGACCATATTTGCCGCTCTGGCGCAGTAACAGCGCCACATAAATTACACATTGACAGAGATCTCGACTCGAATGATGACACTATTAAATAGGCACACAACCATTAGCTAACCACATAAATTACGTATTTTCAGGGCCTGTGTGTGCTGGAGTAGTAGGATTAAAAATGCCTCGATATTGCCTTTTCGGTGACACTGTCAACACCGCTAGCCGCTTTGAATCAACTGGAGCTCGTAAGTTTCATAACAACTATAATTACCTATTTGTCATCATCATCAATTCACATCAATTGTCCACAAATCCAACAATCGAAAAAAGAAATAATGCTACACAATATGTTAATTATTTGGTATGTATCACACAACATATCTACATAATATTTTTTGTACAATAATTTATTGCAGCACTAAAGATTCACTGCAGCGCGGCTTGCAAGGCTTTACTTGACCAACTTGGCGGATATATCCTAGAAGAACGCGGCATTGTTTCCATGAAGGGCAAGCGGGATCAGGTAATTTTATCGGTTGTGACTTAACCCTTTCGCTGTCCCGTGCACTACATATAGGCCATTGCTATTGTCTTACTATTTGTGTCTGAAAACCGGACATTGATGTTAATATTAGGTCAGGGAAAAAGTTTCTTCGTATTTTGTTTGTATAAAATTGAAGAAAATTCTCTTTGGTTGTAATGTTTGTATCAGGCTGGTTTTAATATCAATACATATAGGACATTAAGAAAAAGAAAAATAAAAAGCAAAAAACACTTTCCCGCCATTTTCAATAGTTTTTAGCCCGCCAAAATGAGTGGTTTTTACGGTGGTGGACATTTATGGTTTGATGTCAAAGATGCAGCTCGCTCTAGTCACCCTCATAAGGATAAAGTCGATGCCATTTTTGAAAAAGTCGAGCAAGATCACGCCGATTAGTAGTTACAACATAGCCCACAAAACAGTTTTGACCAATTTGAAAAACTCTGGCTATGCAAAAAAGATCGATATTTGAGTATCACACGAGCTCACTGAAAGAAACCTAATGATTCGTGTACTCATTTGCGATTCTCTAATGAAACGTAATGAAACCGAGCCATTTTTGAAAAGATTGATCACTGGTGATGAAAAGTGTATCACCTACTACAAGAACGTGAGAGAAAGATAATGGTCAAACGGTAGTCAAGCTCCACAGACTGCAGCAAAACCCATATTAACACGCAATAAGGTGATGATGTGTGTATGGCATTGGAAGGGCATAGTTTATTATAAGCTTTCATCATGATAACGCCAGACCACATACATATTTGGCAAAAATTGAGAGAGCTTTGTTGGGAAGTGTTATGCATCCACCATATAATACTTACTTTGTACTCTCAGATTTTCACCTGTTTCGGTCTCTTCAGAATTATTGAATGACAAAACTACTTGTCGCATTTTTTTCATCAAAAATCCAGGATTATTTCACTACCTACAAGATGGCAACAAGTTATCGAACAACATAGCACATATTATATAAACTTTGAAAAAAATTTCTTGATTTTATATTTAAAATATTAAGAAACTTTCCCCCGACCTTTTATAATAATTTTTTTTTTATGCACCTGGACTGTTTTATGTTCTGTTAATATGGTATATGGATTTTGATAATCAGAGTTTTAAAAGTAACCCTTTTAGATTTCTCTTGTATGAGGATGAGCTCTTTGTAAGAATATATAAGCTAGATTATTTTTACTTTAAAAATACATACGTATTACTAAGACTTGGGAACGGCTAGCATTTTTTGAATACATTTTTAATCAGACCCTTATACAGTCGGCAGAGCACAGCGTGATAATACGTAATATAATAATACTTATTGATTTGTTTACGACAGCATAATAATATGAGTTCATTTCTGGCAAAATAGACGAAACAAAAAGAATCCCAGTCGATTGAACCGTGTAATATTGTCATAACAGAGAAACAAAGGAAATCAATCTGGATCCATTAATTAATAATTTTCTGTATCTGCACGGTTTACGTTTCGTTCAATATTGAACGAGGTCGATGTTAGCCATTTTAATCGGGGAAGCACAAATACGATGAATGACTAATTTTGGTAAGTCATTGATTCTGCTTTATTTGGACAAGGGTTCATTGAAAGTAAAAGGCAAAAAACACCTTGTAATAACGCCTGAATTAAAGACGTTTACCTTGGTAAATAGTTCTACCGGGCAGAGTAAATTCGGGTGATGTACGTTGTGCGGGTGATGATTTTCTTTTAACATGCTTTTATTAGCTTGGTATCTAACTGTCTATGTAACGAAATTTTCGAATGTGATTTTTTTGTTTTTTTTGTTCTTTTTTTTCCCTACAAAACGTCGGAAACCGGGGTTTAAAATAACTTATTTTGTTAGAAAAGTGATTTTGTTAAGTTAATTAGATCACGTATAGATAAACCAAACTACGGATATCCCTAAAAGTTGAAGAATTTAAAAAACGTTAAAGATGTGTAATTTTTTTTTAATTCTGTATTTTTACGTAGTAAAAAAAAATTAAAGTAAACTTTTATATAAAACGTAACTTTTTGATGATGACAACATTGTGATAATCTACGTAACAAATACGTTCACCTCGGTCTCAACTAGCGACATTTGTCAGCACCGTACGCGTCGCATTTGCTGATGGCCTTGCATATTTGTACGTACGCGCCGTACGCGTTGAACGCGAATATTTTGTATTACCAACAATTTTTCCATTTTTTTCCAACCACTAGTGTGAAACGGTACAGTGACATTTGCTCGGAATCGCTCGGATGTTTGTGGAACAAATAGTTGTAGTAGCCGGCTTATTGGCAGAGGAAGAAGAAAATAAAATTTGAAGAAAAAGAAGATTTTGGATTCACAATATTAAATTAAAAAGGCAGTTGTATGGAGAATATTATACTATATTTAAAAACTTATTAGATGATGATGAACGATTTTTCAGTTATTTGCATTTGACATACAAGAAATTTTAAGAATCGCTACATAACTAAAACCTATATAAAATATATTTCGAAATGAAAGTCGAAATCACCAGTTTTAGTGGAAAATCCATTAAGTTGGCAACATTAGAGAACACTGAGTTATCAGCATGTCTCCTTCAATATTTGGATACGGTACGGTGCGGCTGCAATGTGCGAGGTTTCATATGATTTCATACAATGAATTCTAAAATGCGACGCGTACGGTGCGTTGCCGGCCTTTTAGAAAGGAGTAGGTTCTTTTGTTGAAAGTATCTAGGCCAATATACATAATATGTATAATATACGTGTGTCAGGTGACGTACTGGCTGCGCGGCGAGGCGGCGGGCGCAGCGGCAGCGCGCGCGCGGAGGCGCGGGCTGCGCGCGCAGGCCGACGCGCCGCACGCGCCGCACGCGCCGCAGCGCAGCTCGCTCAAGGCGCGCAACTGGAAGAACCAGCTAGGCGGCCTGCACAGGTGCGTCCGCACTTGCTTACTGCTTCCCGCGTCTTCGAATTTTAGCCGCCGTCGGATTGCTGCTCATTTTTTTATTATTAATACATAAAATAGTTTTAAGTAGATTTTGATACGTAAAAGTGGTAAGCTTTTATGTCTTAAATGTCTACGCATGTAAACTGTTAGTGGAAACGATGAAACAAGTCCTCCGATGGTGATGTGAACCTCAAGATAATGCCTGCTTAGGCGCGTTGAGCTACTATCGTCATCGACTGTCTGCTGACTCGAGCTGCTGTCAAGATCCCCCAAAAACTTGGCAATGTGACGCATAACATATTGTTATGTTTTTAAATAAATTATTATTAGGGATAATTTCTTATTACTTTAATACAAATCCATTATCAAAATAAAACAACTCACCACGCTTGACCAGACTGCAACGAGAGCGCGGTGCGGCGATCTTAAAGCGAGGATTTCTTTCCTTCTCTGCGGCATACATATTTGTCCAGCACGAAGTAAGGAAGCGACATTCGGTGGACAAAAGTACAAAAAACCTAGCAGCGCTATCAATAAACCTGTTCCGTGAAGAAACGGCCTGGTTCTGGAAAAGGCCATGTACCGAATACACGGGATGATCGATTTCTGGTGAGTCAAGAAATCGTTGAAAAATCGAAGATCTTCGTATGTAGACCTCAAGAACGACCTCGAATAAGTCAGAAATGTTCAAATTAATCTATGGACGGTCCGGGGGGGCTTGTCGCTGCCAGTATATGCAGTCATCGCCAAGGCCGCGACCCTAAATTACTCCATGAGCACCGAGTTGCCAGGCTTAGCTTCGCTCGAAATTGTGTGTCATGCACTTAAGAACACAGGAATAGGATAATGTTCTCCGATGAAGCCAGGATGTCTCTGTACGGTGAAGACCGATGTCAGCGAGTGCTACGAAGGCGATAAGAACACTTTGCAGAGGCAGAGGTTTTGAATAAATCACACATGGTGGGGGCTCTGTTATTTTTTGAGCAATAAATAAAGCAATAAAAAAATTTGAGAAATAAAATCGTTGGATCATACGGAGTCAGTCTTCATCGAAAACGGCACACTGATTGGACACCGATGCACAAAGGAAGTTCATAAAAAATTCCTAGTTCGTATTGGCCAGCTGGAAGTCTCGTCCTCAATGCTATAGAGCATGTCTGGGACATTCTGAAGCGACGAGTGAGATCAGTGCAGTCGGTTCCGCAGACCACCAAAGAGCTAAAGAATGTGATTACTGCAGAGTGGGAGTGACTTGCTCATTTTATAGAGCATGTCTGGGACATTCTGAAGCGACGAGTGAGATCAGTGCAGTCGGTTCCGCAGACCACCAAAGAGCTAAAGAATGTGATTACTGCAGAGTGGGAGTGACTTGCTCATTTCGCACGAGGGAAATCTTAAAAAAATATACTCGCTAGCATGCCCAGACTTCAGTAAGAGTGGGTCACACTCCAAACTAAACTTTTATCTGTTTTTACTTTATTAAAGAAAAAACAAACAAAAGAACGTGTTTCACTTTTACTTGGCGAGAGAAATGTAAATACTACATAGCGCTTTAAACTTTAACATTCATCATCATCATTACAGCCCTTCACAAGTCCACTGCTGAACATAGGCCTCCCCCAAAGAATGCCACAAAGCACGGTCCTGAGCCACCTGCATCCATCGACTTCCTGCATATCTTACCAGGTCGTCACTCCATCTAGTGGGGGGACGCCCTACACTTCGCCTGCTGGTACGAGGCTGTCACTCGAGAACATTTCTTCCCCATCGGTTGTCGGTTCTTCGAGCTATATGGCCGGCCCATTGCCACTTCAGCTTACTAATCCGTTGGGCTATGTCGGTCACTCTGGTCCTACTGCGGATATCCTCATTTCTGAGTTTATCATGCAGAGAAACACCGAGCATAGCCCTCTCCATAGCTCGCTGAGCGACCTTGAGCTTCCTCATCCGGCCAGCAGTGAAGGACCACGTCTCAGTTCCGTATGTCATCACTGGCAACACGCACTGGGTGTACAGTCTCGTTTTCAAGTTTTGAGGTATACCTGACGAGAAGATGTGCCGTAATTTCCCGAACGCTGCCCAACCGAGTTGAATCCGTCGATTGACCTCTCGGTCGAAGTTGGACTTACCTAGTCGTAATATTTATCCCAGGTAAACTCAGGTAAATACTCCTCAATAACTTCGATCTTAGTGCTCCCAACAACTACCATGGCGGTAGTTGTGACATGGACATTAAACATGATCTTTGTTTTGTCCATGTTCATCTTAAGACCTATCCGTTGGGAAACACTATTGAGGTCATTGAGCATAGTGCTTAGGTCCTCCAGCGATTCTGCCATAAGGACTATATCGTCGGCAAATCGAAGGTGAGTGATGTACTCGCCATTGATGTTGATACCGTATCCTTTCTAGTCCAGAAGCTTGAAAACATCTTCCAATGCAGCGGTAAAGAGTTTCGGGGATATGACGTCACCCTGTCTTACACCTCTCTGCAATTGGATAGGTTTCGTCCTCTGGTTCTGTACTCGGATAGCCATCGTAGCCCTACTGTACAAGCACTTCAACACTTCGATATACCGACAGTCAACTTGGCATCGCTGAAGGGACTGCAGCACCGCCCGAATTTCGACGGAATCAAAGGCTTTCTCATAGTCCACATACGCCAGACATAGTGGCAAATTGTACTCCTCGGACTTCTGTACAATTTGCCGAAGGGTATGTATGTGGTCTATGGTGCTAAAGCCTTTTCGGAAACCGGCTTGTTCGGGAGGCTGGAAGTCGTCAAGTCTGCGCGCGAGACGATTCGTAATGACTCTCGAAAACAGCACGTAGACGCGGCTCAGAAGGGAAATCGGTCTGTAGTTCTTCAAGAGAGCGTTGTCGCCTTTCTTGAAGAACAAGACCACCGCACTTCTGCTCCACACCTCCGGTGTAATGCCACCATGGAGGACGGAATTAAAGAGCTTCTGAAGGACTTCAAGTACCGGTTTTCCACCCGCTTTCAGAAGCTCCGCTGTAATTCCATCCTCGCCTGGGGCCTTACCGTTTTTAAGGTGCTGGAGAGCCATTCTAATCTCGCTCAGACTGACGTCCGGGATATCATCGGAATAATGTCGGATAAGACTCGCTCTTGGATCGTTACTCACACTTGCGTGCGGCTCCAACGATGACGTGTACAGCTGCCCATAGAACCTCTCAATCTCACTCAAAATCTCAGGTGCCCCGGAAACGATGCTGCCACATTCGGTGTTCAGCTTTGACAGTCGGCTCTTTCTGGCAGACAGATCTCTGGCAAAGTCTTTGGAGCCTTGGTTCCGCTCGATCACTTCTTCAATACGAGCTGTATTGAAGTTGCGTAAGTCCCGCCGCATGCATTTGGAGATCTGTCTGTTCAGTTGCCTGTATGCTGTCAAATCTGTTGAAGAATGTAGCTTCATCTCCCGTCTAACAGCCATGAGATTAAGAGTGTGATCGGAGAGTTTTTGTGTTCTTCTGCGGCGGGTCTTGCAGAACTTAGCTCCGACCGCATGGACAGTTTCCACGAGCTTGTCATTCATATCGTCCACTTCATTGCAGTCTTCTAGGCACTGAAAACGGTTTTGTAACTCGAACTGAAAGGTTTCGGGACTTTGGATTAGAGCACGAGGGGACGGAGCGTTGACTTCATTAGACGAGACCTCTCCAACTTAACGTTTAGGTTCAGTGTGCCTCTAACCATTCGGTGATCGCTGCCGGTTTTCACCCTCGCGATCACTGAGACATCACTGAACAGTTGTCGTCTGGTCGTCATAAATAAGTCAATCTCATTTTATGTCGAACCGTCGGGGCTCGACCAGGTCCACTTCCTGTGGGGCCGCTTCTGGAAGAAAGAGTTCATCATAAAGGGTCCCTCTTTCTCCATGAAGTCGGCCAGCTGCTGGCCCCTTGGGTTCCGTTGCCCTATTCCAAATTTCCCCACTTTCAGCTCACCGTTCTCTCTTGTGCCTAGTTTTGCATTGAAGTCTCCCATTAACACCGTATATTGGGTTTTGGAGGAATGCATGGCTCTAGAGATATCCTCATACATTTCCTCCACCTCCTGATCGGGGTGTGCCGAGGTTGGTGCGTAAACCTGTATGACCTTCAGCGAATACCGTTTGGTGATTCTGAGTATAAGGTACGCAACCCTCGTCGACACACTCTCAATCTTTACAACGTTGTTAACGAGAGACTTGTGGACGATAAATCCGACACCTCCTTGGGACAGATGGTCGGCCTCCCGGTAATAGAGCAAGTTGCCGGATTCGAGGATTACCGTGTCCTTCCCCTCTCTTCGGACTTCGGATAATCCTATAATATGCCGGCGGAACTTGTCTATCTCTTCTTCCAGCTCCACAATCTTTCTTTACAAACAAACTTTAACATTATTTCTAATTAATTTACATAATCAAAATTGTATTATGATAAAACTGAGGAAAACTATTCTTTGCTTATTAATTTACAAAATTATCATTATAAGACTACCTGAAATTATCAAACAATCTAATAGTAAACATAAAATTGTATTAAGTAAAGTATTTGTATGGCCTGCAAATAATTGCTCCGAGTCTGGATGTTTGTCCTTATGCAATTTATGTTTGTAAAATGCCTCCACGATACAGGAGAAAATCCTAGTGTGGGGATAAAGTTTTTTTTAAAAAAAGACTTGAAAGACTTGTGTCTCACAAACAATTTTCGGCTTGGTAGGGCTCTATAATGCGAAAAGTTTTTTCATTAGTCATTGTTACTGCAATTATGTAGACACTAGTTACGATTCGTGCATATAAAATTTAAATCAGGTGCGTGCGATCACTCTAGGAGCTTGTAGCAAACTGAACGTGCGCCCAACGTGTGGACGCGACGGCCAGTACTCTGCCACAACCCTTTGATCTTTTATAAAAATCCGACACCACACGGATCGCGCGCCAACTTGTGGGCCATCATTCCAATACATACCAACGTAAGCATAAACACCCGCTCTACACGATGGCCATCATTGTTGGCCAACACATTCGCCAGTATGTTGGCCAACGTGAAGAGCCGCCTTAAAAGCTCGCGGTGTTGTTTCCAATTCGGTTCAATATTGAAGAACATATACAAGCACGAGCTGCATTGCGGATGAACAAGTTATTGAGGTTGCGCTCGTAGTGCGTGTAAAACTGTCCTTAATTTCCTTAAAGAGATTAAATTAATTCGTTAATTTCATTTTCCAATAGAAAACTCTTCGTTCAGTTTGTGAACCACTGGATACGCAATTAGTCGTGTATCTCGCGTTGTCCTGTGCACAGTTAAGCCTGTGATGAAGACGCGATGCGGCGCCCGTGTCCGCCCCGCACCGCGCTGTCAGTCTGGCTAAGAGCCCTACATATTAAGCATACACATATTCCGCTACTTTATTAAACTAGTTACAATTACATACGTTTTCTTTTTCAGATGTTGTAGTCTAGAGTCTCCAAAGAAATTACGTTTTGCTTCGGGTAATCATTTAGAATCTCAAACCGACAGCGTACTTCATCACAGAAGCGATGAGTATCTAATGGAGGTAAGATTCTATGAATTTTTTTTTATAGGATATGGGTGACAAACGAGCACACAGTCCACCTGATGGTAAGTGGTTGCTGCGGCCCATAGACATCTACATCTATCTTCTATTACAAATCAAAATGTAGATGCGTTGTCACCCGTGAGGACTAAGATGGAATGCCTCATTTCCAGTAAAAAGGGCCTCCGGCCACCTGCACTCACCAAGCGAAACGCAGAGGTAAACCTCTACTTCACGCTGGTTTTCTGTGAGGTCGTGGTACCACCCCGGTTCGAGCCGGTCCATCCGTGCGACAGCAAAAGCTGCCGCGTGGCTCTACCACAAGTAAATATGATTTTATTTGTGATACGATTGTATTTTGAAAATGTAATGAACACAGAGGTTATTGTTAAATTTAACCATCTGACTGAGTTCAACACGCATTATTTACATTGTTCTTTCAATCATTTTTGATTGTAAGATGGTTATATTTTATATATCAAACCTAAAATACCCAAATTTGCAATGAGCCGTTCCGTCAAAGATGCGAAACGTTTCAAACTCCAAAAAAAAGTGCTTATGACAAACCCTGAACATCGTGGGAGTTCATTCATATACTGTTACGCGCCACCATTAATGTCTTGTACATGGCAACACTAGTTACACTAGCGCCCTCTAGTGTCGAGTAAAAGAAAGTGTTGCGCGCCACTATTAATGTCTTGTACATGGCAACACTAGTTACACTAGCGCCCTCTAGTGTCGAGTAGCAGAACTAGGAGAGTCGAGAACCTTCCAGAAATTTCGGGACCGATATGTACTCGAACATTCTAGATGTCGCTACAGTGGAAGGTTCTGGAAACTGTCTGAGGCCCTATATAAGGCCGGTATGGACCACGACCAAGGCAGTATTGAATTGGCGATACAAGAGAATACTTCGAAGCGAAATAACGGCGAACTGTGTTTTATTATTAGTGTGATTTTAAGTTATAATTAGTGTTGTGTAATTAAATAGTCAATATTAGTAATTCGCTCCCAAGCTCGTAACAATTGGTGTCAGAAGTGGGATCAAATCATGCCGATTTTACCAAAGGACGACATGGAGGGTATCCGTACCCGAAGTCAACGCCAGCTGGAGACGGACCAGAGACGATTTGGTAATGTATCGCCGCAAACGTCGGAGGGCCAGCTGCCGACCGAGGAGGCCGGGCCGTCAGCAGCTCCTGCATCTGCAGCACCTGACTTAGGTGCTCTGATGATGATGCTGCAGGAGCAAGCCCGCCGACAGGAGGAACAGGCCCGTCGGTTGGAAGAGCAGCTGCAGCGTGGACAGGAGGAACAGGGCCGCCGGTTGGAAGAGCAGCTCAAACGTGATAAGGAAGAGCAGATACTTCTCATGAAAGACCTTCACGCTACCTTTGGGAAAGAGATAAGGGAGGTGAAGGATAAGGTTGCACGATATGACAACCGCCTGTCCGAAGCTGAAACTCGAATCGACCAAGTGTACAATCGGGTTGACAACGTGATGGCTGACGTTAAGAAAACGCTGGACAACCTCAAACTTGGGGAAGGAGTTACAGTTCCCGTGGTAGCTACAACACCTTCGCTACGTGGATTCAAAGTGCCGCCGTTCGATGGGAGTTCTTCCTGGTCGGCCTACAAAATCCAGTTCGAGGCTGTCATGAAAGCGAACGGCTGGAATAAAAGTCAGGCCATGACTGCTCTCACCCTAGGCCTACGCAACCAGGCCTTAACTGTTCTGGAAGCTCTCGGTAAGGAAGTGAGAACTTACGAGCAGCTCCTTGAGTCATTGGAGGCGAGATATGGCGATGCTCACCTGGAACACGTCTTTCGTGCGCAGCTCAAAGATCGCGTGCAACGCACTAACGAAAACCTGCAGCAGTGGGCCCTTGAGGTGGAGAAGCTGGTTCGAAAAGCGTACCAGTCTGTACCTGCGCTCATTGTAGGGAACCTGGTGCAGACATTCATCGACGGCATCCGCGACCTTGAAGTCAGAGCTGCTGTGAGGCTCGGGCACCACGAGACGCAAGGACGCCTTAACCCATGCACTGGAGGTGGAAGCCGTGCGGCAGGATCATCGTTCCCACCGCGTCAGGGAGGTTGCAGCAGCTACAGTTCAGGACCGCAATAAGGGCTACAGCCCTAGGTGCTACGGCTGTGGGGAAAGGGGCCATCTTCGATCCAGCTGCCCTAAACGAACTGTAGAAAGGGAAGGTGATCGATCTCGAGAGGGTAGTGAGGATAATAGCACCGCCCAGCAGCAGCAGGGAAACGAGTAAAAGCCAGAACTGCGGGGCGGGTGCTGGCTGATGTTAAAAGAGCCCCAAGGATTTCGATCTCACAAACATGGGGGTTGATGGGAACAGCCTAATCATCAAGGGCGAAGTCAACGGAACGCCGTGTAAACTGACCATAGACACTGGAGCCTCTCGCACGGTTGTCAGTTCCCAACTTATAAGTCGGTTTCTTGGGGACTCCGCATACAACCGAGAACGCATTAATTTGGTGACAGCCACCGGTCAGGGCATACCCGTCCGTGGAGTCCCTACCTGCGTAATGTCATCGTGGCTGATATAATGGACGACTGCATCCTGGGCCTAGACTTTATGAGGAAGAATTGTTGTGAGATCGACGTTAAGCAAGGTGTTTTGAAATGTGGACAAGAGGAACTTTTCGTGGAAGGGGCGTTACCAGGGAATGTGTACAGCCTCAAGAAGATTGTTCTTCCGCCGAGATCGGAAACGATTGTGCCGGTTAGACTTCCAAGGAATCCTGGACAAACTCTTCGTTGTGTACTCGTGGAAAGGGTAGACAATGACCTTCCATGGAAAGTGGCTCGAACCTTGGTCAGAACCGCCGACATCTCAGGAGTACGTGTGCTGAACCTTTGTGATCAGGAACAGATTATACAAAAAGGCACATTGGTTGGTACTAGTGAGGAAGTGGATTGGTTGCGTCGGTGCGAATATCTATCGACTGGGACCCCCAGCAAGGATGGACAAACTAGAGTGACCACACTTTTAGAAGACTGTCGCAGCGTTCTCTCCCCGAATGAAACGGTCAAAGCGAAGAAGTTGTTACTCAAGTACGCCAATGTTTTCTCGTCAAACGAAGCTGACATAGGAAAGACTGGCTTAGACTAAAGACACAAAATAAACATAGGACAAGAATTGCCTATTCGTCAGCGGCCAAGAAGATTGCCTGTAGCACGTGAAAAGGAAGTGGAAACCATGATTGAGGGAATGGTGAAGGATGGTGTTATTGAACCTTCATCTAGTCCATGGTGTTCACCTGTGGTGCTGGTAAAGAAGAAGGACGGCAGCATGCGGTTTTGTGTTGACTACCGCCGCCTGAACGACGTTACAAAGAAGGACAGCTATGCCTTGCCAAGAATTGATGACACGCTGGACATGCTTACAGGCGTAAAGTGGTTTAGTACGCTGGATCTGAAAAGTGGCTACTGGCAGGTTGAAATTGACCCTAAGGACAAGGAGAAAACTGCATTCTCCACAGGAAAGGGCCTGTGGCAATTTAAAGTCATGCCGTTTGGATTGTACAATGCTCCAGCAACGTTTGAAAGGTTGATGGAGCTTGTACTTACCGGGTTAATTGGAGATGCCTGTCTCGTCTATTTGGATGACATCATCATCGTAGGCCGTACGTTTGAGGAACACCTTCAAAACCTGGAACGCGTGCTCATGAAGATCCAGAGTGCCAACCTCAAGTTGAGTCCAAAGAAGTGCTCACTATTCAAACGGCAAGTTAGTTTTTTGGGGTATGTAGTGTGGGAAGAAGGTATCCGCACGGATCCAGAGAAAATTGCTGATGTCAAGGAGTGGCCGGTCCCAAAAGACAAGACACAGGTTAGAGCATTTTTGGGTTTGTGCTCTTATTATCGGCGATTTGTGAAGAACTTTGCAGATATAGCCAAACCTCTGCACAAGCTAACCGAGGAGAAGCGACAATTCTGTTGGGATGAAAGTTGCGATATTGCATTCCAGGAGTTCAAGAACCGTCTGTGCAAAACACCTATTTTGGGGTACCCTGATGCAGGCAAGGAATTCATAGTTGACACAGACGCAAGTGATATAGGACTTGGCGGTGTGTTGTCTCAACGGAATGGTGATCAAGAGATTGTGATAGCGTACTTCAGCAAGTCGTTGTCAAAGCCGGAAAGGAACTATTGTGTCACAAGACGGGAATTGCTTGCTGTGGTAAAGTCCTTGCAGCATTTTAGCAAATATCTTCTAGGGCGGAAATTCCACTTACGAACTGACCATGCTGCACTGAAATGGCTATTGCAGTTCAAAAATCCGGAAGGACAAGTTGCGAGATGGATTGAACTACTGCAGGAATACGACTTTGTGATCGAACATCGCAGCGGGAAATCTCATGGCAATGCAGATGCATTGTCAAGAAGACCTAGCCCTGAAGATTGCAAGCATTGTACTAGGCAAGAGGGTAAGGAAGTGGTATCTGTGAGAATGCTCAGGACAGACCAGCTCAGCAATGAGTGGAAGGACAGCCTACAACATGCACAGCAGGAAGATTCGGACATTAAGCCGATTCTGGAATGGATGAAGGCCAGTGCTCCTAAGCCCAAGTGGAGCGACGTCTCAGCAATGAGTTCGACCACGAAAAGCTATTGGGCCCAATGGGACAGCTTGCTGATTCAGGATGGAGTCCTGTGCCGTAAATGGGAAAATGGTCGGGGAGACAGGTGTCATTTGCAAATGGTTGTCCCTAAGGCTAAAGTGCCGGCTATTCTACAGCTGTACCATAGTGGTTGTTCAGGAGGCCACCTGGGAGTTAAACGAACTCTCCTGAAGATCCGAGAACGGTTTTACTGGGTCCACTGTCGTGACGATGTCGAGGACTGGTGCCGCAAATGTACAAGTTGTGCGGCTGTAAAGGGACCTCAAATTCGTAGTAGAGGCGCATTGAAATTGTACAATGTTGGTGCACCATGGGAGAGGATAGCCATTGACGTTGCGGGGCCGTTTCCAGAAACTGAAAGTGGTAACAAGTATTTCATGGTTGTGATGGATTACTTCACTAAGTGGCCAGAAGTCTTCGCCATTCCAAATCAAGAAGCTTCAACCGTTGCAGATAAACTAGTTCATGAAGTCTTCTGTCGTTTTGGAGTACCTTTAGAGATTCACAGCGATCAAGGAAGGAATTTTGAGTCTCAAATATTCCAGGAAACTTGCCGAGTTATGGGTAATCAGAAAACACGAACAACTTCTTACCACCCACAATCTGATGGAATGGTAGAAATATTTAATCAGACATTAGAGAGGTACCTAGCAAAAGTTGTGGAAAAACGGCAACGAGACTGGGACAGGCACATACAACCGTTTTTGTTGTCATATCGAAGCGCTGTTCACGAAAGTACATCAGTGACACCAGCTTTCGTAAACTTTGGGAGAGAATTGCGGCTGCCTGCAGACCTGATCACCGGAATACCACCTGATGCCCCACGCAGTATAACCGATTATGCAAATGACTTGCGGAACAAAATGAATGACATTTATGAGCACGTCAGACAGACGGGCCAGCAAACGTCTGAGAAGATGAAAACACGGTATGACCGCAAAATGAACAACAAGGGGTTTGATGAAGGTTCACTAGTGTGGTTACACAATCCAGCTCGCAGCAAAGGGAAATCTCCTAAGCTTCAAGCTAAATGGGACGGACCATACCGGATTGTGACAAGGATCAATGACGTAACCTACCGGATACAGAAAGGTGTCAGAGGTACTCCTAAGATTGTGGATCGACATGTGGATCGACTGGCGCGTTATTATGGGGCCAATAATGCTCGGGACGAGCATGTCTTAGGAGGGGGCAGTGTTACGCGCCACTATTAATGTCTTGTACATGGCAACACTAGTTACACTAGCGCCCTCTAGTGTCGAGTAAAAGAAAGTGTTGCGCGCCACTATTAATGTCTTGTACATGGCAACACTAGTTACACTAGCGCCCTCTAGTGTCGAGTAGCAGAACTAGGAGAGTCGAGAACCTTCCAGAAATTTCGGGGCCGATATGTACTCGAACATTCTAGATGTCGCTACAGTGGAAGGTTCTGGAAACTGTCTGAGGCCCTATATAAGGCCGGTATGGACCACGACCAAGGCAGTATTGACTTGGCGATACAAGAGAATACTTCGAAGCGAAATAACGGCGAACTGTGTTTTATTATTAGAGTGATTTTAAGTTATAATTAGTGTTGTGTAATTAAATAGTCAATATTGGTAATTCGCTCGGCAGTTTTTAATTATCTCGAACCCCAAGCTCGTAACAATACTAACAGAATACAATCCAACAGACAAACTTACCACGTGGAATGCTAAGTGGTCCCTTAAATTCGGCCCTGCAGTTTAGCCTACCTACGATCTTATTGTATAATTTTCGAATAGATTGATGAGGTAGTTACAAACTGAATATAATGAAATGTCAACTCTGTTTTGTATTTTTTGCCCCCGTCAATATAATCCCTTCTGAACAAACCATTCAGTCAAGTTTCTAAGAATATTCTTATTATTTGCAGGTGGTAGGCGAAGGTCGGCTGGCGCCTACGCAACGCAGCGACCTTTTAGAAGCGCCGAGCTTACGGCACGAGTACACGAGCGTGTCGTGTCCTATCATCGAACACGTTGAGAGCGCTCACCCGCCAGAGTCCGAAACGCCGCTAGACAAACTGCTCGTTAAGTCGCACGACAAGCTGCCGGAGAAGTTTCTCGTCAAGTCGTACGACAAGCTGCACGATAAGTCGATCGACAAGTCATATGACAAGTCGCCCGACAACATGTTCAATAAGTCTCTTGAAAAGCCGCAAAACGCACCCGATGCCCCTTGTGACATCCGGCTCGTCGTCAACGGCTGTTCATACGACGACACCGCCGCCATTCCACTGCTCGCCGACGCATAAGCCTTCCATTCTTATCCGCAACTCCTAGTCATTAGCCGCTGCTGGACACTAAACTTGTTATGAATATTCACTCTTGATTCACATTATTATGGATAGCTTCCATGACTATTTGATGTATTTCTATCATTAAGGATTGTGTTTAAAATGTTTGAAATGCAGCTTTTAAAACTTCGCTATAATCGCCTTTTATGATAATTTGCAAGAATTTTAAATCTTTAAAATTGAATGTATTTGGAAGTTAAAGTACATTTTACAAATTTAGCAATTGTTAAATCTTCTATCATAAAATTTGTTCGGCGAGAGTTGATAAAAAGCAGGGTTGATATAGGTTTGCGTTTAGGAACGCATTACAAATTGCAGCCCGCTAGTTATTTTTCGCCCGGCCTCGCCGCTTGACAACAGCAGCAAGTCTCTTAATTCAAAACTTTTTCATGTAAGAGATAAGCCACGCTCGTCACACAAATTGCGATACTTCAGCAACAGTCGCTATTTCGAAACGTTTTCATACTATTTATCAACTCTCGTCAAATAATTTGTAGATTTTATGAAAGTGTTACCTACTATGTTTATAATGTAATTTTTATGTTTATGTCTATTGTGTGTGTCCGGCCATGGCGTAACGATAATATTATTTACATCCATCCGTAAGAGGACTCGTCGTCATTACGCTGTAGTAGTAATGTGATCTATGTCAGTATTATTAAGAAAACTTATTCAATAGAAATTATTTAATAACATTAAACTCTTAATTCACAATTTACGGTAACATCGTTTTACTTACACATATTATTTACAACAGCATTTCATATACATATATCTAATATACATTTAAATGAATCGAGTGTATAGAATAGATACTACGGGAAAACTCCTTCGGAATTGTGAATTTAATGTTTGACTCATCGACAGTACTTAGAAATAAGTTCCATTGCACAGTATTGTTATAACACTAAGGAAATAATTAGGGGGAGTAAGGATATCGTACTACTCGACCGAGCCAAATAGACGAAACGATCGAGTGTCCATTTTACGACACAGATCATTGTTACAATCGGATTCGGCCGCAAGTGACGTCACGTTGAATAGTCTGATTAGCTTGGTCGACTAAAAAAAGGTACAGAGTAGGCGTTCAGACGGCAGACTCGCGGTCGAGCAGCGGCGGCGCGCGGCGCAGCGACGAGCTGCTGCTGCGCGTGCCGCTGAAGATGCCCAGCAGCCACGAGCGGATCGCGAAGCGCGGCATCTTGCGCATGTCGCTCTTGACGTCCGCGATGTTCTCGAGCGAGCGCCACTTCTTGTAGAACTCGATGTAGTTGGCGTCGTGCACCTTGCGCTTGGGGCGGTCGAGCTTGTTGTGGAGGCTGCACTTGCGCAGAAGGGGGCTGTCCTCGGCGGTCTTGGGTAGGTCGTCGGTGACGATGCCGATGATGGTGCCGTTGAAGAGCGGGCCGGACACGGTGGAGACGGCGACGTCGGCATCGAGCGAGCGCGACGTGTGTCCGCGACGCAGCGCGCGGCGCGACTCACGGCGCGGCGCCAGCACGTCCAGCGAGTGCGCGCCGCGCAGCGCCGCCCCCGCGCCCGCGCCCCCCGCGCCACCCGCGCCACCCGCCGCCGCGCCGCACCACCCCGACCCCTCCGACGCGCCGTCCGTCTCGCACGCCGTCGACGACGCGATCGAACTTAAGGCGTGCCTGTAACAACATAACTCATGAAGCTCAGCCTCCACTATGCTCATCGAACCGAATCGAATCAAATCGCAGAAAGTCGCCTGCTATATATTTACTACAAACTGCGAGTCGTAGCGCGCCGAATTGAAACGACTGCGCGAATTACTTGACAGGTTAATTTCTTCGCCGGTGCGATTCGATTTCCTCAGTCGACGCGGAAAAGTGGATGCGTGCCAACGTTTTTTATTAATTTCTATTTCGTTTTCGTAAAAATCTTTTTGATTAAATAAAAATGAATGAAGAACTATTGATATCACTGGTCCTTCGTGATTAAATAATTCTGGATATTGTTATCCAGAATTATTTAATCACGAAGATCCACATTATCACGGTGACCAGCGTCGGATGAACATATGGGAAGAAATTGGGATAATTACAAACGAACGAAAACGAAAATATAAGAAAAAATTAACAGAATTTCTTTTCAAATCTGGATATAAATGATGAAAATCGCCGTAGTTATTTCTTTTATATAAATATCTTATACATAAATGTCGTGTATACAGTATTTGGGAGCACGCCGTTTCCTTTTTCTTTTCTCATCTTCTTACCAAAAAGTATTTGAAACTAGCTGTTCCCCGCGACTTCGCTCGCGTATTAGGGTTTTTATGTTTTATGTTTTGGGCGGAACCCCAATTCTTTTTCTAAAATAAAAGTAGCTTAAGTTACTCCTTATAAAATCAGCTACCTGCCAGTGAAAGTCACGTCAAAATCGGTCCAGCCGTTTCGAAGATTAGCCGGAACAAACAGACGGACAGACAGACAGACAAAAATTTTAAAAATTATGTTTTTGTTATGAGTGCCGTATATACTTTTATATGCAATTAGTAAAAAGCTGTAATTTTGACATTACAAACAGACACTTCAATTTTATTTATTTGTATAGATAAAAACATTTCTTCATCCGAGCTGTGCATGACGCAAAAACGACCTATTTTGATAAAAAATTTGCGATGAATGAACAAATCGATTCAATTCTTCAGAGATAGACGCACTAGAAATAAATACGACTCGCTTCGATTCGACGCATTTTTGCTGTAGTCGACGCCAGGCTTCACACTACAACTCACCGCTCACCGCTCTTTTGTCATACGTATCTCTTACGCCACTATCTCGCTATTTAGACGTTTTGAACGTGACATATATTTATCGTATTAACAGACACCCGCTTTTCCAAGAGCAAACATTACAATACTAACCTTAACAAATTGATTTTACGACTATGCAACCTTAACAGAATAATATATTGTGCAAACTTGAGTTAAATTCAAACAACACCACCAAAATGTTTGTTTATAAAAAGGCAAATTGCCACTTATTTTTCATGCTAATGCAATATGCGGAACTTATGAAAGTTTTAATACGCCACTAAATTATTTAGGTACTTTAAATGGAATGTTCGTGAATCACTCCACATGGAAAACAATCATTGAATAAAGTACAATGAAATGACTATGTTAAAATTGCATCCTTTAATCAATAAGACCGATACAATCCAAGCAATCACACGTGCAAACCACACGTACAAATCGCACTTGCCTTCCTCATTTCCTTGTACTAATTACAGTTCGGAAAGTTGAAAGCTCGAAACAGTGTAAGGAACAACATCCGTGAAACGTGGCAACGCAGCTGTACCATGATGTAGGTCCCTGAGGCAGCTTACAGAACTAAAACGACCAACAAGGTACTGAAACTAATAAATTAGTAAGGGATGCCAGCAAAAGAAGTTGTATATTCTACCAATAACTGTAATGCATTGATATAAAAAAAAATTAATTAATACTCGGAATAAACTAGCAAAGTGGTCATTGAAGGGAGTGCTAACATTAGCATTGTATTTTTATTTCAAATTTTTCATGCAACGTAAAGCAACAAAATTGTTATACAATTTTGTTTCAAGTTTACCTTTAGAGCCTATATTTAAATATGTGCAAGTCAGAATTTACACGACCGCTCTAGAACTGCGTATTTTTTATCTATACACATGTAAATAAAATTGAAGGGTCTGTCATTAAGGTGGAAGCTCCAGAGTGGCCCGCGAAATTCAAATTTTTCATTGTATAGCTATTTCCAAAAAAACTCATTCGAATGGATTATATGAACTTACAGGGTTGTATTCGTGATTTTAATGATAATAATTCTGTAAACACATAATCGCTACGGTCGCGAATCATATTTTGTTAAACATACAACCTGACCCTGACCTGCAAATTCCAAAAAACGCAAGAAAATTGGAATTTCGCGGGCCACCCTGGATCTTTCACCTTAATATGAAACTGCATTTTATCAAGCCGAGGAGGTTATTTGCATGCTATTAAGACATGATAAACCATTTCGTGTCTATTACTCCGAGCTAACATTTGCAATGACTAAACGGATTGCAATGAAACTTGACGAACAGATAGAGAGCAATGCCAGGAATGATCTAAGCTATATTTTATGAGAAAAACTCGGAGTCTCTTTTTGAAAAAATTAAACATGAATAAAATAAATAATCTTTGATCATCTTAAATCTAAATAGCGCCAAATTAGTAGATCGTCCAGCCGATGCCGGTACTTACTGCAAACCACCCGTTTGCAGTAAGTACAAAGCTAAAGCAGTTCGATCGATGATATAGGAGCACGTAAGGCAAATTAAGCTCTAAAGGGTGTACGCAAGGTGTACGTTACCTGGCGCGCGCTGCGTGGTCGATGCGGTCTTGGCGCAGGCGGCGCGAGCTCGGCGAGGCGGGGGAAGGCGCGGGCGCGGGGGCGGGGGAGGCGGCGGGCGCGGCGGGCAGCGACGCCCCGCTGTGCAGCCGCTGTCGCACGCCACCAACTGGCCAACCACCATCGTTCTTCAGCTCTGGCGGACCGCCACCACACACTTAGACTCGTTATGTTCACAGGCAATCATGTTTAAAACTATAGATACGTCGTGCACAACTAACTAACGCCATATCCTCCGCGCCAGTGACCCTGACCTTGAAATGGAAATCAGTGGTCAGGGTACACAGTAGGAAAAGTGAGGATTTATATAAATTTGCCAGTAACGCAACAGTATACTTATTTATGTATTTGTTTATTAAACGAGAGCTCATTCACTCATCATCATAATCATTATCATTACAGCCCTTCACAAAACCTATTGAAAATAATAAATATTCTTTTAATAGCTATGAACTAGAAAGAGCAGTTGTAATTAATGAAATTATGTATGATCTTAATACACATAAACATAATTTCTAAATTAAGTTTAATCAAAGTAATTTTTAACTCTCATCTTAAATACGTGTACAAGCTCCGGCAACAATTTTTTTTTAATTATTTTAGACAAATATTTTATACAATTGTAATAGTCTAAATCCTAATCTAAACATAAACCTCTTTAAAATTGCAATGACTATTAATATTAGATTTTCTTGAACTTAAAAATAAAACTCGTGAAAGTTTAGGAATGAAGAATTACAAAGATAAGGTTTGAAAGTAAGTCACCAGAATTTGGGGGATGGGGTGGGAGGGAGTTGTAGAGTAGCCACCCACTCCCCCTCCTGCCTCCTGCTGGACGTGCTTAGTTTTTTTTTATAAATTTTTCAATGTTTTTGACAATATAAACCTGATTTATGGGGGGAGAGAGTTGGGGAAGAGAAGCCCCACTCCACTCACCGTGGCGCAGTCGATTCCCTCGATAGAGCCCCGCTTAGCGAGGCTACTACTTCTGAGTGGTTTATAAAAAATAACGCTGCTCCGGCAGCAATAATCGCATGGGGGTGCTTCAGATAAACCCCCTTGACAACCCACAGTGACAGAATCCTCAAATTCAGGCGACTTACTTTCAAGCCCAACCCAGTTACAATGTTAAAGTCACAGCGCGATGATACAATCCAGCCTGAATTAACTAATTACCTAGGTTTTTAAACGCATTACAATTAATGGATTTTAACAAAGTTTATCGTTATGATTTGTCAAGTCTGTCCTTTTGATACGGTTGAATACTTTAGTTCATATAAAGACAGATAAAAAGCGACATATAAAGCTTTACCATACATTGCTTTTACATAGACTGCATGAATTACTCTGACTGTGGCTCTCCTCATAATTAGCGATATACGACGTTAAGCTGATTCGTTGCCTAATCGACCCTTTTACAATAAATTTGAATAAAAAATCAGACAAGTGATAAGAATGTAAATTGTATGAAACATTATTGTTATTAAAAACGAATAACTGCTTACCTGATAAGGAAGGATGTCTAGAGTCCGCTAGCCTCGGACTTCTTCGTGGTCGTCTGAACAGTGGACGCTCTTCACCATCTACATGTCTCTTTTGTATTGCCTTTTCTGTAGCTCCAACCAACCAATATGTTTGCAACTAAAATAAATATAAAATTTGTAGTAAATTGATTTTTAGATTTCTAAAATATCTTGCAATTGTTTAATAATATAATGTTACATAATATTATTTCGTTAAGAGACTATCAAAGGGAGAAGAATGTTCTAGACATCGTCTGCATTGATTTATGTTTATTTGAAATAGCCATTATTATTTGTGATAGCCATAACAATTTTTTTTTACGTGGTAGAGCCAAGCTGCAGCTATATTTATAGTATAGTTGTAGCACGAATGGGTCGGCTCGACCGGGGAGGACCATGCTCTCACAGAATACCAGCGTAAAATAGCACCTTAATGCTGCTGTGTTTCGTATGGTTAGTGTAGAGAACCGGAGACCCTTTTTACTGGAAAATAGGCATTCCATCTTAGTCCTCAAGGCTAATAACGAATCTGCATTTTGATTCGCAAGCGAGAAGAATTGTAGATGTCTATGGTCCTCAGCAACCACTTACCATCAGGTGGACTGTGTGCTCGTTTGTCACCGTATTTCTATAAAAACATTTATTATGCACGTTAATATAGGAAATAAATATATTTTTTATCATTGATAGCTTAATGTCGAATCAACAGCATCGGGGAGGTGTAGGGGCGAGCACATGGCAACGCGAAAGCGTGGGGCGAGTGCACGGTGCCGTGATTTCCGCCCTTCCAGTTTTTAAGCGACATTACTTTTCGGCTCTCGCTACTTGGGCGAGTTGCATGAGCGACCACAGACGATTTTTTACAGAATTAGATTCGTAAACATCCCTCAACGACGAACTCAAGTATGTAATCATTTGATACGCACTCATTACGATATCAGCATCCTAAAATCATTATTAATTAATAAAATGTATATTAGAAACAAAGCCAAAACATTTTAAAACAATCTTAAAATCAAGCAAAAAGTAACAAATGTCAAAAACATCACTTAACCCTAAGTTGCACTTGTAACAACTAAACATATCAAATGAAAAGGTCAAGAATATAATATTAAATATTGGTCTCGCTCATAAACCTGGAATTTACTGACTAGATGTAACAAAAACAAAAACTTATTTTGCTTAACACTAGATGAACATTAGTCTATTATCGCTAAACTAAAAGCATTATACAAAATGTCTAACTCCCACAACGGTAAAACTAAACTAAGTAGCGGAAAAGCTTTCATGGGATAAGGCACAGCCTTTGGAGATTCTACAAACATAAGCCGAAGTTTAACTTCGGATAGTGGTACGTGGATACTGTAACGTTCCGAAGTTAAACGTATTGAAGTTCAATCTTCGGATATTGGAACGTTCCGCAGTTCAAACTTCGGATATTGATGAACGAGTTTACATATTTATCTCATCCACTAAGTTATTATATACTGCAGTGTAGACAGGTTAAAATTGCTGATTTTCTAGTTCGGTGTGTATGTAATAACGTTAGTTACTACAAACTTGTCTTTTTACAATGATAATCCAATATATAAACAGAACTTAAGATTACGGCGCGGAGTCTGCGGACTGCACTCTGGGAGCGGCGGCAGCATCGCGCCCTGGCTGCACGGAGAACGCCAAATACAGATAATAAACACATAAAAACAGTATCTCAGTTACCAAGATCAGCTCCTCAAGAAGTTGTACTTGGGATAGTGTTCTATGACTTGAGAGCTAGAATCTCTTTGACGTAACATTGACAGAAGTTTAGAATATTAGTCATCACATTTCACGTTATAAAGTTGTTTTCTACTTAAGAAAGTCTTAAAATTGTTCAAGCCGTTGAGTATGTATTTCTAAATACGACTTAAATGTTAACTACTCTACTCGAAGCGACAGCGTCATTATTAAAATAAGAGACGACTCCAAACAACATCTGCTTAAAACATAATGATAATATGCTCTTTGGTTGTTTACTTATAATATAACTGATCTCGGGTTATAATTTAATATAGACAAAAAAAATATTTTTCGATATGATAAAAAAAATATTGACTGTGGTAGAAAACAACGAGCCTGATGGCGCGTCTCAAAAAGATAGTAACTGAAAAGAATTCGAGGCATCCCTTATATAAAGTTTTAGTAAACGATTTCGCGAAGTCCGTAAAATATTGCAACAATGGGTACTCCACTTCATCGTAATAAATAATTTCATTAAAGTTGGTAAAAATTACTTTGCCTACATCCGCTCAATAATATAAAATGATGTATCTTAACTAGTTTAAAGAGCAACTCCCGCCCTCGTATACTCCACGTATGAAACACGCAGGAAGTCGATGGATGGGTACAGGTGGATCGGGACCGTATTTTGTGGTATTTCTCGAGGAGAGCCTATGTTCAGCAATGTAATAGTGGAGACTGTAATGATGAATCAATATAACTTTTAATTTGAACTCACTCACCTGTCCTTTACCCTTTATTGGTATGGTACCCCTCGGCTCGACCAAATACCCCCCGATCTTGTCCAGCGCCTGCTTGCAACTTGGCGAGATGTGTATGCGCAGCGGTTCCCCGTTGGACTCCATTCGGGATGCCGTATTTACTGTGTCGCCAAACAAACAGTACCGTGGCATAGTAAGCCCCACCACTCCCGCAACTACCGCTCCTGGAATGGAAAATTGCAATTTATATTCAACAATAAATCATACCAAGTATAAGAAGTAGAAATATTCAAAACCATGAATTTGCAGTCTAATTGCAGTCACAGTAAAGGCCATAAAGTTACTACGGTTTTGTATAGGTCATTCCATAATAAGAAGAATCCGCCGGCAATCTTCCTGGTGCACGTCTTTGCTTCAATTTCAATATAAAGGATATTTCAAGTTCTAAATACTGTAATATTGATCCATCAAACATACTAATTTAATATAAAAGTACTTTTAGAGTATATTTCCAAAATTTCAATACAGGTTAGTATCGTAATATATCTTAAAAATATATTATATTATTGCTACCGGTGTGACGAAACCCTTGTGAACCCATTATCAGGCGTTTCTCACTTCTAACGTTCTTTACGTCGCCGATAAAAATGTTGTGTATTTTACAACTGTGATAAATTACTCTATACAGACCAAACAATCCTAAAGAAATTTCCTTAAATCGTCTCTTACATCAGCCATGAGATGAGATGAGGTCATTTGCCAACGCCACAATTACTTATAGTACATTTCAAATAAAATGAGAAAGAATGTAAATAAACATTCCGGATTTCTCACTCTTGACGGACCCAATATTTTAATTAGCTATCCGCCGATCATATCTGGATTGTAAAATACTTCGTGATCAAGAATTTGTTATTTCGTGTTTTATAAGCAATATAATAATTATAGAGCGGACAGTCCATTTGATGGCAAGTGAATGCTGTAGCCCATAGACGAATGACACTGCTCTTGAATAATGACATAAAATAGTAATAAAATGTGGTTGATTTAAATCAAAAATCGAATGAGGATATTGTAACCATGAGGATTATATCCTTATGTGAAAATAGTAATTTGCTGTGTTGTTGACATTCTTTCTGATTTCATTATATGAAATTAACTATAACTAAAGTTACTAAAACGCATCCTACTTTAAATTGAAGATTAGAATTAAGATAAACGACGACACTTGATTAGATGCAGTTGTCAAATTTGCGTCCCACTTACAAACCTCAGTTTTCATTTATTTGCAATAATAATAAATGAGAACTAAGGATTTTGTCTTTCAGTCTAAATAATCATCGTCGCCCTATAACCCATTGTCCCCTTAATAATTATGTCAATACTATTGATACGTCGTAAAATGTTGATACGTCGCATTGTAAATTTCTCAAAGCTTTTGACGCCAGTTTAATCCACCAGAGTTAGTCGACGACAATAATATCTCAAGACGCTAAAACATTCTTGTCATTAATTCCTACCACCTTTACGTATCAGAAACCAATTAAACCACTATAAGTCATAACAAATAGTGACCGAACTCAAGCTAACGACAATGCTTACGCTAGTCTGCAGCATTGGCGTTAGTGTAATAGTTTTTGTTTAAAGTAAAATGTAAATATAAACTTATCTGTTAACTGCATCACAGTTGTGCGAGGACCAAGCCTCGGATTTTTTTATGTAAAATAATTTAAATTCTTCAAGCATTCAGACCCGGCATCCATTGTAGGACCGTAGAGGCTACAAATTAATTAATAAAAAATTTACTACTAAACTAACAAAAAATAGTAACTTACCTGTGTGAATACCTATTCTTAACTTAAGGGTTTCATTTGGTCTATGTGCTATTTTGTGAGTCTTGACAGCGTTGAGCAGCTCGAGTGCCATTGACGCTATCTCACCCACATGTCGGTCGTTGTTTCGAATGGGCAGCCCAGAAACCTGCCGATATCGCAACTACGTCACGGACTAAATATTTCATACAATATTTTAAATAACTAAATTTCCAAGCACTAGTTTATATTATAATCAAAAAATATAATTGAAAAAAATTTGAATTATAGTAAAATTTTATACGTGGTAGAGCCATGCTGCAGCTATATTAGTAGTTTAGTTTAGCACGAATGGGTCGGCTCGACCGGGGGAAAACGACGCTCTCACAGAATACCAGCGTAAAATAGCAGCTTAACACTGCTGTGCTTCGTATGGGGAGTGTAGAGATCCGGAGACCCTTTTTACTGGAAAAGAGGCATTCCATCTTAGTCCTCACGGGTGACAACGCATCTAAATTTTGATTCGCAAACGAGGATATATGTCGATGTCTATGGGCCACAACTCTAATGCTCTATCGGATTCATATCGGGGGAATTTGCTGGCCACTGCATCACCGGTATACCTACGTGGCTTAGATATGCCTGTACCGATTGTGCACTATGAGCACGAGCATTATCTTGCATTAGAATAAATTTGTCACCAATAAATGGGGCAAATGGTACAACATGTTCTTCTAAAATGTCTCTGATGTATCGATCTGCTCTCATGGTCCCTCCTGTGACTATCACTAACTCCGTGCGAGCTCCCAAACATATCCCTCCCCAAACCATAATCGAGCCGCCACCATAAGCCACTGTGTGTTCAAAATTAGACTGTATGTGGCGTTCTCCTTTGCGTCTCCATATTCGCTGTCTCCCATCGAACTGTTTTAAAAGAACTCTGCACTCATCAGTAAAGAGAACCTGCTGCCATTCGTTCAAATCCCAATGACGATGTTTTCGCGCATAGCATAATCGGTTTACGCGGTGACGTCTCTCAAGTTTTGGGCCTTTGGCAGGTATATACGACCCTAAACCAACTTCTTCAAATCTCCTGCGAACTGTACGCTCACTTACTCGTACTCCTCGAACGTCTTCCTGTTCATTTCGAGCTTGTACAGCCGTTAATCGCGTATTCCTACGAACTCCAAGTTGTAAAAAACTGTCATCTCGCCTCGATGTACATCTTTTTCTACCTTGACCCCCTCCTCCTCACAAGAGAATTAGACGATCTGTACCGCTGGATGCTGCGATGAATCGTAGATACTGGTGGACGAAGCCTTGAGGCAATCGATCTGTAGGTATGGCCATTTCTACACACCGGCACAATTAGCGGAACACAAAAAAAGCAGGATTTTAAAATCTTTTTTGAATCTTTTTTAAAATTTTTGAGGGGGAAACACATTATTAATTTTGCTTTAATTTTATTGTTAAATCATTTAATGCTTACTTTTTTTTATTTTTTGTGATGGTTCATAATCATCTAAAAATTTCACTTATTTCAAATTTCTTTATTTTTCAATAAAAAATAACGAAGACTTTTCAAAGACGTTGTTAAAAGATGTTAATCAATTTGTTATTTTGTGTCTAATTACTTTTTCGTCAAATATATGCATTATTATCTCATAGTCTCACTTTTTTTCTGTTCCGCTAATTGTGCCAGTGTGCATATATTATATATGTGCCGACAAGTAGTATATCAAGTAGTATATCACTGTCGGCACATATATAATATATAATTATATATTATATATGTGCCGACAGTCCTCTCTTGATGTTAAACCTTACACTACTCAAAAATTCTGAAGAGAGCGAAACACATGAAAATCTGAGGGTGCAAGGTCAGGGCTATATGGTGGATGCATTAACACTTCCCAAGCAAACTCTCTCAAGTTTTGCTGAGCGGCCAAAGATGTGTGTGGTATGGCGTTATCATGATGAAAGACCACTCGTTTTCTGTTGTACAATTCCGGCCGTTTTTTCCCAATTTCTTGCTTGAGTCTCATTAGTTGTTAGCAGTAGAGATTCGAATCGACGGTTTTGGTAAAAGCTCATAAACGATGCCTTTCCAATCCCACCATACACACAACATCACCTTATTGCTTGCTAATCCGGGTTACTACAGCTATAGTCTGTGGAGCTTGACTTCTCTTTGACCATGATCTTTTTCGCACGTTCTTGTCATAGGCGATCCACTTTTCATCACTAGTGATCATTTTCAAAAACGTTCGGTTCATTACATTTCAATACAGAATCGCAAATGAGTACACGATTCATTAGGTTTTATTCAGTGAGCCCGTGTGGTACCCAAATATCAAGTTTTTTGTATAGCCAGACTTTTCCAAATGGATCAAAACTGTTTTGTTATGTCGTAACTACTACAATGCCGATCTTGGTCCACTTCTTCAAAAATGGCATTGACTTTATCCATATGAGGACGACCAGGACGAGCTGCATCTTTGACATCAAAATTCCCGGACTGAAAACGCTACAACCAACTTTATACTACTCTTACTACATTAGGTCTATAAACGTCACAAATTTTTTTCGCGACTTTGACAATTGAAAAATGTCGGGAAAGTACTTTTCCTTTTTAATTTTCTTTTTCTTAATGTCTTATATGTATTGATATTAAAACCAGCCTGTACAAACAGTACAACCAAAGATATTTTATTATTATACGAAGAAACTTTCCCCGGACCTATTATGAATATAAATACTCTTTATCTAATCATTTAAAATAACTGTTGCGGTGTAGTAGCAGCGGCGTAAAGAATCCATCACCGAATTTTATATAATATATTATGGGATAGAGAAAAGATGTCACGGCCGAAAGATGGTAGCATGGTAATTTTTGGCAATTACATGTTTTTGAATTTACGTTTTAGTACATATTTATTTAAAAATCTCAAGTAAAATACCGTTTCAACGTAAAAATTAACTAAAAGTACTGTCATTAAACTTCTAATTTATTTCAAAATTTACGCAACAAAAATTCATAAAAACCGTTTTAGGATTTAAAGTACTAACCACCATATAGGCGTCGCCAATAGTCTCTACTTTGTACACATCGTAGCCTCTAATAATTCTATCGAACACTGTGTACAAATCGTTCAAGAAGTTGACGACTTGCAGCGGCGTGCTCTCCGCGGACATGGCGGTGAAGCCGACGATGTCGCTGAAGTAAATGGTGACCGAGTCGAAAGATTCCGGCTCCACGCCTTCGCCCGTCGTAAGCCGCCTCGCCACAGACCTACAACAACGTACGCATTTCTCAATTTCCTATAATCGTTCATGTTTCTCCACTATCAACAAATGCTATATTTGAAAGTGCTTCAAAAAATCTACAGCAAAAAGGAATGTTGTAATAATGCATTTTGATCAATGTACGTATATAAAAATATTAAATTTAATAAATACTAATAACTAAGATGATATAAATTTTATCATGCTTCTTCTACCACTACCACTCGTATGTAATTAAATTAAATTAAATAAAATATTTGTAACGAAAATTGCCTATGTAAAAGATTTTTCTAAATACAATTACTGCTAAAATTACGATGTTCTTATTTTGTAAGTGTAAACCAATAAATACCTTTTACAAGCGTTACAAGTGTATTAAGGCCTAAAAAAATACACAACTATATCCATTTTCAAGTCATAGATTTTTTAGTTTTAAGGTATAAATGTCAAACTTATTACGTATATGTATATAGAAAACTAAATTATATGTACATATAATAAATAAACTTAAGCTATAACACATATACATTAAGATAATAATGCACGTGAAAAAAAAGCATGCTCCATCTACTCTTACAACCAAAACTTATCTAAGAGCAAAATACAAATGTCAAACACCCCTAAACGATCATCCCCTACCAACCTTTTTGAGACAAACTAGAATAACGCCAACACCAATCGCAACGCGTTACGTAATATCACCATAAATCCCAAGCAAGCTCTACTTTTACTGGGTTAATGGGGAAAGTGAGCCATATACACACATCGCTTGTGTCAAAGCGATGTTGGTCCGGCACCTATAGCATAAGATAAACCGTATTAACTACAATCACCAGTAGGGAGTTAATTACCTCAAGACATTTTCACGACATTTCTATAATGGATTCAACCTCCACATCTGGAAAAGAACACAAGTACAACAAAGTGAATACAATTACATTTTTTTTCCTCTTTTTGGAACAAAAGCATGTACCCCTGTTTTACATCAAGTCCATGTCGATGGATCAGAAAGGCACTACATTTATTAATATAATTCGCCTCTTCATTAGCTACTACAAGGGTTAATAAGTAAATACTTTAGATTTAATTCCGATTAAAACTAACCTAATCAAAAAGATAAGATATTCTTGAATATGGTAGGGATATGTGTAGTAAAATTACTTAATATGTGCTGACAACCGCAAAGGTATGGGTTATTACACACATCAGTGATAGCTCTAAGCATCCTAGAACTATTTCCCAGCAACAGGAATTACTAAATAAAACTAGCTGCTAGACTTAACATGAGATCTAAGAGGAGCCTAATAATTTTTAGCAAAAAATAATGCATGTGGAGTTCAAGACTGGACTGAATGTAAACCAGTGCGCACACCACAGCAATCAGCCAGGAGTGTGATGCAGCTTGTTGTATTTGCGTCTTCCGTAACTGTGCTCACATTTACATTTAATTACAACATTGATTACATACCTTATATTAGTAACAATAACATTACCACTTTTATAACTAAGAAATAATTACATAAAGGAGAGTACTTTCTTTACTTTCTCATGCATATATATCCATAGATGACGCTAGCCACATCCTTCCCATAGGCCTTTGACTATATTTGATATACATATTATTGATTAATAAACTAAATACAGTTAATATATTAAAAGAATATTTTATGACATGTTTTATTTAAAACAGTGTGGTAAAATGATATATTGTTTGATGTTTCTTAACTGATTGGAGATATAATATTCTAGAAATGCAAGGAAACAAGTCTAAACAACATATAACTTACTAACGAGCACATGGATGGGCCATGCAGTAACTAACTTTGCTGTCCTTTCTTGGTAGCAAGCAATGTTGAATACTTATAACTTTAATAATTATCTTTAATGGAAATTAGTTCAAAATAAAGGAGTGTTTGTTAGATTACAATAGGATTTTGAATCGTGCGCATGGTTCCTATCTTTGATCCATCCAATCCTACTCTATATCATAACCATGATAAGCTATACTGTATGAAACATGTACTCACTTTGGTAGCATTCTATGTAATAAATCTTCGGTTTTTTGCTTCTCTTCTATTAATAGCCTCGTCCTCTCGTTGACTAGTTCTTCTAAATTATTAGCATACTTCTCCATCATGTCCATCATTTGGTCCATAATATTTCTTGACCTTCACACAAAAATTATAAATAATTACAAATTTCAATACAATGATATAATAAAGATTACCGCTAAGACAAGTCTCTACCGCATTCTATTTCACCCGAGGATGCCTCATTAAGAGGCAAAACACGTGTCGTATTATTGACGGTGATGTGCCTGTTTTAGTGTAATGGTGTTGGCATTAGTGGTGACGGGGATAGTGCACGCAATTGCGGGAGGACAAGAGATATTCTTTAAACTAGGTACCTAATACATCATTATATTTTATTACGCGAATCTTCGATAATAATTTTTTTACATCTTTAATACGGTGGATTCCCCGCAAAGTAACGCCTGATTCTATTAATTACAATAATATTATTTTGCTATACTATAATAAGCACACCAATAAGACAGTTCTATAAAAGGGTATACATAACATGTTATGTAAATGTAAGAGTAGTTTTACACACTGAAATAAATCATCGTATTGAATTGAATACTATAAACATACTATAAACAGTCCGTACGAATAAAGAATAGGTTACAAATGGCGGCTCATCGAGCCCGTACCGTCAACACGCACACTACTTATCGTTAAAACCCGCTAATAACCGTATATCGTCATAATGTCATATTATTCGGTTAAATGAAATTTTTCTTTTATTAAAAATATTTGAAAATAATTGTATACGCAAGTAGGTATATTAATTTTAAAATAACATTTATAACTAGCAACTCGCTCTGGCTTCGCCTGTGTGGGATCTATAAATGCGGCGTTATTTAGACTTAAGATAAGCGTTAAAATCATTTATTTCATCTTATCAATGTTTCTATTTAAATAAAGTCTCTAAATTTTACGAACAAATAGACATTTGTTCGTGAACTTTTATTACAATCGGTTCAGCCATTCCGAAGATTAACTCGGACAGACCGACAAATGAAAATGTTAAAAACGGTCACCCATATCTCAATAGCATATAACTATTTTATGCAAAAATATGAACAATACAAAATCAATAATAGTTATGAAGAAAACTTTCAAAACGCGTAGTAGCAAACAAATTAGCGAAACCGGACTGAATATTTTTTTGTAGTTTATGGCATTTTGTTATTAGCTTCCAATGACAAGTTGGACTGAAGTTATACAAGGTACGAAAAACGCATATCGAAACGTATTTTTTTGCCGTCTTTACCGGCGGTTATGAGTATAGATAGCGACAGTGTGCGAGCGAGAGGTGAATGGAGGTGAATGGAGGTGACGCCATTTTCAATCCCATTCTTTAACTGCACGGGTAGTACAATATAAATTACAAATACTTCCAATTTAAACATTCTTATTCTTCATCATCCGCCTATAACAGTCTACCGCTATACATGAGCATCATCAACCAGGCACTGCTTCCAGTGACCTGTCTGGGTTTTTTACGCAATTATTTAATTAAAAGTATTTTAAATGTAGTTTCGAAATACATAAGATCTTTCTAGTACTTCCACCTCGTACGGATTCACAAGAGACGAAATGGGTTTATGAAATATCATGTAACGCCACCACAATCATTAGCACAAGATAAGCTGATAAGTTTAAGAAGTCTTAAGTGTTCAATTTTACTTGAGTGTGATAAACTAATAAATTATATAAAAATTAATGTTTGTTTGTTAATATTTTATGCCTTGCCATCAGATTACGCTAAAACTTTGTCAACTTATTGCTTGCACTTGCGAGAAGGTTATAGGCATAGTACCATGAACTTACGGTATCTTGCGCACGTATCGTATAGACAAAATTATTTGAAAGTTATTAACATTCAACTTCAACGAATGGATTATTATTTCCAATTAAATAATATAACTCTTCCAAATTTACAACGATATTTCCACAATTATTACTTCCGCGGCTGCAGGGCGCCGAGTACCAGCTAGTATGTTATAAAAATTATGATTCTATGATCGTGTAGTGGCGGTGTAAGATGTCCACTACCCCATATTGTCCCGTGGGTGTCGTACGATAGAGGGAAACAAACCAGGAGATGGGCAGCATCGTCTTCCTAATAACAACTAGAAAATAAAAAACTGCGTTTGCCAACCCACCTAACAAGCATGATAACTATGGCAAATATCCCCTTATGAGGCAATCTTTGGGGAGGTCTATATTCGGCAGTGGAATTTGACAGGCTGTAACGGTAAGGGTTACATAATACAGGCAGGCTTTTTCTACGTTTATTTTAAAAGAAAATTGTTTACTACATATCACAGCCTATCAGCAATAGAATGCTACTAATCACAAATTTTAAGGTTTTAGAGCATTGAAACAATGCAAATTACTAGAACTGCAATCTGATTAGTTGTTAAACTTAAAAAAAAATGTAACAACTTACTTGCCAGACTTCATTTTCTTAAGGCGGCTTCTGATTGTGGGGAAGTCAGGCCTAAGATTGGGATCCTCAGCCCAGCAGTCCTTCATGCAAGCAACCACATAGTCCTCCGCTACACCATCAAGAATGCTTGTATCCGGCCGGAATACTTCTTCGCCATCTAATTTTGGCCTCTTTACTCTATCTACAATATCTAGGATTAAAAACAATTTGATTTAGGTGAATATCATGTTATAAGAAAATGCTAGAAACAATATTAGCCATGAATATATATTTACAATATAAATAACCTTCACCGCCATCTGTTATAACAACAGCAACTCACAACTGCGCATGGGTGCATTACTTTTGTTGGGGTTATATATTAGAAAACCAATAGGAAAATCCTTATGATAGCAAATAGATAGGCATTCATTTGACTTAGCCTATATGATGTACTGCTCTTATGGTAGAAACAGGAGTGAGCTCGAATGCAGAACAAGAGAGAAGTGCAATAACCACACATCTAGATTAGTTTGGTTAACGGATCTAGATTAGATAAAGGTGATAGATAAGAGAGCTGACAGGCCACCACAATCATGTGACCCCTAGATCTACATCTATCCTTGATTAAGAATCAAAATGCAGATGCGTCATCACCCCTTAGGAGTAAGGTGGAATGAGCTCTGCATAAAATGATGTTGAACCTGATTGCCAGTACTTGACTGCGACCTTATGGTAAGTGGCGATGATGGCCAAAGATGGTAAAGCGCACTGATATGACTTAACAAAAGCCTATGCACTCTTGCCATGAAGATACCAATATTGTAATATGATGGAAAAATTCTGGCAATTTATTCCAATCCGTCACTGTATGCATTACAAACGATGAAAAAACCCTTTAGTTTGAATGCTTGGATTGTCGACAATAAAGGTCTCGCTAACTGACGTTAAGAGAGAGAGAGAGAGAGTGAAGGAATTAATTCATGTAATTTCTGTGCACACTCTATTTTGAGCCAGCGTTCGAAACTGGAAAAATATTTTATCAAATTCACGTTACGAAATAAAATGGCATTTCGCAGCACCAGCCTAAATCTGACAGAAGTACTGTATGCACGACGGGTCTTGCGCTTTGTATAATGTTAAAAACAATACATATCAAAATATAAAAATAACTTGAATAATTGTAATATTGCGTAACATAGACCAAACCGGACACAATGAACTAGTGAAAAAGAAATGAAAATAGGGAATATATGCCAAATGATTCGAAAGGAAAATATTTTTTTAAATACCTTTGGGTTCAAAAGCAGTGAGTCCAAAAGGACCTCGTCTGGCAATTATTTCATAAAGAATAATGCCAAATGCATACACGTCGCCTTTTTGCGTGCCGCCTACTGTTACATTTGGGTCGTCTAGTTGCCGCAGTAACTCCGGTGATTTCCACAATAGGCCTGTCGTAAATAAAATGCCCGGTTAAAAGTAAAAAAAGAACCAAAAAGAAGTCGTTTCCAATATAAAACTATTTACCTCTAAAATATTGATGCTCTCCTATAAATTCGTTTTCAGCGCAATATCTTAGCTCGTGTAGACCGAAATCGGTAACCTTTGGAAAATTAAAAGAGTAAAATAAAGACAATAAATTTAAAACCGCTTATTAAATATAGAAAAGAAATCATATTAACCTGTAGCATCCACCGAGATGTCACAACACAATTAGAAGACTTGAGATTACCGTGAAATATTAATGGCGAAGTATGAATAAAAGTCATACCCTGAAAATTAAGAAATAATACTACAGAAATCAATACAGTTGTTGACAAAGAAAATGTCATAAAATAATAATTACCTTAATGAGATCATGAACTAGCGACGAGATAAACATTTTATCTAATTTTATATCTTCATTTTCGATTATATCCTGTAACATAAAGTATAAACGAGTTTATTAAGTTGTTAATAAAAAAAATCTTACATTTTAGATGAGCCAGCCAGCTTAATTTTAATTTATAATCTGTGTGGGAATTTTGTTCTCGGGCCTTCACCGCCGCAGCCAAAAAACTTTCTATACTTTTTCTTTCGATAGATCTGACAATACACATATTTCAAATATTGCATATGGTGCATGGTCAGTGACAGATTGTAGAAATGAAACGTAGTCTTTCACATCAAGCTGTAAGAGAAAGCTCAGTGTTCCAGCAGACTTCACAGATGCCTTAATGTTTCTGTGCGTGATAAAATGCAAATCGAGGATAATCTACAGGGGAATATATACCGAAATAACCTAAGGAATAAATTAGTAAGCTAAGCCTTAATGACTATGGGCTGACCATTCAGTCCCTAGAATTGACAGCCTATATAAACCAAATTGTCAAGGGAAGAGTCGTAAAGAGTGTTAACCTCGTACCAGCAAGTGCAGTGTTTAGCCTACAATAGGAATGGAGAGGCTGGAGAGCTCAAGACCGTGCTTTGTACGAAGCTTATGTTCAGGACTTGTGATGGCCTGCAATGATGATGACTATGATTTAAGACCCTATATACTCACATACAAGCTTCCTTTGGCGCAGTAGTCAGTAATGAGGAGTACGCGCAGGGGTTCGACTACAGCGCCGATAAACGAATTGAGGTTATCGTGTCGCAGTTCTCGTAGCAGACGCATCTCCTTCATCACTTCACGTGATATATCCTGCCACAAGAAAATACATAAAATAAAATAGTTTAAGTCTATGTAAGAAAATAGCCAAATTCAATAAAGGAGGTCCTCAACATCTTCGCTCTTTTATAGCCTAATATAATTTAAAAATCTAAGCCTAACTAATTCCAAAACTATAAAAGTCGACAAATTTGATTTCACTTCAATTGAACATTTTGCCCAAAAATCTTTATTTTATTTTAATGTATGACCACAGTCGTGGTCTATATGTAATGTCTATTGTGCTTTTACATAACAACGTTTTGGATATTTTTTTTTGCCTAGCTAAATAACTAAAAGACTTTTTTTTACAAAATATAAGTTGGAACTTACTTTTTTTTTGGAAAACTTTAGTTCCTTAATTCGGACCACATTGCCTCTGTATTGTGCGGTTGTAGTGAATATTTGCGTGCAACATCTGCTCTCACATGATATCCCACTGGCCAAACTCAACTGCAATAAAGAAATGATAATAAATTCTACAAAATGTTCTTATGGCAAACTGTTAAAAATATATTTTTATTTAATAATCTCACTATTTATAAACTGTTGAATTTATTTAACTAAATGGTACACGGCCAACTGTCATGCTACTAATACACATTGAGAGAATAAATTAGTAAGCATCAAACAAATAGGACTATCCTGCTTCTTTCTCTGTCATAACAATGTGCGGATTCGCAAGCTTCGTCCAGAGTAGCTACGACGCTGCAGTCTCCGCATTTACAGAATAATCATAGACCACTCCAGTGTAGTTTGATAACACGCAACACAACTTGACATCAAAACATAATCTTAAATGTTTGCAAATACCATAAAAATGTAATATAATAAGTATTGACAATACCTTACTAGGTGACCACACAAGCCCACTACCCAAATAGCCAGCAATCTCATGTGGATCAATTTTCCATAGCAGACCTTCTATTTCTTGCTCGATCTTCCATTTGCGATAAATGCTTATAGTAACAACCAGGGCACAAAACAAAGTGACTGCCAGCGTGCCCGCGACTACAAGCGAAGTTATTTGTGAATCGTCTTTGGGACACTTTTCATTGAGAAAACCACAGGACGGTTCGTCTTCAGGCTTTACACTATCAGGCCAGTCAATAGGTAAGCGCGGATTCAATTTGTATTCCTGGAATTGTTTTAGGTAATGAAGTATAGATCTTATTTAATAAACATAATATAAAAATAGGTAAGTGCAATTTATCACTTATTCACTGCAGTCATACATTGCCTCATATGGTGGGTTGGTAACTACATTTATTTTATTATTTTGAGTTGTTTTCAGGAAAAGATGCTGCTGCCCATGTAATGTTTGATTTGTCTCTGTCGCTTGATCAATTAAAACAAAATGAATCCGGGTGCAATTCAGTCTACCCATACTATCCACTTACACTTGGTAAGAAATCTTTGTTTTCTTGTAAAAAAATTAGTTAAGGAATCGAATTTAATTAAAACCTTATCAGGTATTACGTAAACAATTAAGTGTCGGATAAAACTGATTTGGAGACAATATCATATTATCATACTAGAATGATATCGTAATTTATCATCACGTACGCAAGCACACACGCACATACGCACGCATGAACACATGCCACTACTGAGGACTAAGATGGAATACCTTGCAGCCTGTTATTGTACTAATATCCTTTACCTTTCAGACCATAACACAGCAGTGCCCAGACTGCTGCTTTTGGCAGAAATGGGTGAGAGGGTGTTACCTACCTAGAAGGTTTCCTAAGCAGACGTAATGAATAATAAGGTGAATGTAACGTTACATTTACCGTTACAGCCTATTAAAGTTCACTGCTGAACATAGGCCTCCCCATAGATTGCATCATGGGGAGGGATTTGCCATATGGGCCACGCTTGGCAACGGCAGTTTTTTTTTTACTTTAGTCATTATTAGGAAGACACTGCTGCCCATCTCCTGATTTGTTTCCCTCTGTCGCCCCTTACGACACACACGGTATGATAATATGTGGTAGTGGATATTCTTTCACCGCCACTACACGGCCAAGGGTGAATGTAATAAATAATATTTCAATACTAACAGGGAACTCGCGGTTAGACTGCTGAAAATGTCCGACTGGTATCATACTGTAGGTGCAGTTGATATCCTCATCGCTGAAATTCGTGGGTTTGAATGCCAACACGGAGAAATTACCCTCGGAGTCGGCGCGTTCGTCCAATCGTATGGACATTCCGGATACACCTATCGAAACATTAGAGCTGGTTAAAGAAAAGTATGTGAAACAATTTCTTAAAACTGCCAACATCCCCAGCACTTAAGTTTAGCCACTACCAACGAACTAACAAATGAAGATCTGGCGACCGATATGATGTGTATGTATACAAAACTTTAATATCACAGATTGATTATAGGAAACAGCTATGTGAGGATTTCAGCCCTGCAGTCATCAGCGCGCCTGCCAAGCGTGAAGAGTATGGGCTAATCTGGGAAGATCCAGCACTGAATTGAGACACACCTTGTAAACAAGCATTGCACATAAATCTACACATCTATAATGCTATTCAAATAATAGGACCGACCTGGTGCCATATTGTGACATCAATCGTCAATTCACACCAGTCAGGTAGGGTGAGCAACACAGATATTTTTTAAATAATATTTATGTACAAAAGAACTATAAACTAAAAAGTATTAATCTGAATCTAGCATTTCAACTTCACAATCATCTATCTATGCATCAACGTCTAAGTATCTTTATCAGTCATCATTATTATCACTGCTGCTTTCCCATATTAAAATATAAAGTTGATTTATGTATGTATTTAAAATTCCTTTTCCATTTTTACTATTTCACCGACTCGTATATTTAATATATATTTTAATATTTTGAATTAATTTAATTCAAGCTAAGACTCAGTTAAATAAAGCGAAAAAAGAACGTTATTAAGGTGCAAAGTAATTTTCTTTGCAAGCCATACTTTTCAAGTGACAGTTGACAGATCGCGGTCATTCGAGGTCCTTGACGTTTTATTTATTTATTTATTCTTTATTACATTCCTTAATCTAAGAGAATACAAAGGGCGGCCTTAATGCCTCCTATTATTATTTGAATCACATTGTATCTATCTTATTATGTTATCAAAAAAAGACTTACTTTTATAAGGAGAGCTCTCAATCATCTTGGCGACAATTCGAGACCCGTTCGTCGCTATGCTCATCAATTTTACGTAAGTCAGTTTCTCCTTCTCCGTCTCTTCTTTTATAATTTTGTCCAGAGCAATTGCATAGAGCTTAACTGAGTCGTATAAATACGCCGCATAAATGGAAACAAACTGAAACCAAATCGTACAAAATATTTATGTACTTAACTTTATAATTTGTGTGGGGTTTGTTTTTTAAATTTATAACTCATTCTACATTTTGATTCTTAATCGAGAATAGAAGTAAAGATGTCTTTGGGCGGCAGCATCCACTTACCATCAGGTGGACTGTGTGCTCCTCCTACCCTAATAGAATACTATTTAAAAATAAAACATATTTTTTCATGCGTTAAACCTGATCAAAAGTCCACTGCTGAACATAGGTCTCCCCCATAGATTGCTACATAGGAGGTATCTTTGCCATAGCTGCCACGCTTAGACGAATTTGCAACCGTAGTTTTTTTTTTATTTTCAGCTGCTATCAGGAAAATACTGCTGACTATTTGCTGTTTTAGTTGCCTTCAGTTGCCTCTTACGATACCCACGGAATGATAAGGGTAGCACGTTCCCCTACGCCGCCACTACACAGCATTTATGTATGGTCTATATCGTATAATGTAGGTTATTATTAATGAAAATAAATCTAAATTACTGGTTTATAAACATATATATATAAACGGATCATTTGAAACTTAGTCGCAATTCACTTTTTCAAATTACCTAGTTCAACTGGACTAAAATACTTTGAATAGAATTCCTTAATTCCTTATACAACATTATCCTGATGAGAACTTAACATAATTTGATTGAAGAATGAAATGACTCGATGAGAAATTTAATAGAAGATTTGTGACCCCATTATCTTGACATATCACATCACCCTACAAGTGGCAAATTTAGCAGCTATGCCTATCTAGACTATATAGATGGGCGGTATGGTTTCATGTATATGCGACTAAAATAATAAAATGTAAAGTAGACCCCGATCGGTGACAAGGAGCAGCGTCAATGGTGCGCGACGTTTGATACTGCTGTCGTCAATCCACCTGCCAGGCATGGATCCATAATCGGGAAACCCTTTAATGCACTCCCATTACAAGCTCATTTCCAACTGTAAGCTGTTACTGGCTGATAAAAAGAAGATTAAAATTCGGAAATTAAACTTATTAAGAACAAGACATTACCTTTATGAATCTATTTTCGAACACAGTCGGCAACGGGAACTCGAAGGGCTTCATGTTGTTGTACTGGCGTACTTTGGCCGTGAAATCCTCATAGCTACCAGCAGGTTCTGATGACACTACAACCAACAATGACTGGGCTCGCTTTCTAAACTCTTCTGTATTTGGACACACCAACTTCGATCCACGGTCTTCAGTTTCTGCAAAGTATCAATTTTGTACTCATATCATAAACTTTGCAAGCATCTATGCACATATGTTTTAATGCTATATGTACATTTGAAATTCAAATTCACAATGATTAGATATTGTAGAACATAATATTCTAAAGTAGTTTAAATGAAACTTATTTTACGGATTTTGTCGCGTTTAATCCCAACCTACTACAAAAAGCAAATAAAAAGTTAAAACGGAATGTGATAAAATCCGTAAAATAACTTTCATTTTATGTGTACTATTCACGCATATTTAAATAGTTTAATTTAAAGGAAATGTTATAATAATTACAATGTACCCTCCATGTGGTTGTGGTGTAAGAGTATCCACTACCTCATATCGTCGTGGTGTCGTAGGAGGCGACAGAGAGAAACAAGCCTAGGTATGGCCAGCAGCTTCTTCCTAATAAAAATAATTAAAAATGCGGTTACCAACCCGCCTGTTAATCGTGGCTACAATGCCAAATGTCTTCCCTATGAGGCAATTTATAGGGGAGGTTTATGTTCGGTAGTGCACTTTTGACAGGCTGGAATAAATAAATAAATGCATGAATAATGTACTCATAAAAATATTTAAAACCACTCACTTATTAAATACTTCAGTGATTCCTTTGAAGAGTACGTCATCATGTCAACGAAAATAACCATGTACTCTCCTTTTGCAAACAACTGCAAAGACTCCATGGCCGTCATCATTTCTATGAGACCCGACGTTGAGCCCAAGAATACATATACTGAAAAAAATAAATATCGTGTTTCCGATGTTAAAGATCCTTAAATAATGTAATTAAAATTCTTATATTCAACACATACACATGTATTACGAGTATGTTATAAATCAAAATACTTGCCGTCGCGTTGGTGTAATAATAATAGTAATGGGCATCAGAACTTATAATAATAACCTATTGAAAACTGATATGTAGGTATTATAAAGCATTTTAAATGTTTATCTTTTTATAACACTAAAGTTAGTAGTTAGTAGCTACTGCAATCCATGGACAGATGCAGCTAGATTCAAACAGAAAGGCTACACATGCGTTGTAACCTTTGAGGACTAAGATGGAATGCCTCACAGCTTGTAGTCATAATGGGTCTCTGTTCCACGAGTATACACTATATACTACCACTGATATACACTGGTCCATAACGGAAAAAAGCAGTACAAGCACCGCATTTACCGGCAGAAATAGGTTCGAGGGTGGTACCTACCCAGACAGGCAATAAAGGCAGAAAAGGAGTCTTAACACCAAGTAATAAAAGGTAAAGTAAAAAAGTAAAAGTTTTTAAAGTATTACGTATCTCGTTCAACTTTTTTTTCAGTCAATTCATTAAATCAGCATTGTATTACGTCAGGTATATTTCTGTTGGAATCATGCATTAAACCGGTGCTTGAATTAAAACAGCATAGAAGCGAGCTATAAAGAGAGCTATTCTCAGAGTTAAGAAGGCCAACATTTTGATAACATTCAAATTTATGATTTTACATTTTCAAGCCCACAGCTTTTACGCATTCATTAAAAATACACTATGCCAGTACGCAGAGCTACGTAATATTCAAGTACTTTTTTTTTTTCAATCTTAATGGCACGCATGTGGATGTATACTTCGCTATTATGCAAAAATCTAGTATATATTCCAACACTGCATACAAAACTAATGCCTGGATATATCATTCACTGGCAATCGGTTTGAGGACTAAAATACTTTTCTAGACTAAACTAGTTTTTCATAATCCCAACAGAATTAATTAATTATATGTTCGTTTATAAATCGAGATTTTTTTTTATTTTTGCTCTTAAAAGTGTATTGCGCTAGACTCGGTAAACAGTATAAAGAAACTTTTGCAAAAATCGCGCGTGAGTATAATAAAGCAAGAACATAGGAATCGGTTTGTGATATGCTCTGAATTAAGTTATTAAATAAATAAAAAACTTATAAATAAAACTAATGACATGTATTGCAACCTACTTCTTGTTCTATTCTTGGTGTCCTGAATGAATTGATACCAGAAGCCCGGCGCGCAACACGTCAACTTCTCTTCACAGCACTTGTAACCGTCGATCACGGGCCGCTGGTGATTCACGGTCATATTGTTTTTCTTAGCGTGGTTTTCGAGGGTTAACGCCACTGTCACCCAAGATTCTTCATATAATATGGAAAATTTATTCCATCTGTAGTACCGCAGTAATGATATCACAGATTTTGTCGCCTACAAAACAAATAAATAATTATTATAAGCTGATGCTTTGCTCTCGCTACTTTGATTATGGTACAACTTAAATAAAAAAATGTGTACCTGAGTATCAGGCGGTTCCAGTCTAGCAAAGTTTGATAATGTTGATGTTTGGTAGTCGGAACATTTCTGAAAAAAGAAACTTTATATTAAGAAGGCCGTGTCATTAAATTAGCATTGCAAGTACATAAAAATAAAGTGACTCTGAGATGACTATTTGCTAAGTGACACACACGCTGTTTTATTTTTTTAACACGGATCATACCCACATAATTATCTCACATTTATTGAACAATAAAATACTACAACTTAAATTATTTTGAACCAATATAAACATTATGTCGTTATAATCCTAATTATATAAAAATATATTTGAGAAAAATTTAATACAAATCGTTTTATTCAATAACAGAGTCGGAATAAAAAAAAATCGCCTATTCTAGTAATCAGTTAGTTGCAGATTCAGATTACAGAACAAAAGGTTTTTTTTTTTTGTATAACCTTACGTATAAAACGGAAATGTTAGAATTAAAACCTACAATACAAATTAAGCTTAACCAAGAAATAAGATCGATTGCGACCTCATTCAGTCAATAAATATATTCTGTTTCACCACAACAACGCGCCTAATCTGACATCGAGAGTTGCGGTCGCCAAACTAAATTAACTTTGTAAACCACTATATTTTTATAAATTTTTCAGGGCACTTTATAAAACACTCGGATTTTTTATAGAATAAGGGGGCAACAGCAAGCGGCTCACGCGATGGCCATTAACTACCGCCGCCCATTAACAACTACAATACAGGAGGAATTGGAGGTCCTTTGCCAGCCATTTAAGATAGTGTAAGCTTTTTCTTGAAGGTCTCTAAATCGTACCGGTCCGGAAAAATTACTGGTGGTCTACAGAGAAATCTTCTGGTAAAACGCAAAGTGGTGGACCGTAAAGCATTCAAATGGTATGGATTGTATCGCAAATTTTGTCGCGATCTGCGTTGGTGGATTTTGGCGCCTGGAATAAATCCCAAGAATTCGTCTATGCACTCCGTTTGATAAATGTGATAAAAAGTATACAACTTCGTATCGCAGCGCCACGCCATTGAGCCGATCAGAAGGAACTCGGTCGGAGAAGCACGCCAACCTTTTTGGAGGCCAATATGGCCTTCCTGAACGTCACTCGATATGTCGACCCCGAGGATTACGACACTGGCTAAGGCAACAAGGGGAGTGCCCTGAAATTAAAGATATACGACAACGGGATTTTTTTTATTGCGGTAAACGCGCAACTGCAGTGTCTTTTGAGGGTTAAACTGGACTAAATTTAGTAGCCCCGGACTTAGTCTTACAAAGATGTGTTCCAAGAAATATTAACACGGCCGATTTACAAAGCATCACCAGTGCTATCGTCTGCATAATGCATATTGAAGAATGTTACAGTATGCAACATATCATTGATATGTAGAAAAAACAGGGTAGGCGATAGCACGCAGTCACAAGAACACCAACGTTCAGAGGCTTGGAGTTCGAGCATACACCGTCGTCGAACCTTGGTAATCCGATCTGCAAGAAAACTAGTGACGCTATATCCAAACTAACAGCCTAAGCCTCCTCCCCCTTGGACTCTACTACCTCCGCCCATTAACTAACACATGTAAACCAGAAGATCACCAGCTGAACAACCCCGAAGCAAACCGTGTTTGAAACTCCGACCATGTTCCATAAAATAGCTTGCCTTTTTAGCAAAGAAACATTTATGGGCGCGACCACAACTCACCAAAGTTTCATTGTAATCAAATGAATGGTATAGGAAACAAACAAATATTATTTTTTTGGTTATAAACCTTCGCGGGTGAGCACAACCTTCTTTAATAGTAGATTGTTTTAGCGCAATTATACACATCTCAATAAATTTTCAACGTAATTAAATAAATGATGTTCCTATACCGTTCATTCGGTTCATTGATTAAGTAAGTCACAACTAACTATAATAGTGAGCTGTTGCAGCTTTGTCAGTAGAAGCTACTTCTGATTAGTAGGATTTATTCCCTGGTCTGATCACCTGGTTGAAGTACTTTCTGAGCAAACGGTCTCTCAGAATCGTCCTCGAGGGTTGCTCGTCCGAGTTGACTAACGCCAGAGATCAATTAAGAAGTACATCTCCAAGCAACTCTCTTCGTACTGTACTAATGATGTACTTATGGCAGGCATTTTAGGGTTATTAAGGCGACAACATAGTTTTAGCAATCGGGATCAAATCCAGTCCGAATAAAAAACTACAGTCGTGTGTGCGAATCTCTCACTTCAAGCAGACTCCGAATGCGACATACAAATCTTGTGATATCCAAGGATTCCAAAACTCAAGCTTGTCTCTTCACCGAAAAAAGAACATTCTTCTTTCCGAGATGTATATTTTAAGTAAATTTTTTAGAACCTCAACTTTGGGCGGTTCATTAAATCCCAAGACGAAAACATCCACAAGTGACGAAGAAAAGCCTTGGGACAGCTTTTAACCCTATTTAAAAATTCCGGTGATGCATGGAATACTGCTGTCACATTTGCATAGATATATAATATTGAGCATATTATATTATGTACGTAGCAATATTTTACCACACGGGTTATTTAGCGGAGAGTGCCCATATAACAATAAAGCTTAAATAAACAATATAGGCTAGTGGCGCAAAATGTCACGTAGCAGCATTGTACTCAGTAAAGAGGGATATTAAGAGGTTTATGACTTTGATTTCGTTCAAAAAAAAAACTTGTCGATATTGCCTCTCAGTCTTTCTTAGGATACACTCCGAAGAGCAGTCACTAAGAGCTAATCGCAAAGGGTAATTAAAAGTATAACATTCTCTCTTCCTTGATCCGCTAAATTTAATTAATTACGATTGCGATTACTTACAATAAATAACTTCTGTCAAATAAAACCGTATTCATTTTAGTATATGGCTATAGAAACCTGGGTCATATTAGTTACACATTACATAAAAGGGTAAATCCACGGTAACTTGCGTTACATTTGGAACTGTTGATCGGCAAACAAACCTCTTTTATGTCATTGTTAAAAGTTGTCTAATTTACTTTGTCTGTACATTAAAGACTACATTGTGACCTCATTCTATTTAATTGAATATTATTGGAAACTACAGCATAGCTTCGAACCAGCACTCTACGACATTCTGGTAACTTGCGTTATATAAAAAGGACATGACGTTTTGTGACTTGAGTTTAATCGAATATTTCTCTGAGTTTTTTAACTTAAAATTAAAAATAACATTATTTAAGTCGATTAAGTCAGGAGTCAAAGTATTTTAATCAACAAATAGTAATTTTATTTTATTACAGATAATAAAAAAAAATAGAAAACAACGGTAACTTGCGTTACACGAAAATAGTAACTTGCGTTACTTCCAACTTGAACTTTATGAATGCTTGTTTTTCCATTCGGATAAGGGAAGGTTATCATCGTCATTCCATGAATCGTTAGCCCCAAAATTTTCTTCGATTTTCTCATAAAAATCTTTGATATTAGACTTTTTTGGAGCATATTATTTTTTCAGAACATGATGTGACACTTAGCTATTCCAGGAACGCCAGGAGCCTTTGCAAAACTTTCTTCCAATTGTAGAAGTCATGCTCGTTCTTCAATTTCCTCTGTTGAAACCATGATCACTTTCACAGTTGAATCTTTTGCTGCTATTGCAAACTGCTCGGCATTTAACACAATTGCTTTTCTTTTTAAGACTGCTCCTTACCGTCCTTTTCAATGCTCCTCCAATTCCATCAACCGGGCCTTTACCGTGCGATGTAGCAAAGTAGTTCCACATCAGGTGCAGGCTATGCTTTTCTTCGAGATTTTTAATACATTCGGCGACGTATTTGTTTTTAAATTGAGAAGCTGGGCCATCCGACCACAAGTGCACTTTTTTGACGTTTCTTGGTAAATCTTCCAGTACTCGGTCGATGTAAACAATAGCTGTCTTTTTATCATGACGACGATCATTACAAACCAGTACAATCGGATGTTGTTCACCTGACATCCACAGCGAGACTGTAAATAAAGTTACTTGAGGTTACACCCAGTGAAAACTTTGCACTTCGTCCTGGGCCAGGCATGTGTAATTTTCAGAATAGTCCACCTGAATCAGGACCGTGTCCGAATCAGTTCTGTTGGAGAATTCAATATTTTGTTTTTGGTAGGAGGAGGCTTGATTCTGTTTGATGTAAGTATGCTCAAAGAACTTAGGAGCCATGTCGACTATCTTCTGGATCAGTTCAGTTACTATGCCTTTTATCTGAATTTTACTTAGTTTGCCATTGCAATCTGCCCACACAAACCAGTTAGTCAGCGCCCACATTTTCGCAACTGTCCAAATATTCGTCCAGTTTGTTTTCTAACAAGTCCTTGCAGAGGTTACAGTCTTTCAACCAACATGCTGTTGTTGGAGCTGTTCAAACAAAGCCACTGACATTCTGTTTTTTCTGAAGTCGATGCTTTCTTACTCTTTCCTTGGTTTTTCTTCGATTTTCTATAATAACTTTTGCTTTTTTCGATAAAGGTAGGAGCTCAATTTCTTCTGTCTAGTTTCACGACAAGCTTGTTTTATTTTTTCTTTATATTCATCATATTTACCGGCCTCCTTCAACTTCTCTCTTCTTCTTCTCATCTTTTCTGCAGCACTGAGTGGCATAGCAACTGCAATTAACATGATATTGTAAAGGTAACTGTCATTAAACTCATGTAACGCAAGTTACCGGTAACTTGCGTTACAAGCTTATTAAGCGAATAAAAATAAAACTCTATCCTGTAAAAGCAAACAAATTAGATAATTGTATGCGCCTTAACTATATTTAAGAGAAACATAACAGTTATTTCCCTAAATGTTAATTTAACATGATAAATTTATAATATTATGATATAATGGTAACTTGCGTTTCAAATAACAAACGGATTTTCAAATGGGTATATCTTTGGATAAGTTTGATCAAATAAGAATAAGTTTTTATTTTTACACACATTATCCAACGTATTATAAAAAATGTAGGTGTACTTACCAATTGTTACACTTAAACTTTAGTTAATTTATGATATTTTAATAGCTTTTTCACCTTACTTTCACAAAACTGCTGAGAGTAACGAATGACGCTCTATTGTCAAGGACACACATAACAAATATGGGAACAAACTTCATAATAGTTTACTACTACCCTCTGACAACAGTTTAACTATGAAAAAAATGTAAAATACCCACAAAAAAATTTTCGCCTTTTTTACTCTCTGCCGTGGATTTACCCAAAATATGATATGTGCTACACATTAAAATTACAAATGATTTTATGATAGGATCATTAAAATTCAATACCTTCCTTTTCTAACTAAACTAGACTTTAACTAAAAAAAAACTACTCACATAAGAGATCATAGGTAAATTCCTGGATTGTGCGATAATTGCTTCGGTGTGGCAACGTCCCTCAGGACCAAAGAAAGCGACCACACCGGAGCAGCTCATATCAGTGAGCAAGCGCGTGGCTGTCACCGTATCACAACGTGTGTCGTTCCACTCCAGCAGCAGCTCCACGTCAGGCAATATCTCCGTGCTGTTGTTAATCTACGAATAATAAGCAATGGAACAAATTATCGAGTATCGAGTTTTAGCGGTTTGCTTTTAAATGGCTTCAATAGTGCCTCATCTATGTATCACAAAACAAGTCTTGCTTTCTTATCGCACTCGAAACAACTTTAAAATGACGACTAAAAAAAAGTCTATTAATTTATTGTGGATAATTTTATATAAATACCTAATGAAACGTTACTAATCTGAAGAGCATTACTTTCACTATCTCTATGTAGTTTATGATTGACACATGGAGTCTTTCGTGTAACCATATTAAGAAGTTATGCAGACCTCTTCAAGGGCCATGGAGAGTGCCCCGGAAATAGCCAGTCCCTGTCTGTCCCTGTGCTCGCCTTTAATGGAGGGAAGGTATCCGATTGTGACATTGTACTTCTTAGCGGCGACTGAAGGCCCGGCCAGTAGACCCAGCGCCGCGAGTACAAACACCCGCGCGCCGTGCCACATGCCGTCGCCTTCACCGCGGGACCTCCAGCTGAAACATTCACATTCATATATTAGACATACAAAGTTACATCCGTCAACGCATCAGGTATATAGGTAACATATTAGAAAGAAATTATATTTATTACAAATTAAGTACAAGTAAAAATTAGTTCTTCAGTTTATAATATTGTAATTATTTTTAGATGAAATGATAATAATGAGAGGAGGCAAATCGAGGGCGTATATAGGCTGTAATTTTACTTTTTAACCAACTTCAAAAAAGGAGTAGGTTCAAATCGTCGGAATCTTTTTTATGTATGTTCACCGATTACTCGAAGACGCCTGAACCGATTTATGAAATTTTTTTTTCAAAGGTTCCCATGTGGTCCCGTTTATATTTCCCGAAATCAATCGAGCAGTTTTAAAAAAATCAACAATAAATTATTTTTATATTGAAGTTAATAATACTACATTATCGCCGTTATGTAGTACAGTTGTTTCTATGTTGCTATAAGCAATCAAAATGTAAGATTTGTTAAAAGCCAAGGGCTAACCGATCAAGATGAAACAATTCTTGCATAAAATGATTAAACACCAATGAAAATCCCATCAAAAACAGAAAGGTTTGGCTTCTTATTCAGTTATTATTACTCGACTTTCTCCTTATAAGCTCGTAAACAGTCGTCTTCTGTAAGTATTATCGAAGACCCTAAAGATTTTCCGGGCATTTTTCCAGTTGCCTCTTACACATCCATAGGTTAAAATAGGCCTTGAATTCTCCATTGCCGATACGATACGTAAACGTGTACAGACAGATTGATACAAAAGAACTTACGTTAATTTTTATAAAAATCATAATATGTTAGAGGCTACTAAACAAATGGTTGTGTAGGTAGTAGTCCAATATTGAGGTAAATAGGCAGCCGACTAACTTAGGCTATTTAAAAAAGGAGCTATCGTCTTTTTTATATTAAAAAAGATCTACTTAAAGAAATGTAGGGATCTACACCAAAAGATCCACAAGCTAAATTTGTAGCAGTTACTAGGAAAGATGCATGGCTTTAGAATTATTGTTATAATGAATTTCATTTAACTTTAATCTAAATCCAGAGTGAATTTAGATTACAGTTAAATGAACTTCTGAACTCTTCATCTTCGTCTGTCCAAAAACTTGAATTGAAAAGTTTTCTATAATCGCAAAAGTTGAACTGGATACTTAGTTTATGTTTCCCAGTGTTCATTTTGAATACTGTTCGCTTTATTTATTTGTTTGTGTTCGTGGATAGGCGGCGTAAAAGAGTACCTCCGTCATACCCAAGCCGATTCATGAATAATGAATATCGTAAAATCCAGTCGGGAAAATAGATTACCCCAATAACGACACTATCACAAAAATTGCCATACATAAGCCATAGCTTAAGAAGGTTGCCGTTTGTGGCAAATCAGCAGTCTACAACTAAATTGCACTTGTTGTGCAACAAGAACTTAATTGTTAGCAGAGATCATAAATATACAAAATCGGCGGCGTAGCGAAAAGGCACACAAGACGTTTACATTTGTAATGAACACATATCGCGACAACTCTAGTAATTGCCAAGGCTAACGCAAAGCATGTTATTGCTGAATATTATAACAACGTTGAATTTTTTTATGTATGGTCAACGATTTGTCGGAAGTGTTAAACCGATTTTAATTATTATTTTTAATGAAATGGGTTATACGGCGTACTTGTACATAAACATAAACACTCACGCCTCTCACCTAGAGGGGTAGGCATAGACTATGGACTTCCATTTGGCACGATCCTGACACACCTCTCTCGCCTCCTCCACACCCATATACCTACGCATGCACGCTATTAGGTTAAGGGTTCTTAATTTAGCCCATTTTTAATATATAGTCAATTTGGTCGATAAACTTTTGCCTAGGGCGTCCCTTCCCGACTCTGCCGTTCACCTCTGCAACATATATTTGCTTTGTCACTCTTTCCCCATTCATTCTTTCTACATGACCAAGCCACCGAAGCATTCCTTTTTTAAGCCTTGTCACAACATCATCTTGCAAACCACACTCTTTTCTTATTACACAATTTCTCACACTGTCCTTCAGATTCAGCCGTAATATACTCCTTAAGGATCGCATTTCTACAGCATTTATTCTACTCTCGTGCTTCTTCTGCCACACCCAACTTTCACTACCATACATTAAAGTAGGGTAGTAACACAGCATTAAAAATTCCCATATGTGCCTTTTTGGACACATTCTGACTTTCCACAATAAAGTGTAGAGCCCCATTTACTCTATTTCCTGCATTCACTCGTTGTTCTATATCCTTTTCATGTCTACTGTACTGTTAAATACACATCCCAAATACACCAACTCATCTACTTGCTCAACCAATTCCCATTTTATTCTTATTCTACATATCGTTTTACTTTCTTCTCTTTCAAAAACCATAATTTTCGTCTTACTTGCGTTCACTTGCGTTCATTCCCCTTTCTTTTAATGATCTGTTCCTTAATGTAAGCATCATTTCCAACTTGGCGGCCGAAGACGCAAGTATGACTTGATCATCGGCGTACAAAAGGCGTTTCACTGTTAACTCACCCATTTTTAACCCGCATTCTTGAACTTTCAAATTTTCCAAACAAATGTCCACAAATAGGTCGAACAGCCACGGGGAAGCCCTGCACAGCCCTGTCTGACACCTTTATGGATGTCCGAGTAGGCCCCGTTGATCGTACATTGTCCGTAGATTGATGATACAGAGACTTCAATGCCTGTATCAATCCAGCGCTCAACCCAAATGAGTTCAGTGTTTGCCATAACACATCCCTGTCCACTCTGTCATAAGCCTTTTCCAAGTCCACGAACGCACAAAAACTTCACCGCGATCATGCGCATGGAAAAGACCTGATCTGTACACCCCATTCCCTTTCTAAATCCCGCTTACACATCCCAAATTTTTCCATCAGTATCCTTCATAACTCTTTCAATTAGTACCTTAGCATACGTTTTCACGCAATGCTAAGAAGGTTGCAACCACGGTAGTTCTTACCATCCCTTATATATTGAGACTATCACGGCTTTGCACCAGTCTCCCGGTACCAACTTAGATTCCCAACATAAATTAAACAAGGTGTACAGCAGGTCTGCCACCACTCCCCCTCCAGCCTTTAGCATTTCGAGTGATACTCTATCATATCCGGCTGCCGTACCTGCTTTCATACTTTTCATTGCTTTCATTATTTCATCTATACCTATCTCTCTATCTCTTTCCTCTTCTTTCGGAATTTCTATTTCATTTAATACAAACGTCTCACTAACACGCTTTCAAAGTATTCCTTCCATTTCCATAAACTCGAAACTTCGTCATTCAGAACACAGCCATTCTGCTCTCGTATAGCATTCATTATAGGCTGTTTTGAATATACATTTATAATAGGGGTACTTGTTATATACAAGTACGCCTACAAATATATGTATATTACAGATTTATTATATTTACATATACAGGTCAGTGGTTATACGTCATTGGCTATTTGACCTAGTAAAAGGACAAACTTAGTGTGTGCATTTCTAATGCATAAATTATATACCCAATATTGCAAAAATTATAATAAATAAGACAATAGAAAAATAATAATGGATACAATAATTACATTTATAATGTTTATTTTTTTATAGGATAAAAGTGATAAATGAGCACACAGTCCACTTGATAACATTCTATCCTCGATTTCGAATCAAAATGCTGATGCGTTGTCACCTGTGAGGACTGAGGACTAAGATGTTAGGACTAAGAATGTCTCTTTTCCAGTAAAAAGGGTTTCCGGTTCTCTACACTCACCATACGAAACACAGCAGTGTTAAGCTGCAATTTTACGCTGGTATTCTGTGAGAGCGTGGTCCTACCCCGGTTGAGCCGACCCATTCATACCAATGAAATAGCTACAGCATGGCTCTACCACGTTTAAAAAATAAATACTAATTTATATATTGTATTATTTAATCAATAAGATGCTAAGTAGTTATCTCTTACACGTTCCTTAAATAATTATAAAGTTTTAGAATCTCTAATGTTACACGGTAGAGAGTTCCATAGCCTAAGTGCATGGACAGAAAATATGTAGAAAGTATGTAGGAGTAAAAATCTGAGTTATGGATAGGAAAATTAAGAGCATTGTGAAGTTGTGAATTTTCATACGAAAAGCGATAACGCTTTTCTCCCCGTAAACATAGTCTAATATGCATAATTTTCAAATGTTGTAGATGTAAGTTAATCTATACAAATAAATAAAATTGAAGTGTCTGTTTGTAATGTCAAAATTACAGTTTTTTACTAAATGCATATGAAAGTAAATACTACACCTATAACTAAAATACAATTTTTAAAATTTTTGTCTGTCTGTCTGTCTGTCTGTCTGTCTGTTTGTTCCGGGTAATCTCCGAAACGGCTGGACCGATTTTGACGGGACTTTCACTGGCAGATAGCTGATTTCATAAGGAGTAACATAGGCTACTTTTATTTTAGAAAATGAATCAGGGTTCTGCGCAGAAACATAAAAACCCTAACACGCGAACGAAGTCGCGGGGAACAGCTAATAATAGAATAAGGCTATGGAAGAGTATGGCACAAGTATTTTAAATACTTAAAAGAAGGCTCAATTATAACACTGTACCAAATTACAATGTCCTTATTATCCAATAAATATTAATATTATTATAATGAAAAACTAGGTCCGTATGTTTTTATTTTAAAGAAATATAGCGTACAATATAAGTTATTAGCATCTAAATATCTATATTTTCGACTTAAAAACTTCCTTGAGGGTTATTTTTTCATTAAGCTAAACTGAATTACTAAAAAAGAAAAATTTACAGCCCTAGATTAAGGTGTACTGAAGCTTGAAGCTAATGACCAAAATGGTTTCATTTTGTAAAGGTTTAGGGGGGGAGGGGGGGGGGGGTGAAAACGTTATCGCTTGAAACAATATTTTAATAAGGAAATGTAGGCAATTGCCTCCACGACACAGAGCAAAACAAGATACAGACCGAGCAGTATGAAACAAAAAGCATTTTTAAAAACACCTACTCCCGCCGCGTATCGGCACTTCACAATCCTCTTAAGAAGAGTTTTGGCAAGGGCTCTTCGTGGTGCATCCGGAGGATGGAAGGCGGAAAATTGGCTTCTTATATATGGGGAATAATTTTGCAAATGCACAAGTTTATTAAGGAGCTCCTCCGTAGTATCCAAATCAAAAGGAGTGAGCGCGAGGTAAAAAGAATATATTAGTTTTTAGGGGTAATACATTTTGAAGGCAATACAATAAAGTGGACTTTACGACTAACTGTAGCGATATACGCGGACCATGATATCTGATAAATGGCGATCAAATTAATGAACACCTAAGTTGTTTTTTGATTGGATAAGGGTGACAAACGAGCACACAGTCCACCTGATGGTAAGTGGTTGCTGCGGCCCATAGACATCTACATCTATCCTCTCTTACAAATCAAAATGCAGATGCGTTGTCACCCGTGAGAACTAAAATGGAATGCCTCACTTCCAGTAAAAAGGGTCTCCGATTCTCTACACTCACTATACGAAACACTATTTTGTTGTTAAGCTGCTATTTATTATACGTTGGTACTCTGTGAGAGCATGGTCCTTCCCCGGTCGAGTCGACCCATTTGTGCTCTTTGACAGTATCGGCAAATTTAAATGAAACTAGTGTTTAAGGATTTTATCGCGTACATATATCAACTAATTTTATATTCCCGGCGGGGTCTGAGATGTTCGACGGCCTGACGACGTGTTACCCACGGCTACCTTCGGTTTATAAATATGAATTTAGACATTATTAATTATCGACAAAGCCTATATATTATACATATAGATATATAAGTACGCCGTCAAAACTAACGTAAGGATGTGACGATTCTAATTTATTTCTTACTTTACTTCTTTCCTTAGAGAAATTAAATAAGTGAGTAAAGGAAGAACTAGTTCAATAATTCTTCTACGGATTACCTTGATCCCACTGTTGGGCACAGGCCTCCTCTCATTTATGAGAGGGTTTTAGGGCAAGGAATGTCCGCCGCGCTGCCCCGATGCGTGTGGCGAACTTTACATGTCTTCGAAATATTTTTTTTATTTCTCAGACATGCATGTTTCCTCACTATGTTCTCCTTCACCGCCGAGCACGTGGTAAATCAGCACTTAAAATTGCAATTAACAATTTCATTGGTGCCGGCGGGGTTCGTACCCGGGTTACTCGCGTACTGTGAAGCTTACAGCGAGCGCTAACCATCTGAGCTACCACATCTCGGCACAGGGAAAAGGTAAAAAGGGAAAACATGTGGCCTCGGTAGACTCGACATGAGTAAAGTAAAATAATTAATTATGCTTTTATTTCTTTAAAATGACTAATTTTACCAATATAGTAGATGGGTCCTCCTAGTAAGTTTAAAAGAAAACCTGTGTCAAGAGTCCCCGCTCTTCCTTATCTATGACAGTCTTAACTAACTAAAAGCATTTAATTATATTAGTATTCAATTACAGTACTTTTTATTGTTCCGTACCAAATTCAGCAAAACAGAACACTTCTTTTCCGAAGTCTTGTTTTTACTAACGGGTTTAAATTTTGCCGTTTGTAAGTTTTAAATAACGCCTAAATAAAAAAAAAGGTTTGGCTTTGCCTTTGACTTTGTACAGTTCATTGAAGCAGCATTATATTAAATTGAGTGAAATGAGAAAAATAAATGTAATATATTAGGATTAAACGACAGATTACGCAAATTAACACAGCTTTAATACCAGTAATACGTTTAACTATATAGACATGATGACATGACGTAGGTTTCGGGGATTAATTAAATAATTGCGTCAGTTGAAACAAAAGGCTGTATATGGCTTAATATCGTCATGCTAACATAAGCATGTGAATTATTATTAAAACAAACAAACAACCCGGCTGCAGTTATCTGCGGATATTATCATTTCACTAATAAATTTACAGTTCTCCAGAAAGCGATTCAAGCAAACGCCATTTAATATTTTCGAGCGCTATTTTAGTATTTATTATCCAAGTGACCAACAGAGATGAATAATAAATCTATCTAAAAACACCCCACTCCTCAAAATGCATAGGCTTCAGCGAGCTACAAAAATTACACTAAAATGCATAATCATACTTGTGTGTAAAAATAACAATATGACCTCATACAAAGAAAGACGGAGCGCTGCGAAGATTTGCAAGTGATAAGCCACAAAAATTCTCTACAATGAATTTAAGTAATTTAATTTTTTTAAATTTAGTTATAAATACTGCAAAATTTGTAAAAAAAATCTGATAGATTCTAATATAAAGGTCATGAATCTTTGTCTCATATAATTATGGCGCGTTTTATTTAAATCAAATAGTAATAAAGTCCGGTGAGTTAATAATCTGGGCCCAGCACTTTCTGTATTAGTCTAAGAGCCAGTAGCGTTCCTTAGGCAGATTGCCCTGTTAGGTGGGTTTGTCTTTTGATAAGTAGTGCCAACCGGTAATGAAGACGTGCTCGAGCACTCGCATCTCGCATCTCAAAATAAACTAAGTCTTGGTAAACGAAAAAATTTATCCATATTATGGAGTGTAGACCTTTTCTAAATAGAAAGTTCATTCAATGAAAGACTTTTTTTTTTCTATGTTATATGCATCGTATTTTGTATTTTCTTTTATTCCAAAAATATGGATTTAAAATAATCGCGCGGCATTATAGGGTGGGTGAAAACTTTACCGCTTGAAACAATATTGCAAAAAGGAAATGTAGGCAATTGCCTCAAGACACAGAGCAAGACAAGAAACAGAGCGAATGGTATGAAACAGATGGCATTTTTGAAAACACCTACTCGCGACGCGTATCGGCACTTCACAACCACTTCGTCTTATGAAGAGTCTTGGCAAGGGATCTTCGTGATTGGATGGGTGGAGGAAAATTGCCTTCTTAGATATGAGGACCAATTTTGCAAACGCACAAGTCTATTAAGGAGCTCCTCTGTAGTATCCAAATAACAGGCGTGAGCATAATCAAAAAGAGTGAGCGCGAGTTATAAATAATATATTAGTTTTTAGGGGTAACACATAAGAAGGCAATACAATAAAGTGGACTTTACGACTAACTGTAGCGATAATCTAAATAGAAAGTTCGCTCAATGTAAGACTTTTTTGTTCTCTGTTTTATGCATCGTATTATGTATTTTCTTTTATTCCAAAAATATGAATTTAAAATTATCGCGTGGCATTATGGTCAAAGCCAATATATAGTCTAACCCATTCTTAGCTTTTAGTTAAGTTTTTAGTTAGCAGAACTAGGGCGAATATGCTAACCAAAAAACTGCTCAAATTATTTCCAACTTGTTATCTTTTATATTATTATTATATTACTAACAGCAAATCTATGTGTTGCAGGAGTGAACGGCAGAGTCGGTAAAGGACGCCCCAGATGAAAGTTTATCGACCAAATTGGCGATATATTGAAAATGGGTCAGATAAAGTGTACCCTTAACCCATGAGCATGTATGCGTATATGGATGTAAAGGAGGTGAGAGAGGTGTGTGAAAATCGTGCCAAATGGAAGACCGTAGTCGCAGCCTACCCCTTTGGGTGACACGCGTGAGTGTTTATAATGATGATTATTGCACCGATTGTTATTCAAATTAATTGGAACAGAATAATCTTCGTTCTATTAAAAGAAACTTTAAAAAATAAATGGTTTCTTAATTTTAAAAGTCGTTATAGTTAATAGGTTTTGGTTTTAGACCGAATATTACTTATATCTTAATTATAAATGAAATTATAAGTTATTTATGACGAATAACATAGAAGGGCTCGTAAACGTAGGTACTATAAAAATGGCACTTTGCTGAGAACCTGCTCTACGTTATTATGAATCTTGCACCTTGCAGAGTTTATTGGGGCAATATTGCTTGCTACGGCTGGAAAGCCCAGGAATTGAGTTTTTACACGTAATGCAACAGCAATAGTGGCTACAGAACTGAGTTAACCGATTCGTTGCGGCAGCAATTTTCGCTTTTAGCTGTGGCGGCGAACAAATATTTCGTGACACGCCTGTCGTGCCAAGCGACAGAAGTGTCCAAGTACCACCTATTATGCCATCAGCCATGTGTAAAAGTATTGTTCTATTTTATGCATTTTTACTTGTTTAGACCTGATTAAGTTTAGTTGACATCAAACATCAGTTGCAAACGGAAGGCCATACTTGTTTTTAGTAACTAACTAAGTGTTTTTCTACATGTTTTCCTTGAAATGGAGAGTAAGTGACTTTTTTGTGCAGAAATTGCAAACCTTTTGTACTATTTTTTGTTTTATAAAAAAATCATTTATATAAGTCGGTATAGCTAAATCATGGGAATGTATGTAACATAGCAATGATTTTTCATTTTTTTAGAACTAAATCTAAAACGCAAGTATATTCCTGAGAGAGAGGTTGATGACGACAACACTCAATGTCAGGACGACGACGACGACGACGAAATATTTCAAAATTCACAGACGTACTCTGATTATGAAACTTCTCAAGCTCTATTTATTAGCGAACTTTTTTTCGAACAGTTTGAAGCAAAAATAAATCGTATACCATATCACAAGAGCACAGGGTACTTCGTAGGTCCATTCGGCTAAATGATAGTAATAAGACGACAGTTCAACCATTTTAAGAAAAATTAAACAATAAGACATACGCATTGTTTTTTAACAGGAGACTTGTTTTCCAGAAACTTGTTTACAACTTGAGTTTGTGAGCTTTTTATTTATTTCTTATTAGAGTATTTTTCCACATGTTTTAAAAACCCACTAAGTAAAAAGAGTACAAGTAAAAAAAAAAGGTTGTCAACCCCTAAAAATTTCAAATTTTCCAGAAACGAAGCTGTAGGCAAGAATTACTTGCAAAATCATGAATATTTTGTTCTGGATAAACGCAATTTGAGCGAGTTATAATTTTACGAGTTATGATTTTTAAAATGACACGTCTGGCGTGTCATCCGCACTGAACCGGTTAAGTAAAATAAAATGTTGCTGCAGTATTGTATTGTAAACTGCTATGCGCACCCCATTTCGTCCCATGGGTGACATAGTAGAAGACTATATGAAATGTTAAAAATTATTTTGACATCCGATAGACGGCGGTATAACCTAGGGCGGCGATGGGCAGCAGCGTCAAAGGTAAAAGCCAAGCGTGACGATTAAGTCAAATCGTCGTTAAGGTTCCAATTCGAAACGGTAGTAGATTTAGTAAATTTAAAAATAATTACATTTGACAAAGGATCTTTTGTTTCTTACATCGAAGAAATAAAATATAGTAAGTGAGGGTAATATGGTCACTTTCTTATAACTTAAAAGCTACAGCCTTGTTTGCATAGAAGGCTCTGTTATACGATAGCTTTTCATCAGTCAATGATATAATAAAAATATATTCAAACCATAGTGGGCCATAGACAACTACATTTATCTTTGATTAAGAAACAAAATATAAATGAGTTGTCATTGTAATCTCTGAGGACTAGGCTAAAACGCCTCGTTACCAGTAAAACGTCTTTGATTTTCTACAAAACACAACAGCATTATAATAAGCTGCTATTTTACACTGTATCTGTGAGAGCTGTGATCCTTTCCCGGTCGAACCGAACCATTTGTGCTGCAATCATAGTATAACTACAGCGTGGCTCTACCACATTAAAGCTCGTAATATTAGGTCTTTACCTATGGGATTGCCGTTTTTTATGAAATAGGTTAACGTAAATTTTTTTTCTATATTTTCTATTTCTATTAATAAAAAGTAATCACCCATGCAATCGATGCATCTTTACCGACGCAGTGGCAGTTTATTGATATCCCTCTTGAAGAAATCAGCTAGACGGGAGGCAACAAATTCTTCAAATGCATTTTGTACTGCCCGTCGGGTATGTATTGAATTTTTTCCCGCCAAAAAGTTATCCAAATTGTGGAAAAAGTTGAAGTCTGTAGGCGCAAGTTCTGGTGAGTACGGCAGTTGACGGAGAGCTTCCAACCCCATCTCTTGTAACTTAGAAACCGTCTGTTGTGCAGTATGAGGTCGTGCGTTGTCGTGCAAGCTTCTCCATCATTGTGTTCAGTTCTTCACAGTACACATCTGCAGTAATGCTCATCTCATTTGGTAAAGCGCTTGACTACCAAACAGTGACCATCACCTTTCTACGGGTAAGTTTTCGTTTAGTGCATTGTTTAGGTGCTGAACATGAATCCAATCAACTTCCTGAGCGCTTGCAATTGTCAAACAGAATCCATTTTTCGGCGCAGGGAACTATGCAGTTCAAAATTATTTCGTTTGTGTGCCTGTTGAGCAGTGCAACGCACGTCTCGACGCGTAGGTTGCCAATTTGACGCAAATGGACCAATATTGTTTTGATGCTAATTCAGCCGTACATTGAGTATCATCAGCTTCCACACGCGCTTTCAATTCGTCATTGTTTTTTTTTTCCAAAAAAAAAAAAAAGAAAAAGATTGTCAACCTAAGTTTTCGGACGACCACGGGGTTCATTTTTCAGGTCTAAATTTCCAGAAAGAAAGCGGGCAAACCAATAACAGGTGGTGCATTCGTTTGTAGTAGATATTCGCTCCGTAAACGTCGTTAATGTAGCGTGCCGCTTGTGCCGCGTTGCTACCACGATATTAGTCATATTCCATATTTACTCGAATTTTTAACGTATCCATGATGACGAAAAAGATTCAAATGCGATGAAAACATAACGCTAATCACTAACAAATGACTAATTTTGAAAAAAGAATCTCATGTTTATAAAATAAAATTAATTTTAAATAAGAATTCTTAGCCAAACAATAATTATTTTGATTTGAAATGGCCAGCACTGCAGAACAACAATTTCATCGGTTCTCATAGTTTTCATAGATGTCTAGGTTTCATAGGTTCAAGACCATAAACAAACCTAAAAATAGAAGTTTAAGAGATAATAGTTGCCACATCCCACAATTGTTTAGAACGCACGTGGGTTTCGTTCATAAAATTTACATTCTTTTCATCTGACCACGTCATGAGGAACTAACAAAACATATAATAACGAGGTAGCCGAATAAAACGAAACTTTTAGTTTTCGTCTTATTCTGTATTAAATACAAGTGGCGCCGGGGCGTCAAGGCCAAAGGATTTGGAGCAAGGAGGCGGAAGAGGCGAGGAAAAGAGATCAACTCATACAACAGAGCAGGAAGACATAATTAGGTATTGTCAGTCGATGTTGCAATAATTGTCAAAGCGGGTCAAATCACTTGCAATCTAGTCCGCTAGACGTCGATCGCGCTGTAACTACATCAATCTATATCTTTTCAGATACGAATATTGCTATCACCGGGCTATACTATGAGATTGCGGCAAGTGATGCGCGATATGGGCGGCAACTCGACCCGACGGGCGAATTACAAAGATACGGCAAAAAATAATGATAACAAAGTATTATTATCTTCTTAGTCATCATCAGCCGGTAAAAGTCCACTGCTGGATATGGGCTTCTCTCGATGTTAAAAGGATTTACCTCAACGACACTTAGCAGGCGAATTGTCAATCGTAGATAATAGCATAATACGTCTTGCACCTTAGACACTGCTGACCGTTGTTAGCCTGGGTATTTTGTGTCTTGCATAAATGAGATGGTATACCGCCATATATAGAAAGCCATACGACGTTTCTAGCATTACCCAAAACAGTATCTTACGGCACCCACATGGGGTGATAAATTCTTTTACGTCGCAACCACATGACAATAATAGAAAAATTGTAATACTTATGCAAAAACGAATTACGATTTTGCATTACGTTTTTGATAAGCGAACGCCTGAGAATTCTTTACTGTGCAACTGCATCCATATCTGCCTTTGATCTTTTACTTCGGGCACGGGAAGGATAATATCTCGTGTCAGCGCACACTAGTGGCACTATAAGTTCTTGCGATGTTAGTAGCTTCTGATAGTGGATGAAAATTATTCCGATGGTTATAATCCAGCATGAAGGCTTTAACATCATGTTAAGAATTTAATTATTTTGTTGTTACTTACTACTGTACTTAGACAAACTGTTATTAAAACCCAATATGATAAAGATTTTCCTTCTTTTCTTAGTCTGTTGTTGAAAATAGTTGATGAGATGTTAACATATCATGTTAACATCTCATCGACAACGGGGCATTTAATATAGCAGGCTTAAATGATAAATATTTAAATACTATCCTCTTCAAATTTGGATGCCTTCGCTTTACCCTACTTAGCAATCAATAACTTGACTTTCAAAGCATCAGAAAGTGTTATGTATATTGCTTTGCGATACGATAATCTTATCAGCATCATTTCACTCACACACGAAAGCCGAAAAGTTATGGAAAATTTCTACTGGCTTAAAACATAAAACTATTGTAGTCAATATTCTTTAATATACGGCCCACATGTGAGTATAAATTTGCTCTTAAAGTTTAGGATCGTTTAGAAAGTTGAAAAATGTTTTATATAGAATAAGAATGACAAACGAGCACACAGCCAACCTGATGGAAAGTGGGTGATGTGGCCCATAGACGTCTAGGTCTGTCTTTGAATAAGAAACAAAATGTAAATGCGTTGTCACCCCTGAGGACTAAGATGGAACATTTCTAATAAAAAAAAAGTATCCGGTTCTTTACACTCACCATACGAAACACAGCAATATTAAAGCGCGTGGTTCTTCCCCGGTCGAGCCAACCCGTCCGAGCCACAACCATAAGTTATCTTAAAAAATAAACGATGTACGAAGGTGTAAAATACAAATATAAACGAAAACATCTCTACTTAATATGTACTTTTATTAAACGAGCAGTGGTTTACTAACGTTAGCTTATACACAACGTTCAAAAGACAAATGTGTTTTAGTTTCACAAAAGTTTAAATGAATGCATTTTATCACTTCTAGCTACCATCAAGCCAGGGGCTCTGAGCTCATGCCCACTGGGCCACGATAAATCGCACTATATTCTCATCGAAAATACTTAGCCAAAGTCCCACATATTGATGATGGGCAGCAGCATTACCAGTGAGAATTGGGTTCTGCGCTCACTAATCCGCCTGTCTCAATTTTTAAAGTAACGTAATATGTGATGGGTGATTTTTAGTTGAAATTATTTTTACTAGGCGGAAGGAATAGCCTGCCCGACTTTCTGGAGGACCGATCCGTCTCCAAAAAGACATACATCAACATGCAGAATCGATTCCCTCTCTGTCTTGAGAGGCCAAGAAATAGATATGCCTAGGAATTGTGCAAGCTCTGGAGTCTTGCTTTTAGAATACATCTTTCACACGGCCGCACCCGAGCTCCCCGTCGTGATATTTCCGGTGCGCCCAACCTACCTGGCTTTTAAATAAATTGGCAAACACGTACTCCAGGAACCCAGGATAAAGACTAGTAAACCCAGGCGCCCAGTGGAGAATTTTTCTCCTTACCAACTGATACTAGCGCGGCGTTGTTATCTCTGCGGACTAAGAGAAACAAAAGCCAACCGGTTCTTGGGTTTTAGACGCACGCTTCACAAAAAACTGAAGAAATGATATACAAAAGAGAAGAAGAAGATTAGCGTGATTCTGCCTAAGAAAGTTAGCTAGCCTACGGATTAGTAAGCTGAAGTGACATTGGGCCGGCCATATAGCTCGAAGAACTGATAACCCATGGGAAAGAAAGGGTCTCGAGTGGCAGCCTCGTACCAGCAGGCGAAGTGTAGGGCGTCCCCCCTCTAGATGGAGTGACGACCTGGTAAGAGATGCAGGAAGTCAATGGATGCAGGTGGCTCGAGACCGTGCTTTGCGGCGTTCCTTGGGGGAGGCCTATGTTCAGCAGTGGACTTGTGATGGGCTGTAATGATGATGATGATGAATGATGTTAAGAAAACGGCAGACTTATGGGGGATTTTCGTTAAAGTAATTGCGTCCATAATAGATACAATTATTGCACTTCATCTAGCCACTATTTTAATATAGCGTCGAATCTGGCGTGTTTCCTGGTTTAATTAATCATAATAACCTTTATAAAATCTGGTAGGTAGTACTTTAGACCACACCAATTCTAGACCAATTTCTTTTTGAAAAAATCATTTTAGATCAGATGTTAAGTTTTAAAAAAAAATATAAATAAGGTTTTACAAGGAGTCGAGTCGAGCTTATTAAACATATTTTTGTGCATAAAAGAATTCAGAGGATGCTTTGGGTACATTTTGTGACCTTTCCAAGGCCTTTGACTGTGTTCACCATTTTTTTTATGTTCTACTAAGCCAGCGCCTTATCTACAATCCCACCTGATGGTAAGTGGTGATGTAGCCTAAGATGGTGAAGCGCACTGACTTAACAAAAGCCTATTCACTCTTGCCTTGAAGACACCCACACTGTAATCGGATGGGAAGACAGATGCTGGCAACTTATTCCACTCCTTTGCTGTACGCATGATGAACGACGTAGCGAACCATTTGGTTCGAATGCGTGGCAAGTCAACAACGAAAGGATGGAGACTAGCCGAATGTCTGGTTGTCCGATGGTGAAAGAAACAGAGAGGAATTAAATTATGTATTCTAACAGTGGTAGAGCCACGCGGCAGCTTTTGCTGTCGCACGGATGGGCCGGCTCGAACCAGGGTGGTACCACGACCTCACAGAAAACCAGCGTGAAGTAGAGGTTTACCTCTGCGTTTCGCTTGGTGAGTGCAGGTGGCCGGAGGCCCTTTTTACTGGAAATGAGGCATTCCATCTTACTCCTCAGGGGGAAAACGCATCTACATTTTGATTTGTAATAGAGGATAGATGTCTATGGGCCGCGGCAACCACTTACCATCAGTTGGACTGTGTGCTCGTTTGTCACCCTTATCCTATAAAAAAAAATGTAATTCCTGCGCGCACTCTCCGAAATGCATCCTGTAGACAACCGAAAGGCTGGCTACTTTGCGTTTGAGTTCGAGACTGGTAAGATTGATTTTAACCAAATTCGGGTCACCAATAAGCCTCTTAGCACGCCTTTCCATTGAGTCCAAAGCTGCTAGGTGGCATTTTGCAGCACCAGCCCATATATGGCAGCAATACTCCATGCACGACCGGACTTGCGCTTTATATAAAGTAAGCAGCTGTCTCGGCTTGAAGTATCGCCACACCCAGCCCAAGGACCTAAGGCCCAAGGGCTCCTAGCTTCCTTGCAGCTGCTTTGGCCCTGGACTCAACAAACTGCCCGAAGTTCATATTTGAGGATATCTCAAACCCTAAAAATTGAAGGCGGTCGGTGCATTCCAGTGATACATTTCGGAAAGAAGGAGCCAAGGTGAGCTGGCTCCTTTTTGCAGTGAGTGAAGAGGCGTTGAATTTTACAAGATTAGCATCGGCCCATTCGGAGACTGGCTGTAGTGTGATATTCACACGCTCTACCATAGCTTCTCTTTCGGAGTGGATTTGATCCCGACTGGCCCTAGGACTTAGTTGGTATCTCCCCATAACTGTATTATAGTCTGCATACTCATAGATACCGGGCTTAGCAGATCATTAATATGCAGCAGAAAGAGAGTTACGGAAGAACGGACCCCTGAGGAACACCGGCGGTAGCCGCCATAGGATCGGATGAGCAGCCATCGACGACGACCCGGAGAGACCGTTCACTCAGAAAGTCCTTTACCCAGATTTTCAGGGATTCAGATTCAGATCAGGGAATAAGCCGTACGCTGGAAGCTTACCTAAAAGGCTAGTGTGCCTAACTCTGTCAAAGGCCTGCGAGACATCAAGGGAAACAGCAAGTGCTTCCACACTGTTCTCGAGTGTCTTGCTCCATACGTATGTGGCATACGCTATAAGGTCCCCAGCTGACCGATTTCGGCGAAACCCGTATTGTCGGTCACTAAGGAGGTCATTTTGTTCTAGATATGCCATTAAGCGGGCGTTCAATATACGCTCCATAATCTTGCAGAGTATGGAGGTAATTGAGATTGGCCGATAATTGGCAGAGTCGACACGACTGCCTTTTTTGGAACAGGTTGCACGTTGGCCAGCTTCCAGGATTTTGGCACTATTCCAGTCCTAAATGAGAGGCGGAACAAGCGTGTCAGCCCAGGAGATAACTCAGGTGCACAAACCTTTAGAACTATAGTTAGTATACCATCTGGTCCAATAGTTTTATTTACGTCTAGACATCGCAATATTTTAAGAACCTCCTTATTTGTTATACTAACCTCCGACACAGAGGTCCCGCAGTGAGGTAATTTAGGTGGAATGTTGTTGCCACTGTCCTGACGTGAATTGTAGGCAAAGAGAAACGCGAACAAGTCCGCTTTCTCTTTAGTCGTCTGCGCCAGTGTGCTATCCGGTTTTACCAACGGAGGCAGTGTAGGCCGGCAGAAGTTTGTCTCGACCGCTTTGGCGAGAGACCAAAAACTCTAGTGCCGGATAATCTGGCAGAGAGTTTTGCGCCAATATGTTTAATGCGACCGAGACTAGCTTTCCGTAATGCTTTTTGTAGGACTTGGCGGCCTGGTTGAAAGTTCTCTTCTTGGAGCTAATATCCGGAATTTTGCGGTTTCGGGCGTCAACCCAGGATAGTTACTAGTTATCTTTTCAGCTTGGGCGCATTCAGCGTTAAACCAAGGGCGAGCTTTGCTACCGTTGGGAACATCAGAGAAGGGGATTAAATACTCCATAGCTTGACGTAACACATCTGTTATCGCAACCGCGCAGTTCGACGGATCCGCAGAAGAGAAACAGATCTCCCGCCAAGGATAAGATGCAAAAAAGTGTCGCATATGATCCCAATCAGCTGACTTATACCGCCATATTTCGTCGAACACCTTGGGACTCGTAATCAGGTGGCGAATATAACGATACAGATTTCATCAGGCAGTGGTCAGATGTTTCCAAAGGTTAGGTAGCCTGTACTTCATACCTGTCTGGTTCGGTAGTCAGCAGAATGTCCAAGCAATTTGCTGTGTGACCATCTACATCTGGTACCCTAGTCGCTTCAAAATGAAATATTAATCAGGAAAGTACACCACTATAGTGTCAAGAACATAGCGATCAAACTCATTATTTTATAATCAACTAATAGAACTCAAAAAGTTATTAACAATGAAACGACGTTGCAGCTATATTAGTTGTAGCATGAATGGGTCGGCTCGACCGAGGTAGGATCCAACAGAATACCAGCGTAAAATAGCAGCATAAGGCTGCTGTGTTTCGTATGGTGAGTGTAAAGAACCGGAGACCCTTTATACTGGGAACGAGGCATTCAATATTAGTCCTCAGGGGTAACAACGCATGTGCTATAGGATAAATGTAGATGTCTATGGACCACAACATCCACTTTCAATCAGGTGGACTATGTGCTCGGTTGTAACCTTTATTCTATAAAAAAAACCGGCCAAGTGCAAGTCGGACTCGCGCACTGAGGGTTCCGTACAAACCTGTAGTTATATAAGTAAAAGTTATGGTATTTTATTGCTAAATGAAATCCAAAACATTACAATATGTAAAGCTGGAGGAGCATAAATTTAAGACAAAAGTATCTTTATCGTTTCAGTAATCATTTTATCTCGACAAATAAATAAAATAGAAGTGTCTGTTTGTAATGTCAAAATAACAGCTTTTTACTAAATGCTTATGAAAGTATATACGGTACTTATAACAAAACAACAATTTTTTAAATTTTTCTCGTCTGCTTGTTCCGGCTAATCTCCGAAATGGCTGAACCGATTTTGACGGACTTTCCCTGGCAGATAGCTGATGTTATAAGGGGTAACTTAGGTTAATTTTATTGGAAAAAAAGAAATAAGGTTTCGCACAAAAAAAAATATTAAACCCTAAATTACACGCGGGTGAAGTCGCGGGGAACAGCTAGTTTATATTAACACATATCATTTATTTTATAATATAACTGAAATACTAGCCCTGCAGCAGCCTTGCAAAAGTTCTTTTATCAAGGTTATTCATTTACAAAGTTTTTTAGTCACTATTTAGAAATCTGTTTAAAAAATACTAATTAAGTATTAAATTTGAACCAGATCTGTAAACAGTGACTGAAAAAGGTATGAATAGTACCACATTGAACATTGAAGTTCGAAAAAACGTTATCTACAGTTGTACTACTTCGTGTAGTGCAAGTGTTTATTAACGGAAACATGTTTATGGATAAAAAAATATGTGGAAATTCCATTTTGGGGATTCATTCTAACATCGATATTCCACAACAATCAAAAGAAGTATACCTATTGAGGTTGCTGCTATATTGCTGTATTTATGCATTCTGTTGCAACATTAATTTGACATTGTGGAGTGGTTGATATACAGTTCAAAATACAAGCATTCACAATGGGCGTTTGGAGCGCCTGGGTTATCTAAATGATATCTCTTACATGATCCATCTGTCACGGCATCCTTAAGATTGCGACGTACATACACGATAGATCCCCAACCTGGGGTTGCATTAGATATTGCTGGACCATCTACTCTGCATACCTCATAAAAACCATCAAGTTCAAAAGTATCTCTAAGACATCCCCAGGTTTCAACAAACAATGCTGCATGGGAGGAATGAATAATATGATCTATGACGACGTCCGAAAAATGTTTGCGTAATGATTGCACGTTATGAAATACAACTGGAACTGCATTATCTTCAGGTGTTTGCAAAAAGTTAAAATATGGTACCAATTTGTTTTGCTCTAGTTTTTTCTATACTTAGAGCACTCGATTCTGATATTTTAGAGGGAGGTTTAAATCTACCTGAATTCACAAGAAGCATATACAACATCGATCTTTTTACATTTTTAGAAATACGAACCACAACTTTTTCTAAGGTACCTTGCGACTTGTGAATTGTAATACCTTCTGCTGGTACTATTGAAAACTGAGTACGCTGTACTACAAGATTTGAAGACTTCCACCTTTTCACGGTATAAGTGACAGCATCTAATGGCGTCAAATACGAATTGAGATATCGACGATGTTTTCGAGAAGTTACTTGACATTTACTTCTTGTAGCTATTCCCATCCGTTTGAAAAATTCATATCCGTTTGAAAAATACTTGATACCTCTACGCGTTCACGAGGAAAAAGGTAATAAGTTTATAATTATTTAAAAAAAGTATTAGGTGATGTAACTAAAAATTTAAGGTTTTCGGAATTTTTCCTTTATGTGTGCTATAAAACGTTATTTCATGCCAAATTTCAAAATTCTAGGTCGACTGGTAGTATCCTTTAGGTTTGGATTCCCTTGCGAGTAGTTGCGAGTTTCAAAATATGCGACTTAAATTGCTGTTTCTTTCGATTGCGTTGACATAGAAGTTTGATTTTGTTACAGCTTAAAGGTGTTATAGACCTGAGTATTTGATATGAATTTCAATATAATACCATTACGCGTTCATGCGAAAAGGGGTAGTAAGTTTAAAAAAAATTATCAAAATTATTTTTATTATATGATGTTTTTCGCAATTTTTCCTTTATATGTGCTATAAGACGTTGCTTCGTACCAAATTTCAAGATTCTGAGTTCACGGGAAGTACCCTGTAGGTTTTGATTCCATTGCGAATGTCGAAAATTTACGGAATAAACGGCTGCAGCTTTTGATTGCGTTGGCTTAAAAGTTTGATTTTTTCACAGCTCCAAGGGACAGTAGACCTGAGTATTTAATATGAATTTCAGCTTGATACCTCCACGCGTTCCTGAGAAAAAGGGTCTTGACAGACAGACAGACGAACAACAAAGTGATTCTATGTTTCTATGTTTGATGAATTCTATGTTTTCTTGCTCTAAAAACTCTTTTGTTCTGTGTTTTGTTGTGAGAACTCGCATTGTCGTGATGGAGGATGATGCGGCGGTTGCAGTACTCTTTACGGAGTTCAGAAACGACCTGTGGCAAACAAATGCTAGCATACCATTCTGCATTAACCGTTCTTTGTCCTTCAAGAGGAATAGTCGTAACATGGGCGGTTTTGGAGACAACGTGGCCACCATTTTTTTTGCAACACTCCGTGAACGAATAATTTTTGTTGGCTTTAACTCATTTTCGAACACCCAAACTCGTGACTGGTTTTTTGTTTCGGGTTCGTACGCGTATATCCAGGATTCGTCACCTGATACGATGTTGTATACAGCATTTGAGGATCCTGCGTGGAATCTTTCGAGAGTTCTGACGCACCAAGTAACGCGAGCCGCTTTTTGCTCTTCACAGAGCGAATGCGGTATCCATCGGGAAAACAACTTTTTTACACCTAATTGTTCATGCAAGATTATTTGTATGTGACTAATGCCAATGTCTAAAGTTGCCTGAATTTCGCGGTATGTCACATGTCGATCTTCCTCAATCAGCTTACGCACAGCATCAACGTTTTCTTGGGTGACTGCAGTTTTTGGATGACCTTGACGGGGATCATCACTGAGCTTGACACGTCCACGTTGAAATTCAGCAACCCAGCGATAAATTGTGGTTTTGGATGGGGCTTCATCACCAAATGCAGAAATCATCCCGTCCACACACTGTTTTTGTGTTAAACCACTTCGAAAGTCATAATAAATCATCGCTCTTGAATTTTCTCGAGTCAATTCCATTTTCTCAACGACTAAACAAGTTTGATAAAACCTTGTGGCAAGACCGAGAATCTTTTTTTAAATAAATAAATGGTATTCGATTTTTAAAACCAAGGAGTTTTCAAGTAAAAAGTTTTTAATATGACAGGAACAGTGGAAATATTCTATTCCCAATACTTTTAGTGCAGCCCTCGTACAACCTAAAACCGAGAGTCTCACAAAGAGAAAATTAAAGATAATAAATATTTTAAGTTTAAGCTCTCAGTATATTTACGAACATTTTATGTCCATACCAACAAAAGTAGTTTTAATACAAAAAAACAGATGTTCACTCTATAAACACCAGGAACAAACAGTAATAATTCACTTATGGGGCAATGGATACGATATTACAACAATGTCCCACAAAACATACAAGTTTAAATATTACTATTACCTACCTATTACCAAGTTTAAATATTTTATTAAACAAAAACTATATAAGTGTTATAATATAAATGAATACATGGCTGATAATAACCCCTGGGAATGAGCTGGTCGCGTCCAAGCTGTTACTAAAATAAATGTTTGTAAATAGTTTGTACAACATCTCTTATTGTATAATTTGTAATTTCTAAGTTTTAAAGTCCCGCTAGGTTTCTTGCTGGTTCTTCCCAGGACTGAGGTTTTTTGCGGACCAGTGGTAAAAGTAAAAAATGACTTTCAATAAGAACTACGTGTAATCTATATGGAATAAAACTTATTCTATTCTATTCTATTCGTGTAGTGGCGGTGTAAGAGTATCCACTACTCCATATCATAGTTTTATTACTATAGTTTTATTGATTAATGGTAAAGGTAAAAAATGACTTTCAATAAGAACTACTTGTAATCTATATGGAATAAAACTTATTCTATTCGTGTAGTGGCGGTGTAAGAGTATCCACTACTCCATATCATAGTTTCATTACTATAGTTTTATTGATTAATGGTAAAAGTAAAAAATGACTTTCAATAAGAACTACTTGTAATCTATATGGAATAAAACGTATTCTATTCTATTCTATTCGTGTAGTGCCGGTGTAAGAGTATCCACTACTCCATATTATGTTATTATTATAGTTTTATTAATTAATTATTTTAAATATTCAGCGTCTTAAAAGGCGAAATAGATAAATGTAACAGATGGGCTGCAGAATCTGCCTGATAACAAAATAAAAAATAAATCGGTCACCAAACATGGTGAACTATTATCCTTCCTGTGAGGCAGTCTATACGGGAAGCCGATGTTCAGCGATGAAATTATGATACATACGCATTTGCAATTTAAAAACAATAGCAGTTAGTTAAGTACACACTTCTTTTTATACTTTCGTAATTTAGATACGTGTTATATATATATTATTCAAAACTAAAACTACGCAGGTTTGTGCAAAACTATACCAATGAGCACATCTATTTCTGTAACACAATAAAGGGAAGTATTACTGCAGCGCACTTTCCGCCCTCAAATGTAGGAATTACTTCCATGCTGCTAAGTAAGTAATTGACTCGCAGCCGGACACCGATTAAAGCAATTGGTGGTGACGCTATTTTGACAATATGCCTAGTGTTATAGTCCTTCACGAATGTATTAAGCAAGCACACACGGTTTCACAAACAGATATCACTTATATATTTAATTGATATTCTAAAAACATTGTTACATATCTAAACATTATACTATTTGTAAAAATTGCCTCAACACAGTGTGCATAGTCACGTTATTGTATGTAAGATTCGTAGTTAAATATATCCTTATCACACACCGAAAAAGGTTAATCAATTAAACTTAATATTATTATTGTTATAATTGTAGCATGATACAATTGTTTACAATTATACTGCCGCACTGTCGATTCTAGGAATAAATGGATTTAAAATGTTATATTTAAGCAATGAAACTTATTTGAAAAATACTTTTAAGTACATATTACCACCACTGAGTGCCACTAATAAACGACACTGAGTCATCGCAATAGAGTTCAAAAAATCAAAAATTCTCATTATATATTACTACTTGAAGATTAAGGTTAAAACAAATAATGTTAAGAAAATATCATAGAAATTTTACTTGGTCAAACATCACGATAGCTGTAGAGCTTAAGCACTGTTCAGCACGACTCTGGCTGATGACGCTCTCGCCTTGAGATAACGTCGCCGATAACATTCTCTAGCTATTTTTAGATCTTTATAAAAAAGGTAAAGTGATAATTATTGTACTTTGCGGAATTCGGAAATAACATGCCCACTGTAATAACTATGATGTATTTTAATAATATATTGCATAAATAGCCTTTTTTTTATACGATAGGGTGACAAACGATCACACAGTCCACCTGATGGTAAGTGGTTGATGTGACCCATAGACATCTACATTTATCCTCAATAAAGAATCAAAATGCAGATGCGTCGTCACCCGTGAGGACTAAGATAGAATGCCTCTTTTCCAGTAAAATGGGTCTCCGGTACTCTACACTCACCATACGAAACAGCAGTGCCAAGCAAGCTGCCATTTTACGCTGGTATTCTGTGAGAGCGTGGTCTTTCCCCGGTCAAGACGACCCATTCATGCTACAACTATACTACTAATATATATAGCTGTAGAATGGCTGTACCACGTATACCTTAACCTATCTTAAAACTTTTAAAAATAAATGAATTATAATAATAATTATATTGTATGTACCATTACTTTGCAACTATACACATATCATATGAATTATATCTCGATAATAATAAAGTTTTGGTTATAAATAAACACATATTAAATTATCGTTTTAAAATATATCATTGTTTCCATTATGGTGCGTTGCTATAATTAGCTTAGAGGCACATTTACCTCTTTATAATTATTAACTGCACAAAATACTTTGTACCTACTACTGACTAACATTTAAGTTCTATATTTGACGCGTTTGTTTTTTATGTACATAATAATATCTTCACCGATTTACCGAAAACGGCTGAAACGATTTATGATCTTTTTATAAAAAAGATTATACTTAAAAAATTCCACACCTAGCGGTGGGAAAAATAGGGGTGCACTCAAAAGGGTAAAAAAATTTAGACCTAATTCTTCGACGGGACTTGAGAAACCAAATAGAAATTAAAAACAAATAATAGAAAATTATTTAATATTTTAGGTTTTTGAAGTCGATATAATATGTACATTTTATAAAAAAATTAAATTTGTTACAATACTTAAGGAGGTAGGTTGGTATTAAAAGTTAAACTAGTCGTTTTACTGTACATTATGACTACCACAAATAGTATAAATTCTTGGCTCTACTAAGCTTACTACATACTTAAATAAAAAATTATTGATCATTCCTAGTACATTTAACCTAGGCCTTTCAAAGTGTACGATAAATATGACGCAAAAGACGACAGGGTCTTTACTGGCTTAATGCTTTTAAACCTTTATACATTATCAGTATGTTTCTATCTCAGTATCAGTACCTGTCTGAGACTATGAAAGGTCATCCATTCATAATCATTATTATTATAGCCATCTACAAGTCCACTGCTGAACATAGGTCGCCCTCGAGGAACGCCACAAAACACGGCCCCGAGTCACCTGCATCCATCATTGCTATGTTATCATAAAAGTTAACAGAGATGTTTCCCACTGCTGGACAACAGGCCTCCTCTCATTTCTGAGAGGGTTAGGGGTTAGGGAGCAATTTGTAATGAATGGTGGCGAACTTCACCTGTCCTCAAAATATTTTATTCCTGAGACATACAAGTTTTGTCACGTTGTTTTATTTCACCGAGCAAGTGATAAATCGGCACTTAGAATCGCAATTAAATTTCATTTGTGTCTGCGGAATCGAACCCTGTGTCGCGTACTGTAAAATTTACGCCGAGCCCCTATCAAAACTAAAAATTGCGGTTACAAGCCTGCCTGCCAAACGTGGCAACTATGGCAACATATAAAAAATATTTTGGAAGTGTATAATGATGATTAATTTAAATAATATAATATTAAACATTAAAAAATTACTTAACTCTCGCTTTATCGGTAATGTAAGACGATAGAAATGTCTATTTAAAAAAAATACTGCTACAAAATTATATTAAAAAGCTAATTGCCTTGCTCTGAGGCGCATTGACTTAGCAATGAGTTGCGACGCAGAGGGCCGCGGCGCGGGTTCGAATCCCGCACGAAACAAGAATTTTAATGGCCTACAAATAATTGTTCCAGGTCGATGTTTGTCCTTGTAAAATTTACTTATGTAAACTATCTCTACGATACTGGAGGAATTCCTAGTGTTTTTTAATGAAAAAAATGAAAAAGAAAGAAAGCCGTTTAATTTAATATATTTACAACGAAGAGCAAATAAACCATATATTTATTTACAATATACGAAAATCCTTCCAGTCTGTTAGTCCGATGAGATGATATTATACTGGAATATGCAATACTACGAGTATTTTTTATGGAAAGATATTTAAGTAGCAAGTGTTGCACCATTTTGAAATCTTAATTAAATGGGCCATTTTTTTAAAACAACTTGCCTATGGTAGTATAGTACATTTTTTTTAAAGACAAGGCGTCAAAGTTATGTGTTAAAACGTTTTTAGCCATAACTTAATTAAACTTTTTTTTTCAAAAGTATACCTATTATCACTTAACCAAGTAACATGGAATTTATTTTTTATTTTGGCTAGAACTGGTACAACCTAGCTTATCGCCCCGTACCCGCTTGACGTTGAGTTTCGGGACAGCCATGTATATTATATTCCACCATCACATTTAGTAAAACTTTTTGACACCGATTAACGTTATTTATAACTATGTAACTATGTAAAATGACTGAGTAACAAAACTTTCCTCTATCCTATTTATCCAATTTTTTAAAAGCTAAATATATTATATTATTATTAAAAAATAATTAATATATTTAACTAGCGATCCACCCCGCCTTCGCACGGGTGATTTCTGGATGTCCAATTGTGAATATAAGCAATTAGGGACCCACTCAAACACAAGAAATTTCATAATAATCGGTCCAACCGTTTTTGAGTTGTAGCAAGACTAACGTACAGCAATTGATTTTTATAATAGAGATTATTGTTGAATCTTGCTAATACAATATGGTTCTTTACATACGGCATTTGTAATCTATCTCGTCTTCGGTTACATATTTACCGAGCTATTTATAGTGACCGAACACATGTTGAAAAGAGACTGAATCAGCGGTTAGATTGCTTAAGCCTTGGTGTAAAAAAATCATATATTATATTTATTTGCACAGTAATAAACAGATTCAACAAGCGGTGCGAGCATGAAACGAATTTACCATGTTAAAATTTATACAAAAAAAGCATGTTCAAGCTTACAATAAATTTTAATGATTTTACACTCGTTTTGGGAACCAAAAAGAATTAATATCTGAAGAGTAAACGTTGTATCCCTTTCCAAGCATATTGCGCCCAAGGAAGTGTTACATTTGGCATATTCAAAGATGAAATGAAAGAGTGCAGAAAACTAAAATGTATATATAAATTATGTGTTACAAATCATCATCATCATCATCATTACAGCCCTTCACAAGTCCACTGCTGAACATAGGCCTCCCCCAAAAAATGCCAGAAAGCACGGTCCTGAGCCACCTGCATCCATCGACTTCCTGCATGTCTTACCAGGTCGTCACTCCATCTCGTGGGGGGGACGCCCTACACTTCGCCTACCGGTACGAGGCTGCCACTCGAGAACCTTTCTTCCCCATCGGTTGTCGGTTCTTCGAGCTATATGGCCGGCCCACTGCCACTTCAGCTCACCAATCCGTTGGGCTATGTCGGTTACTCTGGTTCTACTGCGGATATCCTCATTTCTGAGTTTATCACGCAAAGAAACTCCGAGCATAGCCCTCTCCATAGCTCGCTGAGCGACCTTGAGCTTCCTCATACGGCCAGCAGTGAAGGACCACGTCTCAGTTCCATAAGTCATCACTGGCAACACGCACTGGTTGTACAATTTCGTTTTCAGGTTTTGAGGTACACCTGACGAGAAGATGTGTCGTAGCTTCCCGAACGCTGCCCAGCCGAGTTGAATCCGTCGATTGACCTCTCGGTCGAAGTTGGACTTACCTAGTCGGACTATTTGTCCCAGGTAAACATACTCGTCAACAACTTCGAGCTTAGTGCTCCCAACAACTACCGGCATAGGTGTGACATGGACATTGAACATGATCTTTGTTTTGTCCATGTTCATCTTAAGACCTATCCGTTGGGAAACACTATCGAGGTCATTGAGCATAGTGCTTAGGTCCTCCAGCGATTCTGCCATAAGGACTATATCGTCGGCAAATCGAAGGTGAGTGATGTACTCGCCATTGATGTTGATACCGTATCCTTTCCAGTCCAGAAGCTTGAAAACGTCTTCCAATGCAGCGGTGAAGAGTTTCGGGGATATGACGTCACCCTGTCTTACACCTCTCTGCAATTGGATAGGTTTCGTACTCTGGTTCTGTACTCGGATAGCCATCGTAGCCCTACTGTACAAGCACTTCAACACTTCGATATACCGATAGTCAACTTGGCACCGCTGAAGGGACTGCAGCACCGCCCAAATTTCGACGGAATCAAAAGCTTTCTCATAGTCCACATACGCCAGACATAGTGGCAAATTGTACTCTTCGGACTTCTGTACAATTTGCCGAAGGGTATGTATGTGGTCTATGGTGCTAAAGCCCTTTCGGAAACCGGCTTGTTCGGGAGGCTGGAAATCGTCAAGTCTGCGCGCGAGACGATTCGTAATGACTCTCGAAAACAGCAGGTAGACGCGGCTCAGAAGGGAAATCGGTCTGTAGTTCTTCAAGAGAGCGTTGTCACCTTTCTTGAAGAACAAGACCACCGCACTTCTGCTCCACGCCTCCGGTGTAATGCCACCATGGAGGACGGAATTAAAGAGCTTCTGAAGGACTTCAAGTACCGGTTTTCCACCCGCTTTCAGAAGCTCCGCTGTAATTCCATCCTCGCCTGGGGCCTTACCGTTTTTAAGGTGCTGGAGAGCCATTCTAATCTCGCTCAGACTGACGTCCGGGATATCTTCGGAAAAGTGTCGGATGAGACTCGCTCTTGGATCGTTACTCACACTTGCGTGTGGCTCTAACGATGCCGTGTACAGCTGCCCATAGAACCTCTCAATCTCACTCAAAATCTCAGGTGTCCCGGAAACGATGCTGCCACATTCTGTCTTCAGCTTTGACAGGTGGCTCTTTCTGGCAGACAGATCTCTGGCAAAGACTTTGGAGCCTTGGTTCCGCTCGATGGCTTCTTCAATACGAGCTGTATTGAAGTTGCGTAAGTCCCGCCGCATGCATTTGGAGATCTGTCTGTTCAGATGCCTGTATGCTGTCAAGTCTGTTGATGAATGTAGCTTCATCTCCCGTCTAACAGCCATGAGATTAAGAGTGTGATCGGAGAGTTTTTGTGTTCTTCTGCGGCGGGTCTTGCAGAACTTAGCTCCGACCGCATGGACAGTTTCCACGAGCTTGTCATTCATATCGTCCACTTCATTGCAGTCTTCTAGGCACTGAAAACGGTTTTGTAACTCGAGCTGAAAGGTTTCGGGACTTTGGAACAGAGCACGAGGGGGACGGAGCGATGACTTCATTAGACGAGACCTCTCCAACTTAACGTTTAGGTTCAGTGTGCCTCTAACCATTCGGTGATCGCTACCAGTTTTCACCCTCGCGATCACGGAGACATCACTGAATAGTTGTCGTCTGGTCGTCATAATGAAGTCTATCTCATTTTTTGTCGAACCGTTGGGGCTCGACCAGGTCCACTTCCTGTGGGGCCGCTTCTGGAAGAAAGAGTTCATCATAAAGAGTCCCTCTTTCTCCATGAAGTCGGCCAGCTGCTGGCCCCTTGGGTTCCGTTGCCCTATTCCAAATTTCCCTACTTTCAGCTCATCGTTCTCTCTTGTGCCTAGTTTTGCATAGTGTTACAAATACATTAAATTAAATAAAATAAAACATTTATTGTTTACATTCATAATGTCAAACACTTAACAGTCTATGGTCGACAAGTGGTAGTCGCACAGACAAAAATTACTGACAAATTGACTGAATGAGCTATGAATTTTGTGTGATTTCAAATGTTTCTTTTTCAATGGTCTGTGGAGTGTACGTCAGTCAAGGCAAAAAGCGTTTATTTTATATTTTGTATACTTAGTTTATCGTTACGAACCTTTCTTCCCCATCGATTGTCGGTTCTTCAAGCTATATGGCCGGCCCATTGTCACTTCAGGTTAGTAATCCGTTAGGCTATGTTATTTATTCCGGTTCTATTGCTGGTATCCTGATTTCTAAATTTATCACGCAGAGAAACTCCGAGCATAGCCCTCTACAAAGCTTCTTGAGCGGACTTGAGCTTCCTCATACGGCCAGCAGTCAAGGACCACGTCTCAGGTCCATATGTCATCACTGGCAACACTCACTGGTTATGCAATTTCGTTTTGAAGTTTTGAGATACACCTGACGAGAAGATGTGTCGTAATTTCCCGAACGCTGCCCAGCCGAGTTGAATCCGTCGATTGACCTCTCGGTCGTAGTTGGACTTACCTAATCGGACTATTTGTCCCAGGTAAACATACTCGTCAACTTCGAGCTTAGTGCTCCCAACAACTACCGCCATAGGTGTGACATGGACGCTACACATGATCTTTGTTTTGTCCATGTTCGCCTTAAGACCTATCCGTTGGGAGGCACTATTGAGATCATTGAGGATAGTGCTTAGGTCCTCCAGCGATTCTGCCATAAGGACTATATCGTCGGCAAATCGAAGGTGAGTGATGTACTCCCCATTGATGTTAACACCGTATCCTTTCCAGTCCAGAGGCTTGAAAACGATTTCCAATGCAGCGGTAAAAAGTTTCGGGGATATAACGACACCCTGTTATACACCTCTCTGCAGTTGGATAGGTTTCGTACTCTGGTTCTGTACTCGGATAGCCATCGCAGCCCTACTATACAAACACTTCAACACTTCGATATACCGACAGTCAACTTGCCACCGCTGAAGGCACTGCAGCAACGCCCAAATTTCGACGGATGTTGATCCTAAAACCTATCCGTTGGGAGATACTATTGAGGTCATTGGTCATAGTGCTTTGGTCTTCCACCGATTCTGCCAAAAGGACTATATCGTCGGCAAATCGAAGGTGAGTGATGTACTGGCCATTGATATTTATACCGTATCTTTTCCAGTCCAGTAGCTTGAAAACTTCTTGCAATGCAGCAGTGATGAGTTTCGGGGATATAGCGTCACCCTATTTTTACACCTCTCTGCATTTAATTAGGTTTCATACTCTAGTTCTGTACTCGGACAACCATCGTATCCCTACTGCACAAACACTTCAGCACTTCGTTATACCGACAGTCAACTTGGCACCGCTGAAGGGACTGTAGCACCGCCTAAATTTCGACGGAATCAAAAGCTTTCTCATAGTCCAGTAGTCCACATATGCCAGGCAAAATGACAGATTGTGTACTTCGGTCTTATGTACAATTTGTCAAATGGTATGTATGTGGTCTATGGTACTAAACCTTTTCGGAAACCATCTTGTTCGGGAAACTGAAAGTCATCGAGTTTGCGTGCGAGACGATTCGTAATGACTCTCGAAAACAGCACGTTGATGCGGCTCAGAAATGAAATCGGTATGTAATTCTTCAAGAGAGCGTTATGCCTTTTCTTGAAGAACAAGACCACCGCACTTTTGTACCACGCCTCCGAAGTAGTGCCACCTTGGAGGATGGAATTATAGATCTTCAGAAGGACAAGTCGTCATTGAAATGAACATTAACTTTTATAACATATACGAGTGTGTGACATAGTAATAATCTCTGCTCTGTTGCAAGTTAAACAGCGTTATTTAACAAAAGCGTATTTTGCATGGCTGCAAAAGCTTGTAATAAAATTCGCGAAAAAATCAAAGACATAAAGATTGGATTTTTTTAAATATTGCTTTTTAGTGTTCTAATTGATAAAGCCATATAATACATTAATGATTTCTTTAGAAACAGAAACTTTTTTTTTTATTCAATATAAATCATAAATAATACTTATTGAAAGTCACTCTTTTGTTTAATTACCACTGGTTCGAAAAAAAAACCTCTGTCCTGGGAAGAACCAGCAAGAAACCCAGCGGGACTTTTTTTTAAAAAAATTACGAGTACCTTTGCCTGCATCAACTTCAATTATCGATACCGATTGTAATATATTCGTGTCTTCTGATTTGACACAGATGATGTAAATGAACATTTTTACCCGACTACGACGAAGCCAAAAGGATGGTTACGATTTTAACAAGCTATGTACGTATGTATATAAGTCGAAGTTGAACTTTATTATAGTATACATATAATGTATATATATATATATATATATATATATATATATATATATATAAATTACGTGTCACGTTGTTTGTCCGCGATGAACTCCTAAACTACTGAACTGATTTCAATGAAATTTTGCACACTGTGTTCATTTTGGTCCAACTTGAGAGATAGGATAGTTTTTATCCCGATAAATGACCCTCAAAATTTTTTATTGCGAATTTAAGGATTTTCATAGGAAAGGTCGTTGGAAAGGGCAGAACAACGTCTGCCTGACGAGGTAGTATATATATATATATATATATATATATATATATATATATATATAATATAAAAATGAATCGCTGAATGTGTTGCTAAGCTCAAATCTCGAGAGCAGGTGAACCGATTTCGGTAATTCTTTTTTTATAATATTCCTTGAAGTACGAAGATGGTTCTTACGGAGAGAAAAAAAGTTAAAAATTGCCTGGAAAAGTCTAAAAACAACACTTTTCTACATTCCCATACAAGATTCGTAATAATACTAAAAAGTCAATTTGAAATTTAATACCATACCATAAAGTTAATGTTAGTGGAGGGGTTCCGGGAAGGCAAATGAATTGAGTGACGTTAGTATCGTATAAATATTAATGTCAATATTTGTCAATATTTAAAAGAATTTTAAGTGTTTTATAATTTTATTTTTTGACATAATGTAATTGTTAACTTATCAACTTTTTTGTCTTTTTTTTATCTCACTAGCTGACACGGTGTCCCAAATAGCAGAATAAGTATTAAAAAAATTAAAAAATTAAAGAATCGACTGTTAGGCGGTACGAAGTTCGCCGGGTCAGCTAGTATAATTATATATATACCACAATATCCACGACATAACTGATTCTGATTTTAACAAACTTTTATTCAGCATAGGTAGGTATTATAGACAGTCTCCTGTGCAGGGCATATATGAAGGAGAAGGAAACGGCGGCCCACATGTAGTTGGTATCTCCGGAAGTCACCGCATATAGGGCTAAACATCTCGGGATACCGAAGTTACTCCCCATGGTCGTTGGTAACATCAAAGGACTGCTGAACTATTTCACACGCAAAATACCCGCTTAGAAGTGGGTTTGCAAAAACATAGCCTTTCGTAAACTAAACTAAACTATCACATACCATGCAAATCATAGTAGAATTTGTGCTCTGTGCGAGTGTGGTACTTTTAGCAATTAAGCAAGCCCATTCGTACTGCAGCCATAATAGGCTCCAACGTGATTTTTTCACTTACTTTTGATATACATATTATAAATTTGGTAACCACGCACACTTTGGGTAGAATAGAATATTGTGTTATGTGCTACAATATTACATTTTCTTCTAAATCAGTTCCAAAAAGTCTAGGGCTGAAAATGAGTCACTTCCATTTTTGAGAAAATTTGCCTTAATCCTTACGCTTGGCAGGCGGATTGACGTAGTGCCGGGCTCGTCGCGCCTTTGACGCTGCTCACCGTCGCCCTGTCAGGGTATTTCACACCTGGAGTTACGACATGGTCCGCCATCTGTCGGTAGCCATCTTGATATATCCCATAGTCGACTCTTACAACACAGACGCGACGAAATTGAGTGACGGATTCCCTTACACACATTTCACAATTCAGTCAGGCAAAACCCATCAGACAACAAATATATTCGTATTTGCTGACTGATTGTTTTATGCTGCATAATGCATTTACAGCTTATATTATCTTCATTAATGATAATAATGATTTTTAATTAAAAAAATATAAACGTATAATTTAGAAGATTAATGAATATGGCAAAAACTAATACCACTGACGATGAAAAATGTTATGAGCATACATAGGCGATATAAGCAACGATACAATTGGACCAAGTCTTTTTCTGGTTTCTGGTTGTAGTCAGGAACGGAATAGTCCGCGATGATATCGATCCCGACAAGTCATGTTTGGCCTGCCACACCCGGCCACACCCACTATGTAAGATAATAAAAATCGACCACCCCAAGCCGCACCGACATACTAACACTATTGTAATACTTAGATGATTACGCGATAAGTTAATGCATACTAGGGGCGTTCAATAAAACGTATGAATTTGATAAAGGTATATTTTATGATGTGGTTTATTTTTTGATATTCATAAATTTATTAAAATTCCCTTCCTAAAGAACTTTTTATCCCGAGCACCTAAAAGCAGCGTCTACTGTGTGAACATCGTCGAATCTCTCCTTCAATCTCGGAAATAGAAAGCTATATTATTATCATCAAATCATGACCAGGGGAAATGCAGGTGCCTTGCTAGCCATTTAAAAAGGAGTGAGAGCTCTTTTCTTGAAGTTCCCTAAATCGTACAAGAAGCCGATTCCACAAATAAGTGTCGAATAAGGAAGAAAACTCTTGGTAAATCGCACAGTGGGTTCCTGCCGAGCATCCAGATGGTGTGGATGATATCAAGAGTTCTGTCGCGTTGTGCGATGCCCAAGTATTTCAAAGCAAGCATACGCGTTGTATGAGTTTTTTCTTGATGGATGTAAACGTCAGAGAAAACTTTTTTTTCTAATTCCAAAAGTTCAAAATGAACTAGGGTTTATTTCCCGAAGGCTATTGCACGCCTCACAACGTGAGGGATTGCTCTACTCTCGATATATATGGCCATAACTCAATTTCGCTACATAAAATCGTTCTTATACTTTTAGCTAAACATCAAATCCATATTATTATTAACGTTACAATAACTACAGACATTGAGTGTAGAGAGTGATTGTTGATTACTTTATTTTCTAATTGATTCACTATAGATTACATAACCAAAAATGTAATTGAAAAAATATATGGACTGCCGTCCGTTGTCTGTGCGTCGGTGAGTAAGCAATAGATTGAGATAATTTAGTATTAAATAAGATTCCATATATTCTAATTCAACAACTATTCTACAGAGTTATTCTTAATAACTTATATTGAAGTCGGCTGTACAAAATTTTTAATTTTAAATTATATATATTATTTTAATTCATCACTTCAATAGTTACAGTCTGTTAAAAATGTTTGCAAAGACAGAGTTAACAATGTAAATATAAAGACAAAGAGAGGCTGTCTACCCTTTTCCCAGCAATAATGAAAGATCGGCAAATGTAAGCAGGTGTGCAATATACAATCATTTTTTACGTGGCAAAGGCATCATCATCATCATTACAGCCCTTTAAAAGTCCACTGCTGAACATAGGCCACCCCCAAAGGAATGCCACAAAGCACGGTCCTGAGCCACCTGCATCCATCGACTTACTGCATGTCTTACCAGGTCGTCACTCCATCAAGTGGGGGGACGCCCTACACTTCGCATGCCGGTACGAGGATGCCACTCGAGTACCTTTTTTCCCCATCGATTATCGGCTCTTCGAGCTATATGGCCGGCCCATTACCACTTCAGCTTACTAATGCGTTGGGCTATGGCGGTCACTCTGGTTCTACTACGGATATCCTCATTTCTAAGTTTATCACGCAGAGAAACCCCGAGCATAGACCTCTCCATAGCTCGCTGAGCGACCTGGAGCTTCCTCATACGGCCAGCAGTGATTGACCACGTCTCAGATCCATAAGTCATCACTGGCAACACGCACTGATTGTGCAATCTCGTTTTCAAGTTTTAAAAATGAGATTGCACAATCAGTTTTACCTGACGAGAAGATGTGTCTTAATTTCCCGAACACTGCCCAGCCGAGTCAAATCCTTGGATTGACCTCTCGTTGGACTTACCTAGTCGGACTATTTGTCCCAGGTAAACATACTCGTCAACTTCGAGCTTAGTGCTCCCAACAACTACCGGCATAGGTGTGACATGGACGTTACACATGATCTTTGTTTTGTCCATGTTCGCCTTAAGACCTATCCGTTGGGAGGCACTATTGAGATCATTGAGGATAGTGCTTAGGTCCTCCAGCGATTCTGCCATAAGGACTATATCGTCGGCAAATCGAAGGTGAGTGATGTACTCCCCATTGATGTTAACACCGTATCCTTTCCAGTCCAGAGGCTTGAAAACGTTTTCCAATGCAGCGGTAAAAAGTTTCGGGGATATAACGACACCCTGTTTTACACCTCTCTGCAGTTGGATTGGTTTCGTACTCTGGTTCTGTACTCGGATAGCCATCGCAGCCCTACTATACAAACACTTCAACACTTCGATATACCGACAGTCAACTTGGCACCGCTGAAGGCACTGCAGCAACGCCCAAATTTCGACGAAATCAAAGGCTTTCTCATAGTCCACATACGCAAGGCAAAGTGGCAGGTTATATTCCTCTGTCTTCCGTACAATTTACCGAAAGGTGTGTATGTGGTCTATGGTAAAGCCCTTTCGAAAACCGGCTTGTTCGGGAGGCTGGAAGTCGTCAAGTCTGCGTGCGAGACGATTCAAAATGACTCTCGAAAACAGCACGTAGATGCGGCTCAGAAGGGATATCGGTCTGTAGTTCAAGAGAGCGTTGTCGCCTTTCTTGAAGAACAGGATCAACGTACTTTTGCTCCACGCCTCCGGTGTAGTGCCACCATGGAGGACGGAATTAAAGAGCTTCTGAAGGACTTCAAGTACCGGTTTTCCACCTGCTTTCAGAAGCTCCACTGTAATTCCATCCTCACCCGGAGACTTGTTGTTTTTAAGGTGGTAAGGTAAACTGACGTCCGGAATATCATTGGAATAGTGTCGGTTCTTGCTCTTGGATTGTTACTCACACTTGCGTGTGGCTCCGACGATGACGTGTACAGCTGCCCATAGAACCTCTCAATCTCACTCAAAATCTCAAATGTCGCGGAAACTATGCTGCCACATTCGGTCTTCAGCTTCGACAGTTGGCTCTTTCTGGCAGAAAGATCTATGGCAAAGACTTTGGAGCCATAATTCCGCTCGATCGCTTCTTCAATACGAGCAGTATTGACGTTGCCGCCGCATGCATTTGGCTAACAGCCATGAGAGTAAGGGTGTGATCGGAGAGTTTTTGTGTTCTTCTGCGGCGGGTCTTGCAAAACTTAGCTCTGACCGCATGGACAGTTTCCACGAGATTGTCATATCTTCCATCTTCTAAGCACTGAAAACAGTTTTGTAACTCGAGCTGAAAGGTTTCAGGACTTTGGATTAGAGCACGAGGGGGACGGAGTGTCAACTGCATTAAACGACACCTCTCCAACTTAACGTATAGGTTCAGTGTGCTTCTAACCATTCGGTGATCGCTGACAGTTTTCAGCCTCGCGATCACTGATACATCACTGAACAGTTGTCGTCTGGTCGTTATAATGACGTTAATCTCACTTTTTGTCGAACCGTCGGGGCCGTGGAGCCGTTTCTAGAAGATAGAGTTCATCATCATCATAGAGTTCATCTTTCTACATGAAATCGGCCAACTGCTGGCCCCTAGGGTTCCGTTGCCCTATTCCAAATTTCCCTACCCTCAACTCGCCGTTCTCTCTTGTGCCTAGTTTTGCAGTTTTGGAGGAATGCATGGCTTTAGAGATATCCTAATACATTTCTTCCACCTCATCATCAGTAAAATGTAATGTGTGTACACAAAAATGAAAGTAGTTTTAAAAGAATTAATGATGTTCAATCTGTAAAAACTGACACAAGTTAGTATTACCAGTTACTCAACTCCACCAATTCAGTACTTCATTCTTGGTGCTATGTATATGCTTTTACAACAAAATTCCAGAAAATATATAAATTTAACTTCTAAGTTCCAAAACTTTATTAAACAAAGTTTGTATAAAAAGGGTTATTATAATATTAAGTAATTTATGGATGATGATAACTTCTGGGAATGAGGTGATCACTACCAAGCTATTTCTAATTTGTTTTGGGTTGTTAATTGTGTAAGACGTTTTTTTTTTTCAAAATGTCTCACTGGGTTTCTTGCTGGTTCTTCCCAGGACAGAAGTTTTTTCCAAAGCAGTGGCAAATTAAAGAAAAGAGTGAGTTTCAATAAGTATTATTTTTAATCTATATTGAATAAAAGGTTCTGTCATTTATTCATAGAGAGGAGGAAAGTTCCAATTTAGCCCAAAAACAAACCGTCACAACTCACAAATATCACCAAAAAACATAGCCCAAATCAATAAACAAATAGTACAGTAACAAGCCAGGTTGCAGTTTTAACTCTGATACCAACACAACAATTACAAAGGGAAGCAAAATAAACACATGTGATTTACATACTCTGTTTTTACATTTAGTCTCCCTCACTTACACTTAGCCACCTCAGACATCTTTGTCTAACAAGAACAAGAGATGGGTATCGCGGCGTATGTGCAGTATTCATCATTTGTGGTCATTCGTTAATTCTAAAAAATTGTTTCTTAGGTACTACTTGGGATATATATTTTTTTTGTATTTGTTTTAATTACCATAAGGTCTATAATATACCTTTTCAAGGTTATCCATTCATTACCAAATTCCCCGAATTACCAATAAAAAAAATTCAAACTTTAAAGGAGATGTAGTAGTGTAGTTAGCAGTATGTATGTAGCCTACCTCATTTGAATTTTTATACCTATTTTTTTCTTTAATAAAATCCTTAGTAGTTAGATAGCTGTACCTTGTATACAGTTTTTTAATATGTTATAATATAACGAAGAAATTTAGAAATGTCAGCTTTTGATATTTTTATTCAAATGATGGCAGTATTGATGCTTTAGAGGACTAATATTGATGTTAAAATAGCCATGTTTATATGCTCAATATTTAATGTTTCGTTTACATCGATAATATCGATCAGCCACTACACCTCACTGATTTTTCTTTTTTTTTATATTCTATAAATTTTCACTTTATTAGGAGGGCAGGTCACTTTAAATTGGAGTCTTAGACTATACTATGACAATCTTTTAAAAAAATCCATGCAGGCTAATAATCTTCTGCTCACTGTTATCACTTACACAGTGATATTTTAATTGAGAAGTTGCATTTTAAATAAAAGTTTAATGGTTTCTAGGATATTTAAATACACAAAAAAATGGTTAAGGTTTAGAATCAAGTCGCCTTAATAGGGGAGAGGGGCGGGGGTAAAGTGGTGGGGGAGGGGTAGATTCGCCCCCACCTCTTTCCCCTGCCGGACGTGCCTATATTTTTTTATATTAAATGTTGAAGATTAAAATTTTTATTGAATGATTTCTGAGAAAAATCGTTTTAATAGGGAGAAGTATTACCAAATTGTAGTCGACGGAGCCTATTTCTGGACGGTTTATAAAAAATAAACACGAATGGGATGGAGGGGTATGTTCGCTCGTTTTGCTTGCTCACTCGACCCCGCTATCCCCTTCTAACCTAACCTGTCCGAGTCGGGGTGTCCCAAGTCCTGAGCTCGCTTCGCTCGCACTTGCACCGAATACAACACCAAAATGTTAACTTTTATAATTACTTGCAGTGTGCGTTCGTCATTGGATTACCCCCTGTACCAACCCGCACACGGTTCTGCGGCGGTGCGGAACGGTGTGCGGGATACAGGGGGCGAAATATAATATGAAAATATCGCTCGGTCGATCGAAAAAATATTTATAGTTTGAGATGTAATATATACTATAGCTCAGTGTAAATGGTTCCATTCAAAAGTATGGTGAACGATATTAATTTATATCTCGAGATGTAATATATATTATATTATATCCCATAGTGAAAAGTGGGCTTTACTGTCAATGTCAACTTAAAAGAAAATAAGAATTGTTCCGTTTCAGGTATTAATTCGTGATTTATGAATATTTTTAGAAAATGATTTTAAATATTTTGACGCAGCTCCAGCAGCTAAAATTGCATGGCGCTTGAGATAAAACCCCTTGACCCCCCCCCCTCACAGTGACAGACTCCTCAAATTCAGGCGACTTGATTCTAAACCCAACCCAAAACAATGCCTCAGTGGTGTGAAGCCATTTATTTATTCTATTGAAATTAGGATATTTTTTTTTCATTTCAATAGCCTTGTTAGATATCACGAAAATAATTGGTGTTTTTTTTGCAATTGACTGATTGTTTGTAATTCTACCTAACCTAACCTACTAAAGATAATTCAGAAGGCAATTGAAATTAAAAAAAATCACAATTTCAATAGAAAATATGGTGGTGTCTGGTGTGAGTTTTGCTAAATAGCAAATACTAACAATTTAATAAATAGGTGAATGTTTGCAAGTTCTGATTAACCATATTGATGAAGTTGAAATGATGACATTTCCATGGTCAAATAAATGTCTACATTGTAAACATTTAATTGACCATGCAAATTGTAAATATGATTGGATGAATTAATTACAAGCAAAATGTAAATATGAGTATTTTAACATTTACCGCAAAAATGTATGTATTTACCCACAATATTTTAAAATTAAAAATTTTGTACAGCTGACTTCAATATATGTTATTAAGAATAACTCAAAAACTATTGGTCTGACCTTGATCAATATAGAACCACACGAGAAGCTATCAGCTTTCATATAAAATAATACAACACAATGCATTACTTTTTACTTTCACTAATAAATAAAGCAATACAAAAGTAATATGTTTAATATGGTTTTCCTTTTTGGTGTTGATAATTAATTAGACCCTAAAAAGTTAGTTATTAAAAATCATTACTATGGATCACAGACAAAAAAGAAAAGAAAGAATTATTATAGTGAAATATTGTTTTCTGGTGAGATGATCAAACTCAACAGAGATGAAACTAAAAAAGGCAAATAATTAATTACGATAAAAATAATGACTTTAAAAAGTGACAAACACATACTTCTTTTGATATTTTTATGATGATGAATTAATGGGTTACAGGATGTAATGAAGATTAAGAAAGGGATTATCTTGTATATAATGAACACCCACCATCAGCCCATTCATTTGATGAGTGACATATGAGGCAACTATGTATAATGCCAAAAATCTTGCATCATCATCATACAATCAGCTTTCCTATAGATGGCAGTATAACCACCTCATTTACCTCAGACGTAAAATACCCAGACCAAAGATGGGCAACTGCATTAAAGGTATAGGTGATAAGGTAAGCACTATACAACACTGCTATCATCAATCTACCTGCAACGAGCAAAAATTAAGGCAAATCCTCCCTACAAAGGGAAACTCATGAACAACTGTGGATTTTAGAGAAAAAGAGCATAATATACAAATACCCTGAAATTATGCAACAGGTAGAAACGAGAGATAACCAAGTAAGTCAAATTTACATAAGCCCTTTACATTAACCATCTTTATTTTGCATATATATATTCATACAAAATATCATTAAGTGGGCCCAAGGCTAAGGAAAACAATAATTTAGAAAATATATGGGCATTTCTCTGTAAACTGGGCAACTCATTGTCTCAGGCCAATATTATATAAATATGTACAGTTTACTATATATTTTGTAGATAACTTCAAAACATAATAGCCTAATCTAACTATGCTTAGTGTGTAATATCTATTAAATTAAACTTTATTGTATCAAAAACGTTTTCATAGCTCTCAAAAAACAGTCCCCTGACGTGTCACCATAGCAGTATAGTCACTTCAGATCAAATTAATTAAGGCAATAACTATAGGAATTAATCAAATCGTTTGATTATTTAAACAATAATGTGTATGTGTCAATGGAACATCCTTATTTTTTTAAATGTTATTATATAAAACTAAAAAAGTGAATCAAAGATTGTCTCCGCATTTTGTGAACAGTTCCCCTGTCTATATTTTAAATTACGCGTTCACGTAATCTAACGGTTAAACAATTGTATTGCTGCGTGTAACAAAACGCAAACAATCTGAAGTTTGCACGGGTGTCGCTATTAACGCTCGGAAGTTTTTTTAGCGCTACATGAACGTTACTCCGTAGAACTCACGTCTTAACCTGACAGCCGACAGTCCCCTGGTAAGGATTAATTTTATTTATTCTTAATGTACTATATGTAAACCTTGGAAACTTAATAGCAAAATAACATGATTCAATTACATTTTGTGCTACCTTTCAATTAAATCAAATTAAACAATCTCCTGGCAACAGTCCCCTGTCCCTCAATAGGACAGGGGATTGCCATCCCCTGGATCCATCCCATGGAGGCGGAAACAATCCCCTGTCTTTATATTATCTTTGTCATTGTTTCAGGTATACGTGTGTTTTAAGTATAGCGCCAAGGAAGAAATAACTCTCTAAGGAGGCTATTTTACACAGAAAATAAGAAACCGAGCGAAGGAGTTATGAATGTATTAAAAACGACCCGTAGAAAAGGGAAGAACGTAGGGAGTAAGAAGAAAATGGAACTAGGAAGCTAGTAAAAAATATGACTCCATCAGAATACCGGGAAGCAAAGAAGAAGTAAAGAGAGCATTTCACCAAGTATCGCAATAAGAAAAACTTATTACAAACACGCGTATGAGAAAAAATACTCTAGATTCTGTTGTATCTAATTCATCTCAAATGTGAACACCTGAAGTTGCTGAAATTATTTGAAATAGATAGATGCTAAGATATAAAATAAACAAGAAAAAAGATGAAGAAATTAGAGTCCTTAAAAATTAAAATATTGAAATACTGCAATATTTTTTAACCTATGTTTGCCAACAATCTTTTCTGAAATTATTTTTGCTAAAAGTCCTTTTTCTTTGAGTATCTGCCATTTTCTGCAACTTAGTGTTTGGTATATTTTTAGACTATGTATTTCCTTTCATACATGCTTGATTTGTTACTCGACCTATACAAGAAATTCCAGCAACAGAAGAGCAATTTCAAACTGAGTTTTGAAACCTTTTGTAGACTGCAACCTTTTTGGATTATCATGCCCAAAATTGACAAATGCGATACTTGTTTGTGCATTAACCACACGAATATATACATTTGAAATTATTAGCTTCAGAAAAGTAATTTATGAGTATAAGCCAAAACTAATTGTGGAAGATGTGTTCACTGATTCAGAATATGAGAATGAAGCTGGACCTAGTTCTGCTACAGTAAAAGCATTAAACACATATTACATCCACGACAAATTGCTTGCCAGAAATATGGAATGTTTCTCACATGGATTGAGCATTATTGACAAGATTGATGAAGAAGATGGCGAAATTTGTGCAACAATCCTAAAGCTCTGTGGTAATTAAGACCATACATTCAGATTTCAACAAGACAATATGGCAGATGTTACAATGGACCAGGTGATACAGAAACTACCAATTCCAAATATAGTTTTAAAAAGGCAATAGAATCTTCTACAAATTTTACTCACCTGCAAATGTTTTTGAAAAACAGTAGACCGAATTCTTAATACTATTTTTCTTTACCAATTTGTGTCATATCTAAGTTATAAATAATTATCTTTAACTATATGAAACTAATTGTAAAGTGTAAGATTCATAATACTTAAACATTTTTTAATGTACGTGATTTTAATTGAATACTTTACTTTAATTAATTACTTATTAAGATTTCAGAGTTAAAATTTGAGTATGAGTAGAATATTATAAAAAGACGAGAAGGACGAAAAGAGTAGATTTTTTGTTTCTTTATTGTTTATATACTTAATTCCTAAGCTCCAAATTGTTTGAAAATAACAGAATTAATTTTGGAACTGAAATAATATTTTTCATTGAAATACACAGTCCCCTGACATAAGCAACAGACCCCTGTATCTAGTTTTTAGAAAATTCTCAATATTTTCTAAAGTAATGGAAGTATTTTTGGTTCATCTGCTGTTTATTATTAAATTGGTTTAAATATGTCCCCTGAATAAGATTTTTTAAATATATAAGCAACAAAGTTGCCTAGACAACTCTCTTAGAACTAATTGCCCAGTTTACAGAGAAATGCCCATATAATAAATTACTACATACTTTCTATACGTGGTAGAGCCATGCTTCAGCTATATTAGTAGTATAGTTGTAAAAACAAATGGGTCGGCTCGACCGGGGTAGTACCAAGCTCTCACAGAATACCAGCCTAAAATAGTAGCTTAACATTGCTGTGTTTCGTATGGTGCGTGTAGAGAACCAGAGACCCTTTTTACTGGAAAGGAGGCATTCCTCACGGGTGACAACGCATCTGCATTTTGAATCGCAAACGAGGATAGAAGTAGGTGTCTATGGGCCACAGCAACTACTTACCATCAGGTGGACTGTGTGCTCGTTTGTCACCTTATCCTATAAAAAAAAATACAACAAATAAAAATGTAAACCAAAGTTATTATAATGGCTTCATAAAATCTATCAATGTTGTCTAAACAGTTTAAAATTTCCCCCAACAAGACAAATCACTACAAAAATTGTCCATATTAAAAACTATGTAACTCTGAATTTCTTTTTTCTTTTAAAAAAATGTTACCTCCACACTAGGATTTTCTCCTGTGTCGTGGAAGCAGTTTACAAACATAAATTGCACAAGGACAAACATCCAGACCCGGAACAATTATTTGTAGGCCATACAAATACTTGTTCCATGCGGGATTCGAAACCACGGCCCCCAGCGCACAACTGATTGCTAAGCCACTGCGCCAAGGAGCCGTCAAAATTAAAATTAATGTTAGTAGGATAGTGAAGTCGTAATAGTGTAAGTTACAATGTGTATCTTGGGGCATTAATATAAATGCTTTAATAAACAGAATTAACTAAATGATGACACTATCGAAAAATATCTCTTCTCTCCTTTTTAAGGCAAGTTTAATTATTAAAACGCATCTGAATATATTTCTCAAATTTAGATCAGTTTACCGTAAAGCAGAGTTTAAGTTTAGTTGATAAAATTTCAGCATTATTATTTATTATTTTCGAAATGCCAAGAATCTATTATCATAAAACTCAATGAAACAAACTTAAAATTACTTAACTTACCATAAACACCAAATTATCAACTTTGAAAGCTATCGCCGTGTTCTACATAAGCACTTTTAACTCTCATCACAATTATTGTATGGTAAATAAACAGTATTTTAAATTGTAATGCACATAACAATTTCACTTGACCATAATAAAACCATTATAAGTATTCACAATCATAATATTATAATGTTTACAAAGACAGCAAGCTGTACTACCACCGTCTGATTCTAAAAATACTTCAACACGATAAAACAGTATGAATGTGTTAAAACATAAAGCCACACAACGATGACAATGAGCAAATGTGGATCGTCAATCCGGATTAACCACTATAGCTCTGCCGAAGTAGAATGCTCTAAAAAACGGTTTCTAAAATATGAATACTCGAACAACTAAATTGAAAGAACATTCGTATGAAATACAAACTTAATATATACAAGTTTCTCAAGTAAATATTAATTTTCTATACAATCAACCACTATTTTTAATCTCGTCAATTACTTCAAACACTTTTAACCACTTCTGCACAAATAAAGGAATAATTCACTTTTTCTTTCGGAACTTATTTGTTACTAACACAATTTATGAACAAACATCATTAGCTTAGATGTACAACAATTATTTACCCATATTTACCTACGTAAAACGTAAGAAAAAGAAAAGCAAAATTTACTGTTGCCAAATGCTAAATATTACAGTACACAGATAACTGTATACTAGTTACAGTAGTTTATTATATCCTGTGCTGCTGCGGTGTCTCAATTTAAATCTATAATCTGTATGCAAATATAATCTATGTCATTGACTTTGAATTTCAATTTTGTCCAAGCCGTAGAGGGAGTATGTACAGTAGAGTAGTCCTTGCCGTATACCTAAGCGGGATAGCAATAGTTTAAGGTTAGTGTTGCCGATGATTCTCTATTTTTATTTAATTGATTTTTGGGAAAAGTAAATTCTGTTTACTAATTATAGGTAGAATCAATACACAGTGTTTGAAAAATATGTAAGTAATTCATTAACCTCCTAAAATATATCTTATCAGGTTAGTAGTAGTTCATTAACTTCCTAAGATATATACTAAAAGGTTAATGTATTGAATTGAAAAATAAAACAATTTTTTTTATTATTTTCAATCGCTTTATTTTGCCTTTTGTTTTTTGCTTGTTATTATAATCAGTTTTTTTTATATAATGTTTTGCTATGTATAACAGATTACTAAAAAACACACAAAAAATTATAACATACTTGAAATTAAATAGTTTCAAAAACTTACCTTTGGATATATACTGATTTTTTTATCGGTAGATAATAATGTATCCACAGGTATGTATTCAATTTCGAATGAAACAACAGATAATACAAAATATTTATGTCAATATTATTTAAATAAAACAAATAATTGAAACAGCACTAGGAAAACTTTTGTACATATTTACAGTTTTCGGTTTGGTAACGCATGCTTGAAACTAAAGGATTCTAAGTAAATATTTTTTCATCCCGTTCAGTCTGTAACCCAAAAAAAACGGCAAGAAACTTTAGGGAACTGTTTACAATCACCTAAACTTACATACGATTACATGTTTATTATTGCAAACATTTATAATTTTTACGAACAAACGAAAAGCGATGAAGTCAGCAACAGCCTTTTCAGAATAATAATCGGGCAGCCATTTTGTCATCGGGAGCCGTTTGTACATGAGATGTTTGTACCACGTCTGCTTCTTGAAACAGTGTTTGGACGGTGACGACATTATTTATTGCTTCTTACCTGAGAATAAAGAGACAATTATTCAATACTCAATGTAAAAAAATACTATTTTTGTATAGTACTAGCGGTCCGCCCCAGCTTCGTACGGGTGATTTCTGAATCTCGATAACAGCGCCGGCTACCGGTTCCAATTGTGTTTCTCTTCTAAATCATCCAGGGACTCACTCAAACACACACAAAAAAAATTCAGCAAAATCGTTCAGGCCGTTTTCGAGTTTTAACGAGACTAACGGACAGCAATAGATTTATATATATAGTAATTAAAGTGACAAACGAGTTCGCATGGTAAAAAGTTACTGCAACTAAGTACAAACAAAAGGAAAATCTTGTGCATTGTTGTCTCTGAGAAAGAACGAAGATGAAATACGATTATGTACGCATGTCACAATTATACCTACTGTCTCTTCCTTCAAACGAAAAAATAACACTGGAAGCATGACCACTTGGCAACAGAAAGGGGTGGGAGGGTAGTACATATTTAAACTAAAAATAGGGGTGATTTTACAATTTACGATACTATATTCATTTTTATAGCAGTAGCTTTTAATTAAGATATAAGACTACATAAGTTTATAGCATTGCTATTGAATGTTTCTCAAAATATATATAAAACTCAAAGAGATATATGATGCTCAATGTCAGCCTCATACATTATTTTCAACTAAGCGTACTTGTGTCATAATGTATGTATTATTATTTTACCCAAGTCCTGTTTCGACGATTTTCAGTTGTTTCGTAGTACAAGGTAGCTCATCAATAATATCCTGAAAAAAAAAATATTGAGCATGTAGCAAAATATCCCTATAAAATTCAAAATTACAACAATAGTTAAGAACAAAAATTCAAAATCAAAATAGGTTACCCACTGGAATAAAAAGTGTTGGAATCGCATTCGGCAACAAATATGTCCTCATGTGCGTTTTACGAAAATAACGCGACTGAAAATGTTTCGAACATATGCGGTCATTCTTCTCAGGTTGCCACTCCTTTCTCTCAGTAGCTACAATCCACATATTTATAATGTTTGCTTCTTTAGGAAATCTAAAATAAATAAATTATATTGGTAATTAAATTAAGGTTAAAAAATTTGTTCAGTGTCGTTAAGAAATTAAGGAATTTTTTCCCCAAGCACTGGTATCCCTGTAGTGATTATACAGCAAATTTGAAACGACAAAAAATAAATGGCGACCTTTAAATAAAAGAACGCTTCTTAATTTAGTCGTATAAAACGAAAAATGTTGTAGGTTATTTTAGTAATTTATTGTATATTTTCTGATAATTATACACTAGAGATAATGAAAATTAAACAGCTAATCGATTTCTATAGGCAATTTTACTTTAAATAAGCTTACTTACTGATAAATAAAAATCCATCGCTTCCTTCCCATTTTAGATCTATTTCTATACTGCCGTTTCTTTCCAAAGCACTTGAATCACTGGTACTAAAACAAGTCACCTCTTTCATTTCAAAATGCAATTTCCTTAGTACATATCAATCTGGCTTCCGCCCGGGACACAGTACAACCACAGCACTACCTCAAGTTACAGAAGACTTTAGAGATGGCATAGAGAGGTCATCTTTGACTGTTCTTGTCCTTATTGACTTTTTAAGCGCATTCAATTGTGTCGACCACGACTAAATTTCGCCTCGTCTGCACTGAACTGATTTTCCTCTTATCTTCGCGGTCGCCAGCAGGCTGTTCGGTCTGGTCAGGATTTTTCCGAATGGTACGACCTGTCTCTAGGTGTACCGCAAGGCGGCATTCTTTCTCCTCTCTTATTTTCAGTGTTTATCAATCTTCTAACTACCCACCTTCAATGTTCTTACCACCTCTATGCTGACGATCTCCAGTTATACTCACAAGCGTCGTTGGCTTAAATTGATTCTGCTATCGCAGCTATTAATCGTGACTTACAGCGTATATCACACTGGTCACAGCGCTTCGGTATAACGGTAAATCCCAATAAATGCCAGGCTTTTGTCATTGGTAGTCGTCGATTGGTGTCACAACTTAACATATCCGAAATACCATCAATTTACTGTGAAAACTGCGTTATACCCTTCAGAAATAGTGTCAAGGATCTAGGTTTAATTATAGACCCATCTCTTAGTTGGATATCACAGGTGTCCGAGGTTTGTCGTAAAGTCACAGGCATATTTCGTTCGTTCTATCGCCTTAAGTTCTTTCTGCCTCCTTCAACTAACCGTCTTCTCGTCTAATCTCTAATTCTTCCATTATTTGACTATGCCAATGTTTGTCTAACTAATATTTCTCAGGAGCTGCTAAAGAGGTTGGACAGGTTACTTAACAACTGTATCCGATTCATCTTTGACCTGCGCAAATATGATCACGTTTCAGAATTTCGCTCTCAGTTAAAGTGGTTGACTACACGCCAGCGCAGAGATTTCCGAATCCTGTCCACTCTGCTTTCAGTTCTTAATGATCCTTCCTCACCCGTTTATCTAAAAGAAAGATTTCAACTCCTTAGTGACACTCATTCTCTCAATCTCCGTTCTTCACAAAGTTCATTCCTGTCCACTCCTCTCCACCATTCTGGGTCTATGTCAAATTCTTTCACAGTTACTTCCATTACCCTCTGGAACAAATTGCCTGTTGACCTGCGAACAATACCTGCCAAAAATATTTTTAAAAGAAAACTATATGAGCATATCCGTACCCTACAATGTTGAGTCAATTTATTTTATATGTTTATAGTTATTTATATATACATTTATATATGTATTAATGTGTGTATTTATTTATATATGTATATGAATTGTATATATATTTTATATATATATATATATATATTTATATATATATATATATATATATATATATATATATATATATATATGTATATTTTATGTATGTGTTGCATATATATATTTGAACTGTATTATATCATGACAACTTAACTGCCCAAACTCACTCTCTGTTCTACCCAGGGTTAGCTGGTAGAGAATGTCATATAGCATTAAGTCCGCCTTTTGTACAAATATTTGGCGCAATGAAGAATAAATAAATAAATAAATGAAAGGTTATGTTTGGTATTTTTCGTTCTGGTCGGTTTTTACAACCTAACACACAACAACGCACCATAATTTCACATAAACTCTGTCTAAAACAAAAAACTTTAAACGTCACGTAACTCAAACGTCAATAATTTAGAAAACAATCACATAAAACCACTAAAACAGTTGACGACAGCCGTTTGTTTGGAACATAGTACCTTTGTTCCAAACAAAGGAAATCACATACGGTGAAAGAAACAAAAAAAATTTGTTTGACTCGCTCGCTCTTAACGTAACACAGATAAGTGTGTTTCTCTCACGCATTCCTTACTTAGTTCATCTTCGACTATGATCTAGAATCTAGATAAATATAGTATGTTATTTAGTAAGTTTATACATAAATCCATCCAATGTAACCACAGACCAAACCATACACTTAGAATATACTGGCGCTAAACGGTATTGTTACAACAGGATGTATACCAGATGTTTGTGAAACGCTCCCGAAAACGAAGACAGATGATAGTACTAAGGATATTTTTGATCATGGGTCACGAAAAAAAATCATCTTTTTACAACGTTTTATTAACTTTATTCACGCTCCATTGTGTTAGTACAGCTAAATGAAACGATAATTTAATTTAAAAAAAAATCATGAAAATACTTAAACATAAAACCAGCAGTGAAACTTAAAATAAAATCAGCTGACAATAGGGTCAATATTCTCGGGGACGCCGATCTCTTATGCATTTAGCTCGGTGCGAAACAATGCCTACTCACTCTACCCTTCCCGTTCACACACGTGCTACCACCAACCGGCCGGCTCGCGTCACCTCGCACTTTGAAATTTACATATGTCAGCTTTGCCTACATGTTGGGAATTCCCAAAATTGCGGGGAATTTAATGTTGGATTTTATTGGGATTGGTATTATGAGGCGAAAATACGGGGATTTTGAAAATCTATAGCCAGGGCCAAGTCAGAACCTTTTTTCAATAAATCTAAATACTTATCTTAACATTTTGTTAAGTTACTTATGAATATTGAATGACTCTCTTTTTTAATTATCTTCATTGCACCACATTAAATTTTCATCATCATTATCATTAATGTTTTTCATTTCTTTATTTTTAATTTAAAAAAAAAAATGTGTGTTTTTCAAAGTAAATCCTATAAAATTTGTTGAAAATTGATTCATTTCCCAAAATAAAATTGAGAGGAATTTGTGGGAATCTGTTGAAGTTTTGTCCTTTAATTAGGGAATTTGACATGAATTTTCGGGGCATTGGACAAATTGGTGTTGGCAGCGCTGCCATGTTGCACCGAAATTTAGTTTGCCAGCGACATAAGAATTAGAGTCGGCAATCACTATAAAACTTGGAAGTAATTTTTAATAATTTTGACGTACCTCTTTTTAAGTTCAAAGTATTGGTCGGATTAAATACGAAAAGTCAATTAAAATAAAGTAAAAGTATTATTTTTTACATTAATTCTGATAGATTAATTAACTGTCAATCATAGTTGCAATTGATTTTAACTATTAAACTATTCTGTACCATTTCATTTCTATTTTCTACCGACTTCAAAAAGGAGCCGGTACTCAATTCGACTGTATGTTTTTTTATTTGTGTTACCTCATAACTTTTTACTGGGTGAACCGATTTCGATGATTCTTTATTTATTTGAAAGCTGGTGCTTCACATGTAGTTCCATATAAATTTGATTAAGGTCTGATAAATAGTTTTTGAGTTATTCTTAATAATTTATATTGAAGTCGGTTGTACAAAATTTTTAATTTTAAATTATCTTATACAAAATCAAAGATAACAATGAAATAGTGTTTATAATTCTGAAAGTGAGTACTGAGTACCCAATTGGGTACGTTTATTGATTTCCATATAATTTTTGTAGAAAAGAACTGCTTGTTGCGTCAGGGTACAATTGATTGTGTAATTGTATTAAAAATGACAACCATAACTTCTAAATTCCATACAAAATTAGTTGTAGGGATAACTAAACTTATAAATAAAATAAACGTTGGCAATGTCGTAAGGGTTTTACGATCTGTGGTAGTGCTCAGTGCTTCTAGGACGAATGCCTCGTGCGCATTTGTTTTACTGGAATTGATTATTAATTTTTGTTTTTGAGACAGTTTCGTGTTGACTATCACGTGCGCGTGAGCGACAGTTCAATCGTTTTGTTAATTACATTCTTGTTGTTATGTTTTATTTTTCTTGTTTTGTTTTAATAATGCCTAACGCGTAAGTACGTTTATAGTGCTCGTGAATACGGCAACATGTTAATGTGCCTTGAAGAATCTCATAAGGCCACTTAGGATTTAGATCAGTAAGCTGTTTCATATCTAATTTTTTTAAATAACTTAGTACTGAACTCATCTTAATAGGTACATAACTGAATACATGAGAATAATAAAAATACCTACACGATGGATAAAAAAACATGACTCTAAGTTTGTTAACATTTCCTTTAAGTATTTTTATTAGCGGGGAATTAAACCAGGTATTTGGTTTATTAAACCTGTGAATAAAGTGGCTAGGTGAAGCCAGGCACAGTGGCAAAATAGTAGGTTAAGTAGATGAGTCAGGTATTTAGACAAGTATTGTAAATTATTAGGTGTTGTGGTACCATCGCTAGCTGCGGGCCTCGCGAATTCAGCGTCCGGGCATACATTGACCCCTAGTCAGCTGATTGTAATTCCACTGCTGGTTTTATGTTTAAGTATTGTCATGATATTTTTTATGAAATTATCGTTACATTTAACTGTACTAACATGATGTAGCGTGAATAAAGCTAATAAAACGTTGTGAAAAGATGATTTTTTTTCCTCCTAATCGATTTTATTTTTCACGCATCATCAAAGGTATAGTTAGTACTATCGCCTGTCTTCGTTTTCGGGAGCGTTTCACAAACACCCGGTATATACAATATAGTGCGAGTATAAAAAAGTCACTTTTTCTGTCCTTATCACCGTGTCCATGTTGAACTGTCCTACTATTGCCTAATATTTTTTACCCATATAATATGCTAATAGTAGGCCCTTTAGTTATGCAATTTATATTCATCTTATTGATGATAGTGCGAGCTGACCGTGTCTCACGGATATAAATTTTAACTAATCGATCAGAGTTCACGTCTTGTTGTCGGTGGCATTGTTTTTTTTTTAATTTTACTAGAGTCCACTTTTTGCCTGACGTTATTTCAACGATATATCGCTATGTACCTTACCGTAGTGTTTGAATGATTAAAATTTATTTTTATGCGAATAATCGGTAAAAATATTGATAATAATCAGTAAAAATGTTCAATTAATCGAATCTTGAAATGATTTAATTTATTATTTTTTTATTTAAATTTTATTTTTAGAATTGCTTATATTAATCAAGAATAAAACAAGTTTATTTATTTTATAATTTCTTACTTTATTAGTGTAAATTTGTGTAGGCAAAGAAATTCATATGCAAAGCTGCGCTGAAAAAATCACTACGTAATTCCAATCTTCCGCCATTTTGGGAGCTTACTTTGTGATTTTGCATTTGTCTTATTTTGTGACTCAGCTATAACTTTTTGGACTGGTTCTATTATATCCGTTGACCTTGACGAGTTATATACAAAGGAATATCATAAACAATAATATCTTATATTACTATTTATAATATTATCTAAATAAGAATATCCTATTACGGCTTGGTTGCAAAAAAGTTTAGTAGATGGCGGTTTATATAATGCTAGTCTTTGAGAACCATTTTAAAACGCATGCACTTCCGATACAAAAAAAATTGATAAACGCAAAATAATTATGGAGAGGCATGACATAACCCTACAAAGAATAACATTTTTATTAGATATGAAAAATATAACCAATTGGGACAACATCATATTCGTGGCTGAAACGATGACACTGCAGCATTTTGCTCGAAGGTACGCGTGGGAAAAGATGATGCGGGACCACTGGAGGAGGATTTGTAGAAAATCGTTTATTAGCTTTCCAATCAAAGAGCAGAGTACAATAGCATACGATGAGGAAATGGATGCAGAATAATTATAATTTAAAATTCAAAATGTTATACAACCGACTTCAATATAAATTATTAAGAATGACTCAAAACTAGTCAGACCTTGATCAAATTTATATGGGACTACATGAGAAACACCATCTTTCAAATAAAAAAGAATCATCGAAATTGGTTCACCCAGAAAAAAGTTATGAAGTAACACACAAATATTCTCTCTTGAAATAAGCAATAATAATAAATATGAAGAAACTGATAAATCTTGTGTTTTAAATTATCGGTTTCTAATTTATTCTGATATTAATCGAAACAAAACTGTAAATGATTACCAACTCTAAAGAATCGATATCACTTTTTCTAATGAATCGAATATTGTACGTACCCTTTTTTTTTTTGTTGCCTAGTATGGAGTGTAGAGTAGAAGGAGGACCATCTCTGTATATGAAAAGTGTCCCTCAAAACGCGTCCAATAAGGGTGACGCTGCAGTAGCATAGAATAAATTTAAAAAAAAGCGGCAAAATTTATTAGAATAAGATGGAGAAATAAACAAGGACCGACCAATCCGCTTGTTTTTGTACTACGTAAATAGTTGAGGTTTTGTATACTAGCATTTTACTAACTACTCTAGTCATGAAATTTTTTAAATATTTTAATTCAGCTGACTTCACTCCGTCTACAACAGCTATATTCATATCGTAGTTTTTCAGACGCCAGCGCTATTGTGGTAGGTTTTGGAACCTCTATTTTCAGTATATATTGGGACACTTTTTCAAATTTCGCACCTTATAAGATGGTTCTCCTTCTACTCTACACTCCATAGTTGCCTATAAACGTAGTGGTTATATTCTCTTTGGTTGCCTAGTTCAATAAGTCTGACATCTGTCAAAAGGTATTTCTTAGATTTGGTTGAGTATAGGCGTAGAGAGAGAATAAACTACTTGTACATACTCCCTCTACGAGTATAGGTGATAAACGTAGATAGAGGATTAAGATACTAAGTCTATGATGATAGTACATTACACCATATCCGTTATTATAAGATATTATTAGATCTAGGGTCGTGTTCCGATCGGTTCCGATATACATTGTGCACTGCTCAGTGCTCTCACTGGCGAAAAAATCGTTCCGTTATGGACTGCCAGTATATTGCCGCAGTATCCTAGGGAAGTATATAACGACATAAATCGCCAACATTTTTGTACTGTGAGCACTGGTTCTTTCGAGGTAAGGTACTCGTAGTACTTTGATCACGTGATCAAAAAACAGTGCTTAGAGTTTTAACAGCTTCCACGAATGATTGTTATTATTATTGGGGTATCTATAAAGTTTACTCATCTAGTTGGGCAGTATAAATATAGAATTGTAAATGAAAATGGTAATGTTCGCGCCAAACGCTGTTTTCTGAATCGACATCAGAGGGCGCGCGGCTCGGTGCCATACCGGTTTGACTGTTTGACTTTCATCTTTCAGTCGTGCGTAGAACGCGCGAGCGCAGCAGTCGTCTGCCAGCTGTGCTAACGTCAGCACGCTGTCAAGTTTTGTTCGAGAACTCGGAATAATTAGGCGCGGCTAGTAAATATACTGCCTAGAATTTGTGACGCGCATTCCTTGCTGGAGAGCTTCCCAGGGACTCATTGTGTCTGACTCAGAATTTGTATAAGTGCATTCGACAATATTAGCTAAAGCGGCCTTTGATATTCTAGAAATAACTGTTGCTATGCGAAGCGGTAGTGACCTTTGATCTGGACACTCCCTGTTCGTTTTTGTGTGTTAGGCTTTATAACAAACGAGAGTAAGTGGCTTCTGTAAGTTAATTAATAGTACGATAGAGTTAATGGACTGTCATCGTTACGAACGAAGAAAGTGACTGTGGGCGGCGCCGCGGAAGATTACCTCAATTTGGAGCGGTGCTGACGCCCGGGCTGCTGCCGACGTCAAAGGTCTACTAAGGTCAATCACCATCAGTTACACCCAGATACACATCACAACACCTTATTTCCCTTGCACCACACAACCACATGCGACCTGACCGACTCCTGAGGGACCAGTTGCCTTGGAGTTACCTATGTAAGTAAGCTCCGTCTAATATTCTCCCTGTTGAATGGCCGTAGTTTAGAACTCCCCCCCCCCCCTTATTGTTTAGTGTAATTAGAGATTTTCCACTCTGGCCTTAGGAGGCCCGACCTACGTCTGATCGTTGAAACTCTGCTGAATGGGCCCCAGAGGATTTTACCTTTATGGGAGCAGCCGTAGGCCGTAACAAACTGTAGCAGAGCGCGGTTCCGGGTTCAATTCCCCGGTCGATCCCGACCATAGTGTTTGATAAAAATCAAACAATTCTGATGGCAGGGAGCGTTGGTTTGATTGGTTTAATTTGTATTTACAATCACGCCCGTCCGTAATACGTAAAAATATGTTTTTTGTACGTAATAATAAAATTATTTTTCTTTGTTGCTTGCTTATATGGTTAGCGGGTAGATTTGAAAGCCGCGCCCTTTTATTGCGCAAGCGGGAGTTTTTCTAGAGGTATACGTCATGTAGGTAGATGGATATTATCACGTAATCGGTTAATTATCGTTGTCGGATAGTTGTAGTGGATTGCTTATCGAAGGGTCGATTTCCGAGCTAGGCATTTTTTGTTGATCGGCCGTGAGGTGTATCTTCGTTTGTATTGTAATTTGTATTTGAACTAAAGAGTAGTAATTTGTATTTGCGCAATTTGAATTTAACTTGAATTGATCGCACTAGTATTTGTTATTTGTTAATTTGATTTGTGTCTTTTCTTTTGTGCTAACTTGTATTTGGTTGATACGTAGTAATTCGTATTTGTTTAATTTCTATTCAACTCGATTTAATAGGAACTGCATTTATTAACAGTTGTTTGCAGACCTGATCCGGTCGGATTGCGGAACGAATCATAGGGGCACAGATAGGTGTTGAAAGAGGTCGTCGGACTTCGGTCCAGTACAGGACTTATTAAGGTGCTGCGATGCTCCCCAGGGGCATCCAGCGGAGGTTTACCCTCCGGCTTGCCACATTGGGGCTATCTTTTGAGGCGGTAGCTAGGGTTGCAAGATCTGATGGGGGTCTAAGGTGGCCTAGTTTTGGTGTAGATTCGGTCTTGCAACGTGCCGTCGCGACCCTGTCCCGCTTGCCGGTTTGCTCGCGGACATAGGTCCTTATGTCCGGGACGGGGGTTTGTTCGCACCTAACGCTAATTTCAGGAACTAACGCCGGGGGCGCTTGGCGCGGTGCATTCGTACCGGTTTGACGTTCGCGCGAGAGAGTTTTTTCCAACCGGCGGCGGGGTCGAGTCGAACAGTTGCAGTTGGAAACCTCCATTTTTGGAGTCGGTTTTGTGAGCAGACGTTGCCACGACGAAGGTTTCTTTTTTAAGTCTAGAATTCGACGCCGGGCTGACAAATTGTTAGGAAGTTAACATTGACTGCGATCAAAGTCTGAATTGCGTGTTAGGCGCGCCTAATTTACCGCGAATTTAGTTATTCTAATTTGATAGCGTATATAAGTGATTTGACAATATTAATTGCTCGTGCGGCCTTTGATATAGACTGTCATAGGGAAGAAGGAAGAAAGTGACGGTGGGTGACGCCGCGGGAGATTACTACATTTTGGAGCAGCCTGGAACTCGGCCGTTACTGCTCGCCTATGCTCTTCTCTCTGCACTCACACATCACTGTACACTACTCGCCATCTACTATTACACACACTCACGGCCTGCCCAAGCCTTGGTGCGAAGTTAGCTTCGGAGAATGGTAAGTACTATGTGTTTCTAGCTTTCTCCCATATTGTTTATTGTAATTATGAAATTCCACGAGGCCATATTATGGCCCCGTCCCTCTGCTGCCCGTCGACGGGATTACTCATGGGCCCTAATTCCGTCATCCTTGGTTGGGGCAGCTAGGGGCGTGTACAGGTAAACATACATAAATATCAATCAAATAAAATAAATACATAAAAAATACTTAAAAATATAAAAATCCAACCAGATGGAAGCAGGGGAGACCAGACGGCCGAGGGTTAGGGGGAAAGGGAAAGAAACCGGCGGACGATGCGGGCTGTATCGAAGAGCACCGCCTTCTGCATTTGAGCCTGGAGCGGTCCGTCACGGAGTCCCAGTCGCCTCAGATGACCCGAGAGGCTGACTGGGATTAACCTGTTCGCAGAAACGACCACAGGAATTATTTCGGTCAGCAGACCACCCCACATGTCGGTCACCTCGTGAGCCAGGTCCTGATATTTTGTCAGCTTATCTGTTTCGGCTTTCACGAGGTTCTCGTCATAAGGAATGGTAATATCGACCAAAAATATCCTTGACTGCCCGGTCCATCAGCACAATATCAGGCTTATTCGCAAGAATAGTCCTGTCTGTGATGATGGCACGGTTTCCGGCAAGTACTTGTAATACGGCAGTTTCCAATCCACGAGACCGTATTCCAGAGCAAGCTCCTGGTGTAGAATCCTGGCTACTAGATTATGTCTGTGCAAATACTCAGAGTTAGAAAGCGCCGAACAACCGGATATGACATGCCTAAGTGACTCATCGGGATGGCGACAAGCTCGACAGATGTCGACGGCGCTATCCTTTAGGGTTGTATTTCCGATAATTGTTGGTCTTAATAACCTGATCCTGTATAGCACAGACAAAACCCTCGGTTTCCTCAAAGAGGTCGCCGAAACGTAGCCAGTGGAGGGAGGCGACCGTGTCTACGAAAGGCTCATGTGAGCCTAGTAGAACCTCCCGTGGAGCTCCTTCTCCTTTCATACGGTCACCCGTTCGGAAATGCACTGTACTGCTGGGTCTTGCCATTGCTCCTTGGCTAAGGATAGAGGAGTAAGCCCTTTGTCACACGAAATGACGTCCCTATAGAATTGATCACCCGATCTCACCAGAAAGTAATTACGGAGGCTGCACACTTCACGATTATGCATGGTAAGAGCGCTCAAAAAGCCGCACCCACCATGTTTCCGCGGCAAGTACAGCCTCATTACTGACGATCTCGGATGATGCATCTTGTGAGACGTCATAACAGTGCGGAATTTCTATCCAGAGCGTTCAGTTCGGTTTGAGACCACCTGAGTATGCCGAAGGTATATATGAGGACAGGCATGACCCAACCGTTATATGCGTGTGGCTTATTCATACCCGACAAAAGACTGTTGAGCACTTTTGTCAAGCGTGCATAAAACACATCGCAAACTGACTCTTTCATGTCCGCCTCATCGATACCTATGTTCTATGACATACCCAGGTATCGGTATGTTTCAGCCTCGGATAGGGTCTTTATGTTGATGGGCATAGATAAGTCTATGTTCTCAGAGTTAGCAACCCTACCCCTTTCGACATGGAAGACCGCACACTTTTCCGTCCCCAGCTCCATTCTAATGGAATTGCTAAAATCACTTAGTGATGTTCAGCAAATCCATAAGATGGGAGTGACTGGAGGCGAGTAACTTGAGATCATCCATATAGAAAATGTGGGTCACTTTTGAACCTCCTTTCCGAAGCTGAAATATCCTCCGGAACCCTCCAGTAAGGTACTGAGAGGGTTCAGAGAGAGCCAGAACCAGATTGGACTCAGACAATCGCCCTGGAAGATACCCCTTCTTATCCTTATATGGTTCTCCGCAGCCGTCATCCGCTTGCCTAGATGACAAAGGATCGTACTTCACTGCCCCATATACTGCCCGAGGAAGTCTCTAACAGTACAGTCAACCTTGTACAGCTCGAGGACCCTCTTCAGCCATGTATGAGGCACCGTGTCGAATGCCTATTTGTAGTCTATCCAGGCAGCGGAGAGGTTCCGACGGTTGCGTTTAACCACCTTGCCAATGATCGCGTCAATGAGGAGTGGTTCCTTGGTTCCACGACCACCGCCCCGACATCCATTTTGAGCGCGTGACATCACCTGATTTGAGTTCAGGTGACGAGTGATTCTCTTCAAAATGGATGTTAGTGTCTTATATATCGTAGGTAGACACGTAATGGGGCGATATATACGGAATCAAATGGGTGATCCCAGTAGTGAAGAAAGAGGCTCTTGAAATTGTCGGGCGAGCACAGCGTGACACACAACGAACCAGCCAGTTTCAGCCAGTAGAGATGCAGCCCGTCGAACCGTGGACTTTTCCAATTCGGGGCCCTTCGGACCGCCTCAGCTACATCGTCCCGCGTTATAATGACGGGGTCCATGGGCGTAACATTCGCACACTGATTCACCACAACATCCGTCCAAGGGCCCTCGGTGTGGTTTATGGGCTTTGTCCACAGGCCGCACCAGAATGCGACAGTGTCGGCCTGATTCGGTGCTTGGCCCGTTCCACGTACCATTGGTCGCTCCAATGATTTATAGAGCCTCTTTTGATCACTCTGGAAGAGACGATTCTGGTTGAACCGTGTCGACCTCTCGATATATCGCTGAATCCGCTTTCCCCAAGCAGCGATTCTTTGCTTCAGGTCGTCTATGCGCTCCGTCAGTTTTTGCGTAATATCCGGCTAGTAAAAACTTATATTTGTCCCAGCAAACGCCATCCTGACGGTGCGCACAATTCTCGGCCTATTATTACCCGACCTGAAGCTTGTCAGTCTGCCGATTAGGGCTCTTGCCTTTGCGATACGGTCCTCAATTCTTTTTCTCCAGGCTGGGATGGCGCTACTTTGTCTTGTAGCACGTCCAGCCGTTGGGAAGTTTGGCGCCAATAATACGGCAAACTGCTAGTGCGGTGCCAAAAAGAATTGAGTCCGTATCGCAAAGCTCCCGGTTGGCTTCCAAATAGGTCATCAGCATTTGGTTGAGAGCCCTCACGACAGCCCGATTCCGCTTGTTTAGGGGTATGCGGGGAAGTCGCGGTTGATTTTCGAGTCGTACTGCGCGTTTAAAAATAGCCTCTTCCAATATACTCCTCATTTGCTCTACTTTGTGAGAGACTATTTTATCATCGTCTGAATCAACTACAACTGGAATATCCACGGTGGCATCCACGTGTGCGGGTTGCTCTGCAATTAGTGGCGCCGCATTACCAGCTGTAGCATTTTCATCCGATGAGGGAACAGCCTCACGTCGTAGTCGTTCGAGTTCGGCGTCACCAAATATGTTGGAGCGCAGGATATACCGAACTCGGTCTGCCAGGTTTTGCTCCGTTACATGAACCGATGGCTCCAGCTCTGCGAAAAAGCGATGCATCCGAGCCCGATACGCCTACATTCCAGTTTCTTCCCCTTTCGCTCTAAAGTACGCTCGCAATGCATTTGTATTCATTATTTCCGTCCAACGCATGCGACGTGCTCCACCAGCGGCGGATACCGCTTGCTGAGTCCGAGAAGACTCGGCCAACATCAAGCCCTCTGGTGGGGATGATGGATGCGGGCGGCTGCTAGGTGGTCTTGCAGCCTCCCGCGCACGGCCGGCAGCCCGTATGCTGTCGCGTCCAGCGCCAGCTCCAGACGCGCCCTGGCGACCTCCAGGCAGGGGCCCTTTGCACACTCTTCTTTTTTCCATCATCCATTAAATGGGCGTCAATTAACCGGAGACGCCCAGGCCCGGCACCGTTTCATGGTGCGGCCGTAAGCACAAACGAGCCTTTGCACCGTCAGCTCTGCCGAGGCACGGCGCTCACACCTCTTGGCAAGGCGCTAACTGACTGCGCTGACATAGCAGTTTTGTCACTTAATTGTTACGTCAGAAGGCGATGGGGTCGTCAATTCCCTACGCCTTATTATTATTATTATTAATTAATATTATTATTCAAATAAAGTCTTACATTAAGTTTTAGATGCGACAACATTCAAATATATTTTCTTGTTGAACCCTTCTGAATGGAATTCCGAATGTATGTGGCGGGTCTTAGTATGAGTTTAGGTTTAGGCATACACATACATACGGAATTCCGTTTCGAGATTCCGTTTCGAAATTACGAACGTGTTGGCCACACAGTTTAATATTATAAACTATCTTCAACAGCGCTTTATTTATTTGTGTCATAATCAGATTTGTCATCCATGTTCACCATATTTTCTTTGTGGCTCCTGATAACATCTTTGTGGCGCTTGATCTAGTCTTCATGGAAAGCAATTTCTTGATGTAAGACTTTTTTTTTAATTAGCAAGTTGCTGCCTTTGCTTTTTATAAAAGTATTCATCTTCTCTTACAGCCTCCATTTTTTCAAAACTGCCACCAGCTTCATGTATAGAACCACCACCACCACCACCACCTCTACCAGCTCCGGATCCAGGTTCACCAGAATACATTTTTAAATTGACAATTGCTGGCATTAATGAAGTTTTTGTTTCGGCAATAAAGCTCATGATTTTACATTTATATACTTCTGAATATTATTAGATCAGATGAATTACTTATCTTTTCTTTCGAAATTTCAATGAAGTGACGTGTTATGAAATTCATAAATTTTTTTCCCACATTCGGGATCCCGTTTTGCCCGTAAAATTTCGAACGGAAAACTACCGTACGTGTGTGACGGGTCATAGATTTTACTTGCTGCATAGTTAGGAGGTAATCTATGACTTGCTGCGTACGGAATTCCGTATATGTAAGTGGCGGGCCTTATGGTTTGACATTTTGACAACGTCAAAACGTCAAAATCAAACAAAATTAATTAATTTTGTTATGAATGAACGTTTTTCTTTTGTGATAAACGTAGACATAGTTAATTATATACTCTTCGCTGGTGATGGCAAATATAAGTTAGCATCATGTTAGGTTTCGTAATTTTTATTATAACTTTCAAGTATTATTGTTTAGCAGTAATGGATATGACTACAAGTTCGTTTGGTAAACATAACGATGGATTTGTTGCAGCTTTTGGTGATTTTAACTCTGACGAGCTAACTGATGCCTTTGTAATTAATGGTTCAAGTGTTAATGTACTCTTAGCTCACGACAAAGAACCATTTTTGCGACCTTCTACTTTTGTTTGTACTTACAGAAACTTTGTTATAACAAGTATAGTGCCAGGTGACTTTGACGGAGATGCCTATATGGATATACTTTTCACTACTCAAATTGAAAATTCTACTTCTAATTTACACGAAGTAAGAATTCTGTGGGGTGGGTCACCAGCTTTGAACTGTTCAGATGGTATTTCGATCAAGGCTACTACAATGGGTCAACCTTTGGTGTTGGATTATAATCGTGATATGATATTAGATCTGTTTGGTATTAATGCTCAGGAACAAAGAGTATTTTGGATATTTGATAAATCTAGAACATCTCCAGTTGAAATATTGATGGGTGATGGTATGCTGTTTAAAGATATAAAACTTCCACATTCTCATTCATTTTTAGACGTAAATGATGATAATGCTGCTGATCTGCTAGTGACAACTAAATTTAATGTAGAAGTATGGTTAAGTGAAGAAACAAGTGGATTTACATATAATAATAGTATTGAATTACTTGTAGGACATCCTGTTATATATGGGCAAGCTTTATTTACTGATGTTGCTTTATCTGGACAATTCTTTTTGGTTATACCTGTATGCTATGATACAGAGTGTATAAATAGTACAATTTTTATATTTGACAATAAAGAATGGCATGACTTACAAGTTGACTTTAATGATGGTAAGGGAACTTTATGGAGATTCAGCCCTCCGAGAGATGAAGTTTATTTAGATTCAATAACAATGAGAAGTGGAGATTACAATATGGATGGTTACCCAGATATTCTAATGACTCTTAGTCCAGTAAATAGTAATGAAACTGCGGTTTTTTTACTGCATAATATTCCTTGCAACTTAGTAGGATGTAGATTTTCAAGAACTTTTGAAGTACAATGGGATAAGTTTGACTCATTTGGAAAAAATGTTGTAATGGCTACATTTTATGACTTTTACATGGATGGCGTTCTTGATATAATATATGTTAAGAAAAACATTTCAACTCAGTCATATACAATGAATGCATTCAGAAATGAGCTAGAATATGATACAAACTTTATTAAGGTGATTGTTGTTACTGGTCTTAGCAACAAAAAAATACCCATAATCAATGGGACTCTTTACAATAGGAAGGTAACTTTTGGTAAGTTATTTACAGAAAATAAAATGAATGGTAATTATTTAAATATTGATCAAATACAATTTAATTCATATATCTATGTTTTTACAGGAACTAATTTACCAGGACCTAAAATTGGCTATAACACATGGTCACAGGAAGGTACATATAGAACAGGTGTTTGTGCACAATTGTCTCAGTCAGCATATTTTGCACTTCAACTTCCTTATTCAATATTTGGCTTAGATAGAACACCAAATTTTGTTGATACACTTAATGTTGGTCTCTCTGGGTACTCCAAAAGTTGGACTCAAATAATACCAAACTCCCAAATAGTTGTAATTCCAGCTCCTCCTGATGATCCATCTCAGTGGAGAGCCCAGTTATTTGTAACTCCTAGTAAGGTTATCCTGAAAAGTGTCTTTGTATTGACTGCTATAATTGTTATAATAACAGCATGTGTTTTGTATTTGCATTGGAAAGAAAGAAATGATAGACAAGATATTATAGAAATTGATGAAAAAACATATGTTAAGATTTAGTTAACACATAAAATATCTGGGGGCATGGCAGTGCCCCCGCCAAGTCGAGCAAAAAAGCGGCACGGCCGTACCATCCTTTTCTCGAAGCAGTTCAGGCCATTTTCGAAACCCTATAACTTCGTTGTGGATAAAACTAGAAGCATGAATTTACAGTAACCAAGTAGGCATTGTATAAACTTGGTATATTTCAAATTTCATTAAATTTGAACCAGTAGTTTAAGAATTATAACTAGTCAAAGTTTCTTCATTTTGTCACTCACTGACTGACCAATCATCAAAACCCTAAGGCACTTCTAGCAGTCTTAGAAGCTTCAAATTTCGAATAAAGTTATTGTTTAATGTATAAATCAAGGTAAAATTAAAATATTTTGCAATTTTTGTCCAGTTTTCTAGATACACCAACTGCATAAATAACTTTGTAAACCCATATAAATATATAAGGTTACAAAGTTACATTTGCAGTGAATGAATCAGTGTACCTATATATGTATAATATAATGGAATAATAGGTGTAGACCTAGATATAACTATCTACAAAAAGAAATGAGATGCCATCAAAAACATAACTTGTAAAAAAGCCAAGTCTCGCAACTCAGTTCTTATACTGTAAATTGTTGTGAGATCCATGTAATACCAAGTCGGTTAATTTATTCACTCCCTACTTAAGGGTCCTTCTGTCTTAAGTTATTACGTAATTAGCTAACCTAACAACATATTATAGTGACCACATCAATACTAAAAATCTTTTATATTTTAAATAAATAGATTAAACACAACTAATTTAATATAATATTCTATCTCAATCTCTCGCAGGCTATAGGCTCCTATAGATATTTAAGTTTAGTCTCTTTCTACTATCGTTTTATTGAGTTTCAAATCACAACGATTCTAAAGTTTTCACTTCAAAAAGAACTGCATAATATACCTAAGTGCAAAAATGTTAGTGATTGATTTTATTCTGGTTTGCAACCAGGTGTAGTATTACTTAAGTTTTTCAAAAATTGTAAATATTCAAACTTTATATAAATAAAATTTACTGTATTTCAAATTATTATTAACATTAGTAATAGTGTAAAGATGTTAAAACATAAGAATTATGTTGTTAAGATGTATTAAAACCCTGTTTTTGTATATTTGTATTTGTTTTATGCTTGTAAGCAAACTCCAGTGCTAGCAAAGTTAAAAGTTAACCGGTTCAGTGCGGATGACATGTGCCATCGATACTTTTGTGTGTGGCGTATGACACACGAGTCGTGTCTTTAAAAATCGTTATAACTCGCTCAAATTGCGTTTTTGGAAAATTTATCCAGAACAAAATATTCATTATTTTGCAAATAGTTCGTGCCTGCAGCATTGTTTCTGGATATTTCGAAAATTTGAAATTTTTAGTGGTTGACAACGTTTTTTTAACTTGTACATGGTACTCTTTTTACTTTTTGGGTTTTCAATCATGTTGTGGAAAAATAGTCTAATAAGTAACAAATAATAGCACTCATTGCGATCGCTCACAAACTCAAGTTGTAAATAAATTTCTGGAAAACATGAATCCTGTTAAAAAAAAAAAACAATGCGCTTGTCTTATTGTTTAAAATGGTTGAACTGCCGTCTTATTACTATCATATGGCTGAATAGATACGATACGATAGATCCTATGAAGTACCATGTGCTCTTGTGATATGGTATAAGGTTTATTTTTGCTTGAAAAAGTTTGAAACCGTTCATGCATAAAAAAAAGTTCGCTAATAAATAGTCTTTTGTAGTGTCCGACCGAAAAAGGATTTTCAACCGAAAACGAACCTTCGGTCTGGGTGTCAATTTCGGCCGAAACCGAAACCGAAACTTATTTAGACATTTTAATTTTATATTTTTATACATATTTAATGAAAAACAGAAAAACAGTAGAGCAATATATTTATTTATTTTAAAGTAAAAATCAACAATTTAACGTTAAGAAATAATTTTTTGAGTCAATATTGTAAAAAAAATCAACACTATCACCCATAAAAAGTTGCTCGCTAATTGAGAACATATTTTATTGTGTTCACAATATTGTTAATATTATTCAATGAGAGCATTAACTTATATATCACACTCACAAACTTACACACATTATACACACAACTTAACAAAATCCCAGAAAATATACCAAACCTGCTCAAAGTTCAAAAACTTTAATAAACTAAGTTTGTATAAAAAGGGTTATTATAATATTAAGAAATTTATGGATATGATAACCCCTGGGAATGAGGTGATCACTATTTCTAATTTGTTTTGTGTGTGTGTGTGTGTTAATTGCGTTATACACATGATTGTAAGTATATAACACAATTAACAACACAAAATGTACAGAAGCCCCTCTTAAATGCGACTGCGAGGCCGTTGTAACTACTTTCAAAGACCGCGATTGTTACATTGACGGAATACGAGACTTCTCAGGATTTGAGCAGGTACGAGGGTGACACTGAAAGTTCTTAGAGAATCAAAAACTGAACAAACTAGCAAGTTATTAGTTTTATTATATCTTTTCAAAATAGTGTCCATTTACATCAATACATTGCTGCATCCGATGGTACCACTGAGAAAATCACTTTGCACACTCGAGGTCTCTTTGACGGCATTTTAAAACGCAGCCACTGCTTCTTCGGCATCCATAAAACATTTTCTCGAAGTTTTTCTTTTATTTTCGGAAAAAGATAAAAATCGCAAGGTGCGAGGTCGGTGCTATAGGGCGAGTGACCCAGTAATTCTACGTCTGAAGTCACCATGTAGTCGATTGTTTGCTTGGCGGTGTGCGTCAAGGCGTTGTCGTGTTGAAGGAGGATTCTACTGAGAGGTCTTTTCTCCCGAAGTTTTTCCATGACAAGTGCCAAACAATTGTTAGTGTACCACTCTGCGGTAGTAGACAGCAGACTGTCTCTTAGTTTCAGGATTAGAGATGTTACGGAGGTTCGATTCCGACTCCGAAAGTTCGGAACTTCCGATTGATTTTGAACCTCCGATTCCGATTTCGGTTCCGTTAAATTTTAATCGGAAGTTATATATCGGAGGTCGATGCACAGTGGTGACGGCGGCCGCGATCAGCGTGTACAAACAATTTTATATTTGTCGCCCCGGGAACCTCCATCCCCCGTGCCTTCTGTCGATTACTCTTTAAGTTGATGTTTTGTTTCGTATTTAGCAATTGGCATGTTGTGCATTCGTGCTTCATTTATACCTATCCGAGTTTTTGATTAGTTTTAGTAGTGTTTTATTTGACGGTTAACAAATTTATTTGAATGCGACAATGAAGCCAAAATCAAGTGCCATTTGGAGTTATTTCAATGAAGTTTCTGAGAATACGGCAAAGTGTAAGCTATGTGAGAAGATATATTCACAAAAGGGAGGTACGACTATTTCGTTAAAAAAATCATTTAAAGTCTGTGCATGCCACTAAATTTGAAGAATTCAAAAAAATTGAAACTGAAAAGAAAAATACAGTGCAATAGACCTGCCCTTAACACTTCTCTTCTGCCTCCACCTCCGATTCCGGTTCCGATTTCGGTTCCGGTTCCGACAAACAAAATTTAAAAACTCCGCTTCCGAATTCGGTTCCGATATAACCACTTCCATAACATCCCTATTTAGGATCATAACAATAAATTCAGCTTTCGTCACCCGTAAGTATGTCGAACACAGCATTTGAATCGCCTCCGTTAAATCTTTGAACCATTTCACGACACCAATCAACACGACGGAGTTTTTCAAAAACTCCGTCGTATTGATTGGTGTCGTGAAATTTTTAGATACCTCATAATTTGACAGAGGCCCAAAAACTGTTTAAGGGCCTCTGTCAAATTATGAGGTATCCACCGGGCACAAAGCTTCCTGATCGCTAAATGTTCATGAAAGATTTTGTGCACTTGACTCATACCGATGCCTAAGCTTGTCCGAATCTGCTGATAAGTCACTATTTTGTTAGTATCTATCATATGCCGCACAACACTGATGTTATCTTCAGTCGTCGCCTTAGAAGGCCGTCCCTCACGCAGATTACCGGTGAGATTAGTGCGACCACGTTTAAACTCATTAAACCAGTTGTAAATAGTGGCACGAGATGAGGCCTCATCGTGAAAGGCCAATCGAAGTCTGTCATAACTTTGTTGTAGACTTAAATGACATCGAAATTCATAAAAATCTTATAGATTATTGATAAGTTGACTTAGAAGATGACTTATTAATAATCTAAGAAAAAATCATTGTACGAAAATTTTCTCGTGTTAAATTCATGCTGACGTGACAAAGACAATTTTCAATTTGCCGCCAAATCGTAAACAAATGACAAATTAAATCAAATTAAAAAAATTAAAATACCTAGTTACATACACAATAATATTGGCAAAGATTTCCATTTTATTTTTTTATTATATCGTTTACAAGTGGCCAATTCTAAAAACTTTCAGTGTCGCCCTCGTATGTCGTGTCAAAGCATGTTTGGTAGGATAGATCTATTGGGTAGATCCTTGGGAACGAAAGAAAAGCGGCCGCATTGATGCAACTTCGCCCACGTTTATATTAGTCCACGCTACGCCTCTGATTGTAAGCTGTTATTTAAAACAAAGTCCCGCTGGGTTTCTTGCTGGTTCTTCCAAGGACAGACGTTTTTTTTTCGAACCAGTGATAATTAAATGAAAGAGTGACTTTCAATAAGTATTATTTACAATCTATATTGAATAAAAAAGTTTCTGTTTCTGTATAATTATGAATAATACACGAGTCACGAACTCATCCGAACGACGCACGATAATCCACGAACACTGAGTTTCAGCGGCGCCGAAGGTTCGGAAGATTTTTTGCCGAAACTGAAACTATTACCGAAACTAGATGTTTTTGCCGAAACTTGCCGAAACCGAACCTTCGGTCGGTCACTAGTCTTTTGTCAATCCGCCGCCGTATAGCGCCAGCGTTTGTTTCCTTTTGAAAACACTTGTTTTGCTATTCTTACTAATTAGACGTTTTCAAATCGACTTTACTTTTACATTTGTATAACATTAAATAATATTTAACATTTGTAAATATTAATGAATCATAAACCTTATTTTTTTAAACCTTATTTCAAATTAAGGTTCTTGATTGTTTGCTATTTATAAATATTATTATTAGGTGAAAATTTAATTTAATAAAAACCAAGGTTTTCCGGGATGATTTAGCTGTACCTACTTATATAAATGACTAGCTGTGCCCCACGGTTTCACCCGCGTCATCACGTGTCCGAGGTGCGCGACATGACATAACACCTAGTTCAAGCATTTTATAATTGCAATTAAATATTTTATTTGATAGCAATGTATAGAAAAATTTGCATAATTAATGGAGTACTTTTATCTGTCGGCATGTATGATGTAGAGCGAAGTTAAGTTTTATACACTTTCCCTCCCCCTCCCGGTTGAGCGTCTTTCCCCCCTCCCTCTCACGTCCCAGAAAGTGTCCCGAAGCGCGGTTTTTTCCAGTTTTAAAGAAAACCGTACACGATACATGAAAAGTGAGTAGGCATGAAATGATTCTTGATAAATTTGCTATCAAACTCTTATACTTATTAATCAATAAAATTTTCAAAATACCATAGCAACGTGAAATGAAAGAGTTCGGAAATAAAGATGTAACTAATCATTGTCATAAAAGTACTCAATTAATACTCAACTAACTAACCTTGCTCATAGAAGCTTTCAATACTGGCTTCTCGCAGTTCTTACCGGGCGGCTAGGGTTTATGCGCCGTTCGCGCGCCCAGTCAAGTATTGAATTATTTTAATTTTACATTATCTCTTAAACTATGCGTCCAAATAACATGGTATAAAGAAAAAAGTTTATCTTCATAAAATTGTCATGATGATGAAGTAACTTTCGTTCCTAAGGATAATGCCATAAGACCATGCCTAATAATAACGATTATAAACCACGTTTTAATTTTCAATATTTTTTGTCACAAAATACCTAATTATGGCTTATGTATAACAAATAGACATATAGTATCGCGGACTTTTTTTTAGATGGAGTAAAGATCTATATTTTTCTAAAACATTGTATTTACGTATCCCTAACCATAACACCAGCGTACGCGGATAAATCATTTCAGGAGCGCTTTTTCTTCAGACTTGCTTAACAAATGTCCATATTTAAGGCTAGCTGAGTGATATAGCTAAATGCTAGATATGCTATGCCACATGAATCTGGCTATAATATACAAAAAGAATTTTTCAAATCGGACTGGTAGTTCCAGAGATTAGCGATTTAAACAAAAAAAAAACTCTTCCGCTTTATTAATATTATATTATATTATAGTATAGATATAGATTTTTTTATAAAATAATAAATAGTGAAAAATGTTTGTAATCTCTGCATAAAAAAGTAACTTACTCTCAATTTCAAAGAAAACACGTAGAAAAACACGTAGTTACCCACTAAAAACAAGTATCCTTCCGTTTGTAACTGATGTTTGATGTCAACTAAACTTAATTAGATCTAAACAAGTGAAAAAAGCATAAAAAAGATAAGTCTGTGGCGCTTGATACGCCAGGCGTGTCATGAAATATTTCTTCGCCGCCACAGCTAAAAGTTGTCGAAAATTGGTGCCGCAACGAATCGGTTAAAGTTACAAGCTATCTACATACGTCCCACAGCTGGGCACAGGCATCTCATTTCTGAGAGGTTTTTAGGAAGGTTGTTGCAAGAAAATGTCCGCCGCGCTGCTCCAACTGTGCTGCACTGTAGCAGTGTCAGAAGTCAAAGACAGTCTCACGAAATTGAACCAAATGAAACCGAACATTTTTTTATAGAATAAGGGTGACAAACGAGCACACAGTCCACCCGATGGTAAGTGGATGCTGTAGCCATAGAATTATTACGCAAATAATTCTATGGCTGTAGCCTATAAACATCTACATTAATCCTCGATTAAGATTTAAATTGCAGAAGCGTTTTCGCCCCTTAGGACTAAAATAGAATGCCACGTTATGAGTAAAAAGGGTCTCCGGTTCTCTACACTCAACATAGCAGCATTAAGGGGCCATTCAAGTATTACATAAGGACTAAAGGGGGGGCAAGAGTACCTTTAACCGACGAGCGTGTATGCGTAGGTATATGGATGTGGAGGAAGCGAGAGAGGTGTGTCAGGATCGTGCCAAATGGAAGTCCATAATCTCTGCCTACCCCTCTAGGTGACAGGCGTGAGTGTTTATGTTATGTTTATGTTATGTAAAGGGGGGCGGGGGTCTTAAATTTGCTTATTTTTGATGACATGTGGATGGTGACAGAATTTTATTTTTACTTTTTTCGATTTTCTGCAAATTTTTTCTCGAAAGCGAAACACATTTTCAGGGATTCCCCAAAACGCATTGTTATTCCACCTTTACTAGCTCATACGAAAACAGGAAGTACCGCACGCGATCTTTATTACTCTGAATTTGACGTGTTGTAAGTTTTTTTTTATAGGATAGGGTGACAAACGAGCACAGTCCACCTAATGGTAAGTGGTTGCCGTGACCCATAGACATTCACATCTATCCTCAATAAAGAATCAAAATGCAGATGCGTTGTCACCCATGAGGGCTAATATGGAATGCCTCTTTTCTAGTGAAAAGGGTGTCCGGTTCTCTACACTCACCATACGAAAAACAGCATTAAGCATTGAGGCGTAGGTACAATTTAGAAACAAAGTCTGACAAGGAATGAAGGAACTTTATGTTATTTTGTTTAAGACAATTAAAAGCAGCGACCAGCAATAAATTCAGTCCTTTTTTTGGATTGTGAAGTTTAGCCTTTTATTTGCTATTAACTTATTTCGCAGGCAGTAGCGGCGTAGCGTGGGTTGGCACCCGGGGCGGTTTTCTATCAAGCACCCCCCAAATAAAACAAAAAATGCTAAACATACTTACCAGACTTTATTTAGCTAAATTATTCCATCCATCGTCATTATCACTACAGCCCTTCACTAGTCAACAGCTGAACAAAGGCCTCCCCCAAAGAATGCCACAAAGCACAATCCTGAGCCACCATCCACTCCAACAACTACCGACATAGGTGTGACATGGACGTTACACATGACTTTTGTTTTATCCGTGTTTATCTTAAGACCTATCCGGTGGGAGACACTGTTAAGGTCATTGAGCATAGTTTTCTACGTAGTAGAGCCATGCTGCAGCTATATTATGGTTGTAGCACGAATGGGTCGGCTCGACCGGGGAAGGACCACGCTCTCACAGAAAACCAGCGTAAAATAGCAGCTTAACGCTGCTGTGTTTCGTATGGTGAGTGTAGAGAACTGGAGACCCTTTTTACTGACAAAGAGGCATTCCATCTTAGTCCTCACGGGTGACAACGCATCTGCATCTTGAGTCTTTATTGAGGATAGATGTAGATGTCTATGGGTCACAGTAACCACTTACCATCAGGTGGACTGTGTGCTCGTTTGTCACCCGATCCTATAAAAAAAAATAGTGCTTAGGTCCTCTAGCGATTCTGCCATAAGGACTATATCGACAGTAAATCGAAGATGAGTGATGTACTTGCCATTGTTATTAATACCGTATCCTTTCCAGTCCAGTAGCTTGAAAACGACTTCCATTGCAGCGGTGAAGATTTTCTGGGATATAATTTCAACTTGTCCGTACTCTGGTTCTGTACTCGGATAGTCATCGTAGCCCTACAAGTACAAACACTTTAGTACTTCGATATACCGACAGTAAACTTGGCACAGCTGAAGTGACTGTAGCATCGTCCAAATTTCGACGTAATCAAAGACTTTCTCGTAGTTCACATACGCAACACAATGTGGCAGATTGTCCAATTTACCGAAGGGTGTGTGGTTTTTGGTGCTAAAGCCTTTTCGGAAACTGGCTTGTTTGGGAGGCTGGAAGTCGTCGAGTCTGCGTGCGAGCCGATTCGTAATGACTCTCGAAAACAGCAAGTAGAAGAGGCGTAGAAGGAAACTCGGTCTGTACTTCTTCAAGAGAACGATGTCGCCTTTCTTGAAGAACAAGACCACCGCACTTCTGCTTCACGCCTCCGAAATAGTGCCATCATGGAGGATGGAATTAAGAAGTTTCTGAAGGACTTCAAGCACCGGTTTTCTACCCGCTTTCAGAAGCTCCGGTGTAATTCCATCCTCGCCCGGGGACTTGCCGTTTTTAAGGTGCTGGAGAGCCATTCTAATTTCGCTCAGACTGACGTCCGGGATGTCATGGGAATAGTGTCGGATAAGACTTGATCTTGGATCGTTGTTCACACTTGCATGTGTCTCCAACGATGACGTGTACAGCTGCCCATAGAACCTCTCAATCTCATTAAAAATCTTAGGTATCCCGGAAACGATGCTGCCACATTCGGTCTTCAGCTTCGACAGTTGCCTCTTTCTGGCAGACAGATCTCTGGCAAAGACTTTGGAGCCCTGGTTCTGCCCATTCGCTTCTTCAATACGAGCTGTATTGAAGTTTTGTAAGTCCTGCCGCATGCATTTGAAAATATACCTGTTCAGTTGCCTGTATGCTGTCAAATCTGCTGAAGGCTACGATTTCATTTCCCGTCTAACAGCCATGATATTTAGAGTGTGATCGGAGAGTTTTTGTGATTTTCTGCGTCGGGTCTAGCAAAACTCAGCTCCGACCGTATGGACAGTTTCCACGAGCTTGTCATTCATATCGTTTACTGTATTGCAGTCTTCTAGGCACTAAAAACGAGTTTGTAACTCCAGCTGAAAGTTTTCAAGGATTTGGTTTAGAGTACGAGGGGGACGGAGCGTTGGCTTCATTAGATGTGACCTCTCCAGTTTACTGTTACTTAGGTTCAGTGTCCCTCTCACCATTTGGTAATCACTGCCATTTTTCCTCGCAATCACTGAGTCATAATTGAACAGTTGCCGTCTAGCTATCGTTATGAAGTCAATCTCATTTTTTGTCGAACTGTCTGGGGTCGACCAGATCTACTTGCAGTGAGGCCGCTTCTGAAAGAAAGATTTCATCATAAAGAATACCTCTTTCTCCATGAAATCGGCCAGTTGGGTTCCCTTGCCCTATCCCGAATATCCCTTCAGCTCATTTTCTCTAGTTTTGCGTTGAAGTCTCCCATTAACACCGTATAGTGAGTTTTTGGAGAAATGCATGGCTCTAGATATATCCTCATACCTTTCTTCCACCTCCTCGTCGGAATGTGCCGAGGTTGGAGCATAAGCCTATATGACCTTCAGCGAATACCGTTTGGTGATTCTGAGTATAAAGTACGCAACCCTCGTCGACACACTTCCAATTTTTTCAACGTTGTTAACGAGACTTATGGACGATAAATCTGACACCTTGAGACAGGTGGTGGCCCTCCCGGTGATAAAACAATATGCCGGATTCGAGGATAACCGTGTCCCCCCTCTCTTCGGACCTCAGATTAACCTATAATATCACAGCGCAACTTGTCTATCTCTTTTTCCAGCTCCAGGATATTCTCGTCAGTAATCAGGGTAAGTGCGTTATATGTTGCTAGGTCGAGTCGTCTTAGGTGGCAACCGTACCTTCACCTGAGAATATTAGCACCCGCTGCCCCGCCGTTACGGTGGTCATCACCGTAGCTAGGAATGGCGGGGGCTCCGGACACTGGGAGCCATTTATTGTAACTCTCGCCATGGGCGGGTATAGTTCCATAGTTACCACGCTTGGCACACGGTTTGGCAACTGCAGTTTTTTTTATTGTTATTTACCTGTTATCAGAAAGAAGCTGCTGTCCATCTTCTGCCTTAGTTTCCCTTTATCGCCTCTTACGACACCCACGGCAAGTAGGTGGGGTAGTGGATATTCTTACCCGCCAATACACAGGGGGAAATTTTAAGATAAAATATTCTATTACATTATCAAAATTTACTTTCTTGACCTTTTTTTTACTCCTATTATAGGAGAGGGGGCAAACGAGCATGCGGCTCATCTGATGGTAAGTGACTACCGCCGCCCATGAACAACTGCAACACCAGGGAGGGAATTGCAGATGCGTTGCCGGCCTTTTAAAAAGGAGTAGGCTCTTTTCTTGAAGGTCCCTAAGTAGTATCGGTCCGGAAAAATCGCTGATGGTAATCGATTCCACAAGGAAGTCGTGCGAGGAAGAAAACATCTTCAAAATCGCACAGTGGTGGACCGCCAATCATCCAGATGGTTTTGATGGTATCGGGAGTTCTGCCGCGATGTGCGTTCATGAAATTTGGCGGCTAGGATTAATCCGAACAATGCCTCAGAGCACTCCCTCTGGTAGAAGCGAAAGAAAATGCAAAGGGATGCAACATCTCTTCGCAGTGCCAATTAATTGAGCCGATCGGAAAGGACTCGGTCGTAGACAATACGAGCCGCTTTGCGCTGGATGTGGTCAAGTGGAAGGAGCTAGCACAGGGAGCCCCTGCCCAGAGATCGGAACAGTATTCCATGTGAGGCTAAACCTGCGCCTTGTAAAGTTGCAGACGGAGTGCCGGTATGAAATACTGTCCCGCCCTGCTGAATACTCCAAGCTATTTAGAGGCCAATTTGGCCTTCTCTTCCAAGTGACCACGAAACTTCACACAATTTCTCGGGAAGCCCATAGGAAGGGAGCTTCGAAAGAAGCGCTTTGTGCAAAACCCGATCAATGGCCTTCGCAATGACCAAACTAACGGCCAACGCCTCGCCCTTGGACTCTACTGCCTCCGCCCATCTATGGGTCGGGTAGACCAGAAGATCACCAGCCGACCCCGACGAAAACCGTATTGGCGGTCACTAATCAGCTGGTGATCCTCAAGGTACCGCATGAGCTGGCAGTTAATAATGGATTCCATTATTTTCGAGAACAAGGAGGTGATGGCGATAGCCCTATAGTTGGACGGGTCTGAGCGGTCGTCTTTTTTTAGGGATCGGGTGGACCAAAGCTGTCTTCTATGAATTCGGGACTACGCCTTGGGAGTAGGAGTATCGGAAAAGACGCGTTAAAACCGGTGCCAACTCCGGAGCACACGTCTTCAGCACAATGGGAGGGACTCCATCGAGCCCACTCGACTTGCTGACGTCCAGGGAGAAGAGTGCTTTGCGAACCGAGCGCTGTGTAAACCGAACATCCGGCATGGAGCACTCACATCGCGGGATGGTCGGCGGTGTGTTCCCCCCGTCATCTAGAGTCGAGTTGGACGCAAAAAGAGAGCTCAACAGATCGGCTTTCTCCTTTGCGGCATGGGCCAGTGAGTCATCCTCCCTGTGCAGAGATGGAAGAGATGGCTGACAGAAGTTCCCTTGGACAGCCTTGGCGAGAGACCAGAATGCACGGGTTCCCGAAGGAAGGCGAACTAGCTTCTCGCCAATTCTGCCGATGTGCTCAGACCTTGCCTTGGCAATGACGCTTTTGAAGGACCTGGAAGCTGGACCTTTTCGATAGATATTCCATTTTATGGAGAAGATTGGTTAGTCGCGCTTGGTTCATTGTAGAGCTTAAGTAAGATTTTATTAACTTGAGTTTTGAAAACCTGCTTTCACGTTAAGCTATCGAAACACAAATAGTAAAAAAAAATCTCACACAGCGCTAGATTCGGTACAGACTCAGAATAACTACATTTTACGATGAATCTGAGAAACTCCAATGAAGTCCAACGGTACTACGGGAATATGCGACGGTTATAAACAAATCACTGATAGACTTTGTGTGTGACTCACTCAACCAAGCACTACCTAAGCTGAACTCATTTATTTAGGACATTGAATAATATAATTCAAAAGTAAATAAAAATAAAATTGCAATACATATTAAGATATAATATTTGTGTATGCAGGTAGATACTACAGTAAGTAGCTAAGTAGATAGCTATTTATTTATTGTTGTTTTTGCAAAGTAATTTTTCTGTAAGTATTCTCTGGAGGAGTTGTCGTTGTCACCCCTTGGTGCTTGGCACCCGGGGCGCACCGCCCTCACCTAGTGTCGTTAAGAATGACAAAAACGAAATCCTTAAGTGTCCTAATTTTGTCCCCAAGCTTAGCCCTCTCCATAGCTCACTGAGCGACCTTGAGCTTCCTCATTCGTCTAGCAGTGAAGGATCACGTCTCAGATCCATATGTCATCACTGGCAATTAGATATGAGCGCCGAAGGCAAATTCCACGGCGGCGGCGTGGCGTGAAAATTTTCTCGGCGGCGGCAGCGTCGCGGCGGCCATAGGCCTTAGATTTGTTTTATCACGAAGAGATTTCTTAAAAAAAACTTTAAAAAACCACATTGTTTGTACTAAAAACAGCTTTATATTTTTTAATAAAGCCCTGGCGACCTCCAGCCCAGTGATGGGAACAGTATTCCATGTGAGGCCGAACCTGCGCCTTGTAAAGTTGCAGGCGGTGTGCCGGCATGAAATACTGTCCCGCTCTGCTGAGCACGTAAAACGTTTTAGAGGTCAATTTGGCCTTCTCTTCCAAGTGATCACGAAATTTGCACGTCACTCGATATGTCGACGCCGAGGATTCTGATACTGGCTGAAGCAACAAGGCACTACGCCTTGAAACTGAGGAGATGCTCCGATCTGCAAGAAAGCTGGTGATTCAGTTGCACAATTTCTCGGGAAGCCCATAGAAAGGGAGAATCGAAAGAAGAGCTTTGTGCCAAACCCGATCGAAAGGCCTTCGCAATGTCCAAACTAACGGCCAACGCCTCCCTTTGGACTCTTATGCCTCCGCCCATCTATGATTCAAGTAGACCAGAAGATCACCAGCTGACCAACCCCGACGGAAACCGTATTGGTGGTCACTAATCAGCTGGTGATCCTCAAGATACTGTATGAGCTGACAGTTTATAATGGATTTCATTATTTGGGAGAACAAGGTGATGGCGATAGGCATAGCTAGACTAGAGGGTCTGAGCGGTCGCCTTTTTTAGCCAGCCTGCAGAATGCAATCGCGATGTTAGTGTGAGTGGCACCACACTCCGGACTCGACAATGATCTGAGGAGCCAAGAGGGGAATGGACGGAGACCTGATATCTATTTGAATGAGAGGTCAGCAGAAGGTACAACAGAGAAGGTGTATGATCTTCCACATCTGGCGTCCGCGTAGGCGAAATTACCAGTTATGTCAGATCCTATGCCAAGGCAAAATCATGAACAGATTTCCCCGCATGATCGGTTAAACATGAACCGACCCATTCGGAGTGGTGGGCGTTACAATCGCTGAGTATCACAATCTCTGCGGAAGGGATCTGCTGTAGCAAGGAATCTGTAGCCATTTGGACGTGGGCGATGAATCGGTCTGTTTCGGCATTACCGCTATGGGATCTATAGAGGCACCCGTAAACATGCGGATGGTCTTCGCTGTCTGCGCGTAGCTAAAGTATGGACAGGTCCTTCAAGACTGCCGAAGCGTTGAGAACAGATGTCCTCTCTGATGTATACGCAAACTCGAGCCCGAGGCACATGGAGTGTTCCAATTTGTACCCCGGGTAGGAGAGATACGAAGTATCAGCCGGAGAGGACACCTGCGTCTCGGTCAGAAAGAGCAAGGCCGGCTTCGCCGTCTCGAAATGATAGTACACGGCGTTTAGGTTCGAGTGAAGTCCCCTGATGTTGTAGAAAGTCACGTGGCAGGGGTCGCCTTGGCCTTATTGCTCAGCTTGCCCCGAGCAGTTTTTGCCTTGAGCGGAATTTTGCATACGTGTTGAATACGTGGGGTTGCCTGAGCACCAAGGAGTGGTAAGTCCCTCCTCAGAAGTGGAGTAGCTTGATAAGCAGATTCCACTTCACGCCCGTATTCTATGAGGTCGTGGTACCACCCCGGCTTGAGCCGGCCCATACGTGCAACAGTCGAAGTTGCTGCCATTGTTGCACACAACAATACACGTTCACGCGGTGAAATATTCGACTCGACTGAGTGAGCAACGAGCGTAGCGAGGCGACAAGGCGAACTAATACGATCGGGCCACGCGTGTGAGCGGGAAAAGAAGCTGCGACTCGTCGCGAGGGCGCACCGCGTGCTTCACGCAGCGGCGACGCGCCGACTCGAACTCACGGCGACGGCGGCGCGCCGGCGCGGCGCTCATATCTACTGGCAATACGCACTGATTGTACAATATAGTTTTCAAGTTTTGAGGTATACCTGACGCGATGTGTCGTAATTTCCCGAACGCTGCCCAGCCGAGTTGAATCCGTCAATTGACCTCTCGCTCTTGAAGCTGGACTTACCTAGTCGGAATATGTGTCTCAGGTAAACATACTTGTCAACAACTTTGAGCTTAGTGCTCCAAACAATTACCGGCATAAGTGTGACATTTTTTTTAAATAAAAACCGTTACCCCCACACTAGGATTTTCTCCTGTGTCGTGGAGGCAGTTTACAAACATAAATTACACAAGGACAAACATCCAGACCCGGAACATTTATTTGTAGGCCATACAAATACTTGTTCCGTGCGGGATTCGAACCCGCGGCCCCCAGCGCAACAACTGTTTGCTAAGCCACTGCGTCACGGAGCCGTCATTGACGTTACACATGATCTTTGTATTGTCCATGTTCATCTTAAGATCTATCCGTTGGGAGGCATTACTTAGGTTCCTGAGTATAGTGTTTAGGTCCTCCAGTCATTCTGCCATAAGGACTATATCGTCGGCAAATCGAAGGTGAGTTATGTACTCGCCATTGATGTTAATACCTTATCCTATCCAGTCCAGTAGGTTGAAAACGTCTTTCAATGCAGCGGTGAAGAGTTTCGGAGATATAACGTCATCCTGTAACAACGTAACACCTCTCTGCAGTTAGATTTCGTACACTGGTTCTGTACTCGGATAGACATCGTAGCCCTACTGTACAAACACTACAGCACCACCCAAATTTCGACGGAATCAAAGGCTTTCTCTACATAAGCAAGACATAGTGGTAGATTGCACTCCTCGTCTTCTGTACAATTTGCCGAAGGGTATGTATGTGATCTATGGTGCTAAAGCCTTTTCGGAAACCGGCTTGTTCGGGAGGCTGGAAGTCGTCGAGTCTGCGTGCGAGACGATCCGTAACGACTTTCGAAAAGAGCACGTAGATGTGGCTCAGTACGGAATCGGTCTGTACTTCTTCAAAAGAGGGTTGTCGTCTTTCTTGAAGAATAAGATCATGTACTTCTGATCCACGCCTCCGGTGTAGTGCCACCATCAGCGCCAGCTTCATGAAGAAAAAGGGACTCTTTATAATGATTTTTTTCTTTCAGAAGCGGCTTTACAGGAAGTGGATCTGGTCGAGCGGCGACGGTTCGACAAAAACTGAGATTGACTTTATTATGACTAGACGGCAACTGTTCAGTGATGTCTTAAGTGATCGCGAGGGTTTAAACTGGCAAAGAATCACCTAACGGTGAGAGACACACTGATCCTATACGTTAAGTTGCAGAGGTCACGTCTAATGAAGTCAACGCTCCGTCCGCCTCGTGCTCTAATACAAAACCCCGGAAACCTACAGCTCGGTTTATAAAATCGTTTTCAGTGCCTAGAAGACTCCAACCAAGTAGACGGTATGAATGACAAGCATCGATCACTAAGGGCCCATCCTACTCGTGTCCCCCGGGTGGCGCTAAACAAGCGACAAAGCCGAAAGAACAGACTCGGCTCCTCGCCGTGTGGTAGCGGCGTAAAAAATACCACCCCCTACTTTCGCACCATGAGGCAAAATATTTATGAAATGGCCCCGAGTTCCCGGTGGCCCTTTAATGGGGCAGGGGTGCGAAGAATCTCCGGGAGGAAAACCGGCGACGAGGTTCGTCACCCGTCACGTTCTGTCCCCCGGAGGGCCAAAAAGTGGATTGGGGAAGCCCGTCTGGCTTCGTTGAATGTATGTGGAGCAATGAATGATAAGATGGATGAAGTATTCGATATGATGTATGATAGAGGAATAGACGTGTTATGTGCAATTGAGACGAAACGGAAGGGAAAGGATGCCACTACACATGGCATGTATACCGCGTACTGGTCTGGTGTAGACGAGACCGAGCGAGCATGCCAGGGAGTCGGTATCATCCTTTCAGAAAGAATGGTTCATTGTGTGAAAGAGTATGACTGTGTAAGCCCGAGACTACTATGGATACGAATGAAAGTGAGCTTAAAGAAGTTGTTTGTTCTAGGGGTCTACGCCCCAGACGAGTCTAAGCCCACTTATATCCGTGAGCAGTATTGGGAGTTGGTAAGGATGGTGCTAATGAAATGCAAGGGTAATGAAATTATTGTGATATTAGGAGATTTTAATGGAAGGGTTGGGGTGAGGAGGCTTGGTTATGAAAGGATATTGGGAACGTTTGGTGATGAAAGTATAAAAGAGAATGGTGAATGCCTCCTCACCGTATGTGTGGAAAAGAATCTTTTTGTGATGAACACTTTCTTACGTCATAAGAAGATTCACACGTATACATGGGAAAGAGGTGATGATAGAAGCATGATAGATTTCATAATTGTTGATGAAAGAATGAGGAACGCGGTGGTAGATACAAGGGTTTACCGGGGGTCTAACGTAGGGACGGACAATTACTTGGTGTTATGCCGAATTAATGGTCTTTTCAGACGTTGGAGGCATCGGACATCTGTGTCTAATACTGCGTTACAGCGTATAAGAACAGAGAGTTTACAAGATGAAGGTGTGAAAGAGAAGTTCAAATGTAGAGTGAGAGAAAATATAAGTGGTATGGCTGATTTGTGTATGAATGATTTAGACTTGGAGACTGTGTGGTATAATGTCAAGAAAGGTTTGGTGGATGCAGCTACCGAAGTATGTGGTGTAAGTAACAGAACGAATGAAAGGAAAAATAACACATTATGGTGGGATGATGAGGTACGGATGGAAGTTGAAGCAAAGAAGAAAGCATGGCTAGATATTCTAGCGGTATGAATTATGATATTGAAAGGAAAAAGGCAGTTTTTAGACATCTAAATAAGAGAGTAAAAGAAGTAGTTGAAAGGAAAAAGTAAGAAAGAACGGATAAGAATGATAGAAGAATATCGGATAACTTCCAGGCAAACATTACAATGTTCTGGAAACTCGTAAGAACTGCCAGGGGACATTCAAAACAGGATAGAATGAATGCTATACGAGACCAGAATGGCTGTATTCTGAATGACGAAGTTTTGAGTTTAAGGAGATGGAAGGAATACTTTGAAAGCGTGTTTATGAGTGATAAGACGTTTGAATTAAATGAAATAGAAATTCCGAAAGAGGAGGAATTAGATAGAGACATAAGTATAGATGAAATAATGAAAGCAATGACAAATATGAAAGCAGGTAAGACAGCCGGATATGATAGCGTATCTCTCGAAATGCTAAGGGCTGGAGAAGGAGTGGTGGCAGATCTGCTGTACACCTTGTTTAATTTATGTTGGGAACATAAGCGGGTATCGGTAGACTGGTGCAAAGCCGTAATAGTCCCAATATATAAAGGAAAAGGATCACAGCAGGACTGTAAAAACTACCGTGGTATCAGCCTTCTTAGCATTGTGGGAAAACTGTATTCGAGGTACTAATTGAAAGAGTTATGAAAGAAACTGATGAGAAAATTTGGGATGTGCAAGCGGGATTTAGAAAGGGAATGGGATGTACAGATTAGGTCTTTTATTTTTTAAGTTTTTGGCCAAAAACCAAAAAGTTTTTTTTGCGTTCGTGGACTTGGAGAAAGCTTATGACAGAGTGAACAGGGATGTGTTATGGCAAACACTGAACTCATTTGGGTTGAGCGATGGGTTGATACAGGCATTGAAGTCTCTGTATAGGGACTTTAGTGCTTGTGTCAGGATCAACGGAGCCTACTCGGACTGGTATGGCATCCATAAAGGTGTCAGACAGGCTTGTGTGGCTTCCCCGTGGCTGTTCAACCTATTTATGAAGTTGTTTGGAAAATTTGAAAGTAGAAGCATGCGGGTTAAGAATGGGTGAGTTAACCGTCAAATGCCTTTTGTACGCCGATGATCAAGTCATACTTGCGTCGTCGGCGGCTGAGTTGCATATAATGCTTACATTAATGAACAGGATATTAAAAGAAAAGGGAATGAAAGTGAACGCAAGTAAGACGAAAGTTATGGATTTTGAAAGAGAAGAAAGTAAAACGATATGTGAAATAAGAATAGAAGAGGAGTTGGTCGAGCAAGTAGATGAGTTTGTGTATTTGGGATGTGATTTAGCAGGGATGGTAGACATGATAAGGATATAGAACGACGAGTGAATGCAGGAAATAGAGTAAATGGGGCTCTACACTCTATTGTGAGAAGTCAGAATGTGTCCAAAAAGGCACGTATGGCAATTCACAATGCTGTGTTAGTCCCTACTTTAATGAATGGTAGTGAAAGTTGGGTGTAGCAGAAGAAGCACGAGAGTAGAATAAATGCTGTAGAAATGCGGTCATTAAGGAGTATGTTAGGGGTGAATCTAAATGACAGAGTGAGAAATTGTGTGATAAGAGAAGAGTGTGGTTTCCAAGATGATGTTGTGACCAGGATTAAGAAAGGAATGCTTCGGTGGTTTGGTTATGTAGAAAGAATGATTGAGGAAAGAGTGACAAAGCAAATTTATGCTGCAGAGGTGAATGGCAGAGTCGGAAAGGGACTGGAACCTGCGGCTTGCGAGCCACATGCGGCTCTTTGGATGTGAAGCTGCGGCTCTTTAGTTTCATACGTTTATTATTATTTATTTAAAAATTGATCCACACAGCCATTTGGAGTTGATACTGGATCTGTAGAAATGCAATTGATCGATTAAAAAGTAAAGCTTTGTGAATTTGAAAATTTACAGAGTTGAAAATCAAGTTGAAAGAATTGGAGGTCCAGAAATGTATGTATGTAACGCAACAAAAATGAACAGCGTTAAAAGAAATACCGCGAGTTGAGGCACTTATATTCGACGCATGGAATCTTCCCACAATCACAATCTTCCACGCAATCTTCCGGATTGCTACAGCGATGTCAAGAAGTTGACATTTGAAGTGCTGACTATCTTCGGATCGACATATTCGTGCGAGCAAGCGTTCTCTTGCATGAATATAATTAAAAGTAAAGTAAGAAGCCAAGTAACAAATGAAAATTCAGAGTCGTGTTTGAAACTTAAAATAACAAGTTATGAGCCAAATTAATCTAAACTTTCTAAAACCATGCAAAGCCAATGCTCCCATTCAATTTGTTTGCTTAAATGTATATTGTTGTTTATTTTTATTTTTATATAATAGTTACATTGTTTAGTAAAGATTAAATTTTCTACTTGAATAACCATACAAAGTCAAAGCTCCCATACTTAAGTGATTATCTAATAATACCATATATATAATTAGATAATAATAGAAATTAGATTCTAATTTATTGTGAAAACACTTATATAATATGAATAAATATACAATATATAACGTAATTAATACCGCATACCCTCAGACACCCCAATTAGTATATTAGTTATGTTATAATCATTATACATACACTGACTTTTTAATAAAACATGTTTATGCATTATTTATTAAACTAGTTATAGTAATTCCGGCACAATGTTGTGGTCACAGTATAAATCCACGAACACGAACGCATGCAGTCGCTCACGTAGGTATAGGTTTTGAGGGTCTTGCTATCCCAGTAGGTAGGAATTGGCTTGCGTTCGAGACGAGTTAACGCCGCCGCCGCTTGACACAACTGTAGGTAGGTATTAGTGCCGAAAAAAGCCGACAATACACAATTGTTTATGTTAAAAAAATACCTACCTATGAACACTAACTGATGTTTGTACTCCGAGCATCGAGTTGTTTAGGTCTAGTAAACATTTGATTCCATTTTTCCATCACACTTTTCAATCTTTGGACTGTCGACTGTGAATAATTTTGTTTATTGATTATGATACAATGTCAATAGGCAATATTCGTTACAAAATGTTATGAATTTGCATAACATTTTAAATGTAATTGTAAATAATAATGAACTGCTAAAACAAAGACGCAATACGACACGATAATTCAAAGACGGCGTGATTTAAAGAGGTGAATCAAGATTACAATAATTTTAAGAATCAAATATTTAACTTGCTGATAACTCTCATGCAACTTTGTATTTTAATACATTTTCAAAATGTCCACCACGGCTCCGTGGCGCAGTGGCTTAGCAATTGAGTTGCAGCGCTAAGGACCGCGGGTTCGAATCCCGCACGGAACAATATTTGTATGGCCTACAAATAATTGTTCCGGGTCTGGATATTTGTCCTTCTGCAATTTATGTTTGTACACTGCCCCCACAATACAAGAGAAAATCCTAGTGTGGAGGTTACGTTTTAAAAAAGAAAGAAAATAATTTAGAAAGCAATTCAGTGTCATTTTTCACTATTCTAAAATCGTTCACTCGTAGAATTACTATTTTTAGGTCCTCGGCACGTGTTGTCTCACTAAAATAAACTAATGATTTAATACGTCCCTATAAAAAAAAAGTCAAGAGGCGTCAAATCAGGTGATCTGGGAGGTGATTCGCGACCTTTATAAGGTACTCCAAACTCTGTACTTGTAAAGACTTTAACATAATTGAAATAAGGTTCAATTTTCTTTATTTTGTATTGAATGACGGAATTTGTATGAATACAAATAAAACTGCACTTTTAAAAGTCTTATTGCCTTGAGTTACAGTCCATTTCAGTTTGTTTTGACTGTACAGGTTTAGTGTGACTGTTTCAATTAATGTTGGGATAAAAAATTACCTATATTAAAAATGATAGAAATCGATTCAGTAAACGATTCTGAACAAACTACTTTCTCAAAGTGCGTTAATTGTGTTACGTGTTGTATATTCTTCTTATGAATAAATTGATTAGTTTTCTTTTTATCAAAAAACTTTATTTATGCAAGTACTATTTAGGGTTGGCAAGAAAAAAAATTGCGGCTCTTTAAAAACTTTGAAATTTTGTAAATTGTAATTTTTGACTCTTCCGACTCAAAAGGTTGCCGATCCCTGCCCTAGGCGAAAGTTTATAGACCAAATTAGCGATATATTGAAAATGGGCCAAATCAAGAGTACCTTTAACCGACGATCGTGTACGCGTAGGTATATGGATGTAGAGGAAGCGAGAGAGGTGTGTCAGGATCGTGCCAAATGGAAGTCCATAGTCTCTGCCTACCACTCTGGGTGACAGGCGTGAGTGTTTTATGTTTATTATTATGTTATTTATCATTTAAGAAGATCAAGACATGGTACTCCTTGAATCCTCAAACTATTTTTTGATGACGGCTCTCTGAGTTCATCAGTAGTGAAACAAAATATACCACGTTTTAAATAATATATGATATCATAAAAACGATTTTATTTAAATTTAATTATGAAATCACGGACTTTTTAATTTAAGATAATGAAGTTGATTTGAATCCTTTTCAAATATAAATTATTTGAATTTTTACTCCGCCATGTACCCTCAGTTGCACTGAGAAGTCACTATTTTCTTAACGCGAATAAACTATAATCTCAAGTGATATAATTAAGATTTTTTTTATTTAAAAAAGTTTTTGAAAAGCGCAACCAAACTACATAAAAAAAACTACATTTCAAACTTTTTAAATATATTGGTAATGTTTAATAAACCACAAAAATATACTTAACTATAATATTTCAAGTTACGCCTGAGCGTATCCACTATCCATATTAGTATCGTTACGAGGTCTATTGGTTTGCAAAATAATTTAACAAGTTTAAATGGTCCAGCCCTTAGGGTGCAAGGTCAGTGAGAGCTGCGTATTCAGCCAGATCAACAAGGAAGTAATGGGTTCTGGTTCTAGAAGTGGCAGCAGATAAAGCTCAAACTAACGATCATATAAATTTTATGTATCCATTAAGAGCAAAATATTATATTGATGAAAATAAGTATAAACAGTTTAACAGTGGTAGAGCTAAGCGGTAGCTTTTGCTGTCGCACGGATGGGCCAGCTCGAACCGGGGTGGTACCACGACCTCACAGAATACCAGCGTGAAGTAGAGGTTTACCTCTGCGTTGCGCTTGGTGAGTGCAGGTGGCCGGAGGCCCAATTCCCCCCCCCCCCCCCTCCCCATCAACATGGTAGTGGAATTAAATACAAGACTACCCCAGGAGGGTACCAGCAACCCTGGAGAATCCCTCGCTGAGCATCCACGACCAAACTACTTCACTCCTGAGCGTGGGTGCTCAGGCTGCCCCGCGTATTCTGGGGGGGGGCAAAATTCCGCTCGTGACTAATGCTGCTCGGGGCAAGCGGAGCAATACAACCAAGGCGACCCCTGTCACGCTATCCGTGAATTTTTGCAACATCAGGGGACTTCATTCCAACCTTAACGCTGTCCATTACCATCTAGAGACGGCGAAGCCGGCCTTGCTCTTTTTAACCGAGACTCAGGTGTCCTCTCCGGCTGATACTTCATATCTCTCCTACCCGGGATACAAATTGGAACACTCCTTTGTGCCCCGGGCTGGAGTTTGTGTATACGTCAGAGAGGACATCTGTTTTCGACGCCTCGGCAGCCTTGAAGGTACGGACCTGTCCATCCTATGGCTGCGCGTAGACAGCGACGACCATCCCCGCGTCTACGGGTGCCTCTATAGGTCCCATAGCGGTAATGCCGAAACAGACCGACTCATCGGCCACGTCCAAATGGCTGCAGACTCCGTGCTACAACAGGTCCCATCCGCAGAGATCGTGATACTCGGTGATTTTAACGCCCACCACGCTGAATGGCTTGGTTCTCGTTTAACCGATCATGCGGGTAGATCTGTGTACGACTTTGCTTTGGCATATGGTCTAACACAACTGGTTACTTCGCCTACGCGGATCCCAGATGTGGAAGACCATGTACCTTCCCTGTTGGACCTTCTGCTGACCTCTCATCCGGACGGATATCAGGTCTCCGTCGATGCCCCTCTGGGCTCTTCGGACCAATGTCTGATCCGGAGCACGGTGCCACTCACGCTCCAATCGCAGTTGCGATCTGCAGCTTGCCGCCGTGTTTGGCACTATAGGTCAGCGGATTGGGACGGGATGCGGTCTTTTTTTGCATCCTACCCTTGGGGGCGGGTTTGCTTCTCGCCGGAAGATCCCAGCGTTGTTGCCGATTCTGTTGCTGATGTGGTACTTCAGGGTATGGAACTTTTTATTCCATCCTCTGTGGTGCCCATCGGAGGCAGATCCCAGCCATGGTTTGGTCGCTCCTGTAAAATAGCATCACGCTATAAGCAGGAGTGCTACCGGGCCTGGGCTGATGCATCAACGTCTCGGGATTTAAACACCAGCGCACTTAAAAAGAAGTATAATTCCGCCTCCAGGTCCTTCAAAAGCGTCATTGCCAAGGCAAGGTCTGAGCACATCGGCAGAATTGGCGAGAAGCTAGTTCGCCTTCCTTCGGGAACCCGTGCATTCTGGTCTCTCGCCGAGGCTGTCCAAGGGAACTTCTGTCAGCCATCTCTTCCATCTCTGCACAGAGAGGACGACTCACTGGCCCATGCCGCAAAAGAGAAAGCCGATCTGTTGTGCTCTCTTTTTGCGTCTAACTCGACTCTAGATGACGGGGGGAACACACCGCCGACCATCCCGCGATGTGAGTGCTCCATGCCGGATGTGCGATTTACACAGCGCTCGGTTCGCAAAGCACTCTTCTCCCTGGACGTCAGCAAGTCGAGTGGGCCCGATGGAGTCCCTCCCATTGTGCTGAAGGCGTGTGCTCCGGAGTTGGCACCGGTTTTAACGCGTCTTTTCCGGTACTCCTACTCCCAAGGCGTAGTCCCGAATTCATGGAAGACAGCTTTGGTCCACCCGATCCCTAAAAAAGGCGACCGCTCAGACCCGTCCAACTACAGGCCTATCGCTATCACCTCCTTGTTCTCCAAAATAATGGAATCCATTATAAACTGCCAGCTCATGAGGTACCTTGAAGATCACCAGCTGATCAGTGACCGTCAGTACGGTTTTCGTCGGGGTCGATCAGCGGGTGATCTTCTAGTTTTCTTAACTCATAGATGGACGGAGGCATTAGAGTCCAAGGGGGAGGCATTGGCCGTTAATTTGGACATAGCGAAGGCCTTCGATCGGGTCTGGCACAAGGCGCTTCTTTCGAATCTTCCTTCCTATGGGCTTCCCGAGAAATTGTGCAAATGGATCACCAGTTTCCTTGCTGATCGGAGCATCAAGGTCGTAGTAGACGGTGCATGCTCTGATTACAAGCCTATCAACGCTGGTGTTCCACAAGGCTGCGTGCTATCACCAACGCTGTTTCTCCTGCATATCAATGATATGTTGCTAACTGGTAGCATTCATTGCTATGCAGGCACTGGGGATGCCTTATATACCGGCCGTGCCAATATTTCTCGGGAAAACGTCGCCGAGTACCGGGACAAACTTGTGTCTGAAGTCGAGTCTTTGCTTAACAAAGTCTCGGATTGGGGCCGACTAAATCTAGTTCAGTTCAATCCCCAGAAGACACAAGTTTGCGCGTTTACCGCTAAAAAGAACCCCTTTGTCGTATCTCCTCAGTTTCAAGGCACTCCCCTTGCTGCCTCAGCCAGTATCGGAATCCTTGGCGTCGACATATCGAATAGCGTGCAGTTTCGTGGTCACTTGGAAGGGAAGGCCAAATTGGCCTCTAAAAAGCTTGGCGTGCTCAGCAGAGCGAGACAGTATTTCATGCCGGCACATCGCTTGCAACTTTACAAAGCGCAAGTTCGCCCCCACATGGAATACTGTTCTCATCTCTGGGCCGGGGCACCCCAGTGCCAGCTCCTTCCACTTGACCGCATCCAGCGCAGAGCGATTCGAATCGTCGACGACCGAGTTCTTTCCGATCAGCTCGATACACTGGCACTGCGTAGAGATGTTGCATCTCTTTGCGTATTTTATCGCATCTATCACGGGGAGTGCTCTGAGGAATTGTTCGGACTAATTCCAGCCGCTCAATTTCACCATCGCACGTCACGACAAAACTCGCGTTACCATCCGTACCATCTGGATGATTGGCGGTCCACCACTGTGCGATTTAGAAGAAGTTTTCTCCCTCGCACAACTTCTTTGTGGAATCAATTACCACCAGCGAATTTTCCGAACCGATACGACTTAGGAACCTTCAAGAAAAGAGCTTACACCTTTCTAAAAGGCCGGCAACGCATCTGCAATTCCCCTGGTGTTGCGGTTGTTCATGGGCGGCGGTAGTCACTTACCATCAGGTGAGCCGCAAGCTCGTTTGCCTCCTATTCTATAAAAAAAAAATAAAGTTAGAACTAGAACGGTACATTAGATAATGAGCACACACTTCTGTATCTTTACACCGACCGACCACCATATCAAACTCCGCCACTCGGGGCTTAGGCTATGGGCGAAATAAAGAAGAAGGATTAATATAATATGTTTTATTTTAATTTAATTACATTTGCTGCCAGTAGTTACTCTGGTGCATGATATTAAAATCTGTTTAGACAACAAGGGGCTTGATTTTGTCTGCAAGTTAATATTTTTGTATACTCAATGATTATATCATATGAACAAAAAAATCTATTGTAACATATTAATGTTTAGATTTATGTTTTTTCTCCATCTTAATCTTTTTCTTTTCCATCTTCTCCAATTTTCTGAAAAAATAAACGGGCATTACACAGACAAAATTTTATAAAACCTATTTTTATACCTAAAAATATTATAGAAACAATTATTATTTAAAAAAAGTAATTAATTATTTATTAATTGATTAGAACAATTTTTTTCTGATTTAGATAAATACAAAATCAATAGGTGAATACTCCCATTTTATAGGTTTTCAAATAAATTGGCAACTTTAGGGTAGAAATCTGGTAAAATAAAGCTTACAAATGGATTAATTCTGTAACAGCGCCATTTACATGGTTTGTCAAGTACTACATCGACCTGCGAAGCCGACGTACTTTAACAGTGGTAGAGCCACGCGGCAGCTTTTGCTCGGCCGGCTCGAACCGGGGTGGTACCACGACCTCACAGAATACCAGCGTGAAGTAGAGGTTTACCTCTGCGTTTCGCTTGGTGAGTGCAGGTGGCCGGAGGCCCTTTTTACTGCAAATGAGGCATTCCATCTTAGTCCTCACGGGTGGCAACGCATCTGCATTTTGATTCGCAAACGAGGATAGATGTAGATGTCTATGGGCCGCAGCAACCACTTACCATCAGGTGGACTGTGTGCTCGTTTGTCACCCTTATCCTATAAAAAAAAATAGTAAAGTAGCATAATGGCAGAAGGTTGTCATTTGAAGTATAATTTTAATTCTCGTGATTTAGTAATGAGACTAATTTAAAAATTTTGGAATTTTAGTTGTATAATTAAAAAAGAATTGTCCTGCCACGAACATTTTGTGTTCACACTTAAACTGTGACATGTTATGTTCTTGTATAATAGAGACACTATTCACGCCAATCAAATACAATCATGTCATAGCACCAAGTATTTGATTGCAAATTGTGTATCAGACTATGCCCGTTTCAAACAGAAAAATAAATGAAAACAGTGGATACAACATGTAGAATACATGTTTTATATGTTGTTGTAAACATGAAGTGAGAGAAGGTTTTGGGGCAAGGAAGTGTCAGCCACGATGCCCTAATGCGTATAGTCAAACATCACATGCAGGTTTCATTCACTACTGAGCATGTGGTCAAAATTCAAAATATCAAGCATATCTATAACTCTCACTGGCAACTTTCATAAAACTAGTAATTAAATAACGAAGCATTTAAACTCATTTAAATGTTAGAGATAGCACCAAGTAAACCTGCCTAAAGAATACTTTTAATAAAATTACAAAATTTTCTTGAAACAATCACTTACTTTAACAGTTTCTTTTTTTGTTTTTTTGTCAACTGACTTATCAGATCCATTTCGGTTAAGGCAGAAGCATCGTCTTCTTCAATTTTTGTGGCAGCTAATGGTAAAGCACCAGGTTTCATCACTAAGCCTGTATCACGCATCTGTTGCATTAGTGTTGGTACATCTGGCTTCTCTTCTTCTTCCTCTTGTGTGGAAGAAGATGCTTGCAAGGCTCGAGCTTCACTCATTGACAGTGAATACATAGAGCATTCCTTATCTGGAACATTATTTATCCAACTATTCCTTCATCACAAACCTTCAATACTAAAAGTAAGCTCCTTGAGGGACATATTAACTTAAGTGAAAGAGCTTTAGAAAAATTCTTGAGAAATCTTCAAGAATGTCACAAATTTTCTGTACATTTTATTATCAGAAGAACATCATAAGTTCATTGGTAAAGATTATAATCAACCAATAACGAAATTATTCCTAATGATGTCACATTATCGCTCATTATTATAAATATAATAATAATATTTTTTTTCTTTTTAGGGTTCCGCAGTTAAACATCAAGGAACCCTTATAGTTTCGCCATGATCGTCTGTCCGCGGTTTTACGGAGAGACCCTAGGTGCTACGAAGCTATAATTTAGCATAGTTATAGATATTAATTACGCCTACAAAATTATAAAATCTTGAAAAATATTTTCATTTTGGGTACCTTCCCCGTAAAGATGATTTTTAACCGTCTATTCCATCGAGTGGGGTGTCGTTGGATAGGTCTTTCAAAGATATTGGGGGTATGGAACAACAATTTTTGGATACAGGAGTCCGTTTGCAAAATATTCAGCTTTAAAGTGATAATTTTTATTGGTGTTACCTAATATTGCCAGGTCCATTGTCCATTGTTCATTCCATATTTGGGGACGGAAGGTAAAAATAATCGGGAATTTGGTTTTCAAATCGGGACAGCCACTAAAAAAAAGGTTTTTTTTTGTAGCCTTTTTGCCCGCCATAAGTTATACTAAAGTATTTTTGACACAATGTGCAATGTGCCTTATAATTATCATTTGGGACTGATCTCATGAACGAATAATTTTTCGTCCAAACATCGGAAAACTGCAAATTCATCTGTTTTTTCGTACGCGGCGAATCAGAACTTGTTGAAGGATTTGTTTACGGTGCAGACTCTATATTTTTTAAAACTACTCGTTTTAATCTAATTTTGAAAAAGTAATAAATCTCATCACTCACGTAATGATTTCTTATTCATATTTATTATCAAACATTAACCGTGTAGCGGCGGTGTAGGAATATCCACTACCCCATTATCATCCAGTGGGTGTCGTAAAAGGCAACAGAGGCAAACTGGGACAGTAGATAAGTAAGAAACAGCGGTTGCCAACCCGCTTGCCAAGCGTGGCAACTACGGCAAAGTCCCCCCAATTAAGCACTTAATGTGGGAGGCCTATGTTCAGTGGACTTTTATAGGCAATGGATGGATGGAAGGACTCGAACACTACACATTAAATAACATTATTTTTACGGATTTTATCGCTTTTAATTTTTCTTATTTTTGATTATCGATATTTCGGGTGCCTTGCAGCACCCATGGTCACGAAGAAACTGAGGTCCCAATGTCAAAGTTCACCCGGGGTGCTTTCAGTTTTTTAATTATTACTTTTGGTCCGATCTACGCAAAATGAGCTTACTGTGTCTTTAAGTCTTGCAGTGGTATGCTTGGGTTTAGCTTTAATTTTATTAATTACAGGACCCTAAGCTTGTACACTCCTGCATCATGCAACCTTGATTGTGAATGTGGTTTCATCATCGCAAGCATCATCTCACTTTATTTCTATTTTTTTCAAAATAATAATACAACCGATTAATGAAATTGACTAGTGGTTGAAGTTCTACCATTAGACAATTTCAATGCAATACAAACGTTTTGTGGGTAAGTTAGTAGGTGGATAAGCTCTACCGTAGATCTTACCCACAAGAAGTTTTTATTTCATTAAACTAACATAACTAAACCGCTTATGAGTTAGGTGCTGTACTGTTTACTAGTAAAAGAATGAAAAAATAAAGGCTCGTGGAATGACGAACTCGATGCACGCTCAGGGGCAAGCGTCGGCGCGCGTCGAGAGCATAAAACGAAACAGTATGAATGACATCTGATGTATTTTTGCTGTCAAAACTATCAATCAAAGTACTAAAGAGCTTACAGAGAAATCGTGACACTAGGCGTCCCGATCAAGCGTGTATCGGGACGTGTCACCAGACCCCTGAAAATCGGGGCGTCCCGCGTAAGTCGGGCCACCTAGCAACACTAGTGTTATCCCGCTCCCCAACTACTAACTATACCGCTGTAAAAAGTATGCACAATATTAGTTTAAATTATGTAATAAAGAGGAAAACTATAACATAATAGTTGACCAACTTATTTGGTTTTATTTTGGATGGTTCGTTACGATTCTATAAGTAAGAACATTACCAATTACTAGCTGGATTTTAACTTTCTAAACTGTAAAAAATGAAAAGATAGGTTTGATCGCCAAGAGACCGATCCTTAGTAGCACTTTCGCTTATTTTTTAGTTTTTTTTTTTTTTATAGGAGACGGGGCAAACGAGCATGCGGCTCACCTGATGGTAAGTGACTACCGCCGCCCATGAACAACTGCAACACCAGGGGAATTGCAGATGCGTTGCCGGCCTTTTAAAAAGGAGTACGCTCTTTTCTTGAAGGTCCCTAAGTCGTATCGGTCCGGAAAAATCGCTGATGGTAATCGATTCCACAAGGAGGTCGTGCGAGGAAGAAAACATCTTCTAAATCGCACAGTGGTGGACCGCCAATCATCCAGATGGTGTGGATGGTATCGGGAGTTCTGCCGCGATGTGCGTTCGTGAAATTTGGCGGCTGGGATTAATCCGAACAATTCCTCAGAGCACTCCCCATGGTAGATGCGAAAGAAAATGCAAAGGGATGCAACATCTCTTCGCAGTGCCAATGAGTCGAGCCGATCGGAAAGGGCTCGGTCGTCGACGATTCGCGCAGCTCTGCGTTGGATGCGGTCAAGTGGAAGGAGCTGGCACTGGGGAGCCCCTGCCCAGAGATGGGAACAGTATTCCATGTGAGGCCGAACTTGCGCCTTGTAAAGTTGCAGGCGGTGTGCCGGCATGAAATACTGTCCCGCTCTGCTGAGCACGCCAAGCTTTTTAGAGGCCAATTTGGCCTTCCCTTCCAAGTGACCACGAAACTGCACGTCACTCGATATGTCGACTCCGAGGATACCGATACTGGCTGAGGCAAGAAGGGGAGTGCCTTGAAACTGAGGAGATACGACAAAGGGGTTCTTTTTAGCGGTAAACGCGCAAACTTGTGTCTTCTGAGGATTAAACTGGACTAGATTTAGTCGCCCCCAATCCGAGACTTTGCTCAGCAAAGACTCGACTTCAGACACAAGTTTGTTCCGGTACTCAGCGACGTTTTCCCGAGAAATATTGGCACGGCCGGTGTATAGAGCATCACCAGTGCTGTCATCCGCATAGCAATGAATGTTACCAGTTAGCAACATATCATTGATATGCAGAAGAAACAGCGTTGGTGATAGCACACAGCCTTGTGGAACACCAGCGTTAATAGGCTTGTAGTCAGAGCATGCACCGTCTACAACGACCTTGATGCTCCGATCTGCAAGGAAGCTGGTGATCCAATTGCACAATTTCTCGGGAAGCCCATAGGAAGGGAGCTTCGAAAGAAGCGCTTTGTGCCAAACCCGATCGAAGGCCTTCGCAATGTCCAGACTAACGGCCAACGCCTCCCCCTTGGACTCTACTGCCTCCGCCCATCTATGGGTCAGGTAGACCAGAAGATCACCAGCTGATCGACCCCGACGAAAACCGTATTGGCGGTCACTAATCAGCTGGTGATCCTCAAGGTACCGGATGAGCTGGCAGTTAATAATGGATTCCATTATTTTGGAGAACAAGGAGGTGATCGCGATAGGCCTATAGTTGGATGGGTCTGAGCGGTCGCCTTTTTTAGGGATCGGGTGGACAAAAGCTGTTTTCCATGAATTCGGGACTACGGCTTGGTAGTAGGAGTACCGGAAAAGACGCGTTAGGACCGGTGCCAACTCCGGAGCACACGTCCTCAGCACAATTGGGGGGATTCCGTCAGGCCCACTCGACTTCTGGATGTCCAGGGAGAGCAGTGCTTTCCGAACCGAGCGCTGTGAGAACAGCACATCCGGCATGGAGCACTCACACCGCGGGATGGTCGGCGGTGTTTTCCCCCCGTCATCAAGAGTCGAGTTGGACGCAAAAAGGGAGCCTAAAAGGTCGGCTTTGTCTTTAGCGTCATGGGCCAGTGAGTCATCCTCCCTGTGCAGAGATGGTAGTGATGGCTTACAGAAATTCCCTTGGACAGCCTTGGCGAGAGACCAGAATGCACGGGTTCCCGAAGGAAGGCGAACTAGTTTCTCGCCAATTCTGCCTATGTGTTCTGACTTTGCCTTGGCAATAACTCTTTTGAAGGACCTGGAGGCGAAGTTATACTTCTTTTTAAGTGTGCTGGTGTTTACATCCCGAGTCGCCGAAGCCGCAGCCCAGGCTTGATAACACTCCTGCTTACTGCGTAATGCAGTCTTACAGGAGCGACCAAACCAAGGCTGAGATCTGCCTCCGATGGGTACCACAGATGATGGAATAAATAGTTCCATTCCCTGTAGCACCACATCAGTGACAGAGTCAGCAACAGCGCTGGGATCGTCCGGCGAGAAGCAAACCCGCCCCCATGGGTAGGATGCAAAGAAAGACCGCATTCCGTCCCAATCCGCCGACCTGTAATGCCAAACACGGCGGCAACCTGCAGAACGCAACCGCGAAGGGAGCGTGAGTGGCACCACACTCCGGATCAGACAATGGTCCGAAGAGCCGAGAGGGGCATCGACGGAAACCTGATATCCGTCCGGATGAGAGGTCAGCAGAAGGTCCAACAGGGAAGGTGTATGATCCTCCACATCTGGAATCCGCGTAGGCGAAGTAACCAGTTGTGTCAGACCATATGCCAAGGCAAAGTCATAAACAGATCTCCCCGCATGATCGGTTAGACGTGAACCGAGCCATTCGGCATGGTGGGCGTTAAAATCGCCAAGGATCACGATCTCTGCGGATGGGACCTGTTGTAGCAAGGAATCTGTAGCCATTTGGACGTGGTCGATGAGTCGGTCTGTTTCGGCATTACCGCTATGGGACCTATAGAGGCACCCGTAGACGCGCGGATGGTCGTCGCTGTCTACGCGTAGCCAAAGGATGGACAGGTCCGAACCTTCAAGACTGCCGAGGCGTCGAGAACAGATGTCCTCTCTGACATACACGCAAACTCCAGCCCGAGGCACAAAGGAATGCTCCAATTTGTACCCCGGGTAGGAGAGATACGAAATATCAGCCGGAGAGGAAACCTGCGTCTCGGTCAGAAAGAGCAAGGCCGGCTTCGCCGTCTCGAGATGGTAGTGGACGGCGTTTAGGTTAGAGTGAAGTCCCCTGATGTTGCAGAAATTCACGGATAGCGTGGCAGGGGTCGCCTTGGTGTTCTTGCTCAGTTTGCCCCTAGCAGGTATGGTTTTGAGCGGAATTTTGCCCCCCCCAGAATACGCGGGGCAGCCTGAGCACCCACGCTCAGGATCGGAATAACATGGTCGTGGATGCTCAGCGAGGGATTCTCCAGGGGTACTGGTACCCTCCTGGGGTAGTTCATCGTGTAATTCCGCTACCATGTTGACGGGGGGGGGGGGGGAATTGGGCCTCCGGCCACCTGCACTCACCAGACGAAACGCAGAAGCAGAGCTTCTACTTCACGCCGGTATTCTGTGAGGTCGTGGTACCAACCCGGCTCGAGCCGGCCCATACATGCAACAGCAAAAACTGCTGCGTGGCTCTACCACCGTTAATAGTTACGAGTATTGTAAGCCTACAATTTCATTCGTGGTATTCTTGATTTACGCCTGCGACCATCAGGACAGTTTAGGGCAGTGATGATTGACGGGAAAATTCGTTACGGTCATGTATATCTTAAGGGCTGGACTAATAGATGGATATGGAACTAAGACCGTTTTTTTTTATGTTAATGATTTGATTTAGATTGTATTATTTTCAAAATCTAAAAGCTTTTCCAATCTTTTTTGAAAACCACTCCTTGTAAGTCTGCTTGGAAAATAAGTCCTTCAGTTACCATCGTCCTATTTGGGCGCATTTTTAGGTCAATATAGCGACCAAACTACGAACTCAATATATTCATAGTATTAAGAAGGCCCCTTCTACGTTCACGTATTTTGACGGGCAACTACGGAACCCTACCTCTATAATGTACGTATTTATGTAACGCCTGGTTATAACGCTTCATTAATACATCATGTATTAATGAATAGTTATATATATTTAAAATAATCATTAAACACTATATCCAGGCAAAGTCGGAGCGGGTCGCTAGTATTTAATAAAAAATGACAAATTATTTTCCTATATTATGTAAAAAAGGGGTTACCTGTGTTTATGTGACCCCACTTGTGGCATTTGATGCATCTGACATTTCTAACCAATATTCCAAACGGCTGATCTCTTATCTCATTATCTCCTTTGCAATAACTCTCTCTTGGCGCATTGTATTTACGCTGCCATTCAAATTTGTATTCAGGTTCATTGTCTTCACGTTCTCTTTCTTTTTTCACGCCAGGCGGAGGTTCATACATAAAATTCAAGCTCAGTTTATCCTTGCTGTCCTTACTTAGCAATGCCCTGTTATAAGATTTTATTATAATTAATAGTAAAATACATTTGAGATCATTGTAATGTTCTGCGCGAAATATAGCAAAGCAGAAAAATAATAGGATCACCACAGTGTTTGTTTGTATTATCGAAGATATTTGCGTATTTCATATGATGCTGCGAATTTAGCATAGTTATAAATTGCGAATTTAAATGCATGTACGACCCTCAAAATTCTCTTTTATGTTCTTAACATTTTCTAGGAATTCAACTATAAGGAAGACGCTGCTGCCTATGTACTGATTTGTTTCTCTCTGTCGCCTCTTACGATACAAACGGGACGATATAGGGCAGTGCATATTCTTTGAATAAAACTATAAACTAAACCCAGAAATCTTATGGCTTAAGACAGATAACGATATACTCGTCACCGGCTGTAAAATAACCAGAACGGCGATGGGTTAAAGGTGCGATACGTCTATTACTGATCATCAAGGCAAACGTGAAGATTAAGGCAAATTCTCAGTACAACAGAAGGGGCACACGACCAGCAGTGGACGTTTACGGGATAGGGCTGATGATGATAACGAAGAAGAAAACTACTTTTACGAATTTTATCCCGATTGCTTGTAGGTTACTTTTGACCCTCAACTTTTCAAGTATTTATGATCATCCATTTTTTTTCAATGTATACCTAATATAGGCTGAAGATATAATAATAAGTCCCAGAAGTCGACGTTAAGCCGGAATCGGGTGATAGGTCAAGTCATAATAGTTAACCGAAAAATATAAAAAAAATTGAGAAAATCTACAGCCTGTGACGGTCATTTAACTCCTGTTGCTACAAATTTAAACTTTTTTTAAATTTTATTTTGTGTTCCTGAATAATACTTCTGAAAACAGTTACTTAAAATTTACAGCCAACTCCTCCAATTCAGAAGGAAATGTAATTTTTTTACCAACCAAGTATTCAAAATACTTTGCACCGTTTTAAATGACTGCACTGAAAAAAAAAAATTTTTTATAGGAGGGGGTGCTAACGAGCATGCGGCTCACCTGATGGTAAGTGACTACTGCCGCCCATGAACAACTGCAGCACCAGGGGAATCAGGGGAATCAGAGGAATTGCAGATGCGTTGCTGGCCTTTTAAAAAGGAGTTAGGCTCTTTTCTTGAAGGTTTTCGATTCCACAAGGAAATTGTACTACACGAGTTTGGCAAGTAACTTTAAAAGCTGGCGCATTTAATAAGAATTCCAAAAAGGTATAACACTTGCAAGATTATTTGTTTTATGGACAATTTTTTTTTAATAAAACCCAACTGTAAATTAATTTTCTTTACCTCTCTAAAATGATTTCTGTGTACCCCAATGATTTCCTCAAGCCTGTTACTTAAGATTCTAGTTTGAGTGAAACGGAGGGAACCAAAATACATAGCAAAGATTTTTTTTTATATTTTTCTGTTAACTATTATGACTTGACCTATCACCCGATTCCGGCTTAACGTCGGCTTCTGGGTCACCTGTATATGAATAAATTTAACAAATAATCATTTAGAGAATATTATATAATTGGGGTATAGAAAGCATGAGGAGGATCAATTCTTAGATTAATATATTACGTCTCCTTACACACCCATACACATACACGCCACCAAAAGAATAATTTTTATTTACTATCAATGAATACAGTTAAAAGCATTGAGTTATATGTACTACGTACTAGAGAAGCCATTCCAAACAAAAATTGTGCCCTACTCTATGTCTTCGCGCATGCGCGGGAGTAGTAGTCGCGCATGCGCAAAGACTTTAATTTAATATAAAATAAGATATTAATATACAATAAATATAAGAATTTAATATAAAATATCTTAATTTAATCTAAACAAACATATTTCTAAATAAAATGTAATAATAATTATTTTATGGAATTCACAAATCTTCAATTTACATAATATTTAGTTTGTATGGATTGCACTACAGTTCAGTTGAACATAGTCAATATTCGGAATGGCTTCTCTAGTACGTAGTACATATAACTCAATGGTTAAAAGATATTCTTCCTATAATAGAATCATATTTTAGATGCAACTTACTTATTTTCATGTAGTTCTTGTTCCTTTTCATATTGAACCCGCAGTTCTTCTTGCTTTTTCTTATATGCCTCGGTTTTTTGTTCGGCCATCCATACCTGTAGCAAAAATATAAAAAAAAAGTATAACATAATAAGGACTATTTATACAGTTTGTTGTGTTGCTGTCAGGAAGATGCTGCTGCCAATCTCTCAAATTAACATAATATATTACAACATAAACTGTTAAGTGTTATCGAAAGGGACAAAATGAGCCACATTTAAAAACAGCACTTGTGGCTCGTCACTCCATAAACTGATTGAAATAAACATTTATGGCAAATACTAGCTGATAGCGGCGACTTTTTGATTTTTGCGTTGCTTGATATATCAACAAAGAAAACACACATCACTGAACACAAGTGCTTATAAAAGTCGTTGTTTCTTAAAACTTTAATAACTTTATATTAAATGAAGATATTGCAATATTTTTTTTTTTTAGATAAGGACCAAATGTCTAAGAAATAAAACTTAGAAAACCTAAATATATCCAGAAATTTTTCCGTGATGCGCGCACAACTGCAACCCTCTATCATTTTATTTATATAGAAGTAGAAGATTAAAAAATTGAATGATTGAATTGAACTGATTTTGTGGATAAACCTCCTAAGTAAAAAGCAAATTTTTAAATGTATGCAAATTTTTATATGTTTAGATGCCGGCGATGCATTTGCATCGATGATACATTATTTTCAGGCTTTCAAACTTTACTTCATCCGCAGAGTGATTAGTGTATTATCTCCTTTGCCCTTCGCGGTTTTTACTAACTCCATATCCTTTACTCTAGCCTCTTCCTACCACTTTAATGCTCTCTCTTTATTATTAATACATAGCCCTGAAAAGCACCAATGAAAACTAGCACGAATTTCTGAATGAATTAAAGCTCATGGTATAAATATCAATCTATTTAAAACACATGTAATGCTCATTGGTAGCACAAAAAAGAGCGCGAAGTGCAACCTATTTCAATCTCCCTAAATAGTTTTTTGAAATGTAATCCACATCACCATAACGAGAAAATGAAAAATTTGGCAATATGGGCTATGGGCAGAACTTTCTCTTGGGGTCTAAATTGTAGGATGTGAGTCACAAGGTGTTGCCCTTCGCAGGATCCTTGAGATGATTAAGAATTGCACTTGCACAGTCTCTTCTCATAATTTTCAACTATGCCGATGTCTGCTATCTAGATCTCACTGATCAACAACTGAATAAGCTTGAGCAACTTCAAAGTTATGCAAATATGATCAAGTTTCACATTTTCGTAATATACTCAAATGGTTGCCAATTCGCCTTTGCTGGAATGCTCATTTTATCTCTTCTTTATTGCATCTTGTCTCTCTATGTAAAATAACTTGACAAGTAAAACATTATCTAAGTACATTAGAGCTATTTCTGAGAAACCAGTTACATATTACTATACATATTGTTTAATTATTCATACAAGTATTAAGTTGGTTTGATTGTTTATCGCTTAAATAAAAAATCATTATATTCAACGTGAATTCATAGCTTAAAAGTAAATATTGCATATAATAATTTAATTTTGCCTACTATCACTGAGAAAATAAATTTTCCAAGAAATGTGACCTAGCTAGATTATGCGTGCGTGCGTGCGTGCGTGTGTGTGTGTGTGTGTGTGTGTGTGTGTGTGTGTGTGTGTGTGTGTGTGTGTGTGAATGTGCGTGCGGTGTGTGTGTGTGTGTGTGTGTGTGTGTGTGTGTGTGTGTGTGTGTGTGTGTGTGTGTGTGTGTGTGTGTGTGTGTGTGTGTGTGTGTGTGTGTGTAGGTGTGTGTGTACCGGATATTTGTGAAACGCTCCCGAAAACGATAGTACTAACTATACTACAATTATAATCTAAATTGTAAAGAGTCCCTTAGAGAAAAATTTAAAGAAATAAACATATTAACTTTGGCATCGCAATATATTTATGAAAATGTAATGTATGTACATAAAAACATAAATAGCTTTAATAAGAATAAGGATGTTCATACCTTAAACACTAGGAACAAACATAAGCTTGTAATGCCACTTACAAGACTCCACAGAATTAGTAATTCATTTATGGGGCAATGTATACGCTTTTACAACAGAATCCCAGAACATGTTCAAAGTTTGTCAATAAACAAGTTTAAAAGTTTTATTAAAGAAAAACTGTACAAAAAGGGTTATTATAATATCAAGGAATACATGAATGAAAATAACCCCTGGGAATAAGGTGATCGCCACCATGCTGGTTCTATGAAAATTCATTTAAAATTGTATAAACAAAATTATTGTTAAGTGAAATTATGCTTAAAAAAAAAGTCCCGCTGGGTTTCTTGCTGGTTCTTCCCAGGACAGAGGTATTTTCCGAACCAGTGGTAAATAAAATAATGACTTTCAATAAGTATTATGTAATAATCCATATTGAATAAAAATCATTCTATTCTATTCTATTCTATTCTATACCTTTGATGTTAAGTGAGTAATAAAATCGATTCTGAGGGAAAAAAACATCTTTTCGCAACATTTTATTAGCTTTATTCACGCCCCATCATGTTGGTACAGCTAAATAAAATGATAATTTCATTAAAAAAATCATGAAAATAATTAAGCCAGCAGTGAAATTTAAAATAAATAAATCATAAAATCAGCTGATTAGAGTCAATATTTACGCGCGTATTACTACTAAGGCAAAACTCTTATCTAGCTCGGTACGAAACAATACATTAGGTATTATTTACTATTCTTACTATTCCCTCTATCCTTCGCTTTCACACGGGCGCTGCCACCGCCCGGCCGACTCGTGTCACCTTGCGTCAGCGTTGCCAGCATATGGGGAATTCCCGAAATTGCGGGGAATTTAAAGTTGGTTGGGGATTTTATGGGGATTGGTATTATGCGGGGAAAATGCGGGGACTTTAAAAATCGATATACTTATCTCAACATTTTTATTACGTTGCTTATGAATATCGAATGACTCCTTTTTTTTTAAATATCTTCATTGCAACACATTTAATTTTCGGATTTATTTCGGCAACTTTTGTGTATCATTTAATGCTTTTCATTTCTTTCTTTTTTTATTTTAAAGCAGAGAAATGCATGCATATAAATGCAGGTACTGTGGTACTTTTTAATAGCAACAAAGGAAGGAATTAAAAATACTCCGTGGAGAAAATGCTTGTTACAAAAATATGGAGTGTGAAAAAAAAATCGGTAAAAAGAAAAAACATGTTACTTAAAAATAAATCTTATAAGATTAGTTGAAAATTGCTTAATTTCTTAAAATAAAATTGAGGGGAATCTATTTAAATTGTTTTGTCCTTAAATTGGGGAATTTGACATGGATTTTCGGAGAATTTGACAAATTGGGTGTTGGCAACGCTGCACCGAAATTTACTTACTAAGATTTGTTTCCAAGCGACATAAGAATTAGAGGCGGCAATCACAATAAAACTTGCAAGTAGTTTTTAATAGTAATTTTAGAGGTACGCCGAACCTCTTTTTAAATCAAAGTAATGGACTGATTAAAAACGAAAAGTCTTAATGACTAGAAATATAGAATAAAGTAAACAATTATTTTTTAGATTAATTAACTGTCATCATAATTGCAATTGATTTTAACTATTAAATTATTCAATACCATTTTATTTCTATTTTATTGTACAAAATCAAAGATAACGATGAAATAGTGTTTATAATTGTGTAAGTGGGAACCCAAGTAGGTACGTTTATTAATTTCAATATCATTTTTGTAGTAACAACCTTCTTGTTTCATCAGGGTACAATTGATTGTCTTAATTGTATTAAAAAATTACAACTATAACTTCTAAAATCCATACGACGACTAGTCGTAGGGATCATATGGAAACTAAACTTATAAAATAAAAGTTGGCAATGTCATAACAGTTTAACGATCTGTGGGAACGCAGTAGGCTTCAGTTTTGGCGGGATTCATTATTAATTTTAGATTTTGAGACAGGTCCGTGTTGACTTTGGACACGCGTGCGCGAGCGACAGTTCATTCGTTTTGTTTATTAAATTCTTATTGTTACGTTTTGTGTTTCTTTTTTGTTTTAATAATGCCTAAAGCGTATGTTTATAGAGCTCGTGAATACGGCAACATGTTAATGTGCCTTGGAGAAGCTTGCGGGAATGCTTCGCGTGCATTACGAATTTACCGAGAGAAATTCCTGACCGCAGTACACCCAGCTGACTCTCGTCTGATAACAGCAGCATTTCTGCGAGTATTGGAAAATCTTATTTTTTTATAGGACAGGGTGACAAACGAGCACACAGTCCACCTGATGTTAAGTGGCTGCTGTGGCCCATAAACATCTACATCTATCCTCGTTTGCGAATCAAAATGCAGATGCGTTATCACCCGTGAGGATTAAGATGGAATGCCTCTTTTCCAGTAAAAAGGGTCTCCGGTTCTCTACACTTACCATACGAAACACAGCAGTGTTGAGCTGCTATTTTACGCTGGTATTCTGTGAGAGCGTGGTCCTTCCCCGGTCCATTTTAGATGTCGTTCACCGGTATCCGAACCTAGGTACACGAAGTATCACTAAATTGTTAAGACGTCGGGATGGAACAAATGTGTCATACTGTGCAGTTCACAAGGTGTTTAAAGGGTAACCGAATGCGCCCATACAAAGTGCACAAAGTGCAAGCTTTAGTTCCCGGCGATCACGAGCGAGTTTTCTGCCGTTGGTTATTAGACCAGCAACAACATGTGCCTGGTTCCATTGAGCACGTTATCTAGACTACGAGTCGAAATTTACCAGAAACGGCATGTGGAACCGAAGAAATACACACGTGTATTCAGAGAGCGGGTTAACCGCATGCTGTTCGACAAACAGGGCACCAAACCCGATGGTCGGTTAACGTATGGGCAGGTTTGTTTAGGGATCGCATACTGGGACCAGTGTTTCTGCTAGAGCGAATAAACGAACAGCGATACCTAAACTTTATAAATGAACAGTTAGTTGACATTTTAGACGACCTATTTTTGGCTGAATATCGCCGCACATGGATCCAGCATGATGGTGCACCTTCACATGTCGTGAGGTTTGTCCGTGAGCGCCTCACCAAATTATTTGATGATCGCTGGATTAGCAGACTAGGACCAAGCGCTTGGCCACCTCGCTCACCAGATCTAACCCCGTTAGACTTCTTTCTTTGTGGGTATGTGAAAGAAAGGGTTTTTAATCGTGAGTGTGATAGTGCTGACGAAATGCGCCAAAGGATCGTGGATGTTTTCGACAAACTACGTACGAAATCTGTCGAAGACCACACGATGATGCCCCGCCTGTATGAGGAGACGTAACACCGAGCCCAAATCTGCCTCGAAATAAATGGAGCACAATTTGAGCCGCATCTCATATGGCCAAGGAGAATTTAGAGCGGTAAGCTGTTTCATACCTAATTTTTTTTAAATAACTTACTGAACTTATCTGAATAGGTACATAACTGAATACATCAGAATAATAAACATACCCACACGATGGATAAAAAAGCATGACTCAATCGTTGTTAAAATTTCATTTTATCACTAGGAATCGGGAATCGAACCAGGTATTTGGTTTATTTAACCTGTGAATTTGAATTAAAGTGGCTAGGTGAAGACTAGCACAGTGGCCAAATACTAGGTTAAGTAGATAAGTTAGGTATTTAGACAAATGTTGTAAATAATTAGGTATTGCAGTATTGGCCGCAGCTAGCGATCGTACGATCGGTAGCTGCGGGCCACGTGGGTTTGGCGTCAATTCAGCGCGACAATAGGGTCAATAACCATATTGTCAGCTGATTTCGTTTAAGTTCCACTGCTGGTTTTATGTTTAAGTATTTTTATGTTCTTTTTTTAATAGATTTATTGTTTCATTTAGTTGTACTAACATGATGGAATGTGAATAAAACGTTGTGAAAAGATTCTTCGGGGAAAAGTTTCTTCATATTTTATATACAAATTCAAGACATTATTTTTTCAAAATTTAATTATATGTAATTTAATATACTTATATATACCATTTTGTTCGATAACTTGTTGCCATATTGTAGGTAGTGACATAATCCTGTTGCTGTAGAAATCTTGGGATTCTTGATTAAAAAAAAATGTGACAAGTAGTTTTAACAGTCCTCTCTTGATGTTAAACATACCCAAGATCAAATTACAAATTGGTTTCTGCTGTCGTATTGCGCTGTGTGTGGGGGAGACGCTGAACCACCAGCTTGAACCGCATCAAGATTCTGGCCAATTGTAAACTCACCCAGCTTACATATCCCTTACCCAGCTTTCCAAAGAAAAAAATAGGGCACGAAGATCACCCTTCGGCCTCCTACCAAAATACAGTCATTCACTCTGACTTTTTGTGAAATTTTTAGGGGTTGACAACCTTTTTTTAACGTGTACATGGTAATATTTTTACTTTGTGGGTGTTAAATCATGTTATGGAAAAATTGTCTAATAAGTAACAAATAATAGCACTCATTGCGATCGCACACAAACTCAAGTTGTAAATAAATTTCTGGAAAACAAGTCTCCTTTTAAAAAAAAACAATGCATGTGCTCTTGTGATATGGTATAAGGTTTATTTTTGCTTGAAACAGTTCGAAACCGTTCATGCATAAAAAAAGTTCGCTAATAAATAGTCTTTTGTCAATCCGCCGCCGTATAGCGCCGGCGTTTTTTTCCTTTTGAAAATACTTGTTTTGCTATTCTTACTAATTAGACGTTTTCAGATCGAATTTTACATTTGTATAACATTAAATAATATTTAACATTAATTTGTCATCAATGAATGAGATATACCTTTTTTTTTTCCAAATTAAGGTTCTTCATTGTTTGATATTTACAAATGTTATTATTAGATGAAAATTTAATTTAATAAAAACCAAGGTTTCCAGGGTGATTTAGCTGTACCTACTTATATAAATGATTTCTGTACCTACTTATATAAATGATTTTTTGAAGGTTTGTAATCTCTTTATAAAAAAAGTCACTTTCTCTCAATTTCAAAGAAAACGCGTAAAAAAACACGTAGTTACCCACTAAAAACAAGTATCCTTCCATTTGTAACTTATGTTTGATGTCAAATAAACTTAATTAGGTCTAAACAAGTAAAAAAAGCATAAAAAAGAACATTACTTTTACACATGGCGGATGGCATAATAGGCGTGTCATTTTTGTCTGTGGCGCTTGACACGCCCGGCGTGTCATGAAATATTTGTTCGCCGCCACAGCTAAAAGTTGTCGAAAATTGGTGCCGCAACGAATCGGATAATCTAGAAAATCCTGTGGCCTCACTTTTTTTTTCTTTTTTTTTTATAGGAGAGGGGGCAAACGAGCATGCGGCTCACCTGATGGTAAGTGACTACCGCCGCCCATGAACAACTGCAACACCAGGGGAATCGCAGATGCGTTGCCGGCCTTTTAAAAAGGAGTACGCTCTTTTCTTAAAGGTCCCTAAGTCGTATCGGTCCGGAAAAATCGCTTATGGTAATCGATTCCACAAGGAGGTCGTGCGAGGAAGAAAACATCTTCTAAATCGCACAGTGGTGGACCGCCAATCATCCAGATGGTGTGGATGGTATCGGGAGTTCTGCCGCGATGTGCGTTCGTGAAATTTGGCGGCTGGGATTAATCCGAACAATTCCTCAGAGCACTCCCCATGGTAGGTGCGAAAGAAAATGCAAACGGATGCAACATCTTTTCGCAGTGCCTCGGTCGTCGACGATTCGAGCAGCTCTGCGTTGGATGCGGTCAAGTGGAAGGAGCTGGCACTAGGGAGCCCCTGCCCAGAGATCGGAACAGTATTCCATGTGAGGCCGAACTTGCGCCTTGTAAAGTTGCAGGCGGTGTGCCGGCATGAAATACTGTCCCGCTCTGCTGAGCACGCCAAGCTTTTTAGAGGCCAATTTGGCCTTCCCTTCCAAGTGACCACGAAACTGCACGTCACTCGATATGTCGACTCCGAGGTTACCGATACTGGCTGAGGCAAGAAGGGGAGTGCCTTGAAACTGAGGAGATACGACAAAGGGGTTCTTTTTAGCGGTAAACGCGCAAACTTGTGTCTTCTGAGGATTAAACTGGACTAGATTTAGTCGCCCCCAATCCGAGACTTTGCTCAGCAAAGACTCGACTTCAGACACAAGTTTGTTCCGGTACTCAGCGACGTTTTCCCGAGAAATATTGGCACGGCCGGTGTATAGAGCATCACCAGTGCTGTCATCCGCATAGCAATGAATGTTACCAGTTAACAACATATCATTGATATGCAGAAGAAACAGCGTTGGTGATAGCACACAGCCTTGTGGAACACCAGCATTAATAGGCTTGTAGTCAGAGCATGCACCGTCTACAACGACCTTGATGCTCCGATCTGCAAGGAAGCTGGTGATCCAATTGCACAATTTCTCGGGAAGCCCATAGGAAGGGAGCTTCGAAAGAAGCGCTTTGTGCCAAACCCGATCGAAGGCCTTCGCAATGTCCAGACTAACGGCCAACGCCTCCCCCTTGGACTCTACTGTCTCCGCCCATCTATGGGTCAGGTAGACCAGAAGATCACCAGCTGATCGACCCCGACGAAAACCGTATTGGAGGTCACGAATCAGCTGGTGATCCTCAAGGTACCGGATGAGCTGGCAGTTAATAATGGATTCCATTATTTTGGAGAACAAGGAGGTGATCGCGATAGGCCTATAGTTGGATGGGTCTGAGCGGTCGCCTTTTTTAGGGATCGGGTGGACAAAAGCTGCCTTCCATGAATTCGGGACTACGCCTTGGGAGTAGGAGTACCGGAAAAGACGCGTTAGGACCGGTGCCAACTCCGGAGCACACGTCCTCAGCACAATTGGGGGGATTCCGTCAGGCCCACTCGACTTCTGGATGTCCAGGGAGAGCAGTGCTTTGCGAACCGAGCGCTGTGAGAACAGCACATCCGGCATGGAGCACTCACACCGCGGAATGGTCGGCGGTGTTTTCCCCCCGTCATCAAGAGTCGAGTTGGACGCAAAAAGGGAGCCTAAAAGGTCGGCTTTGTCTTTTGCGTCATGGGCCAGTGAGTCATCCTCCCTGTGCAGAGATGGTAGTGATGGCTTACAGAAATTCCCTTGGACAGCCTTGGCGAGAGACCAGAATGCACGGGTTTCCGAAGGAAGGCGAACTAGTTTCTCGCCAATTCTGCCTATGTGCTCTGACTTTGACTTGGCAATAACTCTTTTGAAGGACCTGGAGGCGAAGTTATACTTCTTTTTAAGTGTGCTGGTGTTTACATCCCGAGTCACCGAAGCCGCAGCCCAGGCTTGATAACACTCCTGCTTACTACGTAATGCAGTCTTACAGGAGCGACCAAACCAAGGCTGAGATCTGCCCGCCCGCCCCCATGGGTAGGATGCAAAGAAAGACCGCATTCCGTCCCAATCCGCCGACCTGTAATGCCAAACACGGCGGCAACCTGCAGAACGCAACCGCGAAGGGAGCGTGAGTGGCACCACACTCCGGATCAGACAATGGTCCGAAGAGCCGAGAGGGGCATCGACGGAAACCTGATATCCGTCCGGATGAGAGGTCAGCAGAAGGTCCAACAGGGAAGGTGTATGACCCTCCACATCTGGAATCCGCGTAGGCGAAGTAACCAGTTGTGTCAGACCATATGCCAAGGCAAAGTCATAAACAGATCTCCCCGCATGATCGGTTAGACGTGAACCGAGCCATTCGGCATGGTGGGCGTTAAAATCGCCAAGGATCACGATCTCTGCGGAAGGAACCTGTTGTAGCAAGGAATCTGTAGCCATTTGGACGTGGTCGATGAGTCGGTCTGTTTCGGCATTACCGCTATGGGACCTATAGAGGCACCCGTAGACGCGCGGATGGTCGTCGCTGTCTACGCGTAGCTAAAGGATGGACAGGTCCGAACCTTCAAGACTGCCGAGGCGTCGAGAACAGATGTCCTCTCTGACATACACGCAAACTCCAGCCCGAGGCACAAAGGAATGCTCCAATTTGTACCCCGGGTAGGAGAGATACGAAATATCAGCCGGAGAGGAAACCTGCGTCTCGGTCAGAAAGAGCAAGGCCGGCTTCGCCGTCTCGAGATGGTAGTGGACGGCGTTTAGGTTAGAGTGAAGTCCCCTGATGTTGCAGAAATTCACGGATAGCGTGGCAGGGGTCGCCTTGGTGTTCTTGCTCAGTTTGCCCCTGGCAGTTATGCTTTTGAGCGGAATTTTGCCCCCCCCAGAATACGCGGGGCAGCCTGAGCACCCACGCTCAGGATCGGAATAACATGGTCGTGGATGCTCAGCGAGGGATTCTCCAGGGGTACTGGTACCCTCCTGGGGTAGTTCATCGTGTAATTCCGCTACCATGTTGATGGGGGGGGGGGGGGAATTGGGCCTCCGGCCACCTGCACTCACCAGACGAAACGCAGAAGCAGAGCTTCTACTTCACGCCGGTATCTTCCTTCAATAGTTACAATATTGGAGACCTGGCTTAAGCCAGGGTTCACATTTAGAATATTAGGCTTCTCCTGTTATCGTAGTGATAGGAGTGACAACTATGGCGGTGTTCTGATTTTACTAAACAGGACCATTCCTTTATAACCCATCCTGTTTCCTCCTATACAAGGCAATATAAATAAGTAGCTGTTAAGGCTATGGACATCACAATTCTATCATTTACATCCTGGCTCCCTTCCCTTGGTTCTATTCCAGATGACTGGAAAACACATGTTATTATACCCATTCTAAAACCTGGTAAAGACCCTTCTTCAGCATTAAGTTATCGTCTTATTGCTATTTCATCAACCTTGTCTAAAATTATGGAGCATTTTGTAAAACATCGCCTTGAGTTATATTATAATTTATTTAATTACATAATTTAAAATATGGTTACACATAAGAAAACTTGTAAAATTTTAACGTTTTAGATGAAAAGAGTAAACTATTGACTTTTTCCTTTAGTTAAAATTGCTATTGCTAAATATACCTGTTTCTTTGAACAGAGATATATTGACGTTGAATTCATTTCAAGGTTGAGTTATGGCCTAAGTTGCTCTTGGCTGACTCTGTTATGAAAGGTGGATATTTTGAAGGTCTAGGTGTTCTAGTTGGTGCATTTAATCTAATTTTTGTAATAATTCTGTGCAATTGATTTTCTTATTGACTAGTTCAAACAGAAAAAAAAGAATGATTGTCTCTGCATTTTTTTCATGCTATTTAATATAATAAAGTGATTTAGTCAGTCTTTATAAGATGGTAGGCGTTTAATTAGATTGCACTGGTAACTGAGATGCCAAAGTAAGCAATTTTGTACCAATTCTATGTTTTATGTAAAGTGTGTAGTGGGGATTCCCTGCCGGACTGCAGTACTCTAATCCACTTCTAATTAGTGTTAAACAATGTTATTTTCAAAGATGGCTTTTTGATAATTTTGATGTTTCTTGGGACAAAATCTAGCATTTTAAAACTTTAGGACACAATGGTTTCAATGGGAATGTTAAATTGTAATTTTTGGTCAATTAAAACTCTTACGTCTCAGATGAGATTACTATTTTATAATAAATTATTGTTAATATGGTAGGGTGGAAAATGGCTTGCTTATTTCGTCATAAACTGAATGTGTGTGGGAAATCTTAACGTTCTATCTATCCATTGTACATTATATTAGCATATTTAAACAATTTGTATTTTAATTTTCTTAATTTGTGTTCTGATGTGTGCATTAAAGAATTATCATGTTTAGTGAGGTAACTTTAGATGCATGAGTTGGTGCAGTATGATGAATAAGTACTTTTGTATGGTCCTATTGCGTCACGAGTAAGGCAAAAATAAATTGGTTTGCAATTGCTAGTAATGTAATACCACTTAAAACTACAATAACATTTAAGTACTTAAAACTTAACAACTTAACTCTTCCTGAACAATTCAATATTAGTGGTAGTTTTTCAATAAAGATAAATTAAAGCACGATATCAATCAGTTAGTGCAAGAAATAGTAATCTTACTCGTTTTAAGTTGTCCCTGGATGCTGGATGAAAGAATTTCTTGCACATGTAATTATTAAATCCTTTGCCCATTTTTGTGAAGTATTACCTTTATATTTAAGTTTAAATTTTACAGTTATTAATTCTTGATATTTGTTGCTTTTGCATAAAATATAAATGATGTAAGCACTGAAAAATGAAAATTGTTTTATAACATAACATAGATAAATATATATGTAGTTTTATAAACAAAACTATCACCTCTTCTTCTTCTTAATAACTGGCTTTACGGCTCTGGGTTCTAGCCTTTCTGAGCCTGAAGTTACAATGTATAATAATAATTATCCTTCATAGTAAACTGCTTCACAATATGTTGATGAGTCACATTGTGCAGCCCTTGGGAGATTTTGACGGCAACTTGAGTCAGCAGACAGCTGACAGTTGGCGATGGTATCTCAAGGCGCCTATGCAGACAGACACCTTATCTTGAGAATCACATCACCATCAGAGCACTTGCTACACCGTTTCCACTAATAGTTCACATGCGTAGAAATTTAATACACAAAATCGCACCACTTTTACATATCAAAATCCACTTCAAACCATTATTTAAACAATAATACAGGAGCAGCAATCCGTCGCCGGTCAAGTTCCCACCAAAACAAAAAAAAAACTATCACCATTTTCACCATACCATAGATAAATAAATATGTAGTAGTGATGTGACTCGAGCCGTGTTTTACTCGAGTAGCTTTAACGCACTCGAGTAATATTTATTACTACTGAGATTACGAGTGACTCGAGTCAACTCCAATGACTCGGACCACTCGAGTGGCTAGGTAGTCGAGTGAGAAATTCAAGTTATGACAGGTATAGACGATGTATCGTCCATTTGAAATTAAGTACAAAGAAGCATGTCCAGTCTCGACCTGAAAATTTTCTAACGCGTCTAGTGATGCAAAATATCTTATAAAATTGCTTTTTTTTTTGCTTATTTCGTATCGCATAATTCAATTTTCAAATTTGTTTGAGTGAGTTGTTTGTTTTTAGTAATATGTTTATTTAAGACTGTTTGCTGTTAGTACCTGTTCTAAAGGAGTGATAGATAGCTTTTTGGAACTTTTTACGACAGAAATATTTAACAAAAATCAGTTATTTGTATACAACAAAGTTACAAAGACTTTGTGAATACTACCTTCTTACTTACTTACTTACTTATCTTCACGCACAATCCCTGACGGGGTAGCCAGAGAGAACAGATCGCCAAGTGTCACGATCCTTACATATCTCTTTCGCTTCTTTCAGATTCATTATCTTCTTCATACATGCACGTCTAGGTATCCGAGTACTCTTGACCCTACCCTCTTCGAGCAATTTGCTCACATGGTCTTCGAAAGTTAGTCTCGGTCTACCTCGACACCTTTTAATATTAACTTTCGCGCTATATATTTTCTTCACCATTCGGTCTTCACTCATTCGCTCAACGTGCCCAAACCACCGAAGCACGCCCTTATCAATTTTTGTGATAAGGTCATCTTTCAAACCTGCCATATTGCGAATCTCTTCGTTTCGCTTTCGGTCGGCCATAGTAACGCCGCACATTTTACGAAGAGATCGCATCTCCACTGCATTCAACTTACTTTTATGCTTCTTCTGGCATACCCAGGTTTCGCTGCCATATAACAAAGTCGGTACCAACACTGCGTTATGTATTGCAAGGCGTGCACTCTTCGCTACGCCTTGCCTTTTGACTAACGCAGTCAGGGCACCATTGACTTTGTTCCCGGCAGCGACACGCCTGTCCACATCTAAATCACATCTTCCATCCCGGCTAAAAGCACTCCCCAAGTATACAATTTCATTTACCTGTTCTAGACATTCCTGATTTACCCATATTTCACACTTCGTTCTCTCTTCGCCCCTTTCAAATACCAGAACCTTAGTTTTATTAGCATTCAAACGGAGACCTTTAATTTCACATTCCTCTTTCATACACGTGACTAATGCCTGCAGTTCTGCCTCTGATGGTGCAATAAGCACTGCATCATCAGCATACAGCAGACAATTTACTTTTATGTCACCCAATTTCACACCCAAACAGCTATCTTTCAGCTTCTGTAAACAGCTGTCGAGATACAGTATGAACAGCCAGGAAGACATGACACAACCCTGTTTTACGCCCGTTTGGACGCCAAACATGGGTGACAGGTCATGCCCTACCCGCACACAGGCTTTACAGTCACAGTAAAGAGACTGCACAGCCCTTAGCAATCGGCCATCCACACCATACCCCGGCAACAGTTCCCACATTTTCTTCCTTACAACCTTATCAAATGCTTTCTCAAGATCCACAAAAGCACAGAAAATCTTCTGGTTAACAGCCAGAAGCTTTTCCGTGATCATACGGAGAGAAAACATTTGATCCGTGCATCCTCTTCCAGGTCTAAATCCGCATTGTGCCTCCCATAGAAATCTTTCCGATTTCTCTTGCATCCTACGTGTCAAAACCTTCGAGTAAACTTTACTTGCTAAACTGGTCAAGCTGATCGCCCGATAGCACCCGCAGTCAAAATGTGAACCTTTACCTTTATATAAAGGCACAATGACTGCGGATCGCCAATCATCCGGGACATCCCCCGTCCGCCAGCACAAATTGCACAGCAGATGAAAGCTGTCCCAGACGCGAGGCCCACCATACTTGACCATTTCAGCAGTAACTCTGTCTAGTCCCGCAGCCTTACCACATTTCAAACTTCGAATCGCACGTTCAATCTCTTTCATACTGATGACCTCAGTGTCATCGAGGTCCGGGTCTGGCGTGCCAGTCACGGCGTCATCCCCGGATCCCTCACTAAGATCATCACACGCATACATTTCTCTATAAAATTCGCTCCATCGCTGCATGACGTCCGATTTTTCTGAGAGGACGTCATTAGTTCTCGAAAGCACTTTGTTCATTCTTAAGGCCGTCGCACCACTTCGGGTCCTTCCAACCTCTTTCCAGAAGAGTTTGGAGTTCTCCTTAAAGTTGTGCGACAACCTTTCATCCGCTTCCATTCTACACCTTTCACGCACTTCCTCAATCAATGCTTTCGAGTGAACTTTCTGCAGCTTATATCTTTCTTTCATCTTCTCTCTCATATCCTTATCATTACTAGAGGCCAAGTAGTCTAACCATGCTTTCTTCTTCTTCTTTACAGCTTCTTTCACTTCATCATTCCACCATGCATCTCTTCTTTTACTACTGCCTCTTTTTATTGTTCCACACACTTCTTCCGCTGCACTTACCATTCCATCCCTAAGGTTCTGCCATGTTCTTTCTACACATTCGTTTCTGCCATCGATGGTGTCAAGCTTTTCGGCTACCCTCGCATGATATTTGTCCCTAGTATCCGCTTCCTGAAGCTTCCAGCTTCGGATGCGACAGACCGACTGTGGTTCTGTCACTGTCGTCCGGTAGCGCCAACCCGCGAACAGACCCCTAAATCTAGTAATCACTAGATAGTGATCCGTTCCCAGGTCAGCACCCCTGAACACTCGCGTATCCATAACCTGTTTTCGCAGTCGGTCATCCACCAGGAACAAATCGATCATACTTCTCTCATTCTTTCTTTCTCTAGTATACATATGGATTTTCTTGTGATTAAACATAGTGTTTGTCACAAGAAGACCCTTTTCCTTGCATACCGCCAGTATAAGCTTGCCAGCATCATTAACCCTTTTATCGCCAAACTTTCCAAGTACCGACTCGTACCCTGGTCGAGCGGTACCAACCCATCCATTCAAATCACCACATACAACAATCCTTTCGTTTCCCCTAGCCAAGTCTAGAACTTCTCTTACATTCTCCCAAAACTCCTCCAGCTCAGCCCTGGACGACGAAGCCACCGGCGCATAAACAGCCAAAAGGAATAACTTCGTTAGTCCCAATTTAAAGCGAACCCAGAGAAGTCTTGAGTTCACAAACTTATATTCAGTCATAACATCGACCAACCGAGAAGACAGCAGCACCCCCACTCCCTGGCAGGCGTTCTCGCTCTCCGGGACTCCGGACCATAGAGCTAACGCCCCGCCAGGGAGCTCTTCAGTACCACTGCCCTTCCGTTTGGTCTCCGACATACACACGACATCTAATTCTCTTTCTTTCATTATTTCGATCAACTCATTCGTCTTATCTCTCATGCCTCCTCTAACATTCCACGTGCCAACTCTGCACTCCGTCCTCCACCTTCCGCCGTGTCGGGCTGTGCGTGACGGGTGGCGGTCCCCATCGCCGCTTTGCGCGCTGCATTCCACACCAACGGGGACGAGCTGGTGTGCGTCGCCTTGGGGGGACGCCCTAACCCTCGTTGACATGGGTGCGCAGCTGAGTAGAATTGCAGCCCTGAAAAGGGCTGGCAGGGGTCGCGACGAGCACGCTTCTACAATGACCTTCTTGATTTCTCATAATATAAATATAAAGCATAAACATCAGATTTAAAGCATATAAGGATATAAGGGCTGAGTCAAGTTAATCTCATGCGTATTCTTAAACTACTGAAAGTGAGAGTTCTGCTTCTATGTCTGGCGATTCCAATTCTACATTAATGAAACTGCGTTTTCAGCAACTACAGCTTGCAAGACCTAACACATCGCATACTAAGCACCTAAGCAGAAATAAAAACACCTTTACAAATCGTGGAAAACAATGGTGTTATTAGTTTTTGACAGGCGAGTAACTGGAATGAAAAAAGTCACTCGAGTTTTATCTTCATTCGAGTGACACTCGAGTGACTAGGATATCACTGGCGAGTGACTCGATTGAAAAAAATTTACTCGAGTCGCATCACTCATATATAGCAAGCTACACCTCTATATATATAAGTTGCACAGACTGTTTGGTTTGGATGTTTGTTTTTTAAGCCATATATCATCATTTATGTCTAAAAAAATATTATATTTATACCATAGACTTAGAATATAATGGCGTAATCCTAAGACTATGTATTTATCACTTATCTTAGAGTAATTACATACATACGTATGCATAGAGAGAACCTACAATTTGCCATAAATTGAGTCAATATACTTGTTTCGCTTTTTCTAACTTATTTTCAAATAAGGCAAAACATAAATATCTTAAAAGATGTTGCGTGTAATTCAGGCGTGAAAATAGAAATGTCAAATGGTCATTTTTGGTCTCTTTATACTAGGTATGCCAAATATAAGAGTAAGTAGACTCGGATCTTCTGACTTACCTACTAGAAAAATGACATCCCTATTGTCGTAGTATTATATGTGACGATCTTTTCGTTCGCAATGTTAGCAACAATCATAGACTTAGGATATACTGGCGAGTAGACGACCTGACAGCCCGAAAACGCGTGACCTATTTTTATTTGTTATTGTGTGAGTTGGCTAGTGATATACATTTTACTTAAAAGGGCTATCGAAAAATTTTTGTTCAGAAACCGGTATAAAGACTAAAAAATAGTTTAGTGCACATAACTGAATAACTTTTGTGCACTAAACTATTTTATTAAAAATTAACTAAATTTCTACTGTGATAGTTTTAAAATAGCTAAAAATATTCAAATAACATGTTACCGGGAATAAGCTGCACCCATCTGCCTTTTCTATCATCCATAATCCATTACAGCCTATAAAAATCCACTGCTCAACATGGGCCTCCCTATAGATTGCCTTATTGGGGGGACATTTGCCATGGCTTGGCCAGCGGGTTGTTAACCACAGTGTATCACTGCACCACTTGCCCTTTGTTGGACTTTAATTCAAAATGTACAAAATTGCAATAATATCTGAAGAGGCGAGGTAAGTCTACCGATAAAATGAAACAATTTTCTCCAACAATCAGATCGGAAAGTTATATTTTTGAACTTTGGAGGAAAATATTTTATGCCATTTACAATTTCCCCGGAATTTATTTCTTTCTCAACATAATGTTAATAAAATATAAATATTTTATAAAATGTTTTACTGCTAAAATAAAAAACGAGGACACGAAGTATATAATGGCTGCTTTATTTTTTATATAATTATTTAAAGGTAATAATATTTATAAAACAGAATCGGAAACAGAAACAAAAAAACAAAATCATTTAATCTATACTAATATAATAAAGCGGAAGAGTTATTTTGTTTGTTTTTTTTTTGTTTGTTTAAACACGCGAATCTCTGGAACTTCCAGTTCAAATTTAAAAATTTTGTATATAATAGCCAGATTCATGAGAAATAGTATAGGCTATCTAGCATATAACTATCAGCTATTGATTTTTGTTAAGCAATTCGGAAGAAAAGGCGCTCTCTAACTACATTATCCACGTGCGCTAGCGTAACATTTAGTATTACATAAATACAATGTTCTACAAAAATATTGGTCTTTGCTCCATCTAAAAAAAAGTCTGCGATACCATATGCCTGTGGCGGCACTGTCGTCGCGCCGCAGAACACATTGCCCGCCGGGAGATCTCCCCTTTTCCTTCCACCCGCCACATGCCTATTTCTTATACATAAGGCACAATAAGTTATTTTGTGAAAAAATATTGAAAAAGAAAAGTGATTTATGAGCGTTATTATTAGGCATGGCATATTAACCCTTACGAACGAAAATTACTTCATCATCAAGACAATTTTATGAAGATAAACTTTGCTCTTTATAGCATGTTATTTGGACGCATAGGTTAAGAGATAATGAAAAATTAAAATAATGAACACTCTGCTCGGAGCGCGAACGACCGCATAAACCCTAGCCGTCCGATGAGATTCGAGAGGAACAAGCAGTGAACGCGTATATTGTTCCGAGAGCTCAACACGCATTTTTTAAGAAGTGTTTGATGCATCATGAAACTTTGTCCATAATGCTTCTGACCTACCCATTCAGTGTATTCACGTATACTCATTTCATCAAAAGTAAGACATAGTTTTAGATCAGGCTTCTTTTTTCTCATTTCTCTAATGGTGTTTAAAGATTCTTGAGTGAAACCAGGTTCACAGTCTAGTCTGGCATACCAGGTACGCAATGTGTTAACGTGTGGAAGACACAAATCAAATTTTTCACGTAAATAATTATATGCTCTTGGACTATAGAAATGTATTGTGACAGCAAATTTTCGTAATTCTTCGTTATATTTGGATACAGATACTATTTTACCACATTTTTTATCATTAACCCTGTTAATTAAATTCTGTATCAATTCATTGCTACATGCCATGGTGATATCGCTATAGTGATCTTTCAATCCTGGTCTTGAATGAATTTCTTCAAGCACGTTTTGCAATGTAACAATTTTTTTAGCCTGTCTTTTAGTTTTTGCTGCTAAGCTACGTATTTTCTTTTGTTTTTCTTTCAGCTTTTGTTTTAATTTCTCGATTTTTGATAAAAGTTTTTTTTTTCTTGGTGTAAATTGATCACTTCTTTCAGGTGATTTCAAAAGTGGAGGGGTTATGTCACGAATGACATATGATGAGGCTACTCTTTCTTTCATCTGTCCCTGGAAAATATGAAGTAATAATACATTTATTATCATTTTAGCTGCATGAATTTAAAAAATATAATGATCTTAACATAGACAACTCAAATACGCTGGAGACATTAAAGTGTCCGAGGATGCAGATGCACTCTTCTATTCCGACACGGACCGACCGCAGCAAGTGCACCTTTATCTTACACTCGTAGTTAAGTAACAGTTGCGTAGATCTATTGATCTACGCAACTGTTACTTAACTACGAGTTCCTCTTCTCTACGAGTAACGCAGTAGGTAAAGTATTACTGAACATTGGCTAAAAGATTATAATTTCATGTTTAATTTCAGAAATCACCAGGTGGTCAGTTCCTTCAATAGAGAAAAAAGTTTACGTGGTGGCTCCTTAATACTAGCAGATAAATCATTATTATATAAAGAACGTAAGGATATAGTGAGCCTCTCTGTTGAGCGAACTGTAGAAATGGCTTGTGTCGAGCTCGAGCACCTCATTGTTGTAAGTGTTTACAGACCCCCATGTGCTACTTATGACTATTTTGAAAGGATTGTGGAAGAAGTTTTGCTCAAACTTAGTAAACAGAACAAGTCTGTTGTAATATTTGGAGACTTTAACATCAATCTCCTTGAAACTTCTTCCATCAGTATTAAGTTTAGCTCATTGTTTAAATCGTATAATCTTGTTAATTTATTCTTAGAACCAACACGTATTGCTAGGCCTAGTGCGACCTGTATAGATAATATTTTTACAGATGTTAAGCCCTTGCATAAATCAATTATTCAAAATTTAAGTTCAGATCACTGTGAACAGTTGGTATCATTGCCTTACATACACAAGAAACAGAAAAATAAGAAAGTTGTGTTCGTTCCAATAAATGAACATCGTTTCGAGAGGTTTAGAAGTAATATAATAAAAAGACTTCAATCACATTCATTTAAAAACAGTGCTAATTATTTGTATGGTACGTTATTAAAAATTATAACTTGTGAATTTAGTAGGATATTTACTTCTAAAACTTTCTTTATTAACAGTCGCAAATCATTTAATGAATGGGCGACAGTAGGAATTTATAAGAGTAGGCGAAAGTTATACAAGCTTTATAATGAAAGATCATATAATAGTAGTGTTATATTTAGAGATTATGTACGAGTAAAAACATATTCTAAAATATTTAAAAAAGTGTGCGCCACAGCTAAGGCTTTACATTTAAGTAACAAAATTAAAACTGCATCTAATAAAATTAAAATGACCTGGAGAATAATAAATAGTGAAACGGGCAAGGTCAAACCGCGCAACTAGGATTTTCAATTGAATATTAACAATAATTTAACTCGATCTGATCAAGAAGTTGCTATGGCTTTTGAGAAACATTTTACTGATGTTCCTTTTTAACACTAAATCATTAAACTCTTCTCCTACTGTTGCCGAATCATTGCTCAAACAAAATGTAAAGGCTTGTTCAAATACTTTTAAATTCCATAGAATACTGCCAAAAGATATCCTTAAATATTTTAAAACTATTGATGTTATAAAAAGGGCAGATTTATGGGGGATTTCCGTTAAAGTTATTTTATCTATAATAGATATAATAGCACCTTATCTAGCCACTATATTTAATACAAGCGTCGAATCTGGTGTGTTTCCTGATTTAATGAAACATAGTAAAGTCATACCTTTATTTAAATCTGGTAGTACATTAGACCCCGCCAATTTTAGACCAATTTCTGTACTACCAACATTTAGTAAAATTTTTGAAAAAATAATTTTAGATCAGATGTTAAGTTTCTTTAATATTAATAAATTGCTACATAGAAACAATTCGGTTTTACAAGGGATCGCTCGACAACTGACGCTGGAGTTGAGCTTATTAAACATATTTTTTGTGCATGGGAGAATTCAGAGGATGCTTTTGGTATATTTTGTGACCTTTTCAAGGCTTTCGACTGCGTTCACCATGAGACATTAATCAGGAAGCTACAGTACTATGGTGTCAAGAACACAGTTATTATCAATGGTAAAAGTTCTTCCGGCTCACCTGTACTAATGGGTGACCCTCAGGGCTCGATTCTCGGCGCATTCCTATTTCTAGTGTATATTAATGACTTACCTTCTCTTGTAGAGGATAATCATGATATAGTATTATTTGCTGATGATACTTTCTTGATTTTTAAACTTAAACGTCAATCATTTAAATGTGACGAAGTGAATAATGCTATATCAAAATTAGTGCATTGGTTTAACGTTAATAATCTACATTTAAACGGAAATAAAACTAAATGTATTAAATTTACAACAACGAATGTTAAAAATCTGAGTACCAATGTGTTTTTAAATGGGGAAGAACTGAGCCCTGTTGAATCCACTGTTTTTCTTGGCATCACTCTCGACGCAAAGCTTCAGTGGGGCCCCCATATATCCAAACTAGCAAGCAGACTAAGTTCTGTAGCCTATGCTGTAAAAAAGTTTAGAGGTCTCACTAGTGTCGAGACAGCTAGATTAGTTTATTTCAGTTATTTCCATAGCATAATGTCTTATGGGATTTTGCGATGGTGAAATGCGACTGATTCAGAAACTATTTTTGTTTTACAGAAGAGGGCCATTAGAGCTATTTACAACCTAAAACCGAGAGTCTATTAGAGATAAATTTAAATAAATAAATATATTAACTTTGGACTCTCAGTATATTTACGAAAATTTAAATACATTAAATTTTCACAAAAACAAAGGTAGTTTTAGTAAAAAAAGTGATATACATTCTGTAAACACTAGGAACAAACACAAGCTAGTGGTACCAGTTTCTCGACTCCACAGTGTCAGTAATTCATTCTTGGGGCAATGTATACGCTATTACAACAAGGTCCCGGAAAGTGTACAGGCTCTCTCTATTAGCAAGTTTAAATGTTTTGTTAAGTTGATACTGTATAAAAAGGGTTATTATAGTATAAATGAATACATGGTTGATAATAACCCCTGGGAATTAGGTGATCGCTTCCAAGCTGTTTCTAATATAAATTTTGTACTTATATAGTTTGTACAACCATTATTGTAAAATTTGCTTTAAAAAAAGTTCCGCTGGGTTTCTTGCTGGTTCTTCCCAGGACGGAGGTTTTTTTTCGAACCAGTGTTAAAGTAAAAAATGACTTTCAATAAGAATTACACATGTGATCTATATTGAATAAAAAATTATTCTATTCTATTCTATTCTAATGAACCACACTCTCAAGCCCTCGGCACACTGTCATCGAGCATCAAGCATAAATCGAACATCAAGCATTGCGCGTATCAAATACTATGGAATTTATACTATCCTGGTACACTAAATCACGCGCCTCATGGCATCTAGTGGCGCTTCAGGAGCATTACTCAATAACCATACCTAACTATGCTAAAAGTTTTATCATTGTGACTTAGGAATATATTCCAAAGCTCCGCACAACCCCTTGGGGAAAATATATAATAATAGAGATAGAGTTTTATAATGTATAAAAATCTATCTCTATTTTTACCTAAAGTTTTTGAAGTTAAATTTTTATACCAGCGTAAAATAGCAGTTTAACACTGCTGTGTTTCGTATGGTAAGTGTAGAGAAGCGGAGACCCATTTTACTGGAAAAGAGACATTCCATCTTAGTCCTCACGGGTGATAACGCATCTGCATTTTGATTCGCAAACGAGGGTAGATGTAGATGTCTATGGGCCACAGCAACCACTTACCATCAGGTGGACTGTGTGCTCGTTTGTCACCCCATCCTATAAAAATAAAAAATAAAAGAAGTCTTATTGTAACAATAATATACTTACTGGTACAAATAATGTAGGAATTGTATTTACTCTGTTTTTTCTTATATATTTCTCAATAAAATATTTACTACAAAATTGTAGAGTTCTTCTTAGGATTCCAACCAACCCGCCCAGTTAATGCCATCCACTTTTTTTTAACTAAAGGATCCAGAGGGAATCTGTTTGGCAAACGGCAAAATAAAATTTTGTTTTTAGAACGCAAAACGAACATTTAATTTCATTCTTCTTTTTGTTGTGTATAAAAGTCTTATACACAACAAAAAGTCTAAACCTTAATTTTGATATAATTGAGTCAATCCCTAGAGTATATGTAAAATATTTTGTTTAAAAATGAATTCACCAAAATCATACAAATTATCAACAATGGGACTTTTTTCTTTGCAAAATATCAAAATTAATAAAATAATTGAAAATATTACATATTTTAAACAGTGTATAACATAAATCTTAAGCAAAAATAGACGTTGTTACGCGGCAACACTTTACTCTTATCTCTCTGCCTACGCCCGGTCTGTTAGCCAATGAGAACGACGGAAAAGGACGCCGTCGACGAGTCCGACTTCCTGCGCGTTACCGCGAATGATCTCTCTTGGCTCGTAGCTTTAAGAAGAATGATACCTAAGATATAATATTAATATTTACTGTTAACTAGTGAATAAAGAGTTGTAAAAGTTATAATAAATATGTCGCAATAATCTGTGTGGTGATATTATTTAGTGTATGACACTAAGATTCACTGTTTACGCCGAAGAACCCTACGGAAATCGTAAAACACCCACACTACAACGTGTCTTATTATTGACGACGTCTTGCGAATTTACCTGTGAAATGTGCAACCATCAGGATTACTTCTATTGTTGATACCACAGTCACTAACGGAACATGAAACCATTTTGGAAAACTATAAATTATACAAATTAACACTATTATAATCTAAAAACACACAAAATATCTACAAGCTTATTTCTTGCGCGCCGACTTGCGCCGACCTGTCATTCTAAATCGGTTACAGAGTCATGAGATTTGGTATCCTTTTCTATCTTGCATTTTTGCCATAAGGAATTTTATTCTCCCTTGCACGCTATGTTGATCTATACGTATATCCTAAGTCTATGGCAACAATTGACATCGATATACTCGTTTTTGTTTAGTTATTTATTTTTATTAATAAGTGTAAAATAGCAGCTTAACGCTGCTGTGTTTCGTATGGTGAGTATAGAGATCCGGAGACCCTTTTACTGGAAATGAGGAATCCACCTTAGTTCTCACGGGTGACAACGCATTTGCATTTTGATTTGTAATCGAGGATAGATGTAGATGTCTATGGGCAGCAACAACTTATCATCAGGTGATTCAGGTGGACTGTGTGCCCGTTTGCCACCCTTATACTATAAAAAATAATACTTTATTATACGTCTAAAAATATAAAGAAAATAGGACTAGACTTATTATAATTTGAACTATTAAGTGAATTGTTTTCTAAAACAATAATAATCATGGGGTGTGGCCTTAACATGTGCGCGTTCAGGTCACATAACGAAGGAAGTAGCTGATAATATCCTTGTGGCAATACACAGGAAGATGATCAGCGAGGCCTGGAGTAGCCAGGACCCTGATGCTTCGGGCCTGGTTTTTAGAGGCAAACCCGTTTACACGGAGGGTGTCCTGAAGCTGTGGTGCGACGATCAGAAGGCTCTGGATTGGTTGAAGGGGAATATTGCTACCTTCGACCTTAAATCCAACACCTCGCTGATCATAAAGAAACAGTCGGAGACACCACAAAGAGTCAAATATGGTATCTTTATCCCTGATGCCCAGGGAGCCTGGAAAGACTCACACGACATTGGTTGTGTACTGGTGTACCAGAACCGCTGGGTTAACATCAGGGACTGGTTGGAACTCAAAGCATATACGCAGACGGACGAGTGGTTCCTCATTGTTTCGGTGCCGGAGGATTATATCCCGACCCTGATGAAAGCCGGACACCTTCTCGCATGTGTATGTGGGGTGGTATATGTATAATTCCAGGGTCGTAGAGGTAAATTCTTTGATACTCCACCAAGAAAAAAGGCAGAAAACAACCCGGAAGTCATGGATACCGAGGCCATGATTACCGGTACAGCGGAATCACTGGATGCCAAAAGTCCAGTTTTTCCAAATTATAGACCTATTTATGTACTACCAACTCTCATTAAATTTTTGAAAAAATAATTTTGGATCAATTGTTAATTTTTTTTAATACAAATAAATTACTTCATAAAAATTAATTTGGTCTTACAAGGGGTCGCTCGACGTCTGACGCCGGTGTTGAGCTTATGAAATATATTTTTAATGCCTGGGAGAATTCACAAGATGCCTTAGGTATTTTCTGTGACCTTTCCAAGGCTTTCAATTGTGTTGATCATGATACATTAATCAGGAAACTACAACATTACGGTGTAAAAAATTTGGCGCTTAGACTTATTACTTCATATTTAATAAACAGAACTCAAAAAGTCGTCATCAATGGTAAATGTTCCTCCGGATCGGTAGTATCAATGGGCGTTCCTCAGGGCTCGATTCTTGGCCCATTCCTGTTCTTAATCTATATTAATGACTTACCTTATCTTGTAGGGGACAATCACGATATAGTATTATTTGCTGACGATACCTCTTTAATTTTCAAACTAAAACGGCAGTCAATTAAATATGACGATGTAAATAATGCTCTATCGAAACTAGTACATTGGTTTAACGCCAACAATTTGCTCTTAAACGGCAATAAGACAAAATGTATTAAATTTACAATACCTAATGTAAAACATTTGAAAACCAATGTGCTCTTAAATGGGGAGGAGTTGAGTCTTGTGGATACCACTGTTTTTCTCGGTATTACTATTGACGCGAAACTTCAATGGGGCCCCCATATATTTAAATTAGCAAGCAGACTTAGTTCTGCAGCATATGCTGTAAGAAAGATTAGAAGTCTCACAGATGTTGAGACAGCTAGGTTAGTGTATTTTAGTTACTTTCATAGCGTAATGTCTTATGGAATTTTGCTATGGGGTAATGCGACTGATATTGAAGCTATATTTGTTTTGCAAAAGAGAGCCGTACGGGCGATTTATAATCTAAATTGTAAAGAGTCCCTCAGACAAATATTTAAAGAAATAAACATATTAACTTTGGCATCGCAATATATTTATGAAAATGTAATGTATGTACATAAAAACATAAATAGCTTTAATAAGAATAAGGATGTTCATACCTTAAACACTAGGAACAAAAATAAGCATGTAATGCCACTTACTAGACTCCACAGAATTAGTAATTCATTTATGGGGCAATGTATACGCTTTTACAACAAAATCTCAGAACATGTTCAAAGTTTGTCAATAAACAAGTTTAAAAGTTTCATTAAAAAAAAAACTGTAAAAAAGGGTTATTATAATATCAAGGAATACATGAATGAAAATAACCCCTGGGAATAAGGTGATCGCCACCATGCTGGTTCTATGAAAATTCATTTAAAATTGTATAAACAAAATTATTGTTAAGTGAAATTATGTTTAAAAAAAAAGTCCCGCTGGGTTTCTTGCTGGTTCTTCCCAGGACAGAGGTTTTCCGAACCAGTGGTAAATAAAATAATTACTTTCAATAAGTATTATGTAATAATCCATATTGAATAAAAATCATTCTATTCTATTTTATTCTATTCTATCCAGTGAAAAAATGGCCAGCACAACTGAGCCGAAGCCCCCAGTAGAGATCCGGCTCAGCGGCAGCTCACTCCGTGACGAAGAGGACTGCATTTTGCCGACCACTTCCGACTCGGTAGCTGGCAATGAAACCCGAGATCTGCTGGCAGGCTTATTTTTGGGCGGGGACGGGGAGGACGCGATCAATGATAGCGTGCCTTTCGTCCAAAATTAGCCTAGTGCAGGACAACCTCTACCACAGTGAAACTGCGTCGGCTCAATTACACAAGTGGTTGGAGGCTCAAAGGACGGCCATAGCCTTAATCCAGGAGCCGTGGGTTGCGGCTGGTAAAATCAAAGGCCTAAACAACCTAAAAGGTAAGCTATTCTACAGCCTAGAGCGTGCATTTACACTACTAAAAATATCTGTGAACAACCATTAACAGATTTTTGTTCCAGAGACATGTATGCTGTGGCAATACAATATATACAGGAGGGAAGATTAGTCATCGCCTCGGTCTACATGCCGGAAGAAGACACTCCTCTCCATTATGATCTCGTCAGGCTGGTGAAATTTTGCGGACTCCAACGCGCTTCATTCCCTGTGGGGAATGGAAAAACCGAATGAACGAGGTAAGATAAAGCTTGGCGTGCTCAGCAGAGCAGGACAGTATTTCATTCCGGCACACCGCCTGCAACTTTGCAAGGCGCAGGTTCGGCCTTACATGGAAAACTGTTCCCATTTCTGGGCAGGGGCTCCCCAGTGCCAGCTCCTTCTACTTGACCGCATCCAGCGCAGAGCTGCTCGAATCGTCGACGACCGAGTACTTTCCGATCGGCTCGATTCATTGGCACTGCGAAGAGATGTTGCATCCATTTGCATTTTCTTTCGCATTTACAACAGGGAGTGCTCTGAGGAATTGTTCGGATTAATCCCAGTCGCCAAATTTCACGAACGCACATCGCGGTAGAACTCCCGATACCATCTACACTATCTGGATGATTGGCGGTTCACCACTGTGCGATTTAGAAGATGTTTTCTTCCTCGCACGACTTCCTTGTGGAATCGATTACCATCAGCGATTTTTCCGGACCGATACGACTTAGGGACCTTCAAGAAAAGAGCCTATTCCTGTTTAAAAGGCCGGCAACGCATTTGCAATTCCCCTGGTTCCCCTGGTGTTGCAGTTGTTCGTGGACGGCGGTAGTCACTTACCATCAGGTGAGCCGCATTCTTGTTTGCCCCCTCTCCTATAAAAAAAAGATGTTAGTTGAATATATCAGCGTAAAATGGCAGCTTAAAATGCTGTGTTTCATATGGTGAGTGTAGAGAACCGGAGACCCTTTTTACTAGAAAAGAGGCATTCCATCTTAGTCCTCACACGGGTGACAATGCATCTGCATTTTGATTCGCAAACGAGAATAGATGTAGATGTCTATGGGCCACAGCAACCACTTACCATCAGGTGGACTGTGTGCTCGTTTGTCACCCTATCCTATGAAAAAACCATTTTAAACACAGGTTCTGAATCAACCAGCCGCCAAATTTCATGAACGCATATCGCGGCAGAACTCCCGATACCATCCACACCATCTGGATGATTGGCGGTCCACCACTGTGCGATTTAGAAAATGTTTTCTGTGAAAGTTCTGTGAAAGTTCTAGAAAGTGTTGACCGATAAGACTTAGAGACCTTCAAGAAAAGAGCGTACTCCTTTTTAAAAGGCCGGCAACGCATCTGCGATTCCCCTGGTGTTGCAGTTGTTCATGGGCGGCGGTAGTCACTTACCATCAGGTGAGCCGCATGATCGTTTGCCCCCTCTCCTATAAAAAAAAAACTTTCATAATAAAGGTAGTCGCAAAATAATCGACCTCACACTTGGAACAGAACGAGCAGCCAGACTAATTACGGGATGGCATGTGTCGAAAGAGGCCTCATGCTCAGATCTTAGATGGATCTGCTTCGCACTACAGGTCGATATCCCCGCTACACCACCATGGAGAAATTCCCGCAAGACGTATAATACAAAATACTTTAATAGGCTGACGTCTTCGTTCGCGGGTTTGAGGGGACAAACACTATAGCAGATCAGTCGCTCCTTGAAGAACAGGTAGCAGCTGTTACTAAAGCCATGATGGACAGCTATGAATTATGCAGACTATGAATCATGTCCAAAAATCACTCCACCAAGGCATGCTGATATAAAGCAACTGTGGTGGGGTAAAGAACTAGATAGAAAACGTAGGACGGTAAGAAAAGCCCTAAATAGGGCCATGAATACCTCAATGGATGTAGACTAGCTACTATATAAGAAAGCTAAGTCTGAATACAAAAAATGTATCAGGTATCGACGCTCGACAGGGTGGCGTAAATTCTGTGGCAACATAGAAATCTGCGAACAAGCAAATAGGATAAGGAATATCCTAGCTAAACAGAACACGCCGGGATTCATTTCTCTGAAGAAACCCGACGGTAGGCTACTCAACATCGCCGAATGAAGGCCAACGCATGCTAGTTGAAACGCACTTCCCAGGTTGCTGCGTAACTCTGGAGGCAAACCGGTATGAAGATATACTGACACCAACAGCAGAAGACTGGAAATTAGCACAGAGAGTGGTAACGATGGATAAAATCCATTGGGTCATTCACAGTTTCCTCCCTATAAGGCGGCAGGAACTGAAGGCATATTCCCGGCACTTCTACAGTGGTGGGGGGGGGGGGGGGTAAAGCCCTAATAGTCAGACTTGTTGCCATAATAAGAGCCTGTGTGGCTCTTAAAAATGTTTCTAGGGGATGGAGGGAAGTGAAAGTCACATTCATACGCAAATCAGGTAAGAGCGACTACACAGACCCTAAATACTACAGACCCATTAGCCCAAAGACATTCAAGTAGTAGTAGTAATAGACCGGACATCAGTAGCAAAATTGTCGTCTGTAACTTATGTCCTATAGGATATATCTCCGATTTTTGTCATTTAGTCTTAGTTACATCGTCAAAAAGTCAAGACGCATTCGTTTCATATATTTAAAAAATATTTTTAAAGAAAATATGCCCGGTTGTGCATTAAGATATTGTAAGTCACGATATGGAGCAAAAAATGAACCTGATATCGGTTTATTATCGTAAATATAACATATATTTACCGAATAATCTTTAAATTTTATTATTTCTAGTAGATTGTTCTAGAATATTTATTTTTATTGTAATAAGCGCCCTCTGTTATCCAGTAAACGTCACTATTTAGTTACCAATTTTAATTATAAAACAATCATATCGAATAAAATAATATATCGAAAAGCCTTTCAAACTTAGTAATCTTCAACAACATTATCGATACTTTGATATCAAAACGGTAGCATTCCTAAAACAAGGTTATATTTATTAGCGTCACCTACTGGGAAATAGCTAAAATGTTGTCTTAATAAATGCTTAGCGTTGTTTTGCCTTTTTTAGCTAGAGGGTGCCACACGCGCACTAGCTCAAAGTTTTTGTATATAAATATTCCCAATGTCCGCTCTATAGTATACCTATATATTTAAATCTCTTTGCATTAGCCTCACATCCTTTCTCCTAAAGACGAAGTATGTGTGAAAGGGAATTAAGGGGTATACACGACACGACAAGCAACACGCCTAAAATCTAGGTAAATCGACAGAATCGGCACTTTACCAGGTAACAACAAAGATTGAAGAGGCCATCCAAAACAAAGAAATATGTCTAGGTTCCTTCATAGATATAGAAGGTGCTTTTGACAGAACGAACTTCTCCAGCATAAAAGCTACACTCAGTAGATATAAAGTTGAACCGGTACTGATTGACTGGATAGTAAACATGCTCAGTACAAGAACAATAAAAATTGCTGGTGAATTTCAAACAATCCAGATTAAGAAAGGCTGCCCGCAGTGTGGGATTCTTTCACCTCTCCTGTGTAACATGGTCATTAATGAACTCATCAGCAAATTAAATGCCAATCACTTCTACATAGTAGGTTACGCTGATGACCTGAAAATACTGGTTTCTGAAAAGACAGCACTGACCCAAGCGGCTCTCCGTATAGTGGAGAGATGGTGCAGGGAATACGATTTAACCGTCAATCCAAATAAAACGGTTTTAGTAATGTTCATACAAAAACGAATGCTGAATAACTATCATCTCCCAAGTCTTTTCAGCACATAACTGCAGCTATCTTCCGAGATAAAATATTTAGGTCTCATCTTGGACAGTAAACTCAACTGGAATAAATACATAAAAAACAAAACCAAATAATAATTTAAAATTTAAAATTTTGTACAGCCAACTTCAATATAAGTTATTAAGAATAACTCAAATAACTCAAAAACTATTGGTCTGACCTTGATCAAATTCATATGGGACCACACGAGAAGTATCAGCTTTCATATAAAAAAAGAATCATCGAAATCGGTCCACCCAGTAAAAAGTTATGAGGTAACACACATAAAAAAAAACATACGCGTCGAATTGAGTACCGTCTCCTTTTTGGAAGTCGGCAGAAAAGCTAAAGTATAACTTTCTGGCATGGTTGACCAAAACAAATGAAGCCACCTCTTTAAAGAAGCTTCAGCGTTACCAGAGGATGGCATGTATGGCTGCCACAGGCTGCATAAGAATTACGTAAACAGCAGCCTTAGAGGCGATGCTGGAGCTAACCCCGCTTCATCTACACATACAACAAGAAGCAACTTTAGCTGCCATTAGACTCAAGACCTTAAATCTTTGGAGTAAGAATGGAGTCCCTCATACAAGCATAATTGATAGAATTCACTCAAAAATTCCTATCTTACAAGCCAAGTACGGTAAGATCCATAAACAATTTGTTTTCGATAAGAAGTACGAGTATAAGATACAATTAAATGAAACCAGCCAGTCGGAGGGACTAAGCCCAAAAGAGCATAGAGTCTTCACCGATGGTCCTAAAACAAATGAAGATGTAGGATTTGGAACTTTCTCTGAAGACCTCAATATCCACATATGCTGTGTACCAATAATATAGTCTTTCAGGCGGAATGTATGAAGGTTAATGACTTCTCCATCAGAATACTGACCGACAGGAGGGCGGTACTACAAGCTCTGAGTTGCAATGTGGTGAACTCGGGACTAATATATGAACGCCATCAACGATTAAATGAGGTATGTAAAAACAACAATGTGACTCTGCAATGGATAAAGAGACACAGTGGATCCAGCAGCAACGATGCAGCAGACAAACTGGTCAGAAGAGGATCGGCTCTGGCCACTATAGGGCCGGAACCAATCATACCAATCCTCTTTGGTATCGTTCGTTTACTGTTACGTAGACACTTCACTAATCAACACGCTCAGCTTTGGAAAAATGTAGTAGACTGCAGACAAGCTAGGGAGGCCCTGACTGAAATAAACAGTCGTTTAACCAAAGTCCTAATGAGACTGAACAAGCCGCAGATCAAGATAGTAGCAATTGCTATCACAGGACACGGCACCTTTAACAAACATTTATTTACCATAGGTGTTACAGATAGTCCCTTGTGCAGGGCATGTATGGGGGAGGAAGAAACGGCGGCCCACGTGTTGCTGAAATGTCCAGAGGTCGCTACATACAGTGCTAAACATCTCGGCACGCCCAGGTCGCTCCCCGAAGTTGCATGCAACATCAAAGGATTGTTGAACTATTTCGGGGTGAACTCATGGCTCGAATACTACGGTTTTGTTGCAATATATCAGATGAAGCTTCCATAAACTTTCATTGATATAAACTAATAAAAATCCCTAATTTTACTAAATCATTGACTATATGAATTTATCGACAACATTTTTGGTTTCGCTAATAGCACATCAATAGAGCTACTATTGGAGTAGATATAAACGCCGCAAATTCCACGGCGGTGGCGTGACCTGAAAATTTCCTCAGCGGTGACGGAAAAAAACTTAAAGAAAACCATATTGTTGTTATCAAAAGCAGCTTTATATTTTTTAATAAAGCCATGGGGAGCAGAAGGGAAAGAGATGGGACCAGTATTCCATGTGAGGCCGAACCTGCGCCTTGTAAAGTTGCAGGCAGTGTGCCGGCTTAAAATACTGTCCCGCTCTGCTGAGCACGCCAAGCTTTTTAGAGGCCAATTTGGCCTTCTCTTCCAAGTGACCACGAAACAGCACGTCACTATATGTCAACGCCGATGATTCCGATAATGGCTGAGGCAATAAGAAGAGTGCCTTGATACTGAGGAGATGCTCCGATCTGCAAGAAAGCTGGTGATTCAAATGTACAATTACTCTGGAAGCCCATAGGATGGGAATTTCGAAAGAAGCGCTTTGTGTCAAACCCGATAGAAGGCCTTCGCAATGTCCTAACAAACGGCCAATGCCGCCCCCTTAATCTCTATTGCCTCCGCCCATCAATGAGTCAGGTAGACCAGAAGATCACCAGCTGACCGACGCCAAATAAAACCGTATTGGTGATCACTAATCAGCTGATGATCCTCAAGGTACCGCATGAGCTGGCAAGTTTATATTGGATTCCATTATTTTGGAGAACAAGGAGGTGATGGCGATAGGCCTGTAGTTAGACGGGTCTGAGTGGTCGCCTTTTTAGCAGCCTGCAGAATGCAACTGCAATGCTAGTGTGGTGCCAGGAGTGGTGGAAGAGCCAAGAGGGGAGTGGATGGTGACCTGATATCTGTCCGAATGAGAAGTCAGCAGATGGTCCAACAGGGAAGGTGCATGATCTTCCACATCTGGAATCCGCGTAGGCGAAGTAGCCAGTTGTGTCTGACCATATGCCAAGGTAAAATCATGAACAGATCTCCCCACATGATCGGTTCAACGTGAACCGAGCCATTCGGCGTGGTCGGTGTTACAATCAACGAGGATCACGAACTCCGTGGATGAGATCTGCTGTAGCAAGGGATCTGTAGCCATTTGGACGTGGTCGATGAGTCGGTCTGTTTCCGCACTACCGCTATGGGACCTATAGAGGCTCCCGTAGACACGCGGATGGTCGTCGCTGTCTACGTGTAGCCAAAGGATGGACAGGTCCGAACTTCCAAGACTGCCGAGGAGTCGAGAACAGATGTCCTCTCTGATGTAGACGCAAAATCCAGCCCGAGGCACAAAGGAGTGTTCCAATTCGTACCCCGGGTAGGAGAGATACGATGTGTCAGCCGGAGAGGACACCTGCGTCTTGGTCAGAAAGAGTAAGGCCAGCTTCGCTGTGGAGTAGAGTGGAGTAGCTTGGTCGTGGATGCTCAGCAAGAGATTCTCTATTACCAGGGGTGCTGGTACCCTCCTAAGGCAGTATTACATTTAATTTCGAGTAAGGAAGTGCGACTCTTCGAAACGGCACGCCGCGTGCTCCACGTGGCGGTGACGCGTCGACATGAGTTCGGCGCGGCGCTCATATCTACTATGGACACAATAAATAATAGTACAAGAACAGAAGGATCACTCTCTGATACCAAACTTGCGAGCTTAACGTCTCTAATGTTCATAATACTTTAAACGCCTCGGAAGCGACCTTCGTGAAATTAGCCTACGCCGAAACAAAAATTAATACGGCGCGCGTATTAAATCAAAATGCAACTTAAGTCCGCGTGGGAATGTCTGTATCACTTAGCCCGTTACGCGCCTTTGTTAAGGCCGCCCCTACTGTAGGGCTAGGTGTTGTGAGGAAACAAAACACAGCGTTGCAACTAGGGCATTGGAACCGGTTTTCCCCGGTTCCAAAAGAACCAGGAGTTCCCGGTTTTCAGGAGTCACGAAAAGAACCGGTTCCAAAAATTTAAAACCCGGTTCTTTCGGTTCCTTTACAAAATTTCTTAAAAAGTATATCACTGCAATGTAGTGTTATAAAAAACGTGGTTATTAATCATTTCTGCCATTTATGGCAAACAGTAGGATTTGTATTTAATTTAATTTGGTAAAAATTTTCAGGGGTTCTCCCACTACAAGTGACGAGATTCTTCAAAAGCATATCATACCTGATTTGGGACAAGAATATTGCTTGGTTTTAGATGTAAATACACGCTGGAGCAGCATAGCCGCGATGTTAAGCCGTTTTCTAAAGTTAAAAACTATCACAAAAGCATTAATCGATTTTAAATCTAATATTGTAGGTATTTACTGAGGAAGACTCCTCTGAGGATGACTCCTCTTTAGCATCCAAATAACAGGCGTCAGCATAATCAAGATATAGTAGGATAAGAGTGAGCACGAGCGATATTTTAGCTTTTAGGGGTAAGATATTTTGAAGACATTTAAATGAATGGAAGGTATATTAGAACTTACGACTAACCTCAGTGATGTGCGGGGCCCATGATAAATGGTGATCAAATATGGCGCCTAAGTTTTTTACAGTACCGGGAAATGCTATAGGAACACCGTTAAAGCAAACGTGAGGTAATGATGTAAATTCTAATTTATTACGCAAATGTCTGCTGCCTATTATGATGGCCTGCGATTTCGTGGGATTTACTAATAGTCCCAAGGATGCAGACCATTTACAGATGCGGCTCAGATTCATGGCTTCAATTGCATTATTTGTATCACACACACCGGAAAATGACGTTACAGCTGTAAGTCGTCCGCATAAAGATGGAAACTAGATACAATAACTGTCGTAATAGAAATAATAAATATGGAAAATAAAAGAGGAGAAAGAACGCCACCCTGAGATACGCCCATAGTGATAACAGATCAATCGGAAAGAGTGTCATTAAGACACACAGTGCGATCAACCTTGAAGATACGAATCAAAACACGTAATGGCAGATGGAGAAATGTTTATAAATGCCAAGATCCCGAGAAGAATATCGAAGTCTACTGAGGTAAAAGCACTGCTAAAGTCAAGCAAAACTAGAAGTGTAAGAGATTTTTTTGTCCATGGGTATCATCGGTTACTTTAAGTTAAGCAGTGACAGTGCTGTGACCAGGACAAAATCCCGACTAATATGTAGAAAGAAAACTTAGAAGAAATGTTAGAAGATAAGAAGAAAGAAAGTTGCCTAGGGATAATGTGTTCCAGAACTTTAGAAAGAAAGGGTAAAGTATATATGGGAGAAAAGTGAGAAAGAGAATAAGGATTGAAAACCTTACGTAAAGGAATTATATTTGCTTGTTTCCAAACTGAAGGAAAAGATGAGGATGATAAGGAGAAATTAAATAAGCGAGTAAGAATTCGAAGAAGTAGAGTTAGAACTGGCATAATCATCTTCGAGCATTTATTTGATTTGCCCATGAGACCAAACTCTATCAAGAGAAGAAACGATGATAATATCAAGCAAAGAAGGGTTACAGTTAGGGAAGTGGTGAGTTGTATGAAGGGGAAGAGTGTGAAGGTTAAAGGAAGATACCAAAGTCAGAAGTTTTTTGGAGCGAGAATCATCTTTAATAAAGCATTGAAATCTCCCATAAGAATAATATGATCGTAAACAGGACTAAAATAAGAAAAAAATTTTATCAAGCGTTTCGAAATAATCTACATGCCATCAAAAACATAACTTGTAAAAAAGCCAAGTCTCGCAACCCAGTTCTTCTACCGTAAATTGTTGTGAGATCCATGTAATACCAAGTCGGTTAATTTATTCAGTCCCTACTTAAGGGTCCTTCTGTCTTAAGTTATTACGTAATTAGCTAACCTAACAACATCTTATAGTGACCATATCTATATTAAAAATCTTTATGTTTTAAATAAATTGACTTGGCAATCGCACTAAACAATTTAATTTAATGTAATATGTATTACTTGAGATATACATTGTGTTTTCATGCGATGGCCAAGTCAATCTATTTAAAACATAAAAGATTTTTTTTACAAGTTATGTTTTTGATGGCATCTCATTTCTTTTTGTAGATAGTTATATCTAGGTACCTATCTACACCTATTATTCCATTACATTATACACATATATAGGTACAATGATTCATTCACTGCAAATGTTACTTTGTAATCCTATATATTTATATGGAATTACAAAGTTATTTATGCAGTTGGCGTATCTCGAAAGCTGGAATGAAATTGCAAAATATTTAAATTTTTCCTTGATTTATATACTAAACAATAATTGTATTCCAAATTTGAAGCTTCTATGTCTGCTAGAAGTGCCTTAGAGTTTTGATGATCTGTCAGTCAGTGAGTGACAAAATTAAGGAACTTTGAATAGTCATAACTCTTAAACTACTAGTTCAAATTTAATGAAATTTGACATATACCGAGTTTATACAATGCCTACTTGGTAATTGAAAATTCAAGCTTCTATTTTTATCCACAACGAAGTTATAGGGTTACGAAAATGGCCTGAACTGCTTCGAGAAAAGGATGGTACAGCCGTGCCGCTTTTTTGCTCGACTTGGCGGGGGCACTGCCGTGCCCCCAGATCCATGTTAGGACTATAAAAGACTGCAAGTAGCAGTTTTACATGATTGAGAGTAATTTCGATAAAATGATATTCAGCAGTTTGAGAGTAAATAGAAGGAGAGGCACATATAATCTTATAAAATATATCAAAACGGAGGTATATAGCTATCCCACCGCAACCTTTTCCTATCCTATCATAACGGATTAGTAGAAAACCAGGTAAGGCAAACTGTATAGGAGGGAGTGATGGTTTAAGAAATGACTCAGAAATTAGTAAAGCATCAAGATGTGTACTGTTTACAGATGCTAGAAGATCGAGATAATGGCGAAGAATACTCTGGATATTAATGTGTGCAACATTAAAATTGTTAGCACAGTCGGAGCGCAGAGTTGAAAACTGGTCATTAAAAGTAACTCACTATCCGCACCTGTAAAACTACTTGAAGGTGAAGAACATGAGAAGAAACTATCTTCAAAAAAATCGAGATCATCCGTGTAGCGACTAAATTAATGTAATATAATAATGTATAGTACTATAACAATAATACAATAATAAAAATATGTATATATACTCGTAGGTATATTTAAAAAACTTGTTTCAAAATCAAGAACCTAGGTATAATTTAATACAAATAAAACATAAGAAACTGAAAAAAAAAATTCACCAATCACTGAACTCTTATGGAAAAAAGTACTGTTACGGATTTTAGCGCGTTTAATTAACTTATTTTTATTAATTCTCGACGTTTCGGGTGCTTTGCATCACCCATGATCACGGGGGATTGAGATGATTGACCCATGACATTGTCCCGATGTCAAAGTTAACCCAGAGTACTTTCAGCTTTTTTAATTATTGTCCTTGTGCAATTTGTGTTTGTAAACTGCCTCCACGATACAGGAAAAAATCCTAGTGTGGGGGTAACGTTTAAAAAAATAATTTTGGTCCGATCTACGCTGACTGAACTTACTGTGTCTTGAAGTCTTGCCGTGGTATGCTTGGGTTTAGTTTTAATTTTATTAATTATAGGATCCCAAGCAGGCGGTAGTACTCAGCCTCCATTTCTATTGAAATGAGGATGTTCTTTAGTTTCAATAGCCTCACGTATCATCCTTGGCAGGAATCGATGTCCTTTCGCGAGAAATGGTGGTTTATCAAATCTAATGTAATGGTGGGGACTGTCTCGGATATGATCACAACCTGCAGACTTCCCGGAACGTTAGTGCTTCACGTCAGCTATGTGTTTTTTTACGTGGGTTTTATCGATCGTTTTGTTTGCCCTATACTGGGTGGCGCTTAGGTTATCACGTTAAATAGTACTTCGCACATAAGAATTATGCCTTATATTGTTAGCCATAAGTACATTTTTTGCTTAATTTATGATTTTATTTGAATTACTCGAATTGGCAACGTTTGAACTAGGTATCTTCGCCTTCATGGGCCATGGGTCTTTAAAATTCTATCATTCATCAGGTGATATCTAATGCATTTACATAATGTTGTTTAATATTAACACGAATAAAAAGCTAGCGCGACTAAAATGTTAATTGTTATATTTTTTTAGTTGTCTATGTTTAAAGAACTTTGCGTAGGATACGTCTTTTCATTTAACGTGATAACTTCATCGTCACTTTGTATATAATAATAATAATAATAATAATAAATATTTATTTCATTTCAAATTACATATGTTTACATACAGGAATAAATATGATTACAATTAAATAAAGTAACAATAAGTCTAAGAAAAATAACATGCTATGATAAAATTAAAACTATGTGTAGCTTAATAATGTAGAATATATAAAAGAATAATAAAAAAGTCAAGTTTATAATATTAGCTACCTGCCTGAACTAGGTTGAGTACTTGTGTTTCAGACATCACTTACACAATGGGTTTACTAATGTAGGACACTAGATATTTAAATAATTAAACTATATTATATAATAAATAAAATAACCAAATAACAATTAATTGTTACCTACAATTAATACAAACTATTTTAGAATTTCTAACAACTTCTCTGTGTCTGCGTAATTTAATTTATTTAGAAATTCCCTTACACTTATATTACAGTTCTTATAACTTAGACAATATACCTTTAGTGACTTGTTGAGCTTGTTATATAGAAAGGGTTCTAAAAATATATAAAATTTGTTCACAAATGCGTGTTTGGTTTGAGGGTTTACACAAACTAAGTCCATTCTTCTCCTGTCTATGGATTTTAAGTTAAATGGAAGTTCGGTATGCTGTTTTAATATGATGTTCAGGATAAACAACTGACGGACAGTTAGTACACTACATGCCAAGTAAAGTTGATGTGTAGGAAACATGAATGGACGGAAAGTGGCTACCTTTAGAACTGCTCTCTGAGCACGTTCTAATGGGAGCAATATTATTTTAGAAGCACCACCCCAGGAAGTAATGCCATAAGTGAGTATGGATTGACACAAAGCTAAATAGACCTGTCTTATCAATTTGAAGTCAGCGATGTTACGAAGATATTTAAAAATATATATTAATTTACGAACTCTAGCACAAAGTATATCGATGTGCTTGCGGAAATTTAAATTTGTGTCAAGTGTGATACCTAAATATTTTATATTGTCTGTTTTTGTTAATGCGGAACATGCACATGCAGTGTCATTATACGAGTTACAGTTATGAGCGTAAATATTTAGGTGAGTAGGTATAATAAAAAAAATAACGACAGGTAAAGTAAAAAAATAATGACATTTCTTATTAAAAATAACATATATTGTGTTTTATCAGCGTTTAAACGTAGGAGATTATTAAGAAGCCAATTAGATACTATGTTAAAGCCTTGCTGAGCGTATTTATAAACCTCATCTCGTGATTTAGCTGAGAATTTTTGGCTTTGTCATCCGCATACGACATTATGACACCATTTTGAAGTTGAAGATTGCATAAGTCATTTATATAAATTAGGAACAATGTAGGCCCCAGGATACTGACCTGTGGGAGTCCATAAGAGCTGATATGAGATATGAAGGATCATTGAGTATACTGTTGGTTATATTTAGCAAGTAACATTTTTTTAAATGGTTACTTGTTCTCTAAGTGACTATAGTGTTAATAATAGAAATAATCCTGATAATGGGTCACACTAACATGTTGTAATTTGACAATAAAACCTATATAGCTTTAAAGCTATGTTTATGAAAATAACAATAGTTTTTGTTTCATCCAAATTGGTACAGAAATACGAAAGTTATAACGTTTTGAAGTTTCGCAATATTTTTTAATTTTTACCCGCTCGTTCTCTGTGACGTGACGTCACAATCCGAGAGAGCGAACGTGCAGTAGGAACTTGGTAAGTTCAGTACTAACCGCGCCACAGAGTACCTTTATATATACTGAAAAACCGCGCGCTCGGAAGTATACGGTCGTTTACCTACCGTTCGCGCCAAACACTTTCAAGGAACGAACGCGAGAGGGCATGCGGCTCAGTGTCATACCGGTTTGACATTCGGTCGTGCGTAAAACGCCCAAGGGCAATCGTCTGTAAGCGGTGCTGACGTGAGCACGCGGTCAATTCTGTTAGGGAACTCGGAATAATTAGGTGCGGCCCGTAAATATACGGTCTAGGATTTTGTGACGCGCATTCCTGCTGGAGAGCTTCCTTGGACTTATTGGGTCCGACTTAGAATCTGTATAAGTGCATTCGACAATATTAGCTAGTGCGGCCTCTGTATTCTAGAACTAACTCTTGCGACGCGAAACGGTAGTGACCTTTAATAAACTGTAAACTCCGTGTGCGTTTTGTGTGTTAACCTTATAACCCGCGATAGTTAGTGGCTCCTGTAAGTTAGTAAATCGTACGATAGAGTTAATTGACTGTCAACGTGACGAAAGAAGAAAGTGACTGTGGACAACCTCGAAAGGCCCCCTCAAGTTGGAGCGGTGTCGACGCTCGGGCTGCTGCCGACGGCCAAGGTCTAGGTTCAATCACCATCAGTCACACCCAGATACACACCACATCACCATTCCTTCCCTTGCACTACACAACCACATGCGACCTGACCGACTCCGGAGGGACCAGTCGCCTTGGATAGGTAAGTAAGCTTCATCCAAATTCCTTCCGGTCGACTGGCCGTAGTATAACGCTCCCCCATATATTTTAATGTAATTAGGAATTTCCACGTGGCCACATTGGGGCCCGACCTACGTCTGTTCGGGAAATCTTCAGCTCATGGGCCCCTGAAGATTGGATCCTTTAAGGGAGCAGCCGTAAGCCGTAACACCTACATATTATATCGAATGTCAGAGTTAATGTCCGGTTGACTGTATTAGATGACATAATACTTATAATAAACCCAACGACTATATAATAATTTTGAAGTAATAATTTATGAATAATCTAATCTAATCCAATGTAATCAATATTATTTATGATGAATAATTTAATCTAATAATCTAATCTATTATTATGAATAATGTAATCAATGAACTATTAATAATATTTGACATTTGTATGCCCATAAGGATTCAACTCGGCTGGGCAGCGTTCGGGAAACTACGACACATCTTCTCGTTAGACATACCTCAAATCCTGAAAACGAAATTGTACAACCAGTGCGAGTTGCCAGTGATGACTTACGGATCTGAGACGTGGTCCTTCACTGCTGGCCGTATGAGGAAGCTCAAGGTCGCTCAGCGAGTTATGGAGAGGGCTATGCTCGGGGTTTCTCTGCGTGATAAACTTAGAAATAAGGATATCCGCAGTAGAACCCGAGTAACCGACATAGCCCAACGGATTAGTAAGCTGAAGTAGCAGTGGGCCGGCCATATAGCTCGAAGAACCGACAACCGATGGGGAAGAAAGGTTCTCGGGTGGCAGTCCCGTACCGGTAGGCAAAGTGTAGGGCGACCCCCCACTAGATGGAGTGACGACCTGGTAAGACATGGAGGAAGTCGATGGATGCAGGTGGCTCAGGACCGTACTTTGTGGCATTCTTTGGGGGAGGCCTATGTTCAACAGTGGACTTATGAAGGGCTGTAATGATGATGATGATGATGATGCCCATGAGGTTGATCACAGACTGAACTTTATTTGTGTTTAAATAAGACCTTTATGTAAACTGTGAATCACAAATAAACTATTTGATTTGATGTATAATCTAAAGTATTGAACATTTAGCTTTTATATGATTTTTCCAGTAAAATTAGATTTATTTTTATTTTATTTCATTTATTTATTTATTTTCACCAACAATATACATTCAGAAAACAAAAAATATGTGCTTACATCTGATACTATTATTTATAATACTTTGTTAGGTGAAAAACTGGTGCCTAAACTAGGTAAAACCTGTATCTTAGGTCACCATTTTATTCCCAAGGAGCGTGATATAACAGAAATTAAAAAATAAAAACAGAAAGTAAAGGTTGCTGATTAATAAATAACATGACAAGAAAAATATGGAGTAATAAATATGGAGGGAATAAGAAAAATATAACAAATAAAAACAATTTCATTAAAAGGAGTCATCTCTACATTATTTGTGTCAGTAAGTATAATATTGTTATAATAAGACAAAATTTAACTTTCAAAACTTAAATAAAAATAGAGACAGATTTTTATAAACTATAAAACTGTAGTACATTAAAGATAAAAAAAAATTGAGGATATCTTCTTTAAGCCACTATGAACCCAACTAAGTATCTATTTATCAACCAAAATAAATGTATAACCTGACTTAACCAATTGCACAGCCTCGCGGTCACACTTGTACACTATTTTCCTCAAGGGGTTGAGCGAAGCTTCGTATTATAATCCCAAGTCACAATGATAAAACTTTTAGCGTTGTTAGGTATAGATATTTAGTAACGCTCCTGAAGCGCCACAAGATGCTTGCGCATGAGACGCGATAGTATAAATTCTATAGTATTTGATACTCACCGTACGATGCCCGATTCATGCTTGATGGTCGAAGACATTGTGCCGAGGGCTTAAATAGCGTGGTTCATCGCCACGTTTTCACGTCACAGTAGCGTTAGTCGTAGAGAAGAGGAACTCGTGATTAAGTAATAGCTGCGTGGATTAATAGATCTTCGAGATTAAGTTGCACTTGCCGCAGTCAGTCCATGAATGAGTGACCATTTTCTTAACATATCGAGATTGAGAGAATAGAGAGTGCATCTGTATCCTCAGACACTTAGTGCACTTTACTGTGTTAAGATTATTATGTTTTTAAAATTCATGCAGCTAAAGTGATAATAAGTTTATTATTGCTTTATACTTTTAGGGACAGATGAAAGGATATAAACATGAAGCATGATAAAGCCTCATAAACATATTGGCCTTTAAACAGAGCAATCTTATTTAACTAATTGCTACAAGTTTTCTTACTTAAATTATTAAGTTTTAATTCATATTTAAGTCTTATGTTAAAATAAACTTCTATAATGTATTTAATTATTAAATGTTTGCAATTATCAAAAGTAATACTTATATGAAAAATAAAGCAGTTATTATGTACTCCGTGTCTCTGTTTTTTATTTCCCCATAAAAACATTTTATAAAATATAAATAGGTATATACTTAGTTAAGTATCTACCTATTTATATAAACAATATGTCGAAAAAGAAATTCCAGGGAAGCTGTTCATGGCAGTAAATATTATTCTCCAAAGATCATAGCTCGAAAATACAACTTTCAGATCTGAATGAAAGGCCGGCTGTATGCCGTATTTTGTGAAAAAGATCGTGGTTTTACAAAACACGGCATACAGCCGGCCTTTCATTGCTGTATCAGGAAATACGGCAATGGGCCATAAGGTGAAACGTAATTTTTTTTTACAAGAAACGGTACAGAGCTTCATACAACTATGCTAGGTATGATAGGTACACTCTTTTTTCAATGTTATTGGTAATTGATTATTTATTTTTAATCACGTAGATAGATATCTCATACATACATACATACACCTCAAAATATATCGCTTTTGTCGCTTGTTTTGTTGAATATCTTTAGAAAATTTTGCGAATATTTTGATTTCGAAATAAACATTATTATTATTGTTGCACACCACTATTAATGTCTTGTACATGGCAACATTAGTTACCACTAGCGCCCTCTAGTATCGAGTAGCAGAACTAGGAGCGTCAAGATCCTTCTAGAAATATCGGGACCGATATGTACTCGAACATTCTTGATGTTTCTATAGTAGAAGGTTCTGGAAACTACCTGAGGCCCTATATAAGGCCGGTATAGACCGCGACTAAGTCAGTATTGAATTGGCGATATAAGCGAATACTTCGAAGTGATATAACTACGAACTAAAGTGATCAGTAGTAAAATTGTGTTTTATTATTAGTGTGTTTCTAAGTTGTAATTAGTGTTCTTTAATTAAAGTGTCAATTTTGGTAATTCAATCGGCAATATTTAATTGTCTTGAACCCGAAGCTCGTAACAGTATTGATAATGACATAATATTATTAAAATGTGAGTGAGAATGTATATATAATGTGAGTGATTTTTATTAGATTATTTAAAAAAAGGAAACTTTTTATTACCTTTTACATTTACGATTCAACTAAAAGCCACTTTAAATTAATGAAAATCAAAAATATTTAGAGTAAGTAGTTTGTAAAAAAATGAGAAGCAAGGACAAATACTCACTAGGTAAACGTGAATCTGAAGTGATAGACACAGACTAACAAGTAGATTCTAAACGAATCAGACGGACATCTCACGAACTAAACTTACTTGACTTAGTCTCTGCATCCTGATTGGTTGTAGCAAAATGATATATGACATTTCTTTTTTTTAATTTGAAGCAGCTATATCAGGCAAAGGACGTCCCAAATAAGCTTGTTTTTAATTACTTGCAAAATTTATTTTAAAATATTGATAATAAAATGAGGCAAATAAAAATGAAACAATGATGAAATTTAATATTTTTTTATGAGTTATTAATTTTTACTTTACAATAATTTTGTTTACGGCTGATCAGAAGAACTATTTTCCTGTAGAAATGAGTATGTATTGTCTGAAATCAAAAAAATATTATTATTATAACTGTCATATATTTATTGATCTTTTTATTGGAACTATTATATTTTTATTTACATTATTTAATTAAATTTCTTAATAATATAAACAATAAAATGCAATATTTAATAGAAGTAAGAGGATTTTATAAAGTAACCAAAATAACTATGTATTAACTTTTTTATAAAAACAAGACCAATTTATATTATTATTATATAAACATTTTAAACAGATTTAGAAAAGTCATTATTATACTCATGTTTATTAAATCTAAGTGGTAGGACTTCTTTTCTGTCTAAGACTGCTTAGATAGAAAAGAATAATAGGTTACTATTTCTGCTGCCAAATAGCAATGCATGCAGTGTTGAAGGGCCATTTCATCTTAGTCTGTAGCCTACTGTATATCTGTAGCCTACTTTATTTGATTGTAGTTGCAATGGATTATAAATCGCATTAGGCACTTACCACCATGTGAACTTTAAGTTCATTGATTATTTAATTTTATAAAAAATATGCTGATTTAACATAAGTCATTATGAACTGATGTATATGACATCCTACCTACTTAATATTAATTATAATAAATTTGCCAAAAATACCAAATAAGATAAAAGTGGTGAAAATTTTAATAGTATAAGTGTACAACTGCCACCTAGTGCACTATGAGTACACCCACTGATGACTTTTCACTTAACGTGTCAATATTACAAAAATGCAAAAACCTACCTACCTTTTTAAAAATAACTAGCTGACCCGGCAAACTTCGCCGGTAACAGTCGATTTTTTTAATTTTTTTTAATACTTATTCTGCTATTCGGAACACCGGGTCAGCTAGTAAGATAAAAAAAGAAAAAAGAAAGTTGATAAGTCAACAATTACATTATGTCAAAAAATAAAAATTATAATTGTTTTGCCTTCCCGGAACCCCTTCACTAACACTTAAACTTTATGGTATGGTATTAAAGTTCAAATTGAATTTTAAGGATTATTACGAATTTTTTGTATGGGAATATAGAAAAGTGTTGTTTTTTTACTTTTTCAGGCAATTTTTTAAATTTTTCTCTCCGTAAGAACCATCTTCGTACTTCAAGGAATATTATAAAAAAAGAATTAGCGAAATCGGTTCAGCTGCTCTCGAGATTTGCGCTTAGCAACACATTCAGCGATTCATTTTTATATTATAGATTAATTATTATTATTATTAAAAAGGTAGGTAATTTTAATTTTACCAATAATTGCTAACCTTTTTCTTGGAAACCTTCTTCAGCTTGAAGGTTCTTGGGGATTGTGAAGTCCATAATCCTTACTTTGGATGTAGACGGCTGCATTTCTGCAAAAACAGTTTAACATATTTATAGATCATGGAATTAAGTATAGACGATATTTTTTTTTTAAAAAAAAAAACGTTACCCCCACACTAGGATTTTCTCCTGTATCGTGGAGGCAGTTTACAAATACAAATTTCACAAGGACAAACATCCAGACCCGGAACAATCATTTATAGGCCATACAAATACTTGTTCCGTGCGGGATACGAACCCGCGCCCCCCAGCGCAGCAAATCATTGCTAAGCCACTGCGCCACGGAGCCGTCAATATTATGTTCATTATATGAGTCATTTATAGAAAATAAAAATACTTTCTAATGGTTATTGGTTGCAAAGTAACAACTAATAAAATTAAAGGGTTTTTTTAGCTAATTACCTATGTTTATTGGCATCATAAACACAGGTAATTGTGTGTATGATTCTAACACTTCTGTTATAAAATAGGTGTGGTCATAATGCCTTTTCATCGCATGCTGATGGTCAGCAAGAGCATTCACATTTTCTAGTAGAAAAAGAACAGATTTTGTTAAATTTCAAAATAAAAACTAAAGTTCATAGTACATACATAGCATAGTTTTATTTTGTATGGTAAAGCTATTAATTAAAATAATATCAACTTACCAATGCCCTCTGAAAGGTTTAGTGGGATGCCAGTGCTGATCTCAGATTCCAGGAACAGTGTTGGATAAGCTATCTTTAAAATATGTGATTTTTCCAGTAACAAAACGAGACTCAAAATATTTGTGACAGACTTGCAGGTGGGCAAGATCACTAATACTTTTCTTCTGTAACAAATCACAAGGAATTAATTCAAGCCACTTCTTGAGCATTTTCACATTAGCGGGAAATTTGTGTAAAATAGCGTCCTGTTGTGAACTTGTACCTGGTACACAACACTTATAAAACATATCAAGAGATATAAAATACAAGCAAATGCAAAGAAAAATGCAAAATAAGGGCGGAAATAAATCAACGCAACCAAACGGATTTTTTTTTAATCAGTAAATCCGTAATATCACACAGTGACACTATGATTACGGACAAAAAAGCAATATGGCTGCCACAGACTAATTAGTAGATTCTACCCGAAATGGCTGCAAGCTGCAACCGATCTCCTAGTTAGTCTGTGCTTAAAAGATTCGTGTAGAATCTACTAGTTAATCTGTGCTTAGAAGGGATGTCGAGGGGCTAGGGGGTGTTAACTGTCATATATCATTTTGCTATGACATGTCATGTCCAATATTTTCTCCACTGACTTAGAAGTATATGGACTGGGCATACCAAAAGAATTAGCGTGACTACCTAAACAAATCTGGCGCGTAAAATGGCCGCCTTTTATAGGGTTGTAACTCAGCAATATAGGCAGCTGATATCAGTATTTTTACTAATATGAGTTTGTACTTATTTCATATAATTATAGAAATTAAATCCATAGCCCAATTGCGTAACACCTAAAATCGCAAACCATACCAATTTGACAGTTTAACAACATCCATTGCGCGGTTTTTGTTGTCGAGCAAACGAATTTTTCAATCACATGAAGCAATGGATATTGTTGGGTTGTTAAGTTAGTTGTGGATTGCTATCCCTTAAATTTCGCTTGAGCTGCTTCACGAGGCTTCATCGCAAATGTACACTTACGCAATGCAAACTCTGCTACAGATTTTTTGTATTAGGTACACAGTCTAATAATGGGTTAAGTATGTAGACAGCTAACTTCAACTTGTTTTAAACAATGTTCTGAGTGTGCTAAGTGCTGACTGAAGTTTTGAAGTTATACTTCTTTTGGCGCGTTTGAGAAAAATGATGAGAGTGAATTTTTCACAACTTCAATTGTTAATTGTCTGTCAATTGTTAAGTTTTCCTGAGAACTGATAACTATATTCGAGGTAGTTATTCAAATATATATGAATGTATAAAACGTGATTTATTTTAGTTATTTTGTTTTGTTATGCTAAAGAAATATAATTTCTTACGTACGTACATAAGTACACACACACAAACACACGTTTTGTTTTATATCAATGTGAACAAAGTTAAAAAGTTATAACGCCCACGGGAAAATTAATATTTTTGCTTGTATACCAAATACCTTTGTTTACTGTACAATAATATTGTACAGTAAACAAATGTTTGGAGATGGGATGGAGATCCTTGATTCCATATTGTAATCCCATATTATAATATTTTTAGTAAAAATTAAATAAATTAATACTTATTTATTATTAATTGGTGTATATAGGAACGTTTTACACATAATTGATCACAAATGGTAAGTTATATAAGCATGTTCGGTCCTGCCGAATATCATATTTAATTTTTTTATAATTTTTTTTATAATTTTTTTTATAATTTTTTTTTATATATAGTTAAATATTATTATTTTCGCAGGTACATTAATTTTGTTCATTTCAATTCGAAAATCTGGCATGATCATGAAACGGTGGATGAATTATGATATCCAGGATTTATAAACTATTATTATTATTATATATTCATTTCTGAACAAAATTAATTTATTAAAATAATTTCTATCGACACCATGGATAAGAGTGTACGACACTATTTCACTGCTTTTTTGACAGTTTGACAGCAGATCTACCTCAAAACTTGGCGTTTAACATGGCGGCGTAGTCATGCAAGGATGAGCTAATGACGTCACACGAAAGTATTACCAAAATAAGCACTTTATAAACTGTAGATGTCTCCCTTTTCTATTGCAGCTACTGCTTTGTTAAAAAGAGACAAAACTGTTTTTGACAAGTGTATGTCGATATTATAGATATTTGTATAACTATTATTTCTATAGTGGAATATGCCCTTTCCATAGGTATATATCTCTATGATTTTCTCTATGAAGATTACTGTCCGTGGTGATAGAAACGCTAAGAACCTTTACAGAGAAGAAACAAATGAGAAATGACATTTTTAAAATAAATAATTAAAAATACGTCAATTTAGTAATTTTTTCCTTAACATACGGCAATTCAGATTTTAGCGATGGCAGCACCGTATTTGACTTTGACACATGTCAGATTCAAAATGGCTTGTGCTTGTGCTACTGCTATATATTTATCGTTTATCCTGTGATTTAAAATTATTCAATTTAATTTATAGTGTTAGTTGTTTAACCTTTGCATTTACATTTGTTAATTACTTATTACATTCTCTTTGAGTATTTATCACTAGCTAACTAATTCTCATATTTAATTGAATAGTGTTGTGCACATAGCTTTTGTAGCTATGGCTGATGGAGTGCAAATACTTAGACGTAATCGACCCGGCTCTAAAGCTAAGGTGATTTTATTGTGTTTTCATCTATATGTTACCCTTTAACATTACATTTTTATTCGTAATATAGAAATAATATTATAGGACTTTTGTCGCTGGCCCGATGAACCATTTGAAGAAATGGACAGTACATTGGCTGTACAACAATTCATTCAACAAACTATTCGACGTGATCCTGCTAATTTAGAAGCTATCCTTAAAATGCCTGAGGCTCAAGATGAAGGTGTTTGGAAATACGAACATTTAAGGTATTTAATTTTTCAAATTGTAATACATATTTTTAATGTAAGTTAATAATTCAGGGACATACTAACCATTGGTGAATTTTTAAAGAAACCGATTTTGGATTTTTGAGATTACTTTAACTGTCAGATGTGGTGGGCTTGTCTTATTTTTTACTATATTGTGATGTGATATTTTGATGTTTCAATCCTGATAAAGTAAATATACTAACTTACAGACAGTTTTGTATGGAACTAAATGGACTTGCAGTAAGATTACAAAGTGAGTGTAAGCCAGAAACATGTACACAGATGACTGCTACAGAACAATGGATATTTCTTTGTGCTGCTCACAAGACCCCAAAGGAATGTCCTGCTATTGATTATACGAGACACACTCTTGATGGTGCTGCTTGCCTACTGAACAGTAATAAATACTTTCCAAGCAGGTAATTATCAAGATTTATATATAAATATAACCTATCCATTTATTAAAAAAATGTTGGGTGTATAATTTATTTATGAGAATATACCAACTATTTCTCTAAATACCAACCTAACTTGCATACAGTGCACCTTCCCTGCCAATTGAATTATTAAGCTCTGCAGGGATAAATCTCTAGAAATGCATACCAGCTGATGTATAATTGGAAATACCTATCACCAGCAATGACTCAGACTTTAAAGGTTATCGATGTGTGATGTACACCAAGCGAGAGTATAAAAGATGATTAAAGGAAACAAACCAAGTGATGGGTAGCAGGGTCTTCCTAATAACAACTAAAAAATAGAAAATCCTGTGGTTGCCAACCTGCCTGCCAAGCAGCAACTATGGCAAATATCTCCTCTTATGATGCAATCTATGGGGGTGGCATTTCTAAGCAGTAGACTTTTGATAGTCTGTAATGTTAATTAATGTTTGATGTCACTTATAATTTTCTTATAAAGTATGTGCATCACAAACTATTTTATATACCATATGTGTAAATTTTGTTAAAATTACTCTTTATTTCAGAGTCAGCATAAAAGAATCATCAGTGGGTAAATTGGGTTCAGTTTGCAGGAGAGTATATAGGATTTTTTCGCATGCATACTTTCACCATCGTGCAATATTTGATGCCTTTGAAAAAGAAACACATTTGTGCAAGAGATTTACATTCTTTGTTACAAAATACTCAATTATATCAAAAGAAATTTTAATTCTACCAAAGCTTGATGATGAAATACCGATTTCTCAGACAGTTGGTGAATCAGAAGCTTAGATCTGCTAAAAACACACAAAGTTATAGACTCATTGTAAAATAACACATGTATTTTCAATCAAAGTATTTCATTCAGTCATTATTTAAATATATCATTAGCATATGTTTAATAAATGGTACGACTTTCCATTGACGTCAGTGGAGTTTGGTGTTGATACGTATTTTTACAGAAAGATTACACTATTATAAGCACACACACAAAGTCTCAATATACGGAAACGCGTAATTTTTGAGAAAAGAATAATTGAAAATCAATTATTCTTGCAATGTTTGTCTAATCTGCTAATAAACTGGCGCCATTTTGTAATGTCATCGTCGACGTCAATAGGGATGTCAATTCTTTCCGAAAAAGGTCGATTTTTTAATCGATTCAAATCGTAAGCTGATGTATCGATTCCCAAAAAATCGATTTCTAAAATATCGATATTTTTTTCATGTTTGCATTTATAATGTAAATATAAATCCATTTTATGAGAAAAAAATCCCCTTCATCATAAAAAAATAAGGGGACTGATTCATAAGGATTTCTGTATCTATTTTGAGACTGCTACGTCTCCGGCGCTGCGGGAAGAGCAACCGCCTCGCAGCTTCGGCTTATTGGTCGCCTTCGGCGTCCAGCCTCAGCCGCTCCGGCTCGTCCGATGCCTACGATTTCTTACAGCAGGCGGAGGCTGCTCCCCCTACGCGCCTCCGGCTCTATAAAACCACTCTAGGGGTAGGACAGACTCGTACCAGGTGGAGTCGGGGTCAATCAATTCGGTTCTTTGACATAAGTTGGACCTAACCTATTTTATTTGTTATCTGCCCTAATAGGTACTGTTAAATAAAACAAATTTCAATAAGAGATCATTTATCATGGTATCTTTCTTGTTTTTCATAAAATGGGTTTATATTTACATTATAAATAGAAACATTAAAAAAATATAGATATTTTAGAAATCGATTTTTTGTGAACCGATACATCAGCTTACGATTTGAATCGATTTAAAAATCGACCTTTTTCGGAAAGAGTCGACATCCCTATTGACGTCGGCAATGACATTACAAAATAGCGCCAGTTTATTAGCAGATTAGACATAAACATTGCAAGAGTAATTGATTTTCAATTATTCTTTCCTCAAAAATTACGCGTTTCCGTATATTGAGACTTTGTGTGTGTGCTTATAATAGTGTAATCTTTCTGTAAAAATACGTATCAACACCAAACTCCACTGACGTCAATGGAAAGCTAAGCCGAGCGGGTAGCTATTTTACGTTGGTATTCTGTGAGAGCGTGGTCCTTCCCCGGTCGAGCCGACCCATTCGTGCTACAACTATACTACTAATATAGCTGCAGCATGGCTCTACCACGTACATGATGATTATATCATTAACCCGCCATTGATCGTGCTCTCTTTTATGACATCGTCGGACAGGTGGGGTTTTTAGAACCCCACTTTAGAAAGCATCTTAATTTCTAAAATTATTGTTATTTTTATTTTTATACTACTTTTAGGGTTAATTTGAGTTTTAAATGAAACCAAAATTTTTGTTCTAATTTTCTATAATTAACAAAAAAATTGTCATAATAAAAATGTACAATTTTTCCAGTCATTTTGTTCTTATTCTTCTTGTTTCCAGTCAGTTCTTAGAGAATACTAAAAAACATTAACAAAATTAAATCTTTTTCTTCTAAAACTAAACAAAATTAACAAAAATGACATGCTTTCTCAATTAATAAAAAAAACAGCCTTTAGAAATCAAAAAGAAATAAAAATAATCAGTCCTAATTTCTTTCCTCTACACAACTGACACAAATAGTGGATGAGTGTCATGGACATATGTTTGTATGTGGAGTATTTTCTGTCAATGTTTCGTGGGCAATAGGCACACCATTTTCTTGATATCTGACCCTGATTTTAGGGGTTCCATTTTGTTTTTTTTTAAAAAAACGTTACCCCCACACTAGGATTTTCTCCTGTATCGTGGAGGCAGTTCACAAACACAAATTGCACAAGGACAAACATCCAGACCCGGAACAATTATTTGTAGGCCATACAAATACTTGTTCCGTGCGGGATTCGAACCCACGCCCCCCAGCGCAGCAACTCATTGCTAAGCCACTGCGCCACGGAGCCGTCCATTGTTAGCACATTATCTCCAGTGAAACGCGGAGTGATCTTGGAAGAGTTTTCTTATGCTCCGATATTTCAGATAATCTTCACAAAGCGAAAGTGATATTTTGTTTCAGAAACGCTTTTCTGCTTATGCTGTTATCTGGTTGATTGCATGTCATTATGATTTGCGCATTTATATCTGTAATATCCATCAGTGTGAAACATTTTCTCAGCGGCCAACGGCAGTACGTTCTCGCAACAGAATAATTCTTTTTCAACCTGTTAACAACATCGACACCTTTCGTAATATTAAAAACTTCTATGATTTCGGGCTTTTTCTAAGTTGTTTCCAGATTTGCTGCTACATCGTGGTGCATCTCTGACATATTTATATATAACGACTTTATTTTTTTTTGTAGCATAAGAGACCAGAGTATATTGCTCATTTCCAAAAGGAAAGAAAGAGGAAAAAATATCTCTATTTTTAGCTTTTAGCTCAATAGGGATCTCAGGCTTATTTTGCCTCATGGTGTCAACAATAGTAAGCTTGTGGTCTCTTAGCAAATCTTTAGCCGGTCGCCAACGGTCACGTTGCGGTTCATTCCTGAAATTGGCGCTATAAGTCGTTATACAAGAGTGTTTGTTGATATATCCACAGCCATAAGACCAGCAGGTTGATTGCCAACATAAACCTCCGTGTAGCTTGTGCAAAAGTTTCTAAAATCCACCATGGCAAACATCTTGATGCCATATCAGTTACAAGATCGGTCGCATGGGGTCTTTCAAAGCCCTTTCTTAAATAACACGTCTATTCTGTTCAAGCGTAACGCGCAAACTAATTTTAAGCGCACTAGGAAATAGCAAAGTATGTTTTAGGAAGCTACCATAAGGTACAAATTTGTATCTTTACTTTTTTTTTAAATATCGCACTTTCCGTAAACTTCGGGCTTTTAAAGACCTCACGCGACCGATGGTGGGTTAAATTCAACAAAAGATAATTAAACAAACCAAATAATAGATGTTGTAAATATTTGTCGGTTGCACATCTGTAACTAGGCGGTTGAATAAACAGAACCAACATATAATTTTAACTTGTTTAAATATTCTGTTCAACCTCCTATCCAATATTTTAAGCGGAATACCTGCGATACTGCTATATAGGTAAAATATAGTAAAATTAGGTAGGCACCTACCAGCACAAGCCTTTGTTTGCATCATGACAAATCAGGTGAAGCTACGAAACGCAACTAAGGTAATGGCACCTATAGATGACACATTAAGGATTTTTTTCTATATCTTGCACCGTGGAAACCACAAATTACAGACTTTCTCATGACTGTTAGTGCTCAAACAGGCTTTGAGTATTTGTCTATCAGCTAGAAAGTTTTCAGCGCCCTGCGTTTACATAGATGTAATGGAACTAATTTTTTTTTAATCACTCAATTGGCCCCTATAGATGACATTCAAAATTCGTTCGGTTCCTAAAGATGACAATGACGGCACCTAAAGATGACATAGGTTTCTGTGTAAATTAAAAAGCCAAATTAGCAAAAATAATAACACATTTATTTTAATTAGAATAAAGAAATTAAAGATTTGCAACCTGGGGCACATCATAAATCTCCCTAGTTGAACTAAATTTGGTGGGCGTTTTTATTTTGCCCACAACATCGTCCCAAGCATAAAATAACCGATCCTCCCTTTGAGGCCATTTCCACAGTCGCCCATGACGCACCATGGCAGTCACGACGACTCCATCTTCTTTGACAACGATTATCCTACCAGGAAAAATCTTATTTTCGTATCTTACGGCAACATACTCCCCAACCTCCTTCCTTGGGGCTTGCAGCTCATTATCGGAGGATCCTGAGCTTTTTTCATCCCATTCACCTCCAGACGACGATTTCAAACTCCCAGCTTCGTCATTTGATGAAGCATCTGAATCTTCACTTTCTTTAGTTTTTCTAGAAGAGGTAAAGAGGCGCCTCGCGGCTTTTTTGCACTTCTCGTCCTCTTTTTCTTGCCTCTTTTTAAGCCTAGCCGCCAATCGTTTTTGTTTCTCCTCATCTTTCTGTTTCTTCAGATTTAACTTTTTCTGGTGATACTCCTGCCACTGAGGGGATGAAATCACCGAAGGGATTTTTTCCTTCGACCTTCTCTTTTTCGGTACCGTACTTTCCTTTGGCCAGAAATGGCATCTTTTAAAAGGCGACGGGATATAAGATGATGTAGAAGGAATAGGAGTTCCCGAAGCCTCTAAAGGATCAGAAACTTCCAAAGGAGCAGGAACTTCCATTCCGTCTTCAACAGTATCTAAAGGAACAGAAACTTCTAAAGGGACAGGAATTTCCATTCCATCTTCAACAGGATCTAAAGGAGCAGAAACTTCCAAAGGAGCAGGAACTTCCATTCCGTCTTCAACAGTATCTAAAGGAACAGAAACTTCTAAAGGGACAGGAATTTCCATTCCATCTTCAACAGGATCTAAAGGAGCAGAAACTTCCAAAGGAGCAGGAATTTCCATTCCGTCTTCAACAGGATCCTCTGCATTTGCTAAAGGGGCTTCCAAAATAGTCACAGTATTTTTTTCTAATCCTGTTGTCACCTTCTTCCATAGCTCGTACAGGGAATGGTCGGTAACAGGGATGGAATCTTTATTCCCACTAAAAGAAGCAATTTTTTCTGCCCCGATTACTGTCTTCAGCCACGGAATACAATTAGGACAGCACAAATTAGTTTCTGTATTGGGTTCAGTTGCCTTCGGTGGCGCAGCAGGCCTAACAGTGACTTCCAAAGGGTTCCAGGGCACTAACCCACATTTTTTGAACCCATTTGCCAAAATTTCTGGCCGATACACATCCAATAAAAGTTGATCAAGTAAGGCGCAAAAATTACTTTTTGACACTTCACCACCGCTTAATCGATGTTGTAAAGCTTTCTCCTTCCACGAAGCTTTCAGCGTATGAAATACGGAGACGTCCATCGGTTGCAGCAAATGGGTAGCGTTGGGGTATAAGGCCACTAAAACGATGTCATTTTGGCTGCAAAGCTGACTAACCTCCATAGATAGATGGGAGACGTGGCCATCGACAAAAAATAGTACTGGCCGCACTATCTTTTCTTTTTCCAGCCATGGAATGAACTGGTTTCCAATGTACTCATAAAAAATTGCGCAGGTCATCCATCCCTGCTCACTTTTTCCTATAGCCCATGATGTGGGCACATTTACGGTGATATGGAGCGGAATACGTGTATAACGGAAGACTACCAAGGGTGGTGCAAGATCTCCATTAGCATTGCCCGTAAAGAGAACTGTAATGCACTCTTTCTCGTCATTACCAACCGCTTGATAAATATTTTTACAACCGCGTTCAGCCATAACTTTTCCGGCTTTTGGTTGCAAGAAAAATGCTGTCTCATCAGCGTTAAATACGCGTTTGGGGTCATCCAAGACGCTCGCCAATCCGTTTCCCTCTAAATACGTATAAACGTCATTCTTCCAGCCGTCTAATTGTTCGTTTGTTATTGAGCTCCTGCTCTTTGTTAAATTTTGGGCAACGCGATTAGAAATCCGAGGGTGTCTACTCATAAAACTGCCATACCACTTTTTGGATGGAACCCTATCACGGAAAATGTCCTTCCCTAATTGAGCGGCTAATCTTTGCATGCTTATTAAAAAAGTTCCTTTCGAAACGGGAAATCCTTTTCTCGCTAATTCAAGGACCCATTCCTCAATTTTCAGTTCCTCATCGGCCGTAAAAGCCGTACGGGCTCCCATTTTTCTTGATATTGGGTTGATCCCTTTGACCTTGCTCCGAAGTGTAGAGCGGGGTATTTTGTACTTCTTAGCAGCCGCGTACACAGGACCCCACGCATCACGTCATCCAGGGCTTTTGTCATAACTTCTTCATCATACTGCAGAATTTTTGTGGGAGGCATCGTCTTCATTCACCTAAAAAAATAAAAAGTTACTTAGGGTTACGTATGCATAACCTAAAGATGACACGCTAAGAACCTAAGGATGACATAGCTGTCAGCTTAAGGTTCCTGGACAACTATTGCACCGAAATAAAAATTCTACATATTCTTTTTATTTTTTAACTTCTATAGCACTGAAGCATCAATCGGGGCTAAAAAACTTTAAGATGACAATACGATCATCTTTAGGAAACTGCGCCTCTTAAGGAACCTAAACATGACACCGCCTTTGCAACCCCAACCCATAACCAAAATGACTGTGCAAAGCGCTTTGTTGTGAAATTAAGTCTAACAATGACAAAAACTTATTTAGGTAAGTATATCATTGCGATAAATATCGAGATAAAAAAACTTAAATAGTAAATACACTTACCTTAACCAAATCACTAGAATTGAAGCGAAAAACAGCAAATGATACAACCACAAACATAAACAAGACCGTATTATGGAAACCACAATGGCGTTTGATTGTTTTGTTATGTTGTCTCCAGGGAGAAGAATCAGTGTTGTCAGTGCAACAAATAAAATTCCCGCTACTTTTTTAAAACTCTTGTTTTTTGAAAGGTTATGAGACACTGTCATCTTTAGGTGGTATGTCATCTATAGGTGCCATTACCTTAGTTTTGTAAAGTATTCTCCGTTCATCGTAACTTGACGCGTAAGCTGATTGGCAGCACTGTAATTTGCAGTGTTGCATGCTTCAATACGAATAGCGTCCCCGAAATGTAGGGACAGGAATTATGGAACAGGAAAATCATCTATACATGCATGTCAAGCACGAGGTTGCGGCTTCAAAGCTGCCTTATACAGTCAAACGCACATTGCGCTAACAGTTAAATCTTGAAAACGACTTTATTTCTATAATATCTATTTTTGTTTTAATTGTTGCTACTGACGTGGTGATGACTATATATATTTTTAAGTATCATAGTGTACTCTATGAAATTATTCATACGTCATTTGAAATAATCAGGATAAATTAATTAAGACATCAATAAAGAATTACTTTATATAATTATGATAATATAACAATAAGGGTGTAAAGGAATCATATCTTCTTCAATGTTACTTGAATCTATCACTTTCGTCACTATCACTGCCAACCCACAATAAAAAGCGATCACTTCCTTCATATATTATTTTATCTTTGACTATGTACTCGTCTTTAATTTTTATAACATGTGAGCACTCTTTTTTCCAAAGCTCATTGTTTATTGAGCCAAACACTTCTTTTATAAGTGATTCCACTTGATCATCTCTCTCTGGCCGACATTTTTCTCTGCGAACAACCGACTCTTCACGACACTCCATATTAACTCCAATGGATTTAAATCGGCGTGATATGGGGGCAGTCGCAAAACATCATGACCATGTGATTTTATTAATTCGCCAGCCTTATATATTATGGGCTCTGGTTTATTTTTTTTATTAATTCATATAAAGCATTTTTTGTTAACTTAGGTAAAAACAACAGCCCCTTGTTTTGAAGCCACTCTACCATATCTGCTTTGAGGCTCGCCATATTATGGCTTTTATTTATTTGATGCATTATCCATTACAATCACACAATTAGGTGGCAGCTTTGGTAAAGCTTGTTTTTCCAGCCATTTTATAAAGTTATCGCTATTCATGACGTCATGAAAGTCGGATGATTTTATTTATGACTTGAATAGCAGTAACGCATTATTAATGAAGCCGTCCGTAGTTCCTGCGTGTACAATTGAGGCGTATAGTTTCAAAAACTGCTAAGTCCAGTAGCCTTTAAATGCCAAGGGAGAGAATTTATTGTCATTTTTTTCTAGAATTACTCTAACTATTTCATTTTTCAGGTTTGTTTAGGATAAGTATCTCAAATTCATATAAACATCTATTTGCAGTATAAAAATGCTTCCTGTAAATGTAAAAGACGAAAAAGTGGTGGACTTAGCAGAATTTGAAACTGAAGCTCGGACATTGCTGGTTTTGAATCTGATAAACATGGACATTGCTGTTTTTGATATGACAATTTTGAGGTATACTTCACTCAACCTGATACTTTGAAGTGCTCAATGAAAATAGTATTTATTTTGAACATAATTAATTAAGTTGGTAATGGGTATACTTAGAGATAAATAAAGAAATTGATAGTAACATTTTTTTTAAAACTATTGGTAAAAATTAAATCATTAGGTCATTTAAAATTATTTGTTCTTGGCACGAAGTTTCTAGATCAACATCATTATTTTCATCCTCTTCATTTTCCACGTCATCGACTGGTACCGTATTTGGTATTAATTTGTCGTAAAAAGACAACATCTCATAACTCCTCCAGTCAACGTCAAAGTGAGTACTTAATAATTTGTTGACATCTCTAATTTTGTTGCTTTAAGGGTTCCCGATCCCAATCGTATATCTTGCGGATTGATCATGTTACGAACATGATATTTGCCTTTTTTACAGACATTTCTATATGCTCCGGTGTCAGCAACATAATGTATTTCACCTTTTACCAATACGTTTCCAGCTGTTATTTTAGAACGCTTCAATATAAAACGCTTGCACTTCATAAAAGGTACATTCTTGCGGATTGATCATGTTACGAACATGATATTTGCCTTTTTTACAGACATTTCTATATGCTCCGGTGTCAGCAACATAATGTATTTCACCTTTTACCAATACGTTTCCAGCTGTTATTTTAGAACGCTTCAATATAAAACGCTTGCACTTCATAAAAGGTACATGCCATGTTCCAACGGGTTTTAAAACCTTTTTGGCAGCGTCTTTCCAATCTTTGACCGGATATTCTTGTCCTACTGAAATGAGACTGGAGTATTCTTTTATAATATTCGTGTAACCAGTTGGCTCCAGTATTGTGTCTCGCTTGCGAAATTCCTTCTCTATCCTCCCGAAAACACGATCTGCGGGAAGAAAAGAATGGCCCACGACAGGAAATATTATTTCCATCTTCTTTATATGTTGAGGAGCTTCTGTAAACCACTTTTGGCACATTCCTACAACAGTGGTATTCTTGTTTTGGCCGGCCATCCATCCATCGGCCATTAATCTTACCGTATTAATTTGAAGAGGAAATGTCGTTGCATTTAATCGATGATAGATCGCAGATGCTTTGCAGTTAGAATCTTTTGGAAATCGGTCTTCAGTCCAAACATATGAAAAAGTACTGTCTTTATTTAACTGTGACTTTGAAGAGCCTGCTACAATTGTGAAATTGAAAAGATAAATCTGTCTAGAATAATATGTGCTCTGATCGGGAATTTTGGGTAGCGGCATGTTCTTTTGGCAGTCGTATGATAATATAAAAACATTCGGGGAATCTTCTTTCAAGTAATTGAAAAAAGCTTGAGCGCGTTTTTTGTGAACTCTTAACTGGATCATCAAATCAGTTTTAGTTCTGTTATCTCTAGCTGCCTTAATTTTCTCTGCATATTGCAAACAGACAGAGCACACGTCTGTGCGCGGCGAACCGAATTCCAAGTTAAAATTGGTGTAAAACACATTCCTGAAATAATTTCTTTTAACTTTTAAATGTTCTGGCGCTTGATTATCATATATTTTATATAACTCGTTTATATTTAGTTCGGCAGGAAGATAAAGTCCTACACTGCTACTTCCCCGGCAGTAATGCGGCTCAGAACACTAGTTTTTTTACAAATGCCATAACTGATGTTTTTCTGTCAAAATATTTACGAGATTTACGGTCTCCTCCTCGTCTTTCTTCTGGAATAAGTCCTTCTTTAAGAAATTTCTTTGCTATACCTTCAACACGATACCTATTAATTCCAAGTACATCTAAGAACGTTTTCTGACAAACTCTTATCATTTTCTTTATCGAGCGACTATAAATGAAGAAAAAGTAATATTACCTTGTACTTATTACTTTTTCTTTGCGAGTTGCCTTACGTGGTCTACGTCTGTAAGTAGGACCCCCTTTTATATGTTTCAGTATAAATGCATCCTGTGACAGTTTATCCTTATTTTTATAAAAAGCAGTATGAAATGAATTCAAATCGTTCATTTTTAGCGAATCACACTCCAATCTTTTTTTATGCGTACATTTAGGTTTTTCAGGTAATTTTTTTGCAGAATATCTGAAAAGATGGAAAACAACCTTGTAATTTATATCTAAAATGAAATTTAGCTGAACCACACTGACGACGTAACTTTTTAATTACAAAAGGTGTTCCGTGCTTTATCAGAGATAATACAAAAAAGAGCATAGAGTACACCATATATAAAGAAAATTAACAAGGATCAATCTATTCCATCCACAATACACTGACCTCTCTAGCTTCTGCTGGTTTCGCTTCCATTTTTCTGGGTTGCTCTGCCGTTTCAGAGCCTTGTTTTTATCTACAACGGTTGGATGGATCTTGTCCATCTTTGAAAAATATGCACATTTATTGTGAAATTTTAGCGTTAACCACTTAAATTATTTAGTTTTACTTCACGTAACGAGAGCGAGAATGTTAGTATCCGCCATACTGTTTGTTGTGACACGTGATCAAAATGGCGGCATGCCATTGGCTAAATTGGACTTAGCTGTTTCTGAAACCAACTGTGAAAGACTTTGTTGTTTTTGCTCCCAACATTCAATTTTCGAATTGATTTACTATTGGACTTTGTCAGTTATGATATGTTTGGGTTTACTGAAATTGCGTGAATTAAAATAAAGTTGCCATTAGCATAAAAATGTTGCAACACAGGAAAAATGGACTTTGTGGTTTTTGAAACTATACGCCTCAATTATGCATCATCTGTCTACCCGTACCAGAATCTCTGAACAATATACCATCTTCAGACTGACTGCCAACATTTTTGCACCCCATATGAGGAATGAATAAATGTTTCGTCTAAATAGACAATAGTCCGCTCCTCTTCTCGATATTTTTTGATTTCATTCAAATAATTAAATCGCCAGGCAGCTATATGTCGCACCCTTAGAATTATAGAGACTCAACAAGGAAACGCAAATTTTTGGTAAGCGTGGCATAAAGATTCACAAGTCTATCAATCTTGTAGAAAACAAGATATTCGACTGAATTTTGAAAATATTATGACATTGTTATTTTTATATCAAACTTTAGTTATTTACCTAGATCATTTTAAATAAATTAATGAAATTAAATAAATAAAACTATAATATTTAAAACATTTTAAAATCATGGTGCATTTTAGGTTTTTATTTTAATGAAATTGGATTTTTTAAAAAGACCTTTTATGTTTTAGGTCTCTATATTTCTGAGTTTTGACTGTAAGATGCGTTACATTCACAAATAAGACACTATAATAGTTAAATTATTTAAGGTAATTTTATATTCGATACATAAAAAACAACATAAGAAATAAAATGTTTTATTAAAAATTAAACTTACAAAGAGTTTTAGCTTAAAAATCTACTTTTATTATTATTATCAATCATCACAACCACGGTAAATAATTTACCAATAAACTTTGCATAACAGAACTTAAATCTTTGATTTAAATTGCCTAATAATTAGGTATAGCTTATCACAATCATTAAGGAACTTGTTTGGAACTTAATACATAAAACTTTCATAATAATAAAAAATTACAGTATAGAGTTATAAAAATCTGCGTAATAACTAGGAATTAGGTTTTTATTAATGAGATCGCGCAAGTCTTTTTTCTTACGTTCACTTAACTCTAGTCTTTGTGAAAATGCTTTGGTCACAGTTATTTCTTCTGGACTCATTTTCTTACGTTTGTTCCTTATGTTAACCTTTTTGAACTCACTTTGACTGTACGAAGTTTTATAAGAGAAGATAAATGGTTCGGCTTTATTAAACTGCAAAACTTTTATGTCGTTCAAAATAACATTGCTTTTATCATCATCTTCATTGAAATTATATCCCCATAGTTCTTGAAGTGCCTTTAAATTAGTGAAAAACTCGTATGTTAACTCTAACGGTAAAAGGTTTCCCATTCTTACGTACATTTTTAATCAGAGTTACATATTGATATGGTGCATAAATTGGTCCACCTTTTTTTTTTTAAATTCTTTCTCAATCAAGCTATGAACATTATCCCCTTCGTTTTGTGTATGTCCCTTGACGAGGTATTTGTGAGTGATGGTTTCTATGTTTTCAAAATGAGTAACTGCATAAGAATATAACGTTATTATAAACTTATTTTTATTCTGTCCACAACAATTATCCGAATAAAAAGTGACATGAAGATTTTTATTCGGCTTTTGTTCATTTAAGTCGTTCAGATAGTCTAGAATACACGATCCTATTTCATTAGCTCCCCTGTTTCCTTGCACTTCACCCCAAAAGTAGCTGTACACGTCACTGTAAGCACCTATGTCATAGTCATTGTCTTCTTCATTTCTTTTACGTTTTTTAGGTATTTCTGATTTCTTAGCCATTAATTCTACTATAGTGAAATTTAGACAATTGAGTTTTGATTTGTAAAAAAACGAGAAATGTCTCCGGTACGGCACTGCATGACGGCTTGTAAATCATAAACAGAGCAAATGAATGTATCATTGATGTTTTGGCGGACTAGGCGTTTTTCTTGGCGACACAAATCTTTTTCTTTAAGGTGCTCATCTTTTATTTTTGTTTTCCGATCCACCGTTGCAACTTCATAGTCTAGACATAAATCACGTCTGTCTTTTTTCGGTTGAAAAAAGCTAATATTAAATTGTTTTGTAAAAAATTCATAGTAGACCCAATAGTCACAAGAAGGTTTACCTTCTTGTTTTTGAATTTTATCAAAATCTTTCCAGATGTCAGTTAAGGTTCTATCCCCACTGATGTATTCTCTGGTAGTTGCTGCTCTCAAATAATGAGACTCTATTTTTGGAATTGAGTTTATGTGTTGTTAAATTTCTCAATGAGTGCTGGATCTATAGGCTGTCTTGACATGTGCTTACCTCTTATATCGGTATTTAAGAATCCTTGTGGGTCAGTATTCTTTTTTACTGTTCTGATCTGACGATCGCATATTCCCAGAGTATTAATGAAGAAAGTCGAATTCGGGTTTTATTTATTGTGAAATACAATGCATTATTCGGTAGTCTAGGTTTAGCAGAATTACTATATTTGTACTTTGGCTTAATTTCCATCATGCAATTTCGTATGAAAGATCTTTGTAGTTCTATTTGCCTAATGACAAATATTTATCAAACAATGTTTTTCTGTCTGCATCAATGACGTTGTCTGGACATTTAAGTCTACATTTACAAGCATTTTTAATGACACGGGCCGATACTTCCTTTTTAGTGGTACATGAAACAAGCCTTTCCAGTGTTTCTTAAGATTTTTGCAACATTTTGCTTCCAGTTTGATGGATTTCGTAAGCGTTTTCTTGATTTTCTAGTTGTCTTGGAAGTTTTAGTCAATTCGAGGGCAGTGTTGGCTGAAGACGAAGAACTGCTGCTGGATAAACTAGTAGTTCTTCTAGACCGAGAGCTATCAAGAGTATAAGTTGGGACTGTGTCACTTAAGTCTACATCACTTTCATTTGAATGAATGGGTGACTGATGGTAATTCTTTGTATTTTTGCGTGTAACTTGACCCGTCAAGTTGGATGTGGAAGGCCCATCTATGGATAAATGGGTATTTGATGTATTTTTGTCAAAATTGGTGTGAGCATCAGAAGACGACGACGACGATGATGAAGATCTACTTGAAGAAGAAGTAGTACTGTCAGATGATGTTGACGAATCACGATATGACTTTTTTGACGGTAGGTATTCTTTTTCATTAGTAGTATTTTATTATTTTTTAATTAATTTATCATTGGTACATGTGACTGTTCAGAATTGTTCAACTATAGTAAACTCCTAAATTTGCGTTTTCGTTTGTAGCTGGAAATAATATTATTTCATTTAAATTGAAGAAGAAATAAACAGCATAATATTTAAATTGTCAATTGAAAACCCACCTTGTTGGTGTCAGCTACACAAAGCACCTTTGGGTCAAAGTATGGAATGGATCGGTTTGGAGAGTTTTCTATTATGGAAGGACTATCCGTTAACGATTTATTTGTTTCGGAGATGACCTGAAAGTAAAATTTTAACAAATAAAAATTGGATTAAATTATGTCAATATAAAAGTCAAAGTACACACAACATCTACCTTGAGGAAACTGGTAACTACCTTATACTAGCAGCTGTTCTTTACGATTTTACCCACGTAAGTCCAAACTTTTTCTATACCGCGAATAGTTTTAAGTTCTGATGTTAATACAATAAAATAATATCTATTGACACTATTGATGTGTGTATTTACCTCTGCAACAATTTGGTCCATCTGGTTGAATAATAATGTATGATAAATTAAATGGCAGAATATTATTTTCTTTGTTTGTGTCAGTCTGAAAATATAATATATTAATTTTTGATATCCATCAATTTAACACCAATCTGTTTCAAATATATTACCAAGGTACATACCATACGAACACAGTTATCTTGGTAATTATGTGATGTTTCCGTATTATTATTAGCATGTGCCTAGAAATAAGGGTATTAACCCTACATGGGTCGCGCCCTAAAGGCTGGTTTTATCGTCACGCCGCTAGACGCGCCGCTGGGCAGCGTGCTGTTAACAGCGCGCGCTTGAACAGCGGTGCACTATAAAACGAGATTAGTACCACGCGTTCCGCTGCTATGAGACAGTCGTGTACAAAATGAACGTTAATGCGGTTAGAGTACTGGCTGTTTACATTTTATGGAAAAGAAGGCAACAGCGATTTAATAGGAGAATAGTTGATCCTTATAACGCTACAAGGTTACTGAGAGGCGAACACGTAACATCTTTCTCCGATTTACGAGAAAATAATTATAAATTTTATAAATATTTTCGCTTATCTACAAGCAGTTTCGACGAATTACTCTGCAAGTTAGAGTTTTCTTTACGACGATCCAGCTTACGTTGCATACCCATAACTCCTGTGGAAAAATTGGCGATCACTCTAAGGTAAGTGAAATAAAAGAGTATTGAATAACTATAAATGATAATATTTATTTTGCAGAAACATGGTGGTGTATGTTGTATAATTTCTAGTTTTTGTAGCTAATACTTAATCACCAACGTCTTTAATGAGGATCAATACTAGGCCGACAAATCAACTCAATACAGATACAGATTTATAGAGCTAAGAAATCATAAATTTTTTTGTTCTACGATTTTGAAAATTGAATTGAAAATGACCTAATTACAAGCGAAGTTCACTGACTGGCCCACGACTGGCTCTATGGCGTATGGCATTAATGAGATTTATCAGAAATTTAAAAGTCATCCTAACACGGTGTAATGTACTCGTATTTTCATACAAACTTTACTGACCTAGGATTTTCTTAGTTTTGGCTAAGGTTGTCAAAATAATGTATGTCTGACTTACCTGTATGTCATGGATTTCTTTACTCTATAAATCTGCTAAAATCAACTAAAATCCTTACTGATCTTCATTATGAGTCTCATTCATAACATTCATTGATTCAACTATCGAGCTGTACGCAGCAGATGAGTGAGCAGAATTTGAGTTATTATCCTCAGTTGGCGATATGACATTTGAAAAAGCTACTGCAGATTCATAGAGCTGTTCAGGTGTAGAAGTGGTAGAATAGTTATAATTAGGATATGGCGATGATCGCGTTGTGCAATTGTATGTAGAATTTGCGTTCAGACTAGAATTAACATTATTTTCTGGCGGTGATAAAAAGCTAGGTGTCGAAGTTGTTGGAGGTGAAATCTCAATGACTAATCCTAGAACCTTTGAGCGAAACTGCAGCTTTTGATAAGCACTTAAATTATTTAGAATCGGAGCAAGAGACTCAAAAAATGACAAATCATCAGGACTTAGGTTGGAAGTGGAAGTATTTTGGTTCAACAACGTTATTAATTCGTTTTCAAAATTTGATTGATCGGATTTCCGTTTATTTCTCCTCTTTTGATTCCATCTGGGAGTATCATTACTATTTTCTGTGTTTTCTTGTTGTCTTTGGAACTGGGATGGAGTACTCAAGTTACTCGCAGATGTAACTGCTTCATATGTGTCTCTAGTAGTCAAATCTTCAGATACGCTAGACTGATTATCGCTTAATGAATCTGTGACTTCATTTTCTGAAGTACGATCAAGGAATGTCATTTGCTCGAAAAACAGATACTTCTTGTGTTTTGCAGCGCTTCCCGATGGCGTATTTCGCATATTCCCTTTTGTTCTGAAATAATTATCTCTCGCTGATTTCCATCGCTGGCGTATTTGTTTATCTGCAATAAAAACATATTTTTATGCACGTAATGAAATTTAATGAAAATACTTTTTTGTTTCAGGTTTTTGGCAACGGGCTGTACTTTCTCCGATTTATCCATCGCATACAGAATGGGAATTACTACTGTAGCTAATATAGTAAATGAAGTTTGTTCGGCTGTATGGCAAAATCTTCGTCATGAATGTATACCTGAACCAACTACAGAAATGTGGCAGCGTATTACTGAAGAATTTGAATTATATGCAAATTTTCCAAATTGTTGTGGGGCGATAGATGGTAAACATATACGTGTAATAAATCCGGCAGGTGGAGGCTCTATGTTTTATAATTATAAACATTTCTATTCTATCGTCCTTTTGGCAATGTGCGATGCGAACTATTGTTTTACCTATATTAACATTGGGTCTTGCGGAAAAAACTCAGACTCTACAATATTTCAAGAGAGTTCACTTTTTCGAAAGTTACAGAACAATACATTGAGGTTACCTGGTGTAAAACATCTGCTGGGCACTAATATAACACTGCCACACATTATAGTTGGTGATGGTGCATTTGGTATATCCAACCATGTGATGAGACCTTATGTGCGATCCAACATGACTCATAAAAAGAAGGTATTTGATTATCGCTTAAGTCGTGCTAGACGGTACATAGAGTCGACGTTTGGAATAATGTCCAACAAATTCAGAGTGTTCCATACTCCAATGAGTGTCAGTTTTCCTGTCGCAAAAAAGGTAGTTCAAGCCTGTTGCATATTGCATAATTTTATTAGAATACGGGATGGCTACAACGTTAATGACACATTAACTATAACGGGAATGACTGATTTAGTTGACCAACCAGATCATAGATCAGGAAACACATTACGCGATATATTCGCTGATTACTTCGTATCACCCACTGGTAGCGTGTCATGGCAAGATAGATCTGTGTTATGATTTTTTAGTTGATACCTACTTACCACGAAATTCAATAAATGGAACGAAATGCAGTAATATTGTCGTGCTTAAATTGATTTACCTACCTATTTACCTAATTAATATTTTTCATTAGTACCAGACAATACATGTAACAAAAATTATTTTATTAAAAAATTTTTCTTACCTAAGGCTGTATTGAAATTTTCACCACACAATTCCTTTCCAATTTCTTCCCATGCTTTATTTTTCGCATCCTTATTCTTGTATGAATCTTCGGCCGGGTCCCATAAACATCTTCTAAATCGCACTTCCTCAATTACTCGCCCCGTGTCGATGTAATTCATTTTGTACACAACAATACCTAACGGCGCGTCTCAACGGCGTCACACTAAAACGCATACTGAATGCTGAAGCGCCCGAGCGGCGCGCGCTTCGGCAGCGCCGGCGAACAACGCGCGTTTACCGAACGGCGCTGCTCAAGCGCGCGACTTTAAAACGCAACTACTACCCCAATACATATCCGAACGCGCGCGCACCAACAGCGCAGCCGAAACGCATAACGATAAAACCAGCCAAAAACTGACGTAAGCGGTCGCGTGGAGTACAATTGTAATCCAAATAAAAAACTGCAAATTAAGAATCAAAATGTATTTATTTGACTTTGAATGTAATAAAACTATGTACCATACGGAATGAAATAAAAAAAATATATCTTTTATTTTATTTATAACTTAACTTAAAAAAAAAAACTTATTAATTTGTAAGCAAAAATGGCACATTGATTTCTTAATGAGATTATAAATCATCTTAAGTAATTATCGCTAATCTAATCATTGTTTCTTAAACAAGAGGAACATATGTATTTGGAATGATCCGGACAAACGAATTTATTACATGCTGTGCATGATCGACGAGTGCTCTTATTGCGCGATCTTCCGCAGTCATAACAGCGACCCAGTCTGCTAGTTGACGATAATGTCGAGGTACTTGGCTGATTTTCAGCTTGGGGAACTTCCAGAAAATCTTTTATTTTGAACACCAGACTTCGTGGTAATGTCTTTTGTTCCAATCTTCTGTAAGCTGATGGTTTCATCCATGCCAATGCCATGGAAATAAGAAAATCACGTCGTACTACCTTTGCAAAATTTTGTTGCCAGTGTATATGCATAAAGCATTGAAAGCACTCAAATTGAGTAAATCGAAAAAAACTGTTAGAGGCCATCGTCTTGAATTTCTAGATACGTCGTATAACGAGGACATTTTGTCTACCAAATCAACACCATTCTTTGTACGATTGTAATACGTGATCATTTCGTTTTTTTGTGATCTGTACTGTTATCGATCGTCGCATCGTTATGCATTGTAGACATGACGATTACTACTTTGTTGGACTTTGGTATATAAGATACCAACGTGCAGGGTGTGTGAAAACCAAATTTTGAGGAATAAACAGAATTTCCTCGTGCCACACGAAACACCTTAGGAACTTCTCTTTTATCTTTTCTTACAGCGCCGACCATTATAGTTTTGTTCTCGAAAAGTTGCTTTGCAACGTTTAGCGACGAAAACCAATTATCCATGGTAACATTGCGGTTTTCCCAAGGATAAGTTGAACTACTCGCATCACTACGTCGGCCCGCTCATTGCTCACATGAAAAGGTCCCACGGGCTGCTTGCCGGCGTAAATCTCTAAATTGTATGTGTATGGGTAGTGAACGTCGAAAAGGGCAAATATCTTAATCCCGTACTTTGAGGGTTTGCTAGGTATGTACTGCCTAAAAGGGCAACGTCCCCTAAAGGCCACAAGCTGCTCGTCCAATGTCATTTCTGCACTTGGAATGAAATGTTGTTGAAATCTGATGATTAACATCTCAAAAACTTCACGTATTGCAGCTAATTTATCAATAATAACACGATCTTTGCGATCATTAATATCATCAAATCGTAGATTTCTTAGAAGAAATTTAAAACGTTGGACAGACATCGTTAAATAAATGGCATCGATTCCAGTGTGATTCCTGTGTTCAAATATTTGTTCACAGCTGCTTCGGCCCAATTTCAATACACCTGCTAAATAAATAATACAGAGAAATGCCTTTACTTCAGTAGAATCCGTCAATTTGGCATCACGTTCTCTGGCATATTTTTGTTTAATGTGCTCGATCTTTATGTTAGTATATTTTACTATTAGATCAATTACAACGTCATCTAAGTAAAGAGATATACAATCCTCAGCAGCACCTTTCTCCCGGGCGATTTCTTTTGGTCCTGGAGGTACAAAAACAATGTTGTGACTGCGAGTTCTTCCTCTATTCGGTGGCGTAGTCTTATTCCAGCGAGTATTATCCACACCAATGTAATACTCCTCGCAGCTAACTTGTGAGGAATCATCTTGTCCTAGTTCTGAAACGGTTATGGTAGGTACCTCATTTGGAGTTTCTTCTACTTGCTCAGATTCAGATTGGTGGTCCTGCACTTCCAGAAAATCTTCTTCATCGTTTGAGCTTGCGTCATCTTCCAAATCATCACTGCTATAATCTTCGTCAAGCCAAGATTCGATTTGAGCGATACGCCTTTCATCCATGATTGTTCTGTTGGGATAAATTACAAAAAAAACGTTATCAACATAAAAGCTGTACATAAATAAACATATAACCGTTATGCACTAAAGTTAATTATTGCAAAATAATAGTTAAATAAAAACATCAAAATATAATTGCACAAAATACTCACGTAATAGGTCGCGTGGATTACAATAGTAATACAGAGTACTTCACGGATCTCTTGTGACACAACCAGACGCGTCCGGCGCTCGCGCTGCACTGAACGCGTACTTTGGTTATTCAACTACAAGTACATGGCGCGCCGAAATAATCACGCAAAAGACTTTTCTTTAATTTTATATTTTATTACAGTGGATTACCATTGTAATCCACGCGACCACTGCAGGGTTAAGAAGGTTATTGCATAAAATAATTACTGTTTTGGTAACAACAAGAATAATAATACGAACAAAAGTATCTTTACCTGGTTTTTACTGTTGAAATTGACTTTTTTTTTATAATCTACTCTTCTCTTCATGTTTTGACTTGTTTCATCTAAAATGTAAAAAAATATGAACTACAATTGTTACATTCAATAGAAGAAACAAAACAATTTCATTACCAGATAGACATTCGATAAATACGACTTTTAAAAACTGTAACCATTATTACAAGAAAGCCGTAATCACGAATAAGTTTTTATAATGCACAGTATTTTATAATTATAACGACCAAACGATGATTGAGTCTTTAATTGTAATATATTTTCAGTTAAAGATGGACTTAAACAATAATAAGTTTTGTACACAATTAACATTTTTGCTATAACATGGACTTATTACAAAATGGGTCTTTATCAAAAAAGTAACGTGTACATACCTTATTTTTCAGTAATGTAAAGACTGAATCCGGATTAGGTCTCCACAAAAACAAACACTTAGCAACTTTCACTTATGACGCGTGGCACATTACTGATGGAACAGGGGCCGAGCGATAAAGACCTAAATTGTGTTTGTCCTTTTCTACTCATAAATCGGTCACTGTTTTAATTAAAGTCGATGCAGATGATCATTTTAGGTCGTTCTGTGGCGGAAAGTCAAAATATCAAAATTTCGTATTGGGTCTGTATAATTCTAAGGGTGCGATTTCTCCAGCATTTTTTAAATGTGAGGTTGTTGTCTACCCATGTTTCATCGAGAAAAAAAATATTTCGATCTTGTCTATACTGACGAATTTTCCGCAAATAAATTGACCGTGCATATGCGACAGCTGGCCTCTCCACCAAAATTCTACGTTTATTATGACATTTAAGCCATATATATCCCATGTCTTTTAACAATTTTCTTAAACTCGTCACTACCCATGGAAACTCAATTTTTTCGCGAATAGCTGCGAGGAGTTTAATGCAGGTCGGAACAATTTTTTTAGTTAAATAAAATTCTTCAATAATTCTGTGTATAACATCTTGATCAAAATCATCGACGTTTAAATTTGTCTTCTTGTTACACTGTCTTTTCTTTTTAGAAGGCGAACAAAGAGGCCCTTTTTGGCTTCATTTTGAATTGCAGACAATGTTCTCTTCGAAAGTCCAGTGTAACGGCTTGCGCGATCATAAGCATTATTTAATGTGAATGTTAAATTGTTGTTCTGCCTTTCTTTAACACACATGTCTAGAACATGTTTTGCCATTTCCCGTGCTTCGTGATGAATAAAAACTTGTTTTTTGTAACAGAACTTTACGTACCTACACGGATCAGACATCATTAAAAACAAAAATAACACGCGGCTGCAACTTTATATTAACACGATAACACAGTAAGCGTATGATAGTTGTCAAGGACAGCACAGCACTACACTGCAGGCGCGCGAGACGCGGCGTGCGGGCGGCGGTGGGAGATGCTCCCGCTCTTCACCTCAGGCCCCGACGGCATTCAACTCACGCGCTATCTGTATCCAAAGCGCATTTCAATCGAGACTAAAAAAATTATGTTAACAAAATTCAAAAATCTGCCTACGCCTTATATTGACATGCATATTTCATATCTATCAGCATTGTAATAGACCTTATTTTTACAAAACACCGCGGCCACTCAATGGTTCTAGAGTCGAGCACGTGGAGAAAGGGTCGTCGAAACAAGCAGATGTGAAATGAATGGAATGCTTGATCGACGAGTGGCCAGCGAAACAGTTTCGGCAAACGCTCGACGGTGTATGTACTGCGCGATGCAAAATGTCGTTCACGAGTAAACTAGTTTATGAGTAGACTATAAACCGGGTTATAACAGTCGACGGCACATAAACTGTCGAAAAAAACTGTTCGTTCATTCAACGCCCACCCTTAGATCAAACTAAAAGAAAAATGGCGACTGAGTAAACAGTGCTACCAATCACTCACGCGTCAAGTTAAGATGAACGGACTTAGTAATTAGTTTGTAGTATAGAAAAGTAAATTATTGTGAGGAATACAGATAAAATATAATGTTATGATATTATTATTTGAGGAAATGTTTTTGTGTCGACCCTTGCATATTGCATTATTATTGCGACTTGTCGTCGAGCTTTGTAGGTATTTTGCGGTATAAGTAAGGAGTTGACCCACTATTAGTATTTTTTAGACATAATATGTCATTAATAGTAGGATGGTATTTGATTATGTATGTGTATTCCTTATGGATATAGCTGTATGCTTTCAAATTAATTTTTTGTATAAACTCTGCATCTTATTACCAACATGTTGCATTTTGTAGAAATGTTTTTTATTGTAATAATGGTAATAATGATAGGTATGGTATGGTAAGTATGCCTACTTTGATAATGACAAAAAAATCATAATGGCTTAAAAATAAAGTTCTTATGTTGCATAAAATTGATTTCTTTCTACCCAAGAAGATGGTAATCCTGTTCAGACTGAAAGTTCACCTAAGTATGTTTTTAAAGTTATACTTCTTTTGGCGGGTTTGAGAAAAATTATGAGAGTGAACGTTTTACGATGCGCGCGCACATCCACACCTAAAAACGACAGCATGAAGTTTTTACGATGCGCGCGCACACCGAAACCTAAAAGCGACAACTTCAATTGGTAATATTCTGTCAACTGTCAAGTTTTCGTGAAAACTGAAAACTATCATTGAGTTATATGTACTATGTACTACGAGGGCGGCACTGAAAATTTCGGGAATCAAGGAAAGACAACATTACTATTTAAAAATGTATTTATTGCTTTTCGAAGTATTCTCCGCGAAATTTGACACATTTTTCCATACGATGGAACCAATCATTGAAGCAACCATTCCATTCGGAAGTTGGGGTCTCCAAAATGGCCGTTTTGTAGGCGTCCACAGCTTCTTCAGGTGATGAAAATCTCTGTACACGCAATATTTATTCTTTATTTTAGGGAAAGTATAGAAATCATTAGGGCTTAGGTCGGGGCTGTACGTCGGATGGTCTAATAATTCTTTAATAAATTAATTAAAATGTTTTTTTTGCTCTAAAAACTCTTTTGTTCTGTGTGCGGTGTGAGAACTCGCATTGTCGTGATGGAGGATGATGCGGCAGTTGCAGTTCTTTTTACGGAGTTCAGAAACGACCTGTGGCAAACAAATGCCAGCATACCATTCTGCATTAACCGTTCTTTGTCCCTCAAGAGGAATAGTCGTAACATGGCCGGTTTTGGAGACAAACGTGGCCACCATTTTTTTTGCAACACCGTGAACGAACAATTTTTGTTGGCTTTAACTCATTTTCGAACACCCAAACTCGTGACTGGTTTTTTGTTTCGGGTTCGTACGCGTATATCTTGGATTCGTGACCTGATACGATGTTGTATATAGCATTTTAGGATCCTGCGTGGAATCTTTCGAGAGTTCTGACGCACCAAGTAACGCGAGCCGCTTTTTGCTCTTCACAGAGCGAATGCGGTATCCATCGGGAAAAACCTTTTTAACTTTTTTACACCTAATTGTTCATGCACGATTATTTGTATTTGACTCATGCCAATGTCTAAAGTTGCCTGAATTTTGCAGTATGTCACATGTCGATCTTCCTCAATCAGCTTACGCACAGCATCAACGTTTTCTTGGGTGACTGCAGTTTTTGGACGACCTTGACGGGGATCATCACTGAGCTTGACACGTCCACGTTGAAATTCAGCAAACCAGCGATAAATTGTGGTTTTGGATGGGGCTTCATCACCAAATGCAGAAATCATCCGGTCAACACACTGTTTTTGTGTTAAACCACTTCGAAAGTCGTAATAAATCATCGCTCTTGAATTTTCCCGAGTCAATTCCATTTTCTCAACGACTAAACAAGTTTGACAAAACCTTGTGACAAGACCGAGAATCTTTTTTTAAATAAATAAATGGTATTCGATTTTTAAAACTAAGGAGTTTTCAATTAAAAAGATTTTAATATGACAGGAACAGTGGAAATATTCCATTCCCGATACTTTTAGTGCAGCATTTGTAGAGAAGCCATTCCGAACATTGACTATGTTCAACTGAACTGGCAATCCGTACAAACTAAATATTGCGTAAAATGAAGATTTGTGAATTCCATATAATAATTTAAATTTTACTTAAAGGCCGGCAACGCATCTGCAATTCCCTCCCTGGTGTTGCAGTTGTTCATGGGCGGCGGTAGTCACTTACCATCAGGTGAGCCGCATGCTCGTTTGCCCCCTCTCCTATAAAAAAACACTTAGAAATATAATATGTTTGTTCAGATTAAATTAAGATATTTTATATTAAATTCTTATATTTATTTTATGTTATTATCTTATTTTCGCGCATGCGTGAATACATAGAGTAGGACACAATTTTTGTTTGGAATGGCTTCTCTAGTACGTAGTACATATTATAACTCCATGATAACTATATTCAAGGTAGTTATTCAAATATTATATATGAATGTATAAAACGTGTTTTATTCTAGTTATTTTTGTTTTGTTTCGCTAAAGAAGTATAACTTCTTACGTGCGTACATAAGTACACACACACGTTTTTTTTATATAGGATAAGGGTGACAAGTGAGCACACAGTCAATCTGATGGTAAGTGGCTGCTGTGGCATCTATCCCCGTTTGCGAATAAAAATGCAGATGCGTTGTAAGCCGTGAGGACTAAGATAGAATGCCTCTTTTCCAGTAAAAAGGATCTCCGGTTCTCTACACTCACCATACAAAACACAGCAGCATCGAGCTGCTATTTTACGCTGGTATTCTGTGAGTGTGTTCCTTTCCCGGTCGAGCCAATCCATTCGTGCTACAACTATACAATTAATATAGCTGCAGCATGGCTCTACCACGTAAAATACGTATATGAAATTTTAAAATACCTATATAGTTATAGAAATATTTCATAATAGACTTAATGATTAAAATAATTGTCAGGTATTATATTAGATTTTCATTTTCATTTATGTTGCAATAGTAGAAATTGTACAACTTTCTGCACTTTTACAACTTTACAAAGTATCAATGCGGGATTATCTATTTGCTATGCGCGTTCGTGATCGTTTGCATCTTCATTCTCGTAGTGATCCGGAAAATAAAAACCTTAAAAATATATACCCGTTATCAAACTTTCTTCATATTATCTGAATCTGAAAATAAAATACTTATAAAAAACAAAAATAACCCGAAAAAATTGTAATTGTAAAATAACATTACAAAAATGCAATACATCAACCGATTTCACAAATAATTATTTTTCTACAGCTGGTAAAATGCTGGCAAAAAATATTCTCTCTTTAATATATATATATATATATATATTATTAGTAAAAATTGGTCAGTTTATTAGTAACTTACAACATGTCACACATCTTAGCACCTAAATTATTTATCTTATATATTAATGACATTCATGATATAATACTTGAAAATGCCGATATTTTATGCTACGCTGTTGACACCGCGGTCATTTTTCACGGGTCTTCATGGAAATCTGTTTGTTATATTGCTGAACGAGGTACGTTGCAAATTTCTGTGGCTACGGAATAACCTCCTTACATTGAACTCAAAAAAGACAATGTAGGTATGTTTTCATAAAACAAATGCCTCTTGTCCTAAATTTGATTTGAATATAAAAATTCATGAAGATTCGTGCGACATAAATCCGTGCTGTTCATGTGAGTCATTTATACGGGTTAAGGTTAAATGAAAGAAGGTAGAAAATTGTTTTTTAAAAGACTTCTAAATTTTGGAAACAAACCAATAAATTGAATCCAAGGCCGAGCGTCTCTGCAAGTGTGGATGGTGAACGCGGGGAGGGTGGCAAATATTTTTAAAAACCACTAAGTATACCAAGGAACAATCGTCACAGAATTTCGATGCAGGTATCCGGGATGGAGATGAAATCACGTGCTTTACGGCTAAACATGTTAAAGATGTAATAAAAAACATAAAGCGCGGTAAATCTCCAGGTCCTGACGGTATCAGTATCGAACACCTGCAATATGCTTGTGTCCACCTTCCGTGTGTCCTGGCCATGTTATTTATTTTTTGCATAGGACATTCGTACTTACCTTATGATTTTATGAAAACGATAGTTGTGCCAGTACTGAAAAATAAAACAGGAGATTCGTCGGACAAAAACAACTATAGACCTATCTCACTGGCCACAACTATAGCGAAAGTGATGGACGGTCTGCTTGAGAGGAAGTTACAGGCTTCCCTTAATCTGTGTGATGCACAATATGGTTTTAGACCGCAGTTATCCACAGAAAGTGCTGTACTTTGTCTCAAGCACACCGTACGTTACTACACACATCGTAGTACACCTATTATAGCCTGTTTCTTGGACCTATCGAAGGCCCTTGATACGGTTAAATACGATGTACTTAGGAAGAAGCTGGCTACTGAAACGAATAACTTTCCTAATGAGTAATGACCTAATAGGTCTGTTTCAGTATTGGTACGACAATCAACAGAATCAGGTGAGGTGGGCAGCAGTGTTATCTAATGCGTATGGGCTGGAGTGCGGGGTAAGACAACGTGGCCTGTCTTCACTTGCAATTTTTAATGTCTACGTGAACAGCCTGATTAGTTAACTCAGTGGTAGTGGAGTCGGCCGCTCTATTGATAATATTCCATATAACAACATAAGTTACGCCGACGATATGGTGCTACCGAGCCCATCAATTAGTGGTCTAAGAAAATAGTATCTGTGAGAAATATACAGCTGCTCATGTAGCCCTACGGTACAATATTAAGAAGAGTGAGATCGTATTTTTTTAAATAAAAAAATACGAGCTATAATTTTCCCACTGTTGCTCTTGTCACTGCAAAGAGTGACAAGTTGAAGTACCTGGGGTACTGGGTTACTGGAAATATGTCAGATGATGCTGACATAGAGAGAGAACGCAGGGCTCTATCTATGAGAGCGAATATGCTCCCCCGTAGATTTGCACGGTGTAATTTAGAAGTTCTTCTTTAAAAAACTTTCTTCAGAGCCTATTGTCAGTCTTTTTACACCTGCAGTCTATGAGTTGAGTATACACAGAGGACGCTTGCAACCCTGCGCGTCCAATATAATAACCGTACTCTCTATGGAAAGAAACTTCTGAAATAAAGAATAATAATAATAATAATAGCAAGCGGCACCCGCCGCTGGTGGACGTCGCATGCGTTGGACGGAAATAATGAACGCAAACGCATTGCGAGCGTACTTTAGGGCAAAAGGGGACGAAACTGGAATGTTGCCGTATCGGGCTCGGATGCATAGCTTTTTTGTAGAGCTGGAGACAACTGTTCACATAACGGAACAAAACCTGGCAGATGGAGTTCGGTATATCCTGCGCTCCAACATATTTGGTGACGCCGAACTCGAACGACTACGATGTGAGACTGTTCCCTCATCGGATGAAAATGCTACAGCTGGTAATGCGGCGCCACTAATTGCAGAACAACCTGCACACGTGGATGCCGCCGTGGATATTCCAGTTATGGTTGATTCAGACGATGATGAAATAGTCTCCCACAAAGTAGAGCAAATAAGGAGCATATTGGAAGAGGCTATATTAGAAACGCGCAGTACGCCTCTCGAAAATCGACCACGACTTCCCCGCATACCCCTAAGCAAGCGGAGTCGGGCTGTCGTGAGGGCTCTCAACGTAATCCTGGTGACCTATTTGGAAGCCAGTCGGGACGTTTGCGGGACGGATTCAATTCTTTTTGGCGTCGCACTGGCATTTTGCCGTATTATTGGCGCGAAACTTCCCACGGCTGGACGCGCTACTAGACAAAGTAGCGCCATTCCAGCCTGGAGAAAAAGAATTGAGGACCGTATAAGCTTCAGGTCGGGTAATAATAGACCGAGAATTGTGCGCAAGGTGAAGATGACATTTGCTGCATTAGCCGGATATTACGCGAAAACTGACGGGGCTCATAGACGACCTGAAGCAAAGAATCGCTGCTTGGGGAAAGCGGATTCGGCGATATACCGAGAGGTCGACACGGTTCAACCAGAATCGTCTCTTCCAGAGTGATCAAAAGAGGCTCTATAAATCATTGGAGCGACTAATGGTACGTGGAACAGGCCAAGCACCAAATCAGGCCGACACTGTCGTATTCTGGCGCGGTCTGTGGTCAGAGCCCGTAAACCACAGCAAGGGCCCTTGAACGGAAGTTGTGGTGAGTCAGTGTGCGAATGTTACGCCCATGGGCCCTGTCATCATAACGCTGTATGATGTAGCTGAGGCGGTCCGAAGGGCTCCGAACTGGAAAAGTCCGGGGTTCGACGGGCTGCATCACTACTGGCTGAAGAGGTTCGTGGTGTGTCACGCTGTGCTCGCCCGACAATTTCAACAGGCTCTCGACCAGAAGTCGCTCCCGAGCCTCATCACTACTGCGATCACTCATTTGGTTCCTAAAGACCGGGATACCACAGACCCAAGCAAATACCGCCTCATCACGTGTCTACCCACGATATACAAGGCACTAACATCCATTTTGAGCGCAATAATCACTCGTCACCTGAACTCTAATCAGGTGATATCGCGCGCTCAAAATGGATGTCGGGGCTGTGGTCGTGGAACCAAGGAACCACTCCTCATTGACGCGGTCATTGGCAAGGTGGTTAAACGCCACCGCAGGAACCTCTCCGCCGCCTGGATAAACTACAAAAAGGCATTCGACTCGGTGCCTCATACATGGCTGAAGAGGGTCCTCGAGCTGTACAAGGGCTATGGAGTACGATCCTTTTTCATCTAGGCGAACGGATGACGGCTGTGGAGAACCAGAGAAGGATAAGAAGGGGTATCTTTCAGGGCGATTGTCTGAGTCCAATCTGGTTCTGCCTCTCTCATAACTCTCTCAGTACCTTACTGGAGAGTTCTGGGAGGGGATTTCAGCTTCTGAAAGGTGCCGAAAGTGCCAAAAGTGACCCATATTATATGGATGATCTCAAGTTATATCACATCTTGTGGAATTGCTAAACATCACTTGTGATTTTAGCAATTCTATTAGAATGGAGCTGGGGACGGATAAGTGTGCGGTCCTCTATGTCGAAAGGGGTAGGGTTGCTAACTCTGAGGGCATAGACTTATCTATGCCCATCAACATACGGACCCTATCCGAGACGGAAACATACCCATCTGGGTATGTCACAGAACATAGGTATCGATAAGGCGGACATGAAACAGTCAGTTTGCGATGTGTTTTAAGCACGCTTGTCAAAAGTGCTACAGTCTTTTGTTGGGCGTGAATAAGACACACGCATATAACGGTTGGGTCATGCCTGTCCTCATATATATATATATATATATATATATATATATATATATATATATCTTCGGCATACTCAGACCGAACTGAACGCTCTTGATAGAAAAATCCGCACTGTTATGACGTCCCACAGGATGCGTCACCTGAGATTGTCAGTAATGAGGCTGTACTTACCGCGGAAAAATGGTGGGCGCGGCTTTTTGAGCGCTCTCACCATGCATAATCGCAAAGTGTGCAGCCTCCGTAATTACTTTCTGGCGATATCGGATGATCCATTCTACAGGGACGTCATTTTGTGTAATAAAGGGCTTACTCCTCTATGCTTAGCCAACGAGCAATGTCAAAACCCAAAGTATTTGCACAGATACAACCTAGTAGCCAGGATTCTACACCAGGAGCTCGCTCTGAAATACGGCCTCGTGGATCGGAAACTGCCATATTATAAGTACTTACCGGAAACCGTGCTCGAAAATGACCGCGCCAGGCTCTACTGGGACCAGGCCATTATCACAGACAGGACTATAGACAGGACTATTCTTGCGAATAAGCCTGATATTGTGCTGACGGACCGGGCACATTCAAAGATATTTTTGGTCGAAATTACCATTCCTTATGACGAGAACCTCGTGAAAGCCGAAACAGATAAGCTGAAAAAATATCTGGACTTGGCTCACGAGGTGACCGACATGTGAGGTGGTCTGCCGACCAAAATTATTCCTGTGGTGTGTCGGCTAATCCCGGTCAGCCTCTCAGGTCATCTGAGACGGCTGTGACTCCGTGACGGACCGCTCCATGCTCAAATGCAGAAGGCGGTTGTTCGAGCCAAGCGCTAGTTTCAAGGATTGACGCGAGAGGGCGCTCGGCGCGGTGCATTGATACCGGTTTGACTTTCGGTCGTGCGAAAAACGCACAAGGGCAGGCAGTCGCCTGTCAGCTGTGCTCGGAACAACACGCTGTCAATTTTGTCGGGAACTCGGAATAATTCGGCGCGGCCAGTAAATATACGGTCTACCATTGTGACGCGCATTCCTGCTGGAGAGCTTCCCAGGGACTCATTGTGTCTGACTCAGAGTCTGCATAAGTGCATTCGGCAATATTAGCTAGTGCGGCCTCTGATATTCTAGAACTAACTGTTGCTACGCGAAACGGTAGTGACCTTTGATCCAAAAACTCCGTGTGCGTTTTGTGCGTTAACCTTATACCCAGCAATAGTTAGTGGCTTCTGTAATTTAGTTAATCGTACGATAGAGTTAATTGACTGTCATCGTGACGAAAGAGGAAAGTGACTGTGGACAACCTCGGAAGGCAGGGGGCCGACGGCCAAGGTCTAGGTTCAATCACCATCAGTCACACCCAGATACACATCACATCACTTTATTTTCCTTGCACTACACAACCACATGCGACCTGACCGACTCCGGAGGGACCAGTCGCCTTGGATATAGGTAAGTAAGCTACGTCCAAATTCCTCCCGGTCGACTGACCGTATTATAGAACGCTCCCCCATATATTTTAGTGTAATTAGAGAGATTTCACGTGGCCATATTCTGGCCCCGTCCCTCTGCTGCTCGTCGATGGGATTACTCATGGGCCCTAATCCCGTCAGCCTTGGTTGGGGCAGCTAGGGGCGTGTACAAGCTGGTAGCAGAGCGTGGTTCCGGGTTCGATTCCCCGGTCGATCCCGACCATAGTGTTTGATAAAAATTAAACAGTTCTGGTGGCAGGGAGCGTTGGTTTGATTGGTTTAATTTGCGTCTACAATCACGCCCGTCCGTAATACGTAAAAATATTTTTTGTAAGTAATAATAAAATTATTTCCCTTTGTTGCTTCCTTTTTATTTGGTTAGTGAGTAGTTTGAAAAGCCGCGCCCTAGGTTGCGCAAGCGGGAGTTTTTCTAGAGATATACGTCATGTAGGTAGATGGTTATTTTTACGTAATCGGTTCATTATCGTTGTCGGATAGTTGTAGTGGATTACTTATCGAAGGGTCGATTTCCGAGCTAGGCATTTTTTGTTGATCGACCGTGATGTGTATCTTCGTTTATACTGTAATTTGTATTTGAACTGAAGAGTAGTAATTTGTATTTGCGCCATTTGAATTTAGCTTGATTTGATCGCACTAGTATTTGTTATTTGTTAATTTGATTTGTGTCTTTTCTTTTGTGCTAACTTGTATTTCGTCGATACGTAGTAATTCGTATTTGTGTAATTTCTATTCAATGCGATTTGATAGGAACTGCATTTATTAACTGTTAATTTTTGTTGTATTTTTTATTTGTTATCTTGTAATTTGAGCTCGACCCGCGTCGTAATTTGTATTTAGTAGTGATGTCATCGCCCAAGCTACTGATCCGTTGTCTGCGGACTGAGTTGCGCTGGGCCATAAGCGCCCATGCTTTGATAGGTAGACCGGATAGGATCCATAACTTGATGAAGCGGTTCGAGCAGGTGGATGTTCGAAGGGCCGCAGTGGAGGAGGCTTACGCTGAACTCGAGGATTCGGATGTGGAGAAGGGAGTCCTGGACTCCTGCTTCGCGGACTATGAGCAGTTCCTTTGGCTCACGGACGAGTTGATCGAGGCTGAAGGCAGGTATGCCGAGGAGGCGCGTGAAGCTCGGATGAGTGGCCTGCCCGAGTCCTCTCGGAAGCAGCTTCAGCCGGAGCTGTTGGGACGGCTCCCAACTCTGGACCTGCCAAAGTTCTCCGGGGTCCTTTCCGAATGGCTGACCTTCGTTGGTCTTTTCGACAGCCTAGTGGACGCCCGGAGTGACCTGACCCCGAGCCAAAAGATGGCGTACCTCCTAGCCTCACTGGAGGGGGAGGCCCTGGGCGTCGTCGGCCACTTGAGATTGTTGGACGACGCCTACCAGACTGCTCGGGACCTCCTAGCCAGAAGATACGCCAACGTCCGGCGAATTGCAGACGAACATGTTAAGCAGCTTCTAAGCCTCCCGCTGTTTAGTGACCGGGCCAGACTGCGTCCGGACCTGTTGGATCCAGTCTTGGTGGCCTGTAATACGTTGAGGCGGCTGGGTTTACCAGTGGGCGAATGGGCCTTTTTGTCGCTCCGCATCGTGCTGTCCCGTCTACCTCTCGACCTTCGAATCCATTTTGAGGAGAGGTACGGCGGGGACGAGGCCTCCTATGTTCCGCCCTTCTATGACCTGCTGCGGTTTTTGGAGGAGCAGTGCCGGCAGATAGAGAACGCGGCGGGCACCGTTGACGACTTACGAGCCGTGCCCAGTGAGAGGCTGAATCCTCTAGGCAAGTCGTCGTCAACCCCCCCCCCCTGCTCCTATTGTCGAGCGTCTGATCACCGGGTAACGTCGTGCCCGAAATTATTAGGTAAGCCGGTTTCGGCGAGGCGAACTATCGCCAAGGAGCGCCGCTGGTGCTGTTCATGTCTGGGAGGGCACCTCCAGCGAGACTGTCCGCATCGACGGCCCTGTCTGCATTGCCAGGGCAATCACCATGCAGTTTTGTGCCTGGGTGCGAACGGCGTCTCCTCTCGGGGCTCTGCCAGGCCCTCGACCCCCACGGGCGGGGGCGCTCAGCCACGCCCTCTGCCGGGCGACAATCGGCGCCCGTCGGCCAGCCTCCAGGCCCCTAAGTTTGAAAGGGGCCCCTCCCCCGACCAGTCGGGGGGTAATTCCCCCAGGGGCGGGGGTGTCATCACCCCCCCTCAGCGTGTGGAGAGGAACTTCACAGCCACTCATCGGTCCGCTGGACCCTTCTCACTCCCGTTAGCTGAGTGGCCGCGACTGGTGTACCACTGTTCCCCATTTGATGGAGGCGGCCCTGGCTAGCTGCCGCCTTAGCTCCCACCACGGCCACCTCCACTGAGCCTTAAGCCGTCAACAGTCCACTTGTCAAAATGTTCTGTTGCCGACGGCCTCAGTGAAGGCGTACAACCCGAGTGGCGACTGTTAGCGGTTGTGCTTTATTGATCTCGGGTTCACCCCATGTGGCCTCCCCTTGGTGGTGGGAAGATTAGGGCCCCTCTGGAGCGTTGAATCACGCTGTCAAGGGGTATTAGATTTGGTTTGGTCGAGCACTTAGTTAAAAAATACTTGAATTAAAATTAAAAAATACTTTGGGCTTTCCGCGAAATTTTCCTATTTGTAGCGGTTTAAATTAAAAAAATTGAATTTAATCTACTCCTTTAAATGCTACTGCATGTGTTTTGTACATATATTTAATCACTGTATTTGATTGTTGCGTCTGTTTGCTGAAAGGAAATTGAATGGCGCGCTATTTGAAAAATTATGTATATGTTTATGATAGTGTTTAATCATTTTGCTTTGCGAAGAAGTAGGGCTGTCCCTTACGTTATTGTTTTGTTTAATTTGCAAGTTGACCTATGCGCATCGGTGATTAATTTGGTTGAATTGATTCTGTAGTTGAACATTGATGCTTTTGAAAAATTTGTTGAAATATGAGCATAGGACTACTTGTCTAACAGGCTAGCTAGTTTTGGAATTATCAGATTGAAATCAGCTGCCGCACTATTTTAGTAAATGATCATATGGTGGGTGGCCTGGCTAGGCCTACTTGTTGAAAATTCATACTAGGGACTATCTGTGCGTTTCGTTCGGCTCTCCACAGACGACGTTCATGTGGAATTTGTGGGTGCGCTTTGCACTGAAGCAACTGCTGGCACAAAATTTGTCTGGGCAGCTTCGTGTAGCGCCGCTGGTTGCAGAGCTGATCCGGTCGGATTGCGGAACTAATCATAGGGGCACAGATAGGTGCTTGAAAGAGGTCGTCGGACTTCTGTCCATTACAGGACTTGTTAAAGTGCTGCGATGCCCAGGAGGGACATCCAGTGGAGGCTGACCCTCCGGCTTGCCCACGTTGGGGCGGTAATTTTGAGGCGTTGGTTAGGGTTGCAAGATCTGCTGGGGTGCCTAATGTGACCTAGTTTGGCTGTAGATTCGGTCTTGCAACTTGCCGTCGCGACCTTGTCCAGCTGACCGGTTTGCTCGCGGACCTAAATCCTTATGTCCGGGACGGGGGTTTGTTCGCGCCAAGCGCTAGTTTCAAGGATTGACGCGAGAGGGCGCTCGGCGTGGTGCATTCATACCGGTTTGACTTTCGGTCGTGCGAAAAACGCACAAGGGCAGGCAGTCGCCTGTCAGCTGTGCTCGGAACAGCACGCTGTCAATTTTGTCGGGAACTCGGAATAATTCGGCGCGGCCAGTAAATATACAGTCTACCATTGTGACGCGCATTCCTGCTGGAGAGCTTCCCAGGGACTCATTGTGGCTGACTCAGAATCTGCATAAGTGCATTCGGCAATACTAGCTAGTGCGGCCTCTGATATTCTAGAACTAACTGTTGCTACGCGAAACGGTAGTGACCTTTGATCCAGAAACTCCGTGTGCGTTTTGTGCGTTAACCTTATACCCAGCGATAGTTAGTGGCTTCTGTAATTTAGTTAATCGTACGATAGAGTTAATTGACTGTCATCGTGACGAAAGAGGAAAGTAACTGTGGACAACCTTGGAAGGCCCCCTCAAGATGGAGCGGTGTCGACGCTCGGGCTGCTGCCGACGGCCAAGGTCTAGGTTCAATCACCATCAGTCACACCCAGATACACATCACATCACTTTATTTTCCTTGCACTACACAACCACATGCGACCTGACCGACTCCGGAGGGACCAGTCGCCTTGGATATAGGTAAGTAAGCTACGTCCAAATTCCTCCCGGTCGACTGGCCGTATTATAGAACGCTCCCCCATATATTTTAATGTAATTAGAGAGATTCCACGTGGCCATATTCTGGCCCCGTCCCTCTGCTGCTCGTCGATGGGATTACTCATGGGCCCTAATCCCGTCAGCCTTGGTTGGGGCAGCTAGGGGCGTGTACAGCGGTACTCCCCGATACCGCCCGCTAGTTTCTTTCCCTTTCCCCCTAACCCTCGGCCGTTTGGTCTCACCTGCCAAGTGCTTCCATCTGGTTGGGTTATTATTTATTTATGTATTTATTTTACTGATATTTATATCTTTCGTTTACATATACGTTTATATATTTATACAGCTCAACCAGATGAGAAAACTATATAGATAACCCAGATAATAATAAAATATCTTGGGTGTACTTGCTGATGAAAATCTGGGATTTAAATCACACACTGGGACTTTAAGATCAACAGTTGCACTACTACAACCACTAGACAAATGAGGCAGTCATTTAAATGATAGATATGGTATGCATAGATTTGTAATATAAGAGGATTAAATCTTTATAGAATAAAACTTTAAGAATAATAATACGACTGTTACATTTTCAAATAATTTATTTAAATGTACAATATAGGTATTCATTACTTTATTTGGCTCTTTTTTTGTTTGAAAGGCTTCTTTGCTTTAAATGATTGCTGTTGGCTTTTATTGTTGCTAATCTCACAAATTTGCCAAAACTTTTTACCTTTAAGAGATTGGTATCTGAAATGAGACAAAAGTGTATCCATTACTTTATTTATATGGGAACTTTTAATTGACCCTTAGCTAACTTTTTTTGTTTTTCATAATAACTAACAAAGCTCTCCTAAAAACGTAATAAGCAAATAAATTTCATTAACAAGTCTACTGACGAACATAAGCCTCCCCAAGGAAGTACTACAAAACACTGTTCTGAGCCACCTGCATCCCCTTTCTGTATGTCTTACTAGTTTGGCAATTCATTTAGATCATCCACTAGACCACCATATCATCTCATAGATGTTGTAAAAGGAGATGGAAACTAAACCATAAGGCAGGCAGCTGTATCTTTCTTGATAACAACTAAATAATAAAAAACTATAGTTATTAACAACTGCCGAGAGTGACAACTAATATGTATATTATATATATATATAATTATGTATAAATGTAATTCGTACTTTATTCTTCATAATAATTTTTTAAGAAAATGATCAATATATTAAGGTTACAGCCTATCTCATTGCTGTGCACAGGAATCCTCTAATCTCCGAGAGGGTTTTATTGCTAGGAAATTTCTCCCTCACTGATAAGCACATGGTAAATCAGCACTTAAAATTGCAATTAACAATATCATTGGTGCCAGCGGGGAACAAACTGGTTGCTTGTGTACTGTGAAATTAACAGCTAGCATTTAGCCCCTGAGCTAACACATCTCTACAATTTGTTTAAAATTCCAATTTTTTTTATGTGTAGCTGTATTGTTACCTGACGCCTCCTGTATCACATGTGTGGCCATATGTTCTCACATTTAATTAAATTTTCATGTTTTTGAAGGGTAAGTTTTTTATTTATTGTCATAAAATGATACCTAAAAGCACCCTTATAGATTGGACAGGGTTTTCATTACATTTCATAAAATTCCTTAAATAATAATAACTGGTTGGAAAGTTTTGAGCTACAAACCCTAGTTGAGTAACATCTTGTATTTCATCAATTGACTGCAAAATGTGTATCACTGGAATTTGTCTTTTAACAATGATCTTTTCAAGTCCATCAATCTTTGGCTCCCAATATTCTTCAACCCTGAATAATACATAAAAAAAAAATAAACAGACAAAATATAAATACATAAATTATAAATATAAAATTTCAACAATTGTAGGGTGCAAGATGTACATTTTGTATGTAAGTTTTGTTACTTGATGTTCTATTGAAAACTGTCTTTTAAGAATTTCTGCACATGATATCGCTTTTGGAATAGCAACTCCTGCTCCCGTCCATACAACAGAACTGGATGATTTATCCTCAATAATACCTGATGCATGAGAGAGTAAATTGTTCATTTTGCTTCCTCCTTTAACCTGTAAAGAACATATTACTGCTTTGTACTAATAATTTAAAATTAAAAATTTTGTACAGCCGACTTCAATATAAGTTATTTAAGAATAACTTAAAAACTATTGGTCTGACCTTGATCAAATTCATATGGGACCACACGAGAAGTACCAGCTTTCAAATAAAAAAAGAATCATCGAAATCGGTTCACCCAGAAAAAAGTTCTGAGGTAACACACATAAAAAAAAAAAAAAAAACGAAAAAAAAAAAAAACATACAGTCGAATTGAGTACCGGCTCCTTTTTGGAAGTCGGCAGAAAATTTTATGTTAAAATATACCTACATAAATTGTTAATTATACACACATTAAATAATACAGAGCATTTGAATATTTAACTATTACATTAATCATCATCATTACGGCTCCTCATCCCCTCACAAGTCCACCACTGAAAATAGTCCTCCCTCAAGAAATGACACAAAGCCACCTGCATCCATCAAAATGTTCTTACCTGTTCATCACGCTATCTAGTCTCTCATTGTTCGAGCTATATGGTTATATCGATTACTCTGATTATACTGTGGATATCCTCAGAAGTTTGTCAAAGAGACGACAGCAGGGCTGCCAGATGGAAAAAACGAGTGACTGTACATCAAATATAAAAAAGCCGTATCTAAGGGAGATTTTGAAATAAAAAGATCGTACAATCTAAAAGTAAACAGCTTTTATGCAAATAAACAAAAATTTGTTAAGCGATGATCAAAAATATATTACAACAACTTTTTGCTGAGGTCGTCATTTTCAACATTTCTTCTGTTGACTTCAACTTTGTACAATTTTCGTTTCTTCTTATCAGTTGCTTAGCTAATAATGTTCCATTCAGTGTTTCATTGGTAAACTGTTTTAAAAGTTTTGTTTTAATTAAATTAAATTTGTTAAATGCTCGTTCACAATCAGCGCTAGAATGGGGCAAACATAACAAATTCAAAACTAATTGGGCCAGTGTTTTATAATTTTCAAACAATTTTTTGATGACACCCCAAAACTCGTCGATGTTTAAAATTAAGACAATTTTATGTAAAATATTGGGAAAACTGCACCATTCATTATGTATTGCCTGAATTGTTTGAACGTCATCGGGTTTTACTACTCTTAGGACAAGTATCATGAGTGGTAGTAAGTAAAGTACTTTATTTATGTAATTTCTGGAAGCAGCATTGGTAGGTTCACTCATTCTTGCTTGAACTAATTAAATTAACACAAAAAAGAACTCAGGACGGATACAGAATGAGACTAAACTGCTAAGAAAAACAGGTTTTTGATAAGTCACAGTTATTACCGAAGGAGATAAATAATTATTTTTAAACAAATACAGTCTTTACGTGATTGCACAAAAGGTCTTCATTTAAGTAAAAGATCTAGGCACTCATAAGATTGTTGAAGAATTCCCCGAACATAACTTATACTTGTCGCTGGGGCACGTTCGTTTCATTATGAAAAGTTGCTAAGTAAATGAAATGTTTTCAAATATTAAATTATCTTTAAAAGTCGTACATTTTTCGTACGATCTTGGTCTAGCGATCGTATATGAGTAAAAACACCAAAAAATCGTAGGAGTACGATTTAAATCGTACATCTGGCAGCCCTGGACGACAGCAGCGCAAAGAAACTCCGAGCATAGCCTTCTCCAATTAATAAATTGATAGCAGGGAAAACAAACATACCTGCATCCAAAGAAAATTTGCGGGAAGGTCTTTAATAGGAATTTTGTCTCTTTCCAATTCTTCCTCCACATTTTTGCCCTTATAGTAGTTTTCCATTTAATAAAGATTAAACATTTAAAGAAGACATCTATTTAATGAAATAATAATTGTATTTTTTCTATACTCCAAAACTCCAAATCAAGGAACTTTTTGACAGCTGTCACATTTTTTTTATTAAGCTTTTTGGCTTGGATGCTTGTTTTTTAAGCTATGTCTTCATTTATCTTAGTAATAAAGGTATAATAATCCTTTGTAGTAAACTGCTTCACATTGCGTAGTTTTTGGGAGATTTTGACGGCAACTTGAGCCAGCAGATATTTGGCGATAGTATCTCATGGCGCCTAAGCAAACAGACAGCTTATCTTGAGATTCACATCACCATCGTAGTACTTGTTTCATCGCTTCCACTAATAGTTCACATGCGCAGATATTTAATATATAAAATTGCACCTCTTTTACATATCAAAATCAACTGCAAGCCAATTATTTTAACAATAAAACAGGAGCAGCAATCCGCCGCCGGTCAAGTTCCCGCCAAAACTCTGCTGTCACATTTATTGAACGCCAATTCCAACTAAAAAATCGGTACCTACAATATTCGATTCTTATGGTGCCTTTCCACGCTTGCCAAGCCTCGGCAAACGTCTTCAAGCCCCAAGCGTCCACAAATCTCGTTTGGCGTTTGGAAGTTGTTTACATGCTTGTGAATGCGTCAGTGTGCTACGTATATACAAGCATGGCGGATACCAAACTTGTGTCGGTTATTGCGTTTGGTTTAACATACTTTTATTTGAAATAAAAGCAAAGTAATACAAAAAAGGAATTCTTGGCTTTTAATTCTTTTACTGGCTTTCCCGTTAACTCAGCAAGACGACTCCAAGCATTTGCAACTTTCTTTTTATTTTTATGATTAATGTCTTTGGGGTTCCAGATAGACGATTCGGTAAAATTCCAGAAACGATAAACTCTCTTCGTTCGACCAGTTACTCATTTTAAACAAAGAACTAAATATGCGCTCGTCGCGAAATCACAATTGCTACTAAACGCGCACCAACGTGTGAATGCGTTGCAAGCGCTTGCCGCAAGCGCCCTTTGATCTGTGTCCAAAAATCGACACTAGCCCGGATCGGGGACGCGTCCACAAGCTCACGCAAGCCAAGCCAAACGCCCTCTTTACACCCTTGTGCTTGTGGATGGTTGCCGAGACTTGGCAAGCGTGGAAACCCGGCATTAAGGCTTTAACATGCATGAATGGCCTTGATAAAACGGCGATCGTATAGTTTTTAGCCGACGTCAACTCTGTCTAGCGGCTACGCTCGGTACTACTTAGACAATTGCAAAGATTAAAATACTGCAGAGGGAACAAGTATGTAGAATAGAATTGAATAAAATAATTATTATTTTATATAGAGATTACAAGAATACTTATTAAAATTCATTTAAGCTATACCACTGTTCGGAAAAAAACCTCTGTCCTAGGAATAACCAGCAAGCCAGCAGGACTTTTTTTAAAGCTTAATTTATTATATACTAAACATTTAGAAACGGCATGGTAGCGATCACCTCATTTTCAGCGTTTATTATCAATCATGTACAGTTTAGTAGTGTAATAACCCTTATTAAACAATTTTTGCTTCATAAAAATTTTAAAGCTTTTAAACGATAAAGCCTGCATATTTTTGGGATTTTTTTGTAATATCGCATACATTGCATATGAAAAAATTACTGATTCTTTGGAGTGGAGTATTTGGGATACTACTTAATATAGTGATAAGTGGGATACTTCCTATTATGTTTGCGCATTACTGAGAATCATGTCGCAGGCGCGGTTTTAAGCGTGTTCAATTCCAATGCACGGCATAAGTAAGAAAAAGTAAGTATTTCTATTCTATTTGTTGAATCGTATTTGTTTGTATAGTATTATATTTTATACAATTATAGGTGGTAGAGGTGCAGTTATATTATGGTTGTAGCACGAATGGGTCGGCTCGACCGGGGAAGGACTACACTCTCACAAAAAACAAGTGTAAAATAGCAACTTAATGCTGCTGTGTTTTGTATGGAGAGTGAAGAGAACCGGAGACTTTTTTTTACTGGATACGAGGCAGTCCATCTTGGTCCTCAGGGGTGACAACACACTTGCATATTGATTCTTAATCGAGGATATTAACCCTCGATAAAGAATCAATATGCAGGTGCCTCTATTTTTGTAGAAGACGTCTATGGACCACTGTATCCACTTACCATCAGGTGAAATGTGTGCTCGTTTGTCTTTCTTATTCTATAAGAAAAATATATGCAATATTCCTTTTCGTTTTAGATACAGAAAGGTATGTAATGCTGAGAAAAATATACGAAGACGTAAAACATCTTAGGCGGGACACTTTTGTGTCTTGTGTGGGATGCAAGTTACCAGAGAATATTTTACTTTCATATAATCAATATGAAATCAGCCACGCTCTGCGCAGACGCAGACACTCTTTGTGTCTAGTTGGTTCCACTTGATACATACCGATTGCCAATCAAAAAGTGTTCGCTGTAGGTAAGTGGAAATTAAAAGTCTAAAGTAATGAATTATTAACAGTGACCAGAAGTAGCAACCGGTGACTGTATCCGATTGCCGTCGGACACAGCAACTACAACAACAGTTTTCTGTAATGGTTTTCCGTGTCGGTAACAAAAAGTGTCTACGTTTGCGCAGTGCCTTAGTAACTAGATAAAACATTTCAGTGATTGTCAGTCATTTCATACGCCACATTTTCTATAGCGCTTAGAATGTTTCAAATAGGGTAAAATTAAAAATAATATAAAATATTATAGGTGTGATTTATTAAAATATACAGTCATAGCTATTTGTAATAAAAATAATTAACAAGCTTTTAGATTTACACACAATTGTAAAATTTCTGTTCTCATTTTTATCAATGATGATTTAACTAAACGTAGTCAAAATAAAAATATATTTAATTAAATTGGCAAATGACGTTTTTGGTCTTCTATTTACAACTTGGCTAAAATTAAAAAAAAAAATGTTTCGTGCGTTCATAATCCTGTTGTGTACACCATTTTTCACAGAAGTATTGTTTACGATTGTCGTGGTTTTCAATAGCATAATTAGGTGTCAGCTATATGTCTGCTATTTAGTTAGCTGTAGAAAAATTAGAGTATAGGGACCACCTGTTAAGAAATTTATGTAATAAGTTACAAAACCTACAAGTTGCAACAAAATATCCTATTAAACAGAGGAAGCTTCTAACAAAGAAAATAATTCTATCTATCAGGAAAAGCATAAGCGTTGGCATTAAATGTCACGCGGTGAAATGAAACGATGATTTTTATACGAACATACTTTTGGAAGACATTTTAGCTAGGCATTTGGGCGCTTTTGAAAGTCATACGAAATGTAAATTCTATTTTTGCAAATACTTGAATAAAAGAGACGATATAAATGACACCAATTTTAATAAAATACCAAGTGATTAGTTTCCCTGGTTCTCTTTGGCAAAGAATTGGTTTTTTTATGAGAAATCTTGCTGGTTATTCGAAAAGTCTTATAAATGATGTAGACAGCAATGTTGTGGAACGATTTCACAGTGTTGTTGCAAAATTCGTGGGTGGAAAACGAGTAAACTACTCCCTACGAAGGAGTTATCAGACGAGATGCACTGAAGTTGCAATCTCATTTAATTATCAAAGACCCTTCATAAACACCTAGCAAGTCGAAGTACTCGAGGATGAATGAAAATTTTCGAGGAAGTACACATATCAGAAACGACCAGTACCATTAGCAACAAAGAGAGGTGAATATTACGGAGAATACAGTCATAAGCCAGATGTATCGGAGGGTCTTATGGAGAAATTTAAGATGACCTTTATCGAAAACTTAAAGAGGACAGATAAAGAAAGGCAATATTTTGAAGGGAGAACTATACTACAAAGCAGCTCAAGTGAATGGCTAGAGTTACGACGATCATTGCTAACAGAATCCAATTTTGGACGCATTGTTAAAAGTAAAGAGGACACTAGTTGCTCAAATATAATTAAAGAGTTGCTATACAAATCTCATAATTTAGACTATGTTGAGTCTATAAAACATGGTCGTGAAAACGAAAAACTTGTCGTTGAACAATTGCAATGCAAGAAAATATATTAAAAACCCTGCGGACTTTTTATAGACCCAGAAATTTCATTCCTAGGAGCAACTCCGGATGGCCTGTGTACACGCCCCTAGCTGCCCCAACCAAGCCTGACGGGATTAGGGCCCATGAGTAATCCCATCGACGAGCAGCAGAGGGACGGGGCCAGAATATGGCCACGTGGAAATTTCTAATTACAATAAACCAGATGGGAGGACGTTAGAAGGACATAGTACTTACCATTATCCGAAGCTAACTTCGCACCAAGGCTTGGGCAGGCCGTGAGTGTGTGTAATAGTGGATGGAGAGTAGTGTACAGTGAGGGGTGAATGTGTGGGGCCTTGTCAAGCATAGGCGACCAGCCGCTGCCGAGTTCCAGGCTGCTCCAAAATGCTGCCACACTGCTTCAGACTGCTTCGGCGCCGGACCACAGTCACTTTCTTCTCTCGTCAGGATGACAGGCAATTAACTCTATCGTACGATTAACTAACTTACAGAAGCCACTAACTATCGCTGGGTATAAGGTTAACGCACAAACGCACACGGAGTTTAAAGGTCACGGCAGTTTCGCGTAGCTACAGTTAGTTCTAGAATATCAGAGGCTGCACTAGCTAATATTGTCGAATGCACTTATACAGATTCTGAGTCAGACCCAATAAGTCCCGGGAAAGGTTATCCAAACAGGGAATGCGCGTTATAATTCCTAGACAGGATATTTACTAGACGCCCTAACTATTCCGCGGTTCCCGCACAAAATTAACAGCGTGCAGACATTAGCACATTTGGCAGACGACAGCTGCGCTTGCGACCCGCGCGCCACTTGCCATGCTCGGCCGAACTTCAAACCGGTATCGCCGAGCTGCGCGCCCTCTAACGTCAATCCCGAAATCAGCGTTAGGGCGTAAACAAACCCCCGTCCCGGACCCCGATTTAGGTCCGCGAGCAAACCGGTCAGCGGGACAGGGTCGCGACGGCAAGTTGCAAGACCGAATCTACAACCAAACTAGGCCACCTTAGGCAACCCATCAGATCTTGCAACCCTAACCAACGCCTCAAAAGATAGCCCTAATGTGGCAAGCCGGAGGGTCAGCCTCCACTGGATGCCCCTCCTGGGCATCGCAGCACTTTAATAAGTCCTGTACTGGACAGAAGTCCGACGACCTTTTTCAAACACCTATCTGTGCCCCTATGATTAGTTCCGCAATCCGACCGGATCAGCTCTGCAAGCAGCGACGCTACACGAAGCTGCCCAGACAAATTTTGTACCAGCAGTTGCTTCAGTGCAGAACACACCCACAAATTCCACATGAACGTCGTCTGTGGAGAACCGAACGAAACGCACAGATAGTCCCTAGTATGAATTTTCAACAAGTAGGCCTAGCCAGGCCACCCACTATATTATCATTTACTAAAATAGTGCGGCAGCTGATTTCAATCTGATAACCTCCAAAACTAGCTAGCCTGTTAGGCAAGTAGTCCTATGTTCATATTTCAACTAATTTTTCAAAAGCATCAATGTTCAACTACAGAATTAATTCAACCAAATTAATCACCGATGCGCATAGGTCAACTTGCAAATTAAACAAAACAATAACGTAAGGGACAGCCCTACTTCTTCGCAAAGCAAATGAATTCAAATTTTCCTTTCAGCAAACAGACGCAACAATCAAATACAGTGATTAAATATATGTACAAAACACATGCAGTAGCATTTAAAGGAGTAGATTAAATTCAATTCTTTTAATTTAAACCGCTACAAATAGGAAAATTTCGCGGAAAGCCCAAAGCATTTTTTAATTTTAATTCAAAGTATTTTTTAACTAAGTGCTCGACCAGACCAAATCTAATAACCCTTGACAGCGTGATTCAACGCTCCAGGGGGGCCCTAATCTTCCCACCACCAAGGGGAGGCCACATGGCGTGAACCCGAAATCAATAGAGCACAACCGCTAACAGTCGCCACTCGGGTTGTACGCCTTCACTGAGGCCGTCGGCAACAGAACATTTTGACAAGTGGACTGTTGACGGCTTAAGGCTCAGTGGAGGTGGCCGTGGTGGGAGCTAAGGCGGCAGCTAGCCAGGGCCGCGTTCATCAAATGGGGAACAGTGGTACACCAGTCGCGGCCACTCAGCTAACGGGAGTGAGAAGGGTCCAGCGGACCGATGAGTGGCCGTGAAGTTCCTCTCCACACGCTGAGGGGGGGTGATGACACCCCCGCCCCTGGGGGAATTACCCCCCGACTGGTCGGGGAGGGGCCCCTTTCAAACTTAGGGACCTGGTGGCTGACCGTCGGGCGCCGATTGTCGCCCGGCAGAGGGCGTGGCTGAGCGCCCACGCCCGTGGGGGTCGAGGGCCTGGCAGAGCCCCGAGAGGAGACGCCGTTCGCACCCAGGCACAAAACTGCATGGTGTTTGCCCTGGCAATGCAGACAGGGCCGTCGATGCGGACAGTCTCGCTGGAGGTGCCCTCCCAGACATGAACAGCACCAGCGGCGCTCCTTGGCGATAGTTCGCCTCGCCGAAACCGGCTTACTTAATAATTTCGGGCACGACGTTACCCGATGATCAGACGCTCGACAATAGGAGCAGGGGGGGGGTTGACGACGACTTGCCTGGAGGATTCAGCCTCTCACTGGGCACGGCTCGTAAGTCGTCAACGGTGCCCGCCGCGTTCTCTATCTGCCGGCACTGCTCCTCCAAAAACCGCAGCAGGTCATAGAAGGGCGGAATATAGGAGGCCTCGTCCCCGCCGTACCTCTCCTCAAAATGGATTCGAAGGTCGAGAGGTAGACGGGACAGCACGATGCGGAGCAACAAAAAAGCCCATTCGCCTACTGGTAAATCCAGCCGCCTCAAAATATTACAGGCCACCAAGACTGGATCCAACAGGTTCGGACGCAGTCTGGCCCGGTCACTAAGCAGCGGGAGGCTTAGAAGCTGCTTAACATGTTCGTCCGCAATTCGCCGGACGTTGGCGTATCTTCTGGCTAGGAGGTCCCGAGCAGTCTGGTAGGCGTCGTCCGACAATCTCAAGTGGCCGACGACGCCCAGGGCCTCCCCCTCCAGTGAGGCCAGGAGGTACGCCATCTTTTGGCTCGGGGTCAGGTCACTGCGGGCGTCCACTAGGCTGTCGAAAAGACCAACGAAGGTCAGCCATTCGGAAAGGACCCCGGAAAACTTTGGCAGGTCCAGAGTTGGGAGTCGTCCCAACAGCTCCGGCTGAAGCTGCTTCAGAGAGGACTCGGACAGGTCACTCATCCGAGCTTCACGCGCTTCCTCGGCATACCTGCCTTCAGCCTCGATCAACTCGTCCGTGAGCCACAAGAACTGCTCATAGTCCGCGAAGCAGGAGTCCAGAACTCCCTTCTCCACATCCGAATCCTCGAGCTCAGCGTAAGCCTCCTCCACTGCGGCCCTTCGAGCATCCACCTGCTCGAACCGCTTCATCAAGTTATGGACCCTATCCGGTCGACCTATCAAAGCATGGGCGCTTGTGGCCCAGCGTAGCTCAGTCCGCAAACAACGGATCAGTAGCTTGGGCGATGTCATCACTATTAAATACAAATTACGACGCGGCTCGAGCACAAACTACAAAGATAACAAACAAAAAATACAACAAAAATTAACAGTTAATAAATGCAGTTCCTATCAAATCGCGTTGAATAGAAATTACACAAATACGAATTACTACGTATCAACCAAATACAAGTTAGCACAAAAGAAAAGGCACAAATCAAATTAACAAATAACAAATACTAGTGCGATCAAATCAAGTTAAATTCAAATGGCGCAAATACCATTACTACTCTTTAGTTCAAATACAACTTACAGTATAAACGAAGATACACATCACGGTCGATCAACAAAAAATGCCTAGCTCGGAAATCGACCCTTCGATAAGTAATCGACTACAACTATCCGGCAACGATAATTAACCGATTACGTAAAAATAACCATCTACCTACATGACGTATATCTCTAGAAAACTCCCGCTTGCGCAACCTAGGGCGCGGCTTTTCAAATCTACCCACTAACCAAAAAAAGGCAAGCAACAAAGAACAAAGGGAAATAATTCTATTATTACGTACAAAAAATATTTTTACGTATTACGGACGGGCGTGATTGTAGATACAAATTAAACCAATCAAACCAACGCTCCCTGCCACCAGAATTGTTTAATGTTTATCAAACACTATGGTCGGGATCGACCGGGAATCGAACCCGGAACCGCGCTCTGCTACCAGTTTGTACACGCCCCTAACTGCCCCAACCAAGCCTGACCGGATTAGGGCCCATGAGTAATCCCATCGACGAGCAGCAGAGGGACGGGGCCAGAATATGGCCACGTGGAAATTCCTAATTACAATAAACCAGATAGGAGGACGTTAGAAGGACATAGTACTTACCATTATCCGAAGCTAACTTCGCACCAAGGCTTGGGCATGCTGTGAGTGTGTGTAATAGTGGATGGAGAGTAGTGTACAGTGAGGGGTGAATGTGTGGGGCCTTGTCAAGCATAGGCGACCAGCCGCTGCTGAGTTCCAGGCTGCTCCAAACTGCTGCCACACTGCTTCAGACTGCTTCGGCGCCGGACCACAGTCACTTTCTTCTCTCGTCACGATGACACTCAATTAATTCTATCGTACGATTAACTAACTTACAGAAGCCACTAACTATCGCTGGGTATAAGGTTAACGCACAAACGCACACGGAGTTTAAAGGTCACGGCCGTTTCGCGTAGCAACAGTTAGTTCTAGAACATCAGAGGCCGCACTAGCTAATATTGTCGAATGCACTTATACAGATTCTGAGTCGGACCCAATAAGTCCCGGGAAAGGCTATCCAAACAGGGAATGCGCGTTATAATTCCTAGACAGGATATTTACTAGACGCCCTAACTATTCCGCGGTTCACGCACAAAATTAACGGCGTGCAGACATTAGCACATTTGGCAGACGACAGCTGCGCTTGCGACCCGCGCGCCACTTGCCATGCTCGGCCGAACTTCAAACCGGTATCGCCGAGCTGCGCGCCCTCTAACGTCAATTCCGAAATCAGCGATAGGGCGTAAACAGCCTGTGTGGTGACGACACAATCATCGTAATCAAGTGCAAGCTATTAAAACCACCAGATGAGTATTTTACTTCTTGATGAGTATTTTGAAAACATCATGAAAACTAAACTTCTTGCATTTTATGAAGATTTAATTTTGCCCGAACTTGTTGATCCACGACATACCAGAAATCTACCTATAAGGGAACCACAGAGCATAAAAGATGCAATTGAAAAAAAAAAATGATAACGAAAATGAAAAACCGCCGTCACCACATCTTTTTAATAATTTCGATGTAATCTGGGGATAATATTTGAAATCTTTAGTATATTTAATCGTGTGTGTGACTTTTATAAGTCTATGTAATTTTTGATGGAAATTATTATTGCAGATAAAAGGCCTTTCGCATTAAATTTGGTCTGGAAGTAAAAACACAAAATAAGAATTTGAATTTTTTAACAAGTTCTATCGGTAGTATTCGTTTTACATAAATTTCGTAATGACATGCATTTCTTTCAATATGAACTTAGTTGTGTTTCTTTGAAACTGACAAGGATTGTATTGCCCAATATTCCTCTTGGAGGTGTAGGACCTATAAGAAGAATTTTTGAGATAGGTTTTGCGATAAGCTAATAGGTATATTCACTTTCTCAAAACAAATCTCGTTGATGGTGGATGGCGGGCTCATTTGCAATATAATATGTATGTATTAACAAATTTGATTATAAATTTATAATTTTTGTCTACAAACATTTACACCACATTTAACTTTTATAAAAATAAAATAAGATAGTTTTCGGCATATAAGTGTAAATAATTATCTTCGATTATTTTAACAATAACTTGACATCCTCGCCAGCGCGCGATTCAGATCCACTGAAGTTCAGAAAGCACTGTCAAATTTAGTAGGAATAACAGAGAAGTCGCTCATCGGTAAAGATATTATGGGCTAAGTCACAAAATTAATTATTTTAATTAAAGTAGTTATGTGATACATAATTGTACTTAATATCCTCAACATTTTTTTATGGAAAACTAAAAAAAAATGGGAATTTAAGTATTTTCAGAGGTTACTTTGCAATTATTTTATAGACTTTTGTGGAATCGTGTTTTTTACAGAAATATGCTCAATTGGAACTACAATTTTTCAATAATGATGTTACCCATAGATTGCACACAAAATGATTCCCATGCAGCTCAATTTGGCTTTATTCAGCCTCTTGAAGGGACACCTCTTGATTCCGGGATTTTGATCGCTTTCATGTGCAAATATTGGAAGATGTAATTTTATATTATCTGTCCCGTGTGAGATAACCTTTATTCTTATACACATTATTATTCCAACGACAGCTCCATGGCGCAGTGGCTTAGCATTTAGTTGCAATGCTAAGGGCCGCGGGTTCGAACCCCACACGGAAAAAGTATTTGTATGGTCTACGAATAATTGTTCCAGGTCTGGATGTTTGTTCATGTGCAATTTATGTTTTTAAATTGCCTTCACAAGACAAGAGAATATCCTAGTATGGCAGTAACGTTTTTAAAAGAAATATATAAAAAATAAGAAAAATAAAAATCACTACATATTAAAAACTTTCAAAATCTAAGTAGCGCGAGTATGTTGGTTGTTCCACATCAAAATTATAAAACCATGTTTGTGCATCTTGATGGGGACTTATGTTTTGAGCTTGTTCAACATTTTCTTGGTTACAGCTTTGTAGAGATGGTGACGGTGGTTTTTTATTTTCTTTATCAGCTTTTTTTCTGTTTTTTTTTTCAATAGCATCTTTTATGTACTGTGGTTCCCTATAGGTAGATTTATGGTATATCGTGGATCAACAAGTTCGGGCAAAATGCAATCTTCATAAAACGCAAGAAGTTTAGTTTTCATGATGTTTTCAAAATACTCATCATCTCTATGTATAATTTTTGTTTTTAATTAAAACTAATTTTACGGATTTTATCGCGTATATTAATCTATTTATATATTCCCGACGTTTCGGGTGCTTTCCAGCACCCGTGGTCACGGGGGAGTGAGGTGTTTGACGTCCTGGTGTCATAGTTACCCCGGCTACCTTCAGTTTTTTAATATTAATTTTTGGTCCGATTTACGCAGAATGAGCTTACGGTATCTTGAAGTCTAGCAGTGGTATACTTGGGTTTGGATTTGATTTTATTAATTATGGGATCCCAAGCAGATGGCAGCACCCATCCATCTTCTCTATTGAAATTAGGATGTTTTTTAATTTCAATAGCCTCGCGAATCATCCTTGGGAGGAATCGGTGTTCTTTTGCGAGGATTTGACTTCCCGATACTTCCGTCTGCAGTTTGTGAACATGTTCAAGATCGTCCCCGCCATTACATTAGATTTGATAGACCACAAATCCTCGCAAAAGAACACCGATTCCTCCCAAGGATGATTCGCGAGGCTATTGAAATTAAAAAACATCCTAATTTCAATAGAGAAGATGGATGGGTGCTGCCATCTGCTTGGGATCCCATAATTAATAAAATCAAATCCAAACCCAAGTATACCACTGCTAGACTTCAAGATACCGTAAGCTCATTCTGCGTAAATCGGACCAAATATTAATATTAAAAAACTGAAGGTAGCCGGGCTAACTATGACAGCAGGACGTCAAACACGTCAGTCCCCCGTGACCATAGGTGCTGGAAAGCACCCGAAACGTCGGGAATATAAAAATAGATTAATATACGCGATAAAATCCGTAAAATTAGTTTTAATTAAAAATGTGTAGTGTTCGCGTAAATATAAGAAATCATTATATAATTTCTGTTTTCAGTGGTTCATTTTGATTTGACCACACGGCGAACAAGCAAATGTTTTTTCTGGTGACATGCAGTTGCCCCTGTATTTGCATGTACCAATCATGGTTTTTATTTACAGCAATCCTACCCTGTTTGTCTTGGACCTAGAAGTTAACTTTTTTGGTTTTAATAGCTTGAGCTATTCCTATTTTATGTGCCGTTATTGGACATTTGATTTCGATGATTGTGTCGTCACCACACTGGCCATCCGAAGTTGCTCCTAGAAATGAAACTTCTGGGTCTATAAAAAGTCCACAGGGTTTAATTATTATGTTTTCTTGCCTTGCCAATTGTTCAAGGGCAAGTTTTTCGTTTTCACGACCAGGATTTATAGACTGAATATGGTCTAAATTATGAGATTTGTATAGCAACTCTTTAATTATATTTGAGCAACTAGTGTCCTCTTTTCTTTTAACAATGCGTCCAAAATTGGATGCTGTAAGCAATGTTCGTCGTAGCTCTAGCCATTCACTTGAGCTGCTTTGCAATATAGTTCTCCTTTCAATATATTGCCTTTCTTCATCTGTCCTCTTTAAGTTTTCAATAAAGGTCTTCTTAAGTTTCTCTATAAGATCCTCCGATACATCTACCTTATGACTGCATTCTCCGTAATTTTCGTCTCTCTTTGTCGCAAATGGTACTCGTCGTTTATGGTATGTGTATTTTTTGAGATTTAATCTTTTAATCTTTCTATCCTCGAAAATTTTCATTCGCCCTCGAGGACTTCGTCCTGCTAGGTGTTCATAAAGGGTTGACAAAGTGTTTAGGCCTAATCTAAAACATTTAAAAACTTGCATTCAATACGCGCGTTACGGCGTGTCCTTCCGATGGAATTTAAAGGTCACCCGGCCCCCTCTCCCGGGCGGGTCTCTCGGCCGAGCGCTGAGTCGCCTGACGCGTGGGCGAGGTCAGTGTTATTTGCGACCGCTGGGTCGGTAAGTGGTCTGGAGGTTACGTGCGAAGCGGTCGGCTGCGTGACAAACGCCTCTTATTGAGTTGTCTTTTTCGTGCTTTAAGTGACAAGAGGCCCTTTTGAGTTTTGAAACGCTAAAAATTTGTGATTCGAGAGGAGATCGCTTCGTGCTGGATATAGATTAATTGTGCGCGTACGCCGGGGCGAGTAGAAGTCTAGAAGAATAAATCGTCCGCGCGGCCGTGTCGAAAAAAAGGACTCAACTTACGCTACCATCGTTAGGTCGCGTGCCTCTTATTGTGTTGTTTTATTTGTTCGTATAAGTGATAACGAGGCTTATCCTTGAGTTTTGAGTTATTAATTTAACTTCGATTGCAATTAATTTGCGTCGACGAATTGTTGTGGCATTTAATATCGTAATAAGACATTTTTGCTTTGTCGGTTGGAACGCTAAAACTTTGTGACCCGAGAGAAGGTCGCGTTCGTATGCTATTGTAATTTTGTGCTAAGTGAACATGGAACATTGAACTTTGACCGACCGTTCTTAAGTTGTGCCTTAAATTTGAAGTTAATTAAATGTACAATAAAGTTGATAAACTAATATAGTGAAATAATAGCAGAAGGTTTCAATTGGTGAACGCCCACTGGAGGGATCGCACATTTTGGAGAAAAGCAGCGCCTGTGGGTCTGCTCTCGGATTACATCGGACGTCAGGTTACATCTACACACTTTCACACACCACTTTACATTCACTTACTTACCACCTGACGGTGCCCTGTGGTCGACCCTACCTACGGAACTCGGTAAGTTCATGTTTGTTTGTCCAGCCAGTATAATAATTATCCATAGGCCATTGGGCCCGAACCCTCTTTTGCCCGTCGAGCGTGCTACTATGGGCCCTAGCCCAGTCGACTTTTGCCGGGGCAACGGAGGGCCGTAACACAAAGGTCTTTGAGAATTAAATGAGATTGCAGCTGCAGTGCATATCGTTTGATAACTTCTTCGTAGGGAGTGGTTTACTCGTTTTCCACCCACGAATTTTGCAACAACGCTGTGGAATCGTTCCACAACGTTGGTGTCTAAATAATTTATAAGACTTCTCGAATGACTAGCAAGATTTCTCATAATAAAACCAATTCTTCGCCAAAGAGAACTAGTGAAAAAATCACTTGGTATTTCATTAAAATTGGTTTCATTTATATCGTCTCTTTCATTCAAGGATTTGCAAAAATAGAATTCACATTTCGTGTGAGTTTCAAAAGTGTGTAAATGCGTAGCTAAAATATCTTCAAAAAGTAAGTTCATATAAAAATCATGGTTTCCTTTCTCAGAATGATATTTAATGGCAGCGCATATGCTTTTTCTGATAGTTAGAATTCTTTGCTTTGTTAAAAGTTTCCTCTGCTTAATTGGATATTTTGTTTCAACTTGTAGGTTTTGTAACTTATTACATAAATTTCTCATGAGGTGCTTCCTACACTCAATTTTTTCTACAGTAAAATTTTCGTATGGGCGAGTTTCAATTATTTCATGGTAGGTACTAGAGCCTCCGTCAAATATTAATTTTCCATAAATAAGACCGTGTCGCTCCAAAGATTGTTTAAATATTAATTTTCCATAAATAAGACCGTGTCGCTCCAAAGATTGTTTAAAGCCTTCCAAAATTATATTAGACTATACCAGTTGAAGGGACGTTAAAATTTTTGAAACATTGATGTGATTTTGGATTTACTTTTTTTCTTTCAGCTTGGGAACAAATACTGAAATATTTATTTTTAATTCCCAAATACAAAAAATTTCCAGATTTCGTCCAATTATAGCGGCAGCTCCAGACAGTGAAGAATAATTATTCTTATATGTGCGCTTTGAATAACACCCATCAGCAACTACGTCAATAACAGGTATCCCATTGTTATTGATTCTGCCTTCTGCTATTGCTATAGCCTTTTCTTCTTCTCCAACCATAGTCATATTTTCTTCAGCAATTTATTCCCACTTTTTGGCTATCGTTTCTTGTTTTCTTCTAAGTAGAGCTGATGATATAAGAGTTAAATCAAGCGCTGAAGCCAGTTCCTGAAGTTGTGAATGACCGCAACCAATAGCAATGGTACCCGCTACAGCTGAGTTGTTTATATCACAATCATCGCCTTCAATTTTAACATAAAAAACTGACTTGCACAGCTCACATTCAAATTTAAATTTAGATTTAAATCCAGTTTGCTTTTCTCCTAATAGTTGTAAACACTGCAAATCACAACCAAGAGGGCCAAAACTGGATTTTTTTTTAATTTCTTTGAAAAAATAATTTATATCCACAAGGAGTCTTCCTAAAGGCACTTTAATTTTCTTTTCTGGTTGTTCTTTTTCAATATAAAGTTCTGGACTCTTTTCTCTGACTCTTTGTGGCTGCAAAATAACAATTTATTAACCATGTAAGTAACTAAGTTTAATAATTAGTTTAGATACATAGGGTATCTACATAGGTTCACATTGAAATTTAAGTAGTCACAGGTGTAAAAAGACTATTTTCAAAATGTGAAGTGAGCAAATGAAACATTTTTCAGTTTTCTTCAGGAAATATTGTTTTGTCTTCTATCATTACATATGTTATCATATAATCATTTATTTTTCAGGTGAGGCAACGGCCGCAAGGTCATCGTCTTCAACAATGTCATATGAACAATAAAAATAATATCATGAAAAAAATTGTTAATAAAACAAATATATCTGAAAATATTACCTCAATATCTTGTGAATGAACATGGTTATTTACTTCTACGGACATAACTAATTGTGTATCTGCGACTCTGCAAAAATTAAATAAGTAATCATAAATCGGTGAAGTTATTACTTGCTTTTAATTCGATTTTTTTTATAGGGTATGGTGACAAACGAGCACACAGTCCACCTGATGGTAATTAGTTGCTGTGGCCCATAGACATCTACATCTATCCTCGTTTGCGAATCAAAATTCAGATGCGTTGTCAGTTGTCACCCGTCTTTTCCAGTAGAAAGGGTCTCCGGTTCTCTACACTCACCATACAAAACACAGCAATGTCAAGCTGCTATTTTACGCTGGTATTCTGTGAGAGCGTGGTCCTTCCCCGGTCGAGCCGACCCATTCGTGCTACAACTATACTACTAATATAGCTTCAACATGGCTCTACCACGTATAAAATCGATTAACAAAGTATTACTAAAGTGGAATGATGTTTAGTCTGTCTGTTACTTGATAACATCTAAATTCAATTAAAACCACCAGACACAAAAGAATAAGATGTATCTGTGACAGCTGTTATTTTTACTTACGCTGCTGCAGTATTTTCATTGTTTAAGTTTGGTATCGAATTAACTGACGTGATGTGTGATATTATTTCTGAAGAACTGTCATCCTGTGGGGTTATGCATTTATCATTATCAAAATATTTCCATCTTCTTTGTTACCTTAAAATAATTTTATAATTTAATAGCAATAGCTCCAATAGTAACAAATATCAATTTCTGTAGAATAAATGTAGCTAATAGGCAAAAATGTGTTAGTACAACCAGATATAGTTTATGTTGGACTCGCAACGACTAAAACCACATGGTGTTCCACCTTCTCCGCATATTGGCAGGGCTACGGGAACGCTTTTGCACACATCTGCGGCCTCACCAGTGCCAGCCACTCCATAACAGCCCCTCCTCGGAGAAGGACTTCTCCTCCCCCTTTTTTCCTTTTTAGGTGAGGCGCAACAGGAATACGAAGCGCACCTTCCTCCCCGGCCTAAACTCCACCTGCGCAACGAACCCCCCGAGTCCAATACGTGGAGGTCATGGGGCTGGGAAAAAACGAGCACTCAGAAGTACCAGCTTTCATGATCCCTTTGTGGATTCAAGTTTCCTCTGCTATCCAAGTTTCGGCCGCGGAGGGTAGTAAGAGCGGCGCTTCGTAATACCAACACTCCCTCCCCCCTCGCGGAGCCACCACCACCACACGGTGCAGACCCACTAGAGTCGCGGAATATAGGACGAGTGGTGCATCGTCATACCAACGCTCCTCTTCCCACGCGACTCTACCTTGGTTGCAGCAGTAGAGGGGGAGGAGACCACTCTTGCTGCAGTCCATCAACACACATCCTAAGTGAGCCCACTCAGAGTGGTTCCTCTTCGTTCACCATGATAAGGCTCGTTCCTTGGGGCTGCGTGTTGATCTTATGATGGTTTGAACACTCGCCTTCCAAAGGATTTCTTCTCCATAAAAGATACTCCGTGAATTAAGAGTGTTATTGATAGCAAATATACTTACCAATACTTTTTTAATTGCAGTCCTGTTTTAAGATGATATTTTTTCTTTTGCTTTGGCATTTTTGACAAATTAACGTCGCTGCGAATTTTATGTCGCTTATTCTTTGAGCACTTAAAAAAATTAATATTTTTATAAATAAATATTTACAGCTACCAATGCACATAAATTAACTAAACTAAGTATTTCTATGTAAATAAATACTTACTCGTGCAATACTTATTTTCGGGGAAAAATTATATTTTTTCGAGGAAAACGGGGATTAAAAACAAAACTCTTAATTAAAAATATTAATATTTTCGAGACCTTTCTTTTAGTGTAAAAACTATTTATAGACCTTGTGCCATTTTGGGGAAATTTTGCGAAAAATGACAAAGATAGGTACTATTTGGGGATTTTTTTTCTAATAAGTATAACAAAGAAACAATTTTGTTCAATTAAAAGCATTTATCAAATACTCATGTGTCATCCTATATTTTTTTATGCCGATTGAATGAACAGTTATTGTGATTTTCTTATTTAAAATCTAAGAATTTAGGCATTTCAGTAGCACTTAAAACCTTAAGGGATTTCGATATACTCTAAAGAATGAGTTGGTAATCATTTACAATTTTACCTTGATTAATAACAGAATAAATTAGACACAAATTTCTCAAAACACAGAAATGTTTTCATACTTATTGCTTACTGCTAAATTATACAGATAAAGTTATATAAATTAAAGACTGCTCTAGTTGAGCTATCGTCGTCATCATCGATGTTTACATTAATTATTATTTGATTTTCTATAATGCATTCAAAATTAATGTCTCCATAACAATTTTCTTTGTTTTCTCCAACACTTTGGCCTACTGTCGCTTGCGTTTTAATCGTATTTTCTACAAATCCACCTCCGACAGATTACACATGGCAAATTATGAAGCACCCAACTTTTTCCACAGGCACGCATCCATCTCTCTATCCATGTCTGCGGCACAGATTGGGCGACGTTTGGCCATGTTTCATCACTGCTATATATTTTTTTATATATAGGAGAGGGGCCAAACGAGCATGCGGCTCACCTCGGAACAAGGGGAATTGCAGATGCATTGCCGGCCTTTTAAAAAGGAGTAGGCTCTTTTCTTGAAGATCCCTAAGTCGTATCGGTCAGGAAAAATCGCTGATAGTAATCGATTTCACAAGGAAGTTGTGCGAGGAAGAAAACATCTTCTAAATCGCACAGTGATGGACCGCCAATCATCCAGATGGTGTGGATGGTATCGGGAGTTCTGCCGCGATGTGCGTTCATGAAATTTGGCGGCTGGGAGTAGTCCGAACAATTTCTCAGAGCACTCCCCGTGGTAAATGCGAAAGAAAATGCAAAGGGATGCAACGTCTCTTCGCAGCGCCAATGAATCGAGCCGATCGGAAAGGACTCAGTCGTCGACGATTCGAGCCGCTCTGCGCTGGATGCGGTCAAGTGGAAAGAGCTGGCACTGGGGTGCCCCGGCCCAGAGATGGGAACAGTATTCTATGTGAGGCCGAACCTGCGCCTTGTAAAGTTGCAGGCGTTGTGCCAGCATGAAACACTGTCCCACTCTGCTGAGCACGCCAGGCTTATTAGAGGCCAATTTGGCCTTCTCTTCCAAGTGACCACGAAACTGCACGTCACTATATGGATGTCGATGCCGAGGATTCCGATACTGGCTGAGGCAACAAAGGGAGTGCCTTGAAACTGAGGGGATACGACAAAGGGGTTCTTTTTAGCGGTAAACGCGCAAACTTGTGTCTTCTGTCTCTATCCGATACTTTGTTCAGCAAAGACTCGACTAGAGACACAAGTTTGTTCCGGTACTCGGCGACGTTTTCCCGAGAAATATTGGCACGGCCGGTGTATAGAGCATCACCAGTGCTGTCATCCGAATAGCAATGAATGTAACCAGTTTGCAACATATCATTGATATGCAGAAGAAACAGCGTTGGTGATAGCACACAGCCTTTTGGTACACCAGCGTTAATAATAATAATATTTTATTTGCATAAAACATGGTATATAATAGATTTTACAAAACGTTTCAGATCAGCATGTTTTGCTACGGTTATTCATAGCATGCAAATTTTTTTTTACATTAATATTTTTGGCTACAAAAATCCTTAACACTATAGAAATTACAATTATTTAGCCACTGATATAGTTTTAATTTAAATGATCTTGTATTTAATATTTTGAAGTAATTAGGTATCTTATTATATAAGTGAACACACATAAATAAACAACTTTTACTATATTTTCTTATTCTAGGATTATCGTTTAGTACAAGTCCCCCTATATATAATGTACTCTGTGGTACAAGTCTATATGGATCTTGACGACTGCGGGGATTTTCATCATCTACCGTTGTAAACAATGTTTTGTGCTTCTGTACAAACATACATAGTTCATAGATATAATGTGATGGTAGTGGTAATAAGCCAAGTTTTTTAAACACTGGTTGACACGATTCATTCGGTTTTAGCCCACATATTGCTCTAATGCATTTTTTTGCGCGACAAATGCTTTATTTTGATCAGTGCTGTCAGGCGTGTCACTTTGTAAAAATCTGAGGTATGGAAAATGGTGGCGCGATTTTCAAATTTGTTCGCATTACTCGTGGGGTATTAAGGTTTAAGAGTTTGCAGTGTATATACTCAACTTATTTATTGAACTATAAGATGTGGGGTATTGAGGTTTAAGGGCTTGCGATTTATTTATATGGGGTTTGTAGTAATATGCGATTTATTTCCTAATTTCAGCTATGGAATTCCATACCTTGAAAAACTTGAGGTATGGAGTGCTCCATACCTTCCATAGTGGAAGTGACACCCCTGAGTGCTGTTGCCCCATATTATAAGACCACACCGCAGTAAAGATTCTACGTATGCACGGTCGGACATGACAGCGGTTTTTATGTTTGTTATGTTTTTTATTTGTTTAAGTGCATACACGAATGCATTTTTCATATATTTTTGATATAACGGATATTAGGGTTATTGGTCGATAATTATTAATATCCTATTTCTCTCCTTTTTTTAACAGCGGCTTAACTATTGATAGTTTCAATGTATCTGAAAAGATTCCACACGAAAATGAAAAATTAATTAAATATGTCAAGATTTCAATTAATTCAATTGTACATTTTTTATTATTTTTGTGTTTATGTCATCGTAGCCTTCAGAGCTAGTACTTTTTAAAAGCATTATCCCTTCTAACCTCATTTTCAGACATAGGTCTAAGGGTCTAAGAAACATAGAGTTGACATTCGCGCTGTTAATGGTTACATTTTTCGCTGTAGTGTGTGCTGTTGATTCACGAGTCAAATCAATAAAATGATTGTTAAAAGCAGAAGCTATATCTACAGGATTCGTAAGAACTTTATTATTAGCTATAATTTTTTCTATATCTTTCTTGTCATATGGGTTAGTTATTTCTTTTTTGATAATGGTCCATGTTGATTTACATTTGCTATCATTTTTATTTATAAACTTAATATTAGCATTCTTTTTTAAATTAAATACACATTTTTTAAGAGCTTAGAATATTATGACAGGTAACGTATTCTGTTGGCGTTACTTTTATTTTTATAATATTTAAATCTTAACATTCGTTTTGATTTAACAACTTACTTTGAGGCCTTTGCTTATCCAATTTTGTTTTTTATTTTGTAAATTTACTTTAATTCGTTGTTTCTGAAAACAGAGATAGTAGAAAAGGCAAAATAATTCATGAAATCGGCTGAATGCTGTGTTAGCATCATTTTCCATGTATGCTTCCGACCATCACAAATTTTTCAGGCATTCTATAAACTTCCTAATGTTATCTAAGTTATAGTATCTCTTGTAAACATAATATATAGCATGTTTTTGTGGTTCACATTTTATAGGACAGCTTAACAATTGTGCTGTGTCACGATCGGAAAGATACAGTGGTAGCAATGTTGCAGTCGCATTTTGAATGTTACTTAATATATGATCAATACAAGATGACCTACGTGTATGAACATTGAAATGTATTTTCAAGTTATAATTATAGGACAAATCTTGGAAATAGTGTGAGATTTTGCCTTTTTTTAGTGTGTTTATATTAAAGTCTCCAGCTATAACTATATGTACTTTAGATTTGTATTTTACAGTTAAGTCATGCAAAATTGTGTTCAACTTAAATAAGAACTGTGTTGGGTCGAATTGGGGGGTTCTCTATAGACAAATAGTAATTAATTTAATGTGTATGATTTCTATGCCGCATGCCTCGAACATATTCTGGGTAGCATAATTTTTTATGAACGATAATTCATTGAACATTATACCCTTTTTAACTAAAATACATGTTCCACCTCTTTGTTTTTCTCTGCAGAAGTTGGCCGCCATGTCATACCCACATATTCTTACATAACTCTCAAGACCTTTTTTTATGAAATTTTCGGAAAGACATATTACATCCGAGTCATTATTTTTTGCTCTTAACTCATCTATAGTTACGTCAATAGGCTTGTAGTCGGAGCATGCATCGTCTACAACGACCTTGATGCTCCGATCTGCAATGAAGCTGGTGATCCAATTGCACAATTTCTCGGGAAGCCCATAGGAAGGGAGCTTCGAAAGAAGCGCTTTGTGCCAAACCCGATCGAAGGCCTTCGCAATGTCCAAACTAACGGCCAACCCCTACCCCTTGGACTCTACTGCCTCCGCCCATCTATGAGTCAGGTAGACCAGAAGATCACCAGCTGATCGACCCCAACGAAAACTGTATTGGCGGTCACTAATCAGCTGGTGATCCTCAAGGTACCTAATGAGCTGGCAGTTTAAAATCGATTCCATTATTTTGGAGAACAAGGAGGTGATGGTGATAGGCCTGTAGTTGGACGGGTCTGATCGGTCGCCTTTTTTAGGGATCGGGTTGACAAAAGCTGTCTTCCATGATTTCGGGACTACGCCTAGGGAGTAGGAGTACCGGAAAAGACGCGTTAGAACCGGTGCCAACTCCGGAGCACACGTCCTCAGCACAATTGGGGGGATTCCGTCAGGCTCCACTCAACATGTGGATGTCCAGGGAGAGGACTGCTTTGCGAACCGAGCGCTGTGAGAACCGCACATCCGGCATGGAGCACTCACACCGCGGGATGATCGGTGTGTTCCCCCCGTTATCAAGAATCGAGTTGGACACAAAAAGGGAGCCTAAAAGGTCGACTTTCTTTTTTGCGGCGTGGGGCAGTGAGTTGTCCTCCCTGTGCAGAGATGGTAGTGATGGCTTACAGAAATTCCCTAGGACAGCCTTGACGAGAGACCAGAATGCATGGGTTCCCGAAGGAAGGCGAACTAGTTTCTCGCCAATTCTGTCTATGTGCTCTGACTTTCCCTTGGCAATAACTCTTTTGAAGGACCTGGAGGCGAAGTTATACTTCTTTTTAAGCATGCTGGTGTTTACATCCCGAGTCGCCGAAGCCGCAGCCCAAGCTTGATAACACTCCTGCTTACTGCGTAATGCAGTCTTACAGGAGCGACCAAACCAAGGCTGAGATCTGCCTCCGATGGGTACCACAGATGATGGAATAAATAGTTTCATTCCCTGTAGCACCACATCAGTGACAGAGTCGGCAACAGCGCTGGGATCATCCGGCGAGAAGTAAACCCTAAACCCGGTAGGATGCAAAGAAAGTCCGCATTCCGTCCCAATCCGCCCATCTGTAATGCCAAACACGGCGGCAACCTGCAGAACGCAACCGCGAGGTGAGCGTGAGTGGCACCACACTCCGGATCAGACAATGGTCCGAAGAGCCGAGAGGGGCATCGACGGAAACTTGATATCCGTCCGGGTGAGAGGTCAGCAGAAGGTCCAACAGGAAAGGTGTATGATCCTCCAAATCTGGAATCCGCGTAGGCGAAGTAACCAGTTGTGTCAGACTATATGCCAAGGCAATGGTCATATGAGTATTTTAAATTAATTTTCTTAAGTTTACATAGTAAGTTATTATCAATAATTGTTGGTAATAAACTAACATACGATAATATCTAATGATATAATCAAAATTATTAAAACTATATTTATACTATCAATTCCAAACAAATGAAAAATATCGAAAACATAATTAAGTCGTTGTTCTGTTGGATGAGCGATATGTAGTGCATGGGATAGGGAAAGGGTTAAGTTTTCACTGAATGCAAACTATAACTCATCTAGAATACCGCCAATATTTCATTCAACATTTGTTAAGGCCTTAACAGTGGTTGAAATGCCTAAATCTTGGATATTTAAGTAAAAAAATCTCAATAACTGTTCATTTAATCCACAAAGAAAAAATACAGGGTAACAGAAGAGGTTTTGGTAAATGTTTTTAATTAAACAAAATTGTACTTTTGTCAACCCATTATTAGAAAAAAAAATCCCCAAAGAGTAACGGCACAAGCTTTTTAAATAGTTCTTACACTAAAAAAAGGTCTTAAAAATATTAATATTTTTAATTGAGAGTTTTATTTTTATTCACCGTTTTATAAGAGAATATATAATTTTTCCCTGAAATTGAATATATTTACGCGAGCGCGCATGCTCCGTCGCCCTGTCGCAGTCCGTTTTAGCTTGCTACATATTTATTTATCTATGTATATATTTATATATATATAAAAAAAAAAGATTAGAGGTCTCACTAGTGTCGAGACAGCTAGATTAGTTTATTTTAGTTATTTTCATAGCATAATGTCTTATGGGATTTTGCTATGGGGAAATGCGGCTGATTCAGAAACTATTTTTGTTTTACAGAAGAGGGCCATTAGAGCTATTTACAATCTAAAACCGAGAGAGTCTCTTAGAGATAAATTTAAAGAAATTAATATATTAACTTTGGCCTCTCAGTATATTTACGAAAATTTAATGTATGTTCACAAAAACAAAGATAGTTTTAGTAAAAGAAGTGATATACATTCTGTAAACACTAGGAACAAACATAAGCTAGTGATACCAGTTTCTCGACTCCACAGAGTCAGTAATTCATTCTTGGGGCAATGTATACGCTATTACAACAAGGTCCCGGAAAGTGTACAGGTTCTCTCTATTACCAAGTTTAAATGTTTTTTTAAGCTGAAACTGTATAAAAAGGGTTATTATAGTATAAATGAATACATGGTTGATAATAACCCCTGGGAATGAGGTGATCGCTTCCAAGCAGTTTCTAAAATAAATTTTGTAAATAGTTCGTAATCATTTATATTGTAAAATTTATTTAAAAAAAAAGTCCCGCTGGGTTTCTTGCTGGTTCTTCCCAGGACAGAGGGTTTTTTTCGAACCAGTGGTAAAGTAAAAAATGACTTTCAATAAGAATTACACATGTAATGTATATTGAATAAAAAATATTCTATTCTATTCTATGGTCCGTTTTCGGACATCGTCGAGGGTGGACTGCGCATCGGTGTTGGAGCGACTTCGTTCAAATATATATTAATTTTTTAAAAGTTTATACTCAATTATAAATATTTTTATGACTAGAAATACTTAATTTAGTTAATATCTGTACATTGGTAACTGTAAATATTATTTTCTAAATAAATTAATTTTTAAAGTCCCCAAAGAAGAAGAAATTTTCGCGGCGACGTTGATTAGTGTAATTGAAAAATGCATTTTTATATAATTTAGATGTATAACGACAAACATGCTCTCGTTACTTAGATTTGGATAGTTTTTAATACCTATGTAATTTTATTGTTGCATATTTTTATTAATTAGTTGATACTCAATTTTATAATTATGTATTACAATAAAACGCTGTTTTTATGAGTATGACTTTATAAAATATTATTGGGGAGGGAAATATAGATACTGATACTTACATTTAGGTACACTCATTGAGTTATATGTACTACGTACTAGAGAAGCTATTCCGAACATTGACTATGTTCAACTGCAATGTAGTGCAATCCATACAAACTAAATATTACGTAAATTGAAGTTTTGTGAATTCCATAAAATAATTATAATTACATTTTATTAAGAAATATGTTTGTTTAGATTAAATTAAGATATTTTATATTAAATTCTTATATTTAATATATAGCTTCTCTAGTACATAGTACATATAACACTGTTATCAAATTAAATAAAACAATTTAAATAAATGAAATAAATAATGCTTTCCTAAGTATAAATAACTATATAAAGACATTCTTGGGTTTATGGTTTTTTTATGTTAGACAAACTATTATCTAAAAAATGTAAAAATTTTAAATTGGAGAGGGGTTTCTCTACGTGATAAAGTTATAAATGAAGATATTCGCAGTAGAACCAGAGTAACTAACATAGCCCAACTGAATATTACAGTGAAATGGCAATGGGCTGGCTATATAACTTGGAAAATAGATAAAAAATAGGAAGAATGGTTCTCGAGTGGCAACCTCGTACAAGTAAGCGAAGTAGTATTCAACCTTTATTCCTCTTCACGTATTCTCATACGCTTTTCGTCACACATACACATACACACACACACACACACACACACACACACACACACACACACACACACACACACACACACACACACACACACACACACACACAAATAGGTCGCAAATAATTCTTACCTAGTACTATTAGGCAAGAGTGAATAGGTTTTTGTTAAGCCAGTGCAATTCACCAACTTAGTCTACATAACCACTTACCAATGGGATTGTAGTTGTTTTACTATTTGCTGGGTCATCATCATCATTACAGCCCTTCACAAGTCCACTGCTGAACATAGGCCTCCCCCAAAGAATGCCACAAAGCACGGTCCTGAGCCACCTGCATCCATCGACTTCCTGCATGTCTTACCAGGTCGTCACTCCATCTCGTGGGGGGACGCCCTACACTTCGCCTACCAGTACGAGGCTGCCACTCGAGAACCTTTCTTCCCCATCGGTTGTCGGTTCTTCGAGCTATATGGCCGGCCCACTGCCACTTCAGCTTACTAATCCGTTGGGCTATGTCGGTCACTCTGGGTCTACTGCAGATATCCTCATTCCTAAGTTTATCACGCAGAGAAACTCCGAGCATAGCCCTCTCCATAGCTCGCTGAGCGACCTTGAGCTTCCTCATACGGCCAGCAGTGAAGGACCACGTCTCAGTTCCGTAAGTCATCACTGGCAACACGCACTGGTTGTACAATTTCGTTTTAAGGTTTTGAGGTATGTCTGACGAGAAGATGTGTCGTAGCTTCCCGAACGCTGCCCAGCCGAGTTGAATCCGTCGATTGACCTCGGTCGAAGTTGGACTTACCTAGTCGGACTATTTGTCCCAGGTAAACATACTCGTCAACAACTTCGAGCTTAGTGCTCCCAACAACTACCGGCATAGGTGTGACATGGACATTAAACATGATCTTTGTTTTGTCCATGTTCATCTTAAGACCTATCCGTTGGGATACACTATTGAGGTCATTGAGCATAGTGCTTAGGTCCTCCAGCGATTCTGCCATAAGGACTATATCGTCGGCAAATCGAAGGTGAGTGATGTACTCGCCATTGATGTTGATACCGTATCCTTTCCAGTCCAGAAGCTTGAAAACGTCTTCCAATGCAGCGGTGAAGAGTTTCGGGGATATGACGTCACCCTGTCTTACACCTCTCTGCAATTGGATAGGTTTCGTATTCTGGTTCTGTACTCGGATAGCCATCGTAGCCCTACTGTACAAGCACTTCAACACTTCGATATACCGACAGTCAACTTGGCACCGCTGAAGGGACTGCAGCACCGCCCAAATTTCGACGGAATCAAAGGCTTTCTCATAGTCCACATACGCCAGACATAGTGGCAAATTGTACTCTTCGGACTTCTGTACAACTTGCCGAAGGGTATGTATGTGGTCTATGGTGCTAAAGCCCTTTCGGAAACCGGCTTGTTCGGGAGGCTGGAAGTCGTCAAGTCTGCGCGCGAGACGATTCGTAATGACTCTCGAAAACAGCACGTAGACGCGGCTCAGAAGGGAAATCGGTCTGTAGTTCTTCAAGAGAGCGTTGTCACCTTTCTTGAAGAACAAGACCACCGCACTTCTGCTCCACGCCTCCGGTGTAATGCCACCATGGAGGACAGAATTAAAGAGCTTCTGAAGGACTTCAAGTACCGGTCTTCCACCCGCTTTCAGAAGCTGCGCTGTAATTCCATCCTCGCCTGGGGCCTTACCGTTTTTAAGGTGCTGGAGAGCCATCCTAATCTCGCTCAGACTGACATCCGGGATATCTTCGGAATAGTGTCGGATGAGACTCGCTCTTGGATCGTTACTCACACTTGCGTGTGGCTCCAACGATGATGTGTACAGCTGCCCATAGAACCTCTCAATCTCACTCAAAATCTCAGGTGTCCCGGAAACGATGCTGCCACATTCTGTCTTCAGCTTTGACAGTTGGCTCTTTCTGGCAGACAGATCTCTGGCAAAGACTTTGGAGCCTTGGTTCCGCTCGATCGCTTCTTCAATACGAGCTGTATTGAAGTTGCGTAAGTCCCGCCGCATGCATTTGGAGATCTGTCTGTTCAGATGCCTGTATGCTGTCAAGTCTGTTGAAGAATGTAGCTTCATCTCCCGTCTAACAACCATGAGATTAAGAGTGTGATCGGAGAGTTTTTGTGTTCTTCTGCGGAGAGTTTTTGTGAACTTAGCTCCGACCGCATGGACAGTTTCCACGAGCTTGTCATTCATATCGTCCACTTCATTGCAGTCTTCCAGGCACTGAAAACGGTTTTGTAACTCGAGCTGAAAGGTTTCGGGACTTTGGAACAGAGCACGAGGGGGACGGAGCGTTGACTTCATTAGACGAGACCTCTCCAACTTAACGTTTAGGTTCAGTGTGCCTCTAACCATTCGGTGATCGCTACCAGTTTTCACCCTCGCGATCACGGAGACATCACTGAACAGTTGTCGTCTGGTCGTCATAATGAAGTCAATCTCATTTTTTGTGGAACCGTCGGGGCTCGACCAGGTCCACTTTCTGTGGGGCCGCTTCTGGAAGAAAGAGTTCATCATAAAGAGTCCCTCTTTCTCCATGAAGTCGGCCAGCTGCTGGCCCCTTGGGTTCCGTTGCCCTATTCCAAATTTCCCTACTTTCAGCTCACCGTTCTCTCTTGTGCCTAGTTTTGCATTGAAGTCTCCCATTAACACCGTATATTGGGTTTTGGAGGAATGCATGGCTCTAGAGATATCCTCATACATTTCCTCCACCTCCTCATCGGGGTGTGCCGAAGTTGGTGCGTAAACCTGTATGACCTTCAGCGAATACCGTTTGGTGATTCTGAGTATAAGGTACGCAACCCTCGTCGACACACTCCCGATCTTTACAACGTTGTTAACGAGAGACTTGTGGACGATAAATCCGACACCTCCTTGGGACAGATGGTCGCCCTCCCGGTGATAGAGCAAGTTGCCGGATTCGAGGATTACCGTGTCCTCCCCCTCTCTTCGGACTTCGGATAATCCTATAATATGCCAGCGCAACTTGTCTATCTCTTCTTCCAGCTCCACGATCTTCTCGTCAGTCCTCAGGGTGCGTGTGTTGTACGTTGCCAGGTCGAGTCGTCTAAGGTGGCAACCGAACCTCCACCGGAGATTCTTAGCACCCCCTGCCCCGCCGTTACCATGGTCGCCACCGTAGCCAGGAATAGCGGGGCCGCCGGGGACTGGGGGCCGTTTCTTTGTTACTGTCATTCATAGGGGGGTATTTGCCATAGTTGCCACGCTTGGCGAGCGGGTTGGCAACCGCAGTTTTTTTATTGTAATTTGGCTATTATCAGGAAGATGCTGCTGCCCATCTCCTGCCTGTTTCCCTTTGTCGCCTTTTACGACACCCACGGGAGGATATGGGGTAGTGGATATTCTTGACCGCCACTACACGGCTTTTTGCTTTTTTTTTGCTGGGTAAAAATAGTAAAAAAAAATTTACCCTGTGAAAGTTTGCATTTAGATATAATTTTTGTAACCAACCATAAAAATATAATGAGAATATTTATATAAGTATAAAGGTTGCCTCACACGGGACAGTAATAATATATCTTCCATTATCTACGCATGAAAACTTTTAAAATCTCTGAATCCCGAGGTATGTTCATATTAAGAGGCTGAATATAGCCCACATTGATATGCATGGGGATCGTTCTGTAATTGCACGTCGTTATCGAAAGTAATTGTACGTATTTCAGGTGGCAGCTTCCACAAAAATTCACTCAATAGAAAATAATTGCAAATTTGCGCCTGAAAATACTTAAATTTTCAACGTCAATTTTTTCTTACGTGGTAGAGCCATGCTGCAGCTATATTAGTAGGTCTATACCTACTACTAATATAGCTGCAGCACGAATGGGTCGGCTCGACTGGGGAAGGGCCACGCTCTCACGGAATACCATGTAAAATAGCAGTTTAACCCTGCTGTGTTTCGTATGGTGAGTGTAGAGAACTGGAGAACCTTTTTAGTGGAAACGAGGCATTACATCTTAGTCCTCACGGGTGACAACGCATCTACATTTTGATACGTAATCGAGAATAGATGTACATGTCTATGGGCCGTAGCAACCACTTACCATCAGGTGAACTGTGTGCTCGTTTGTCACCCTTATTTTATTAAAAAAAACTTTCTGAGATTTCAGTAAAATAATGTTAAGTATTGTAAGCACTCGTACAATTATGTGTCTCATGTTAATAAAGCTGTAGGTTAAATAATTTATTTACCCTTCTATATAAAGAACCGTTTTTCTGTCACTCCTATTGAACTTGACAGTGCTTGCTGAAATTTAGCATTTTTGGATGGATCAGAATCGCGCGCTGATCCGGCTGTTAGATATTGCAAAAATAATTGAAAATATTTATTTTTACTTTCATGCCGAAGACTACCTTGTTTAATTTTATTACCGTCAAATAATATTTATTAGGTTATAAAGCAAGTATTTACAAATGTTTTCATTATTTTGTTATTCTATTGTTTACAGTTATTATCACGTCTCAGCTTTACACCAAGAATTACATTAGAAATTCTTGATGGGATGCGATGTAATTTATTTTCATCAAGAACTTTAATATATATATATATATTTGTTTTTTTTTTACCAGTAGAGTTTCAACACAATCTTAAAAAAGTTCAATGAATTAAAAAATGCCGATAATTATATAATTTCAAGTCAGTGTTTTACATTTAAAGATCAGTTATAAAGAGCCAAAGTTCTTATTTTTATTTTTATTAATTTAATTCCAGACTAAAATAAATGTGAAAGGGCTTTTATCTGCAATAATAATTTTCATCAAAAGTAACATAGACTTATAAAAGTCATATACACGGTCAATCATACTGAAGATTATCAATTGCACTACAAAATATTTAAAAGACTATTTCGAGTATAATGACCCGAATATCATCATTAATGTTTGACTGGCACACTTAAAAGTTTTATCACATGGCTAAATGATTGACTATTATATTATGATAAGGTCATGCTTTTCTATAAAAAGTTGTAAGAAATTTTAAATCACGGACCTATTGGTTTGTTTTACTTTTCACTTAATTAGTGAAAAACAAGATGGACTGATCTAAAAGTTTACTTTCTTGTGTAAAAGTGCTATTTAGAATTTTATGCAAATGATAATTAAAGTTTCTATGTAAATAAGTGTAACATAGCGGGTATTATATTCAATGGTAGCGGCCATCCATATTTGCAAAGCCGGCATCATTTTCTGTACAGAAACCGGCAAAGTGTTGCTCAAGGCACAAACAAAAACGGTTTCTGCAAATGGTCTTATAGATAATAATAACTATTCCGCCGTGTTAGGTGCAGGAGCTATTATTAGAAGGAGAAGAGGTAAAATTTTGTTTTAGAAATGCGCAGTCAATATTGTTTTGTCTGCAATTGAGCATAAAATAAAAAATAACTTCAGCCAAAGAGCATAACTGGCATTATACTCAGGCCAATCAATTGGTATGGAAAAAAATAATTATACCAGGTTTCAAAAAATCAATTAAAATTAAAAAAAAAAAACATTAATATTAAAATCAAAAAATGTATATATGTATGTCTATACATACATATAATGATTTATGGCCGCTCAGTAACTGACGGTGACGATAACATCCTACAATCCTACAGTCACGCCGAAACTAAGAGGAGAGAATTACTGTAGAAAAGGTAATAATTTATTGCGGAAATTTTGTGATAAAATTAAAAAATTACAAACTTATCCAAGTTAATCTAACTTAGTCTAACTTATCCTTATGCGTTACAAAAAAAAAAACAAATAATAAAATAGTGAGATGGCGTTAGTTTTTAAGAAGATATAACAAAAATAAACAAAAAAAAAATAAATTTCAAAAAAGTTCAGTATTTAATTGATTATATATCGCTGACACTTAATCACGCTTTTCGAAACCACGCCAGTTGTAAACAATACTTGTGTGAAAAGACAAAATCTTCTTTTCAAATTTCCGCCGAGTTGTAAGTAGAAGGCCAAATAGGTAGTAAAATGTGTAGAAAAAATGTAAATTTAACTATTGTATTAGTTAAGATATTTGTATTTTCAAATAAAGAATATTGTTTCAACCTTATATGTTAGATATTTAAGAATTCTAACTTAATACATGTTGTAAAATAGGCATATTTTGTTGAATAAATAAAAGGTTTTTTGTGATATAAAAATATAATCTATATCATAGTATAGATATTTTTGGTGCTATCTTTATAAATAAAATGTATAAATGTATTTCTTATACAAATAAAGATATTGGGCAAACCGTGAGGGAGTGATAGTACAAATTTGAATCAATTGAGTTTCGGAATCGCACAGAGGGCGCGGTTCTCTTTCGAGTATAGCTTTATTGATACCCCATTAGACTGGTTTTCATACAAATCGTTAGGTTCCCGGCCAGCTACCGCCCCATAACGCTATTGCCGCACATAGCAAAATTTTTTGAGAAACTTACCCTGAGTAGGATCCTCCCACATGTCACCCTGCGAGAGGAGCAATTCGGCTTCCGCAGGGGGCATTCCACCACTTCACAGCTGGCCCGTGTGCTGCACTATCTTGCGGCCGAATATAACTTCGGCCGCATCTGTGTGGGGGTCCTTCTCGACATGGAGAAGGCCTTCGACAGGGTGTGGCACGCAGGGCTAGTTTACTGTGTGGCCCGTACTGCGAGACGGTTGTTCGATCGCGCAGATAACGGGCCACATCCACATCTGCAAAATCTTGCTCCCCTCCATGCCCGCCCACATGACGGGCGACCACTCCCACGTGAACTTCTACGCTCACTGCCCGGCACAGGGGACGCCGGGGGTGAGTGAGCGTCCCGACACTCGACTTGATGGCGCGAGGTGCGCAATACACCAACATAAAAACTACCAACGCAGCACCCAGGACTGGGGGGTCGTGTCCTCCTGAGATGCCGCCCATGTAAAGAGGATCTCCTCGACATATGAAAACCTCCTTAAGGAGAAGAACCACCACATACAAATCGTTCGGGACCAGCTATCAGTATAATATATAATCAAGAAAGAAAACGTATAGGGAAATGATAGGGAAAGTAATTACTCTCTCACGGAACGGTTTGAAGATAATAGCTGTTTTATTCCCAAGGGATCCTTCACCTTTAAAATTAAATACAGTCCACTTGGTGTCGCTAACGCGGCACATATTGAAGAATTAAGGCGCTGGGACCGGGACGACCCCGGAAGACCCGTAATCCCCGCCTGAACCTATTTGAAGAAAAGGAAGCTGCAGACACCCTCGTGTGATACTCCTTCACGGGGTTCACATACGCCTCGTTGCCCCCGAAACCAACGTAGGTGTCATAGGAGATTAAGGAATTCGCTGTTGAACGCAACCGTGTTCCTTTTAAGAGGCGTGTCCCTTGAGTGCCGGATTGGATCAAGAAGCCGGCTGCGGTGTCCTTTTCAGTTGGTTCTTCGAGCCGGATTGAGGAACCAGCTGTGAGCTGCTGGATACCATTAAAGTGGATCTTCGGACGCCGAGTGAAGATCAGCGAACGAAGGAAGCCGGAGGTTTGAGCTGAGGCAACAGGACCAAAGGCAAGAAGACCAGGCCAGCGCAGTAGGTCCAACAGGGCTTAGGCAGGACTGGACCTGGAACACTGGTAGCTATCGGAAGAAAGAAAACCGGGATTGCGGCTAGGGGCGTGTGCTCGCATGGGGCACGTATCGCAGCCCGACGCAGGTGCCTTTTGAAGGCGCTCATCGTAGCCAAGCAGGGCTTGGCATTTTTCCTGTCGGGCAAGCGTGCTTGGCATTTTCAATCGGACGATCGTGTCCGGCATTTCCTATCGGGTCATCAGGCTCGGCATTTCCTCTACGGGAACTGTGTTTTCCTTTCCTGTAGCGCTCAAAGGCGTTTGGTGTTTTCTGTTACCAGGCAGGAGCGCTCACTGCTGCCAGGCATGGGTGCAAGAAAGAAGAGGACGTACTCACTGTTGCCAGGCAAGAGTGCAAGAAAGAAGAAGAAGCATCCACCGCTGCTGCTGCCAGGCGAGGGTGCTCGTGTGGGCACCTGACTGCATCGCGGCCGGAGGAGGGCGCCTGGACGAGGCGTCACCGGCAACTGGGCAGCGAGCACAGCATACATCCTGACCCCCTAACGGTGCCAAGGGTCGGGCTCTTGCACAACACCTTCGGGTGGAGCAGTTCTCTCGAGCGAGACTGCGCTTGCACCACTAGCTCGACTGTTTCGCCATATTCCTTGGTGGGACAGTTCCTAAACCTTTCCTCCATTCTATTCCTGCACGACGCCATCCCTGGACGGCTCACCACGGTAGGCCCCATCCAGGATGGATAGGGCTGATAGGGCTGTTAGGGTGGGAGTAGGGTTGTAGGGTTGGGAGATAAAGGGGGGCGGGGAGGGTTAGTGGGGTTAGGTTGGGGTGTAGAAGGGTTGTAGGTTGGGATTGTAGGGACCATAGGGACCGTAGGGACTGTAGGGACCATAGGGACCGCAGGGACAGTTAGGGACCGTAGGCCAACAATCACCTTCCTGCAAGATGAAGAAGGCACAAGACCAGACCGAGAGGAGCGAGGGAATTAGGACAAGGACAGGGCTCTCAAGAAAGGCTAAAGAGGCGGAATCATCTGGAACGACCACAGCTACTGCTTCGAGTGGGGCAACAAGTGGAGCCACCACCGATACATCCACAGGCACGTGGGACTCAGAGGCGTCCGTGGCAACGACAAGCAACAGGACGGGCACCAATGGAACGCAGACCAGCACCGCACAGAAATTCGTTATATCCAGGAGTGAAACGATAGTCGAAAAAGTAGGTCAAGGGACCGAAGAAGCGGCATCGTCAAGAACAGTATTCGGGCACACTAGTGACAAAGGGTCACAGAGAGGTAGTAGGTCATCGCGATCGGTGAGGCTGAAAGCCGAATTAGAAGCGCGGATTAAATTCGAACGCTCAGAGCTCGAAGGAGCACAGGCAGCTGCTGCCTTAGCCAAGTCTCAATTGGAGTTGGCACGTCTCAACCGAGAAGAGGAAATCGACTCGAGTGAGGATGATGAAGAGCGGAATACTCAGATAGAACCTTTCGTAAGGAGTTGGGTTCAACAGACTATAATGAGCGCGCCGGTTAGTGTATCGCAACCCGACATTACTGATAAGGGAGCGTGTAAGGGATCACGCCGCAAAGGGGCAGAGGTCGAGTGCAACCAAGGAAATGCACAGAAGGCACACGCGTGTGAGGTGTCAGAATTGACCGAAGCGATTGTGAGTGCAATAAAGATAACGGGCTATCTTTATTGCAAAAAGATAAGTCTTCCCAGCTTCATTTCCTCCAGGAATACCCGGTCTTCGATGGAGACCCGAGTGAATGGATAATTTTCAAAATGGTGTTTGAAGACACAAGAAGCCAATTTTCAGGGGTGCAGAATGTCGCAAGCCTTAGGAGGGTATTAAAGGGCACCGCTAAGGAAGGGGTTAAGTCATTGTTGTTTACTTTGTGTGAACCTGAAGAAATAATGAACGCTCTCGAAAGAAGGTTCGGTAGGGTTGAGATGCTCATTCTAGCCGAAATCGATAATGTAAAGCGTATGCCAAGATTGGCAGAAGATTGCAGAAATATAGGTTCATTTGCAAGTCGCATTTCGAACGTGGTAGTTGCAATACAAGCGCTGAACCAACCACAGTATTTATACTCACCGGAGTTGGTAAGCCGTATATAGTGGAGAAGCTTGGAACTATGATTAAATTTAAATGGTTCGAATATCGAGCTCAGCATCCTTTGGAGCCAGAGCTGCAAAAGATGGCTAAATTTTTGAATTCATTGAGTGAACAATTTGGAACGTCATTAAGTAATGAAAATGTGTCTGAAAAACGGAAACGTCCTGAATTCAGGAGGCAAACCGTACACACTGCAAAGGGGTCTGTACGCAACCGTTTTAAGAGCAAGCGTTATGAACGCCGAAATAATAAAGGGCACAACCGACAAGTGGTTATGATAACCCAGGATAAGCCTGTAAGTCGGGTAACACATAAGTGTGTTATATGCAACAAGGAACACTCTATAGTGAGTTGTTACAAATTTAAGGATATGAATAATCGCGAAAAATGAGAAACGGTTAAAAAGGCGAAAATATGTTTCCAATGTTTGTCACCTAACCATAGGAGGTTAGAGTTCAGGGTGAAAAAATGTGGTGTAGAGGGATGTAGAATGGCACATCATCGAATGCTACATCGATACCCCAATAAAAATACCTCGCCGCAAGGGGACGAGGGGGGTAAAGAGGCCCAAATTACAACTGTTAGTACAGTAAATGCACTGGCATGTGCATATTATAAATTATACCGGTCGAGTTGTATGGACCTAGAGGAAAGATCAAGACCACAGCTCTTCTGGATGAAGGATCAACCATGACACTCATAGAGGAGTGGATGGCTCAGAAGTTAGCGCCTCGCGGACTCAAAGAAGAATTACGTATTGAGGCCGTAGGGGGCAAGCGAATTAGCGACAACAGTTCGTATCGCTTAAACGTTAAAATAAGAGGTATTTTCTCGAGCGGCTTAGAGGAGATAAGTGTACAAACAATTAAGTCACTTAAACTTTCTCCGCAATCGGTAAGCCGAGAATTATTGCCACGGTGTTATCATTTGACACCGATTAAGGACGAGTTGATTTATAAGAGGTCCAGATCTACTATATTAATTGGCCAGGACAATTGGCATCTCATAGTTACTCGTGAATTAATTTCAGAAGGTAAGAACCTACCTGTAGCATTGCTCACCAAACTTGGATGGGTTTTACATGGTCACATATCGGGTGGCATTAAACCAATCAAGATTGTTAACCACATTTCCACCAAGAAGGAGGAGGACATGGAGAAGTTAATGAAGGATTATTTTAGTTTGGAATCTTTAGGGGTGTCTGCGCGTAAGCCCGCAAATGACCCAGAAGAACGAGCTTTAAATATTTTGAACGAAACGGTACGTCGTATACCTAATAATAGGTACGAGACTGCTTTATTATGGCGCACGGATAATGAGTGCATGCCGTCGAATAGAGCGCAGGTTGAAAGAAGTCACCTGTTTAATATCAAAAGGAAGCTCGATAAAAATAGCGAGTTGAAAAAAGAATATGAGAAGCAAATTGAAAATCTCATCGTTAACGGTTACGCAGAGAAAGCGAACCATATTTTCATTTCCCCACGAACGTGGTATCTTCCTCACTTCGCAGTGACTCACCCACAAAAAAGGAAAATAAGAATAGTTTTCGACGCCGCCGCAAGGACGAGCGGACGTTGTCTCAATGATGCATTGTTAACCGGACCGGACTTATTGAAGTCGTTATTTGACGTTCTGCTACGATTTAGAGAAGGAAGCGTGGCAGTAATGGCAGACATTAAAGAAATGTTCCTGCAAGTGAATATTCGCGAGGAAGACAGGGACAGTCTTCGATTCCTATGGCGGCACAATCGTGACGCGCCACCGGAAGAGTATAGAATGACGTCACTCATATTTGGAGCGGCATCATCACCATGCATCGCTATATATGTGAAGAATAGAAATGCGCAGAATAACGCACATCTCTATCCAGAAGCAGCTTTCGCGACGGAAAGCAATTTCTTTATGGATGACTATCTACACTCTACAGGCATTTCCCGACGTGACGACGGCCGAAAGGATAGTAAACGATATGTATGAATTACATAAACGTGCTTCTTTGCAACTAAGGGGATGGGCTAGCAACCGACCCGAGGTTTTATGTAAAATGGAAAATAAGTATAAGAGCGACAGTGCTTCGCTGGGAGATAAGGAGCACACAGAACGCACTTTAGTTTTGATCTGGAATATCAAACGAGATATAATAAGTTTCTCCATAAGTCTTCGTAACACACCGGAAGAGGTGATGGAAGGTTTACGACCGCCTACGAAGAGGGAGATAACAAGCACTGTGATGTCAGTCTTCGATCCTTTAGGACTCGCATCACCCATAACGATTCAAGGGAAGTCGCTAATCCAGCAAGCATGGAGGACAGGCATCTCTTGGGATGAACAAGTTCCACACAAATTACACGTGTTATTTTGAAAATGGATATCGGAAGTGAAGAAATTAGGTCATTTGGAAGTACCTAAACCCGTTGCCGAAGGCGTCGGCAGGGGGAGTTACACACTTTCACGGATGCTAGTGAGAAAGCATACGCCGCCGCGGTGTATTACGTCACCACGGACGAGCTAGGAGAAAGGCGGATCACGCTGATCGCCGCAAAGGCAAGAGTAGCTCCGATGAAGCCGATTTACATTCCAAGGCTTGAATTGCAAGCAGCTCTTATGGGCAGCCGATTAGCTGGATCAGTTAAAGAAGAGAGCAAGTACGAGATATCCGAACGAATATTCTGGACGGACTCACGTACGGTATTAGCGTGGATTAAGTCAGATCCTCGCACTTTTAATCCATTCGTTGTTCATCGATTGGCTGAGATTGAAGATCACAGTAAACCATGTGAATGGCGACGGGTACCAACGTCACAAAACATGGCAGACGATGCCACTAGAAGTTTTCCTTCCACCTTCGATGAAAGTCATCGCTGGTTTCAAGGATCTGAGTTCCTCAGGACAAGTCCTGATCTATGGCCCAAATAAGTGGACACCATAAATAGCTTAGAAACGGGTGAAGAAAAATCACCAAAAAGCGTAAATACGCTAAGAAAGCAGGAGCCGTTAAGTCTACCCGACTACGGACGATTTAGCAGCTTTAAAAAATTCCTTGGGGCGACTACACGCACCTTAAAAATTCAAGAATTTAAGAAAGTCGGTTAAAGGACCCGACAATGCAGCCGAAAAGTCGGTAATGTGTTCCAACGAAATTTTAGCAAAGTCGGTTAAAGGACCCGATGACGCGTTGGACATAACGCTCTTAAAAAAAGCTGAATTATTAATTTGGAAGTTCGTTCAAGACGAGTGTTTCCATTCGGAAATAAAATGCTTGAAAGCAGGCAAAAGCGTTGAAAGAAGTTCACGCTTAAGTAAATTATCTATGGAAATAGGAGAAGATAACTTACTCCGTTTAAACGGGCGTTTACCTTTTAAGTCTAATTTGACTGAGGAAAGTAGAAAACCTGTTATATTAGACGGTAAACACGAAATCGTTAAAATGATGATTAGAGAAGTTCATCATCATTTTGGACATGCCAATCACCAGACGGTGATGAATGAGCTGAATCAAAAATTTTATGTCTTGAACTTACGTAACGTAGTACGAAGTGTATCACATCACTGTCAATGGTGCAGGACATACAGGTCAAAGCCGCAAAACGTGCCACAAGGAAACCTTCCTCTGGAGAGAATAGCTCATCATGAGCCACCTTTTACATGTTCAGCCGTAGATTATTTCGGACCTATGAGTGTGACTATAGGAAGGCGACACGAAAAACGTTGGGGTGTTTTATTCATGTGTCTGACCACCAGAGCAGTACATCTGGAGTTAGCAGCCTCATTGTCATCAGCGTCAATGATAATGGCGTTGAGGCGAAATACCTGATAGACTTATCAAAGGAAATACCAGCCATGTCCTGGTACTGTTACACCCCCGAAGAGGAGAAGCCTACAAAAGTGGGCATTAGGGGGATGCCACTAGATACGGACACACAAGCGATAGGGGAGGCTATCAAAGCGTTAGGATTCCCGATACGCTATGTGAAGGCAATCCCTCCGCGCAGAGGCAGGCTGGGATGCCTGTACTTCGCGCAATTGGACCACCTAAGCCAAGAAAGGCTAAACAACTTGTATAATATTAAAGAATTACTATACATGAGAGTCACGCCTCCTACAACTGTTTCCGACCCATTAAATGCGTTCGTTGCGCGGGGGAACACGCCGCAAGGGATTGCACGAGGGGTAGAGACGAACCACCTACATGCGCAAACTGCGCAAAATCACACACTGCCAATGATCGTCGATGTCCGGTTTTGAGGAGGATCGCACGGAAGCAAGGGATAACACTTCCCGGCTTGCTTCCGGAAGCGCCGAAGCACGCAAGTCCTGGCTGATATAAGAGCCGGGACCGATCCAATTACAGCGATCATGAGAGCGTTGGCGCAACTACTTGCCCGGCATTACAGAGGCGAGTAACCTGCGCCTACTATATTGGAATCCAGACGGGATACAACAAAAGATCCATGAACTCCGCACTGTCGCCCAGAAGCAGGACATACTGAACCCAACTACGCATCTTAAGCTGCCAAATTACCACATATACAGAAGGGACGAGGTCAATCCTCAAGGGACCGCCTACAGAGGCACGGCGGTTCTGGTGAGCAGAGACATCCTCCATCAAGAACTGGATCTGCCAACATATGTAACGATGTGCTCTATCGGCATAAAAATGGAGGCGGCGGGCGAGGAACTAAGGATCTACGCAGCATACCGCCCGCCAGGGACTCCATTCTGCTCCGCAGACATCCGGACGGTAATGGAAGGCGAAACACCAACCATCGTCGCGGGGGACCTAAAAGCGAAACACCCGGCGTGGGGGTCCAGAGTGATCACCCCGCCGGGTCGTGAACCTTATGATGACGCCGAGAGACACGGCTATGACGTTTTAGGTCCCGAGGAACCAACTCACGTCCCTACGGATCACCGAAAATGTCCGGATGTATTGGACATCGTGCTCTCTAGGAACGTCAACTACCCGGTAGTGGTAGAGGTGCTGTACGACCTGATGTCTCAGCACCTCCCAATTCTCATCACCATTGGCCTCAAGGCAGTGACTACGCTGCCCGGAGCTCTCAAAAGGAAGATTAATTGGAGGCTCTACCAAAAACATCTAACGGAGAGACCTCCAACCTACACCCCAATAAATACAGCGGACGACGTAGAGCCCGCTGCAACAAGAATTACAAAGACGATCAAAGAAGCTCTACATGCGGCTTCTACGATCGTCCCGAGTACAGGAAGACGGAAAGAGCTGCCGCGAGAGATATGCGTGCAGCTCAAACGCAAAAGAGTACTAAGGAAGCTCTGGGCGCGTACTCGCTGCCCCAGATTAAAAACACATTTAAACACCTTGTCGGATGAACTGTCGGTTGCAGTCCGGGCCCACCGAGGAGAGGCCTGGGAGCGGCGCATATCGGAAGCAGAAGAGGAAGATGCGTCGCTCTATAAACTGAACCGGCAGTTAACAAAAACCAGACCCCCCGTTTGCCCGCAGACCAACAACGCGGGCGAACGTTGTTACGAGGCCAAAGGTAGAGCGGATATCCTAGCAGAGCACTCGAGGAGCAATTTATGCCGAACCCAGCAAGTGCGGAGTTCATGGAACTACATACCCGGAAGGAGAGCCGCGTAGAGGAGTTCCTGTCATCGCCCGCGCCACCGCTTGCAGGAGAGTGGTTTATATCCCCCGCCCTATTGCGGAGGACAGTAGCCCGCCTGCAACCCAGGAAGGCTGCGTTGGTTATCCCGTCGTGCCCTGGCCACGACGGGATAACCAACGCAGCACTTCGACAGCTGCCCCATAGAACACTTGTAGAGCTAGGTCAACTCTACAATGGTATACTGCGGACATCCCACTTCCCGGAGGACTGGAAAATCGGCAAAGTGATCGTTCTGCCGAAACCCGGGAAGGATAGGCGTAGAGCAGCCAGTTATAGGCCGATCACGCTGGTACCGTACTTAGCTAAACTGTGCGAAAGATTGCTGCTAAGAAGCTTCCGCCCGTGCGTACACCTTCGGGCGGAACAGCACGGATTCAGGAGGGGCCACTCAACAGCAACACAACTGACCAGGGTGCTGCACTATCTGGCGGCCGAGTATAACCGCGGCCGCACATCGTTGGGCGTCTTTCTCGACATAGAGAAGGCGTTCGACAGAGTGTGGCACTCTGGATTACTTTACAAACTAGAAACACAAACAAGTACCCCTCCTGCTATATTGCGGCTAGTGGCGTCATTCCTCAGAGATAGGAAGTTCTACGTCTGTGTAGAGGACGCCGAGTCCGCAGCGAGACCAATTAGAGCCGGCGTACCACAGGGCAGCTGTCTGTCGCCGATCCTGTACGCGGCTTACACCAATGACATCCCCACCCTGGCAGACCACCTGCGCGAATGGGAAGACGATGTTGAATTAGCGCTATACGCGGACGATAGTGCCTACTTCATATCGTCTAGAAGAGCCCACATAGCCACTGCCAGGATGCAGCGCCTGCTGGACCTGCTGCCACCATGGCTAGACGAGTGGAGGATGGCCATCAACGTTGGCAAGACGACCGCTCTGCTCACTCACCGCTATTGACTTTTTCCACCACCACTGACGCTCAGGAGCCAGGAGATCGCGTACCAGAAGACAGTGACGTACCTGGGATGCCGGATCGACCGGATGCTGCGCATGACCGCGCACGCCGATATCGCCGTCCGCAACGCGGGCGGCGCTCCGTCCGGTCTTAACCGCAAAACTGCCACTAAAAACAAAATTAAAAAAAAATTTACACGACCTACATAAGATCAAGATTTACACATGCTGCGCTGGCCTGGTACGCGCTCCTGAGCGATCATCAGAAGCGGCGATTGCAGGTCCAGCAGAATTTGTCATTACGGACCATCGTCGGTGCAGGTCGCTACGTCCGGAACGACTTCATCGCGGCCAACTTGAAGATGGAGACAGTCGAGCAATTTGTGGCCCGATTAGCGCGCGGTATGTTTGACCGCGCTGATAACGGGCCACACGAACATCTACAGAATTTTTGTCCCCTACACGCTCGGCCACCGGACGGGCGACCTCTGCCAAGAGAACTCCTCTCTATAGAGATTAGAGAGTCGAGTAAGAACCCTCAATGCCGCAGATAGGCTAACTCAGACGCCGGGCCGCATTAGCCGCCTGGCCACATTAACCACTGATAAGACAACCGGACTACCTCAGACCGAATTAGGCGCCTTTTTCAGGCACTGGCCGAATTAGGCGCCTTTTTATCAGGAAAATGGCCATATTATGCCACTTTTTCAGGCGGTGGCCATATTACCCGCATTCAAAAAAAAATTCAGGAAATTTTTAAACCGACATATAGCGACCGGGAACTCAAACCCGTGTCGCTGCCGCATCTAACAACGTCATAACGGCTCCCACGATTGGTGCATAGTGATGCACCGCGAGGAGATTCCGGGCAAAGGGGGCGTGCCCCGAGGCCCGACACCTGCTGTGTGCATAAGCATACACGCAGAAGACTACGTAGATATACAAATCGTTCGGGACCAGCTACCAGTATAATATATAATCAAGAAAGAAAACGTATAGGGAAGTGATAGGGAAAGTAATTACTCTCTCACGGAGCGGTTTGAAGATAATTGCTGTTTTATTCCCAAGGGATCCTTCACCTTTAAAATTAAATACAGTCCATCTGGTGTCGCTAACGCGGCATATATTGAAGAATTAAGGCGCTGGGACCGGGACGACCGCGGAAGACCCGGAATCCCCGCCTGAACCTATTTGAAGAAAGGGAAGCTGCAGACACCCTCGTGTGATACTCCTTCACGGGGTTCACATACGCCTCGTTGCCCCTGAACCCAACGTAGGTGTCATAGGAGATTAAGGAATTCGCTGTTGAACGCAACCGTGTTCCTTTTAAGAGGCGTGTCCCTTGAGTGCCGGATTGGATCAAGAAGCTGGCTGCGGTGTCCTTTTCACACAAAGTGGTAAAGCGATCCAGAAGCGGAACCGGTGTAGCTTTTTGTATATAATGTCATTGGGCATAAGCAAATGCATAACGGTACGAGCCACACAAAAGTAGCGCTCGAAGTCGGAGGCGGTAACCCAGGGGCGGCCGGTGTTACAGCAGAAGTGGCCACATTTTGTTTTTATATAGATTGCTAGATCAAGCATTTTCAAGATACATCAAGCACCACGTCACTGTCGGACAGTGTATAATAAAAGAAGTTAAATAGAATTGGGTATACGATATAAATAAGAAAAAAGTATTGTTAGGAGAGTAGGAAGTTCGTATTCGTACAAGTCTTACGAAGACCGTTTTTTTAATTTTTTGTTATAGGAGAGGGGGCAAACGAGCATGCGGCTCACCTGATGGTAAGCTACTACCGCCGCCCATGAACAACTGCAACACCAGGGGAATTGCAATGTGTTGCCGGTCTTTTAAAAGGAGTAGGCTCTTTTCTTGAAGGTCCCTAAGTCGTATCGATCCGGAAAAATCGCTAGTGGTAATCGAATCCACAAGGAAGTTTAGCGAGGAAGAAAACATCTTCTAAATCGCACAGTGGTGGACCGCCAATCATCCAGATGGTATGGATGGTATCGGGAGTTTTGTGGCGATGTGTGATGGTGAAATTGAGCGGCTGGAATTAGTCCGAACAATTCCTCAGAGCATTCCCCGTGGTACATGCGATAAAATACGCAAAGGGATGCAACATCTCTACGCAGTGCCAGTGAGGCAAGCCGATAGGAAAGAACTCGGTCGTCGACGATTCGAACCGCTCTGCGCTGGATACGGTCAATTGGAAGGAGCTGGCACTCGGGAGCCCCTGCCCAGAGATGGGAACAGTATTCCAAGTGAGGCTGAACCTGCGCCTTGTAAAGTTGCAGTTTTGCTTTACTTATTTTAATATGAGTAGAGCTTTGAGGAGCAGCATGAAATTTTGCAGCCAAAAATATTAACACTTCATAAAAATAGCAAAATCTCACTGCCTTTTATTTATATTCATATTTAATTAAGAAAATGAACTCCATAGTATTAAAAATTGACAGCTCCTTTGCGCAATGGCTTAGCAATGAGTTGCGGCGCTGAGAGCCGTGGGTTCGAATCCCGCACGGAACAAATAATTGTATGGCCTATAAGTAATTGTTCCGGGTCTCCTTCTCCGGGTCATGTTTGTCCTTGTGGAATTTATGTATTTAAACTACCTCCAAGACACAGGAGAAAGTTATAATGTGGGGGTAACTTTATTTACATAATTTAAAAAAATACAACTTGCGGGTCAGGTAAATGCCCGCCCTCGGATCGCATTGCACTGCTCCCTTTTATGTGGCCAGTTTCATTGCCAATGAAATACAGACTTCGCCTGCAGGCCGCACTGCGTTGCATCGCGCCTGATCCGCGTAGCTTCCACCTGATTGAGTACGCCCCGGAACCTATACCGCATCGCAACCGCCGGTGGTATTTTCCAGTCAGTCTTCGTTGTGACGGATGTATTATTATAACTCGCAAAATTTCCCGCACTCGGAACTCTTCCCGGACCGCCTCTGTATTGCCTGAGCTTCAAATTGTACGAATTTCGTAAAACACGAATCTACGATATTTTTAGTTTTTACGTAACTTATTTTCATCTCATGATGTTGCCTTAACGAAATTACGAATTTCAATGATTTAAAGACCAAATATTTACTAAATAAAATATTCGTCACGAATACATTTGATGAGGAGATAAACGATAGCATTGTAAATTGCATCCAAATTACTCGCAAGATTTTTGTTATTGTCACTAATCTATACATCTATATCTATACAAATAAATAAAATTGAAGTACCTGTTTGTAATGTCAAAATAACTTTTTACTAAATGTATATGAAAGTATATACGGTACCTATAACAAAAACACTATTTTGAAAATGTTTCTCTGTCTGTTTGTTCTGGCTAATCTCCGAAATGGATGGACTGATTTTGACCGGAAATTTCACTGGCAGATAGCTGATGTAATAAGGAGTAACATAGGCTACTTTTATTTTAGGAAAAGAATTAGAGTTCTGCGTAAAAAAAATAAAACCCATAAAATCCAATCGTGATAAGTTACACGCGAGCGAAGTCGCGGGGAACAGTTAGTAGTAAATAAGATATCCAATTTATTAGTATTTTTTAAAGTTCAGCTATCTAACATAGTTAACTCAGCGTAGTTATTTTTTTATAGAATAAGGGTGAGAAACGAACACACGGTCCACATAATGGTAAGTGGATGCTGTAGCCCATAGATATCTACAATTATCCTCGATTAAGAATCCAGATGCAGATGCATTGTCACCCCTGAGAACTAAGATGGAATGCATCGTTTCCAGTAAAACGGATCTCCGGTTCTCTACACTCACCATACGAAACACAACAGCATTAAGATGTTATTTTACGCTGGTATTCTGTGAGAGCGTGGTCCTACCCCGGTCGAGCCGACCCATTCGTGCTACAAGCATAATATAGCTGCAGCGTAGCTCTATCACGTAAAAAAACGTACCACGTATGAATCCGCATTAAATCTAAAACGGGAACAAATACGTATTTGCGCAATTGTCAAGAGGTTATCGTTCACGATATAAGACACTTAATTTAGTCATAATAATTAAGTCATGGTTATATAGTTATCTAGAAATCTCGCATAAGGGAATGAGATTCTTGTGTAAACAGTGGTGAAATATGTTTAACAATATGACATTGCTTTCTCTCGGTCTATGGTTTGTTTACCTTGTAATGGTATCAGGAAAATCTCGCGATCCATTTGTTTTAGATGAACGTTTCATATGCAATATAAAGCGCTCCTGTGTAGAATGTTTGCGATTAAGTCACTGTTCTTGGTGTGAAACGGAAAACAAATGCTATTCCAAGCAACTTTCAACCTTCCAAGGCTACTGTAAGAACGCTACAATAGATTACAAAGATCATGGATGTAAGTATTAATATAAAGTTTCCTTCTGTATTAATTCTCACGTGAAACCATTGAAGTAATATATACTACGGTTATACCAGTTACTTCACTCAAAAGAGTCAGTAATTCCTCTATGTGTACGCTTTTACAACACAACAAGTCCCAGAAAATATATAGGCCTTACCTATCAAAACGTTTCAAAATTATATTAAGCTAAAGTTTTATTAGTAAGGATTATTATACTACTGTGTTTAATTAGATTGTTTTTTTTTTAAATCCCGCTTGGTTTCTTGCTTGTTCTTGCTAGAACAGAGGTTTTTTTGAACCTGTGGCAAAGCTTAAATGATTTTCAACGAGTACTGTATTCTTCATTTGTAATTAAATTTGAAGACAACGTATAATCATGATTTATCGTTATTTTTTTAATCTATACAAATAAATAAAATTGAAGTGTCTGTTTGTAATGTCAAAATAATAGCTTTTTACTTAATGCATATGAAAGTATATACGGTACTTATAACAAAAACACATTTTTTAACATCTTTGTCTGTCTGTCTGTTTGTTCCGGTTAATCTCCGAAAAGGCTGGACCGATTTTGATAGGACTTAGCTTCACTGGGAGATAGCTGATGTTATAAGGAGTAACTTAGGCTATATTATTTTATAAAAGGAATTAGGATTCCGCGCAACATAATTAAAACCCTAAATTACACGCGGGCGAAGTCGCAGGAAACAGCTAGTAATAAAATAAAATCGTTATTTACTGGTTAATCTACTGTTAATATACTTATTCGTGTAGTAGCGACGTAAGATAATAAACCACCAACCAATGACCTCCCGTGAGAGTCGTAAGAGGTGACAGAGGAAGCCTAAACCAGGAAAATTTATACGTGGTAGAGCCATGCTGCAGCTATATTACTGGTATAGTTGTAGCACGAATGGGTCGGCTCGACCGGGGAAGGACCACGCTCTCACAGAATACCAGTGTAAAATAGCAGCTTAACACTGTTGTGTTTCGTATGGTGAGTGTAGAGGACCGGAGACCCATTTTACTGGAAAAGAGGCATCCCATCTTAGTCCTCACGGGTGATAACGCATCTGCATTTTGATTCTTTATTGCGGATATATGTAGATGTCTATGAGTCACAACAACCACTTACCATCAGGTGCACTGTGTGCTCGTTTGTCACCCTATCCTATAAAAAAAAATTAAAATTATGGTTGAAAACTCACATGCTAAGCGTAGCAACTATGACATATCCCCCCTACGTGAGGTACAAATAAGAAACGTTCTCGGCGGCCCTGCTGTTCCTGAGTTTGGTGGCTGTCATATAAACGACGGGGCAATGGACGCTGAGACTCGTCGGCGGAAGCTCGAATGCCACCAAGGACGATGGACCTGATAAAGTCTATCGCACTTACATTGAGCTCAAACGATAGGATTCTAGTGCTGGTGGAACAGATAGAGAATGAATGAACGAATTCTGAGACAGTGAAATGTTATAGATTTATCTTAAGTCCAAAGACATGGGCAGGATACAGTAACCCTAAAATCCGATAACTTTTTCTATCACCGGACGATCATCTGTACTAAGAAAGTGCCAGATTTATATCATTTACAAGTTTCCCCTTAACAAGGTTGTGAAGATAAAGATAGTGAAATGTGTTAACTTAGGTGTACTACCTTATACTCAAAATTACCAAACGGGGTTTGCTGAAAATCTTTCAGGTTTACTCACTAACTTTAGCACATCACAATTAGGAGGTAGAGGTGATGTATGAAGATATCTGAAGAGCTTTAAATTCCTCCAAAACTCACACGGTGTTAATGTGAGACTTCGATAATCAGAGTATCCGACATAGCCTAATGGATCCGTAAGTTGAAGTGGTAATGAGCCGGCCATAAAGCTTCAAAAACCGTCAACCGATTGTCAAAGATTTTTGGGTGGCAGTATCATACTAGCAAGCGCAGTGTCAAGATTTACCTAATGAACCATGTCTGATTCGGGAAGTCGATAAATCCAAGTTGCTCAGGGTTGTGCTTTGTGGCCTTGTGATGGGCTGCGACTGTGATGAATAATGAAATATTATTAGATTGAGGCAGTAATGCACATTTTCCTACGTTAAAGCACTTTGTATTACTTTAGAATAAATATAGCAAACATCAATATAATCGTAGGTATTGTATGTACACTAGCTGTTCCCCGCGACTTCACCCGCGTGGAATTTATTGCGAATGGATTTCATGGTTTTTAAAGTTTTTTTGCGCGGAATCCTTATTCTTTTCCTAAAATAGAAGTAGCGTAAGTTACTCCTTATAACATTAGCTATCTGCCAGTGAAAGTCCTATCGAAATCGGTTCACAGGTTTTTGCGTGATGCGTGGTCAGACAGACGTCGTATTAGAGTTTTATTGTAAAGTTTAAAGGTTACAAAAACTATTGACGAAAGTAATTTGATCCTAAAAACACTAGTAATTTCAACTTTATCACAAACGAATAAATGTCAATATAATTTCGAATCAATATACAAACAAATGAGTTACGACTTACGACTAGTGTACCGTTTTGTGGAATCATACAGAGCTGAAACATTCATAGTGATTTGTTTTTCAATCTATTTTACATTTTGTTATATACACTACCCTTAAATATTATTATCCCGATATTTTATACTTTTAAAGATTTGACCATCTTCAATGTATTTTAACCAAATGCAAATAAATATTTCATTTCATAAAAAGTATAATGTATCTCGTAATACCACATAATAGATAATAGTACAATTAGTAATACTGACAATCTCGCAATATTAATTTGGTAAGAGCAGCTCTACATAATATACCATCTCGATGCGGCCGGTCAAATTCGGAAATACTAAGTTAGCCGATGCACAATATTTATTCTGAAGTGCTGTACAGTGTACAGGATCTTGAAATACTTCTGGTTCTGTAAGGTTCTGACGATGGCGGGTTGGTCCATTGAATTAAAAGCGTAGGCGCTCATGCACATTGATATAGTGTGCGTAATATAGACAGATATTAGATCTTGCTGAATACTTTTGATACAAAGATTCATATCATCGAATGATAAATATAAAGGTTACTCTACAATTTAAACTTTAGAAAATGTTTAAAATTATTTGCTTACCTAGTCTTAATATGTATTTTCCCAAGAATGCTTTGTCTAACGAAATCGTTGATATACCTTTAACTGTTCTTTACCTTTATAGTTAGCTTAGAAGAGAACGCGGAATGCTCATGTGGGATTGTAATAAAAAATAATTGTTATCCGCCTGAAGTCACGGACGAGGTGTGTTCGGGACGTGGCAACTGTGTTTGTGGCCGCTGCATTTGTAAACCTGAACCGGATCCTGAGCACCCTACTAAGGTATGAAAAATAACTGCTTTAATTTGTTCTAAATTTAAATTTTTATGGTAGCACTATATAAAAATTCAAAATCCAAAATCTTCACTTCTAGTTTGGTTCTCGTATAATAAACGGCACGGTATAGTTCTAGTACGTGGTAGAGCCATGCTGCAGATATTTTAGTAGTATAGTTGTAGCACGAATGGGTCGGCTCGGCAGGGTAAGGACCACGCTCTCACAGAATATCAACGTAAAATAGCAGCTTAACGCTGCTGTGTTTCGTATGATGATTGTAGAGAACCGGAGACCCATTTTACTGGAAAAGAGGCATTCCATTCCATCTTAGTCCTCACGGGTGACCACGCATCTGCATTTTGATTCTTTATTGAAGATAAATGTAGATGTCTATGGGTCACAGCAACTACTTTACCATCTGGTGGACTGTGTGCTCGTTTGTCACCCTATCCTATAAAAAAAACGGATTAGGAGTGATAATATTCACATGCGCCGACTATATTATTATAGTTACAGTAAACCTTTAGAGACGTGCAGTAATGTATTTAGATGTGCATTCTACTTAACTATTGGTTTGTTATTTGTTTAGTAGTCGGTAATTGGTGCAAGCACCGCACAGGACCTAATCGTATAATTGGGTAGAAAAATAATCTGCGCAATCTGGCTCTACCTAGTTGTAGTTCGGAGGATGCCCAGAAGTAATTAAATAAAATTAAATAAAAAACAGCAGGGACACTCATATACGAGTAACCGTCACACATGAGTTACTGATATCAGAGTTTGATTGCCGGCCCGGTAGGTCAGGTGCTATGCGTTTGGCAGCGTCTCATCGGATTGGAATCTGGCACGGTTGTTCCGTTGGTGTTTGTATAGCCTACAAATAATTGTTCCGGGTCTGAATGTCTGTATGCAATTAATAAACCAAGTAAAACACAGTTAATAGAATCAGGCGTTACTTTGCGGAAGTCCATTATAATTGGGTTGTTATAAATTGATTTGCTTAATTCCGCGTAAAGAAAGAAAGAAAATGATGTGCCCTGCCCAGTTTTAAGGGGACCTCCCACCCTTCTAAAAAAAAAGATCTTTCAGACAATGAGCTTTTTATATCATTTATGTGTTCAATATTTTTTTTATAGGATAAGGGTGACAAACGAGCACACAGTCCACCTGATGGTAAGTGGTTGCTGTGCCCATAGACATCTACATCTATCTTCGTTTGCGAATGTACACGAAAAAAATGCAGATGCGTTGTCAGCCGTGAGGACTAAGATGGAATGCCTCATTTCCAGTAAAAAGAGTTTCCGGTTCTCTACACTCACCATACGAAACACAGCAGCATTAAGCTGCTATTTTACGCTGGTATTCTGTGAGAGCGTGGTCCTTCCCAGGTCGAGCCGACCCATTCGTGCTACAACTATACTATTAATATAGCTGCAGCATGGCTCTACCACGTAAAATGAGGACGACCCACAGTTACTTACCGCACATGTAGTGTGAACCATTTTAATTTATTTGCATGACAGGATAACCCTAGCGGACACCGGACAGGCACGGGTGGCGCGCTCCTGACCGGCCATTAGCCGCTCGGGAGTGCGCCATCCGGGACTCGCCCCTCTCCGCACTGCTAGACGCCTACGATGACCGACTGCTGTGGTAATCATACCGCAGCTCTATTATGGCTGCAGCGAATACGAATATCGGCTTGACCATAGAAAAACCACGCTTTCACAGATTACCAGCGAAGAAAAGCGACCGGCATAACATTTTGTGTAATTAGAAATCCTGAGACTGTTACTGGTAATACGGCATTGCATCTCTGTCCTCAAGTTCTCAAGGTTTTTCAATTTTGATGTTTGAATTTGGACAGCGTTTTGATCGGTGATAGATGTAGGACTATTGGCCACAGTATCACTTACCATCAGTGCTCGTTTTTTTTATAAAAACGTTACCTTAGTATTAGAATAGAAAAAAATTACTGGTAAAATGCACAGTAGTGGATTCCCACCATCAAGATGATGTGTAGGGAGCACTTCCCTCCCACAATTACGTGAACTATCACGACATTGCGATTTTTATCATTATATTTTTCACACGGATATTAGCAAATTGATTTTCATATCTTAAATACATTTAATTTCCGAAAAATAACGCCAGAAGCTATAATGTTTTAATGATGATAAGGTTAGCGTAAATTTAAATACATTATTTTGAGAAATGTTGGTATCGAATCCAGCTTGATTCATTAAGCAATCTGCTGGCGACACAGACTGTAAAAGTGCTCTGGACATATCTTTTTCTAATTATTTATTTATATTTTTTAATTGAATTTTATTCAATGCTTACAGAATATTGTGGGTGAATATTGCGAGTTCGACAACTTCTCGTGTAATGGAACCCATTGTAATGAAGGTCCTTATCCCTTAAGTCAAGCGAAAACAAACGAAGATAATTCAAATGAAGCAGAGGAAGTTGAACAACCTTTGCAGGCTTAAATACACATGTAAACATATTAAATTATGCTGTACTGGTCATAGTTCGTATTAAAACTTATTATGTAATATATTAATTGTTCAATATTTTATATTCCATAGTAAGCGACCATACATCTCTAGGGAAATTTACATATTGTATAATCAAAAATATTCACGTAAATCTAAGGTCCGACTGTACCGTGCAGACTGTACCTGATGTTAATTTAATGATGTGGTCCATAATCAAAAAGCAGATATGTTGTCACTCCTGTGGACTAAGATGGAATACCACCCGTAAAATATATAGTTATGCTCTCTAATTATATGTAATAGAAGCATTGTGCTGGGTATTTTTTGAGAGCGTGGCCTTTCCTTACTCAGCTGATCCATTCGTGCTGACCTATTCGTGTCGAAGCTACGACCATACCTACGACTTGATACTACCACGTATAATAATTAAGTATATATTTAATAATAATATACATAATTTATAATAATAAAAAGGTAAGTACAATTATAAGATTTTGAGCCGACTTAAAAAAGGGGAAGGTTCTCAATTCAACTGTGTGTTCTTTTTATTGTATCTTTGTCATGCTAACGCTACGGGATATCTTCATCAATTTTAATTCGATTTTAATGATTCGTTTTTATTAAATAGTTTATACTTCAAGGGTAGCCTCCATATAAGTAAGGGGAAAAAATATACCCTTGAGGGCGAGAAAATAGTTTCTTCATAGATATAATGTTTTTAAAGTAACTATTTTTACGACATTCTGGTCGTTACCTTGAGCTTGTGAACTTGTGATATTCCTTAATCCACTCAAAAGGGTCAAAAATAAACCTTTTATTGAAACGGAAAGATCGAATTTCATTAACTAAAAAAGGATAACATAATTTCTGCATAACAACTTCTGAAGACATGGTTGTATTGATTTTATGGCTTTGTGTAATTTAATGTTAAAATATTTTTCACCGTACTAGTGACAAATACTCGCGTTATAGATATTAAAGGTTAAGAAATAATATATTCATTAAGTTCTCCAAAGGCGTTGAGACGGAGACTCAATTATGAAATTGACATGAGTCGAGCGTCTGTCGCGGATAGCTCATCGCGTTCGAGTGCCGGCTCGTTAAGGTTACGCGAAATTAGATTTCAACAAGTCTGTTTTCTTTTCCTGTACGATCCTTTATTTCCTTGGAATTTCTTGATCGTTTTCTAAAGCTAGCTGACATAGAAAGCGTTCAAGAACCTTTGTGTTTATGTCTATCACATGCAATGATAATATTTTCACTTATAATATCATTGATCACATGCATATATTTAAATATATTACAAGTCGTTTTTTTTTAATTTACCATCATGTTCATTATATAATTAATAGAGTCAGGCGTTACTTTGCGGAAATCCATTATATTAAAGTTGGTAAAAATTACTTCGCATACATCCGCTAGATAAAATAAAATCATGTGTCTTACCTAGTTTGAGGAGCACCTCCCGCCCACCCTCAATTGCATGCACTATTCCCGTCACCACTAATCCCAGCACCACTACTCCCAACACCACTAAACTAGGAAAGACACACCACTGACGACAATACGACACGTATTTCACCTCTACACGGGGCATCTTCAGGTGTAGTAGACTCTACGGTGGCTAACCTATTAGCTAATTAGCTGCTGCTATTTATACAACTACAACTATTTATAATATGTTTTGGCCAAATTTTTTAGTAATTTTTACCAACTTTAATCATGTTCTTTTTTAATTTTTTGGCACCTATCACATTTTTTTCCGCCCGTGCCGGATTGAATAGCAGAGAATGACATAATTTAAAATTTAAAATTTTGACAACCGACTTTAAAATAAATTATTAAGAGTAACTCAAAAACTATTAGTGAGACCTTGATCAAATTTATTTGGGACCACACGCAAAAGCACCAGCTTTCAAATAAAAAAAAAATCGTCAAAATCCGTTCACCCAGAAAAAAGTAATGGTATGAGGTAACACAAAAAAAAATCATGCAGTCGAATTAGGTACCGTCTCCTTTTTGAAGTCGGTAGAAAGGGCAATATGTCCGCGCCCTTTGTAATCCTTTTATTAAGGTGTTTTAAAATAAAGTAAAAATAAATAAATAAATAATGTATGTATAAAGTCAACGTAAAAAAGAAATATTTTGATAGTAGGTTAGTAGGACTTCTTTTCTGCCTAAAGTTCCGTCTGGGTGTACCCCTCTTGGTAGAAATGCTGCCGTGTTCCGTTCTGAAGAGTAAAGAGTGCCAGTATAGTTATAGACTATGAGGCATTCCACACTTTGTGGACTTAGAGTCCTCGGAGGTAGCAACGCATCTGTAGTATTCTTGGTTTGAAGATGGTTGTAGGCATTCATGAGCTACAGTCGCCACGTACTGTCAGGTAAACTGTAAATTCTAATATCATTTTGTTTTTAAAAAAAGAAAGTAAAAGCCGACTTCTAAAATCAAAAAATAATAAGATAATTTCACATTCTGAAACCTATGACAGTATATATACAAGAAATCTATGGAGTGTAGAGTAGAAGGAGGACCATATCTGTATATGAAAAGTGTCCCTAAAAACGTGTCCAATAAGGGTGGCGCTGCGGTAGCATAGGATAAATTAAAAAAATGCGCCAAAATTAATTAGAATAAGATGGAGAAATAAACAAGGACCGACCAATCCGCTTGGTTTTGTACTACGTAAATAGTTGAGGTTTTGTATTTTTTTTTTATAGAAGAGGAGGCAAACGAGCATGCGGCTCACCTGATGGTAAGTGACTACCGCCGCCCATGAACAACTGCAACACCAGGGGATTTGCAGATGCGTTGCCGGCCTTTTAGAAAGGTGTAAGCTCTTTTCTTGAAGGTTCCTAAGTCGTACCGGTCCGGAAAATTCGCTGGTGGTAATTGATTCCACAAGGAAGTTGTGCGAGGGAGAAAACTTCTTCTAAATCGCACAGTGCTGGACCGCCAATCATCCAGATGGTATGGATGGTAACGCAAGTTTTGTCACGATGTGCGATGGTGAAATTGAGCGGCTGGAATTAGTCCGAACAATTCCTCAGGGCACTCCCCGTGATAGATGCAATAAAATACGCAAAGAGATGCCACATCTCTACGCAGTGCCAGTATATCGAGCCGATCAGAAAGAACTCGGTCGTCGACGATTCGAACCGCTTTGCGCTGGATGCGGTCAAGTGGAAGGAGCTGGCACTGGGGTGCCCCGGCACAGAGATGAGAACAGTATTCCATGTGGGGCCGAACTTGCGCTTTGTAAAGTTGCAATCGATGTCCCGGCATGAAATACTGTCTCGCTCTGCTGAGCACGCCAAGCTTTTTAGAGGCCAATTTGGCCTTCCCTTCCAAGTGACCACGAAACTGCACACTATTCGATATGTCGACGCCAAGGATTCCGATACTAGCTGAGGCAGCAAGGGGAGTGCCTTGAAACTGAGGAGATACGACAAAGGGGTTCTTTTTAGCGGTAAACGCGCAAACTTGTCTCTTCTGGAGATTGAACTGGACTAAATTTAGTCGGCCCCAATCCGAGACTTTGTTAAGCAAAGACTCGACTTCAGACACAAGTTTGTCCCGGTACTCAGCGACGTTTTCTCGAGAAATATTGGCACGGCCGGTATATAAGGCATCACCAGTGCTGTCGTCCGCATAGCAATGAATGCTACCAGTTAGCAACATATCATTGATATGCAGGAGAAACAGCGTTGCTGATAGCACGCAGCCTTGTGGAACACCAGCGTTAATAGGCTTGAAATCAGAGCATGCACCGTCTACTACGACCTTGATACTCCGATCAGCAAGGAAACTGGTGATCCATTTGCACAATTTCTCGGGAAGCCCATAGGAAGGAAGCTTCGAAAGAAGCGCTTTGTGCCAGACCCGATCGAAGGCCTTCGCTATGTCCAAACTAACGGCCAATGCCTCCCCCTTGGACTCTACTGCCTCCGCCCATCTATGAGTCAGATAGACTAGAAGATCACCAGCTGATCGACCTCGACGAAAACCGTACTGGCGGCCACTAATCAGCTGGTGATCCTCAAGGTATCTCATGAGCTGGCAGTTGTCGTGAAGCGACAATAAAAAAAAATAAAAAAAATAGAACCTAACCTAAGTACAACAAAACAACAAAGGTAGAGCCAGAAAACAATATATTTAAATTTATAAAAGGTATTTACAATTTTATAAAAAAAATGATGTGAGGATGATGATGAACGAAGTGAGAATACAATTAGATTATAAAAAAAAATAAAGGTGAGAGAATAGGGGAATATAGCGTTGAAGTGGGGCCTAAAAGTCGAAGCGACACACGTTGCGTTTGTAGAAGTAGGTTTCTTAGCAGCGACGGCACGCAGCGCCTGAAGCCAGCACACGCCGTTTGCGCTTGTAGAAGTAGGTTTCTTAGCAGCGACGGCGCGCAGCGCCTGGAGCCAGTACACGCAGCGTCCGGAGCCGGCGCACGTAGCGCCTGGAGAAGGGGCGCGCAACGCTTAGAGCCAGCAGTTGCAGCGCCCAAAGGTAGCGCCGGCGGTAGGTGCACTCGGCGCCTGGAGTAAGTAGTAGTAGTGCCCGGAGTAGTGTGGCCCCCGCGCTTGTAGTAGACTCGAAGCGACTTCCGAGGTAGATGGAGGCTTGTAGGATTCCGGAGTGGCGCGGCCCGAGTTTGAAGAAGGCTTCGCCGAAGACTTCACGTGTAAATGGAGGCTTGCAGGATCCCGGGGCAGTGCGGCACCGGGATAAGGCTTTTAGGAGATACTTCCAATTCGCGAACTGAAGCGAGACTGCCTTTCTTCACCGATTGTTCGGCTTTTATACCTTTCTAGAGAGAACGGAAAAATTATTTAAATTATACGCAAATTTTTTGTAAATGGTCAAGAGAAAAGAGGATTTATGTGGAATTATCGAAATAGGAATAACAGATCGGTAGCAAATTTGAATATAATTACCATAGAAACGATATAAATAAGAAAGACAAAACATGTCAAATTTTTGTTTTTGGTTTATAATAAGAAAACGGTAAGATTTAAGTGGAAAATGAGATATTATTGATATAGGAAAAAAGGTAGCGCAGCTGCCCACACAAAGCCCGAGATTGTAGAATTACGGAAAACTAGCTAAAAGATCGAAAAAAGGTAGACTCCATTGACACCAATTTAAAAGTGCTGATAATGTGAAAATACGAAGTAGAAATGATTTGTTATTGTGTTCTTATGGTTTAAAATCGTTACAGGATCCTATGGAAATAAAGGTGATGTAAAATATCCAGTTTTGAGGTGAATGCAGAAAATCGAAACAGAATGGAAAAATGAATTTAAAATAATGTAAAATGTAAGTAGTATAACACTACACAGTTTATAATGGATTCCATTATTTTGGAGAACAAGGAGGTGATGGCAATAGGCCTGTAGTTGGACGGGTCTGAGCGGTCGCCTTTTTTAGGTATCGGGTGGACCAAAGCTGTCTTCCATGAATTCGGGACTACGCCTTGGGAGTAGGAGTACCGGAAAAGACGCGTTAAAACCGGTGCCAACTCCGGAGCACACGTCTTCAGCACAATGGGAGGGACTCCATCGGGCCCACTCGACTTGCTGACGTCCAGGGAGAAGAGTGCTTTGCGAACTGAGCGCTGTGTAAACAGATCGGCTTTCACCTTTGCGGAATGGGCCAGTGAGTCGTCCTCCCTGTGCAGAAATGGAAGAGATGGCTGACAGAAGTTCCCTTGGACAGCCTTGGCGAGAGACCAGAATGCACGGGTTCCCGAAAGAAGGCGAACTAGCTTCTCGCTAATTCTGCCGATGTGCTCAGACCTTGCCTTGGCAATGACGCTTTTGAAGGACCTGGAGGCGGAATTATACTTCTTTTTAAGTGCGCTGGTGTTTACATCCCGAGACGTTGATGCGTCAGCCCAAGTCCGGTAGCACTCCTGCTTATAGCGTGATGCTATTTTACAGAAGCGACCAAACCATGGCTGGGATCTGCCTCCGATGGGCACCACAGAGGATGGAATTGTATACTGTATATAGAAATTGTATACTGGCATTTTACTAACTACTCTAGTCATGAAATTTTTTAAATAATTGAATTTAGCTGACTTCACTCCGTCTACAACAGCTATATTCATATCGTAGTTTTTCAGACGCCAGCGCTATTGTGGTAGGTTTTGGAACCTTTATTTTCAGTATGTAGTGGGACACTTTCAACTTTCGCATCTTATAAGATGATTCTCCTTCTACTCTACACTTCATAAAGAAATCATTATTAGTTTTAGTTCTTTGAAGTTGAGTTTTACTTTAATATTATGTACTAGTACTACCACAGAACAGATAATATTACAAGTACGTAAGTAAGTACATATAAAACACTATCAATCGTCATTAAACTGCTCCGAAAGTCCGTTGTGTTTTCAAAATTTTCTCTCACTTTAAAGATTTTTAGTGTAATCGCAACGAACCCAGGCATACAATCATACAATTACTGCAAGACTTTTCTGCAACTAGTATAAGGCTCCTTCTGCGTAAATCGGTTCAAAAATTACTATAAGCTGAAAGTAGATAACATCAAAACGCCAGACACCTCAGTAAATCGAAAAACATTAATCGCACGGGAATTATAAATAAGTTAAAATTAAACGGAATAAAATTAATGAAAACATTTTTTTTTTCAATGTAGTAACTACTCGGGTAAACACAAAAAAATCTTCATAATTCATACGGCAATAAATAAACCATAATTTTTAAATATTAATAATATTTAAAAATTATGGTTTAATAATAATATAATATTGGAATAACCTGATAAAGTTAACTGAATTTGCGTTCAATAATTGTGGCGGAATGCAGTCCTGGAGGAGGTCGTAGCGCCCAATTCGATTAGGGAAGGAACACCTAAATTGTTTTAGTTGATCAGCGTGCGCAAGACTGCGAAGTTCCGTCAACCGCGCTTTCATAACATGATGTGCATAAGTTAACAGCACAAATTGAATTGAAATATATATATGATTAAACAGCGAAACAGACATGTGGCATTAATGTGTGGCTTACATAAATGTGTAGGTTATGTAAGCCACTTGTCTTTTGTATTTCTTGTGACAATTTATTTATGATATTTTTCAGTTATCTATACAAATAAATAAAATTGAAGTGTCTGTTTGTAATGTTAAAATACCAGCTTTTTACTAAATTTATGTGAAAGTATATACGGTACTTATAACAAAAACACATTTTTTAAATTTTTATCTGTCTGTCGGTCTGTCTGTCTGTCTGTTTGTTTGTTCCGGCTAATCTCCGAAACGGCTGTACTGATTTCAACGGGACTTTCACTGGCAGATAGCTGATGTTATAAGGAGTTACTTAGGCTAATTATATTTTAGAAAAAGAATTAGGGTTCCGCGCAACATAATTAAAATCCTAAATTACTCGCGGACGAAGTCGCGGAGAATAGCTAGTATTATAAATAACTATCATGTGAATATACTCGTATGTATTTCATTTATTTAATCATTATATATAATGATAAATGATGAGATGTAAATATATCTATCTATATCTATATCTATCTATATATATTCAAATCCAAAATTACTCTACGATAATCTAATATATAAAAATTAATTTTTGTTTGTTCGTATATTGTGCGCCGCCATAGCGTTATTCAGATCGCGGTAAAACTTTATCAACTTATTGCTTGCACTTGGGCGAAGGTTATAGGCATAGTACAATACATTTTAAAGTTTATTTGGATGTATTATCATTCCTAATTAAACAATATCCCTTCCAAATTTAAAACGATATATCAACAATTATGTCTTCTGCGGCTGCAACGCGCCAGGTACCAGCTAGTCTTCTTATGCTGGGGCCACAGTAACGAGAAACGTCAATGCCCATAAACGCAACAATTATTGCCTTAATTTTAATGCGATAAAGTAAGTGGCCACACTTGGAAGTGTCAACGTCATTTCAGTTTCAATTCCATTGAACGGCGTTTAAGTTGGCGTTAATGTTCCTTGAAATATGAATATATTTTTTTATATATCAATTAATCAAATATAATCATTACAGCCCTTCACTACTCGTCAACAACTTCGAGTTTAGTGCTCCCAACAACTACCGGCATAGGTGTGACATGGACATTAAACATGATCTTTGTTTTGTCCATGTTCATCTTAAGACCTATCTGTTGGGAGACACTATTGTGGTTATTGAGCATAGTGCTTAAGTCCTCCAGCGATTCTGCCATAAGGACTATATCGTCGGCAAATCAAAGATGAGATATGTACTCGCCATTGATGTTAATACCGTATCCTTTCCAGTCCAGAAGCTTGAAAACGTCTTCCTATGCAGCGGTGAAGAGTTTCGGGGATATAACGTCACCCTATCTTACACCTCTCTGCAATTGGATAGGTTGCGTACTCTGGTTTTGTACTCGGATAGCCATCGTAGCCCTACTGCACAAGCACGTCAGCACTTCGATATACCGACAGTCAACTTGGCACCGCTGAAGGGACTGCAGCAGCGCCCAAATTTCGACGGAATCAAAGGCTTTCTCATAGTCCACATACGCCTGATATAGTGGCAAATTGTACTCTTCGGACTTCTGTACAATTTGCCGAAGGGTATGTATGTGGTCTATTGTGCTAATACCTTTTCGGAAACCGGCTTGTTCGGGAGGCCGGAAGTCATCAAGTCTGCGCGCGAGACGATTCGTAATGACTCTCGAAAACAGCACGTAGACGCGGCTCAGAAGGCAAATCGGTCTGTAGTTCTTCCAGAGAGCGTTGTCACCTTTCTTGAAGAACAAAACCACCGCACTTCTGCTCCACGCCTCCGGTGTAATGCCACCATGGAGGACGGAATTAAAGAGCTTCTGAAGGACTTCAAGTACCGGTTTTCCACCCGCTTTCAGAAGCTCTGCTGTAATTCCATCCTCGCCTGGGGCCTTGCCGTTTTTAAGGTGATGGAGAGCCATTCCAATCTCGCTCAGACTGACGTCCGGGATATCATCAGAATAGTGTCGGATAAGACTCGCTCTTGGATCGTTACTCACTGTGTGTGTGTCCAGCTGCCCATAGAACCTCTCAATCTCACCCAAAATCTTAGGTGTCCCGGAAATGACGCTGACACACTCGGTCTTCAGCTTCGACATTTGGCTCTTTCTGGCAGACAGATCTTTAGCAAAGACTATGGAGCCCTGGTTCCGCTCGATCGCTTCTTCAATACGAGCAGTATTAAAGTTGCGTAAGTCCCGCCGCATGCATTTGGAGATCTGTCTGTTCAGTTGCCCGTATGCTATCAAATCTACTGAAGACTGAAGTCAATCTCATTTTTTGTCAAACCGTCGGGGCTCGACCAGGTCCACTTCCTGTGAGGCCGCTTCTGGAAGGAAGAGTTAATCATAAAGAGTCCCCCTTTCTCCATGAAGTCGGCTAGCTGCTGGCCCCTTGGGTTCCGTTGCCCTATTCCGAATTTCCCTACTTTCAGCTCACCGTTCTCTCTTGTGCCTAGTTTTGCGTTGAAGTCTCCCATTAACACCGTATAGTGGGTTTTGGAGGAATGCATGGCCCTAGAGATATCCTCATACATCTCCTCCACCTCCTCATCGGGATGTGCCGAGGTTGATGCGTAAACCTGTATGACCTTCATCGAATACCCTTTGGTGATTCTGAGTATAAGGTACGCAACCCTCGTCGATACACTCTCAATCTTTGCAACGCTGTTAACGAGAGACTTGTGGACGATAAATCCGACACCTCCTTGGGACAGATGGTTGCCCTCCCGGTGATAGAACAAGTTGCCGGATTCGAGGTTTAACGTATCCTCCCCCTCTCTTCGGACCTCGGATAATATTATAATATTCCAGCGCAACTTGTCTATCTCTTCTTCCAGCTCCAGGATCTTCTCGTCAGTCCTCAGGATGCGTGCGTTATAAGTTGCCAGGTCGAATCTTCGTAGGTGGCAACCGAACCTCCACCGGAGATTCTTAGCATCCCCTGCCCCGCCGTTACCATGGCCACCACCGTAGCCAGGAATAGCGGGGCGGCGGGGACTTGGGGCCGTCTCTTTGTTACTATCATGGGGGTATATTGCCATAGTTGCCACGCTTGGCGAGCAGGTTGGCAACCGCAGTTTTTATTGTTGTTTTGCTGTTATCAGAAAGATGCTGCTGCCCATCCTCTGCCTGAGTTTCCCTCTGTCGCCTTTTACGACACCCACGGGAAGATATGGGGTAGTGAGTATTCTTACCCGCCACTACACGGGGTTGAAAGTTATATATATCATTAAATTTCAATCAATGTATTAAGCAATAAATGTATGTAAGCAATAATAAATGTAAATGGCACCAATGAAATTGTTAATTGCAATTTTAAGTGCTGATTTACCACGTGCTCGGCGATGAAGGAAAACATCGTGAGGAAACCTACATGTCTGATAAATAAGAAAAAAAATATATTTCGAAGACATGTGAAGTTCGCCAACACGCATTGGGGCAGCGCGGCGGACCTTTCCTTGCCCTAAAACCCTGTCAGAAATGAGAGGAGGCCTGTGCCCAGCAGTGGGACGTGTATATAGGTTGTAATTTTGACTTTTTTAAGCAATAAAACTTTTAAATTCCAAACGATATTTCCACAATTATTTCTTCTGTGGCAGCAACACGCCGGGTACCAGCTAGCTTAAAATAAAAATGTTTCGAAAATTTTTAATTTATTTTTATTGAATGAAATTTGTAGTTCGTTTAAATACGTGATCCAGGCTATAAGCACGCGAGATAGATGTCAATAGAGCCAGTCGTTTGAAATATATTGCACAATGGGATAGATCACACATAATAATATGCCATTGGTATTCCGGAGCGGGGAAGAATGCGCGTTCCAGGGCGGCGACTTCTCGGCGTGCTTCGAGACTTCGACTCCCTCCGCCACCCGTAGCAACGCTCGACTACGTGAATAGGCGAATTGAAAACGAAATGTTATAAATTTTGCTGCAATTTAAGTATTTCACTTTGTTAGAATGATTTCCACATAGAATTATTACGCAATATATTATATAATATTGCGTAATAATTCTATGGATTTCCATTTTTGTGTGAATAATAATGATTACATAATTGATAATAAGACTGTCAAGTTATACCGTAATAAAAATATTACTATTGACATACTCACCGTTGAGTGCAACAATAATAGTATATATCAAAGGTCTGTGGTACCTAATTATATACACATACACATTGTAATTCGCCTATGCTATTGGAGTGTAAGTGTATCCCTGGGTAGCCCCTTAAGTGAAAACCTTCAAATGAAACGAAATATATTAAAATAAAAATATTTCACGGTAAATGATTTATTTAATATGATTATTTTCAACCACAAGTGTGACGTAAAATATATGATAAAAATTTCATTTTATAGCAAATAAATGTTACAATACTTATTTTAAGACTTAATTTTGGTGTAATAATCAATAAATATATTTTTTTTAGTAAAATCGCTTTGTAATAGCGCCATTTACTACATTCTATAGATAAAGTCACTTTATCTAACAAAAATTGATTCACTCTCAAAGTGATACACAAGATAGACGCTAGATGACATAAACACTAATAATTTCATATTAATCGGAATCGTTGATTGTTATGAATAAATTGAATATGATAATTTTATTGAATAGAGTTAATTTTATTTATTAATTAATAAATTTGTTACTTTTAAACTGTTTATTTTAAAATGTAAAATGTATATTAACCATCTTTAAAGCACCGCACAAGGAGGAGACCAAAATAATAGGAAACACTATTTATAGAAAACATGACTAAAATTCCCTTTAACCACTATTGGTAAATTTAAAAAATAATTGAATTTGGGATTCGAACCCACTACGTTTTCAGGTTTCGTTGCGCACCCTGCCATTAGGCTACTGTAGCTTACTACACTGTACCAACCGTACTGCTATCTCATTGTTACGCAAGCTAAGTGCTATAGATATCACAGAATAAATAATTTTCTAGGCCAATCGATTTTGGTGATTCTATTTTTATTTAAAAGGTGGTGCTTATAATTTATACATCCCATATAAATTTGATCAAGATCTGACCAGTAGTTACGGAGTAATCCTTAATTATGCGTATTAATATTGAAGTCGGTTGTACAAAACTTTTTAAATTCATTTCGTTTCGTTTGTCTCTTTTTTGTGTCGCTTTTTCGTTTCATCCAGTTTCAAATGACAACCATGCTAAAAAAGTTTTTACTTCCAAAAACATATTTTTCTCCAAACTTTGCAATATTCTAATCAACGAACGATGACTATGGCTACTGAATAAGGCGATATGGAAAAGTAAACTAAAATCAGGTAAAGTTACAGCTTTGATAGGTCCTCTTGATTGGCACATGCCTCCTTATATTTCTGAGAAGGTTATGATTATAGAGTAATTAGTCCGCCGCGCTGTTTAGTGCGAGTTGGCGGACGTTACTTGCCTCAATTACTAACTCTCTTTATTTTGTGTGTTAGTGGAGTTGCATGGGTAACTGCCGTTAGAACTTAGAACAAAAAATACCCCCTTTATTTTCGAAGTAAAATATACTTAATTTGGGCGATACTACAGTTCCTTCAGCGGTGCCATGTTGCCTGTCGGTGTATGGAAGTGCTAAATTATTTATACAGTAGGGTTACGATGGCTATCCGAGTACAGAACCAGAGTACGAAACCTATCCAACTGCAGAGAGGTGTAATACACGCTGACGTAATATCTCCGAAACTCTTCACCGCTGCATTGGAAGACGTTTAAAACCTACTGCACTGGAAACGATACGGTATTAATATCAATGACAAGTATCTATCATCTTATTGTAATATCTCTCATCTTCCATTTGCCAACGATATAGTCCTTATATCGACAACAGACAACGTTCTCGGGTGGCAGCCTCGTACCGGTTGGCGATGACCTGGTAAGACATGCAGGAAGTCAATAGATGCAGGTAGCTCAGAACCGTGCTTTGTGGTCATTCTTGGAGAAGGTCTATGTTCTGCAGTGATGAAAAGAAATATGTAGCTTAGCCAACGTAGGTATTATGTTTGTTAAAAGAAAATTAATATTCGTTTATCTTATTGTATTCTACTTAAACTCAACATAAATAGGCGATAACATGATTCGATGTTTAATAAATACTTTCTACTTATATTATACATTTTTATTTCCGAAATCAACATTTACTAATAGTCATTGGTAAAATCTAGCATGTACCAAACTCTAATGGTAAAAGCCGGAAAATCATTTTATACCAAACCTAACATTTACCAGCTCATGTTGACAAATCGTAAGATTTACCCAAATACAGCGCGTATTTGGGTAAACCTTACTTGGGTAAATCTTACTTTACAGTAACATATTTATAATGTACATTACTTCAACTGAAGGTTAAGTGGGAAAAACAGACTTTTAATTGGAAAATACGTTCATCCAATAATACGATCTATATCGCAGTCGATGACGCTCAACTGTAAATTAATGTAAATTTGTAACCGCAAAAACATTTTGTGATATACATAACTACAAATGAACGGTTTTCGTATTTTGCCTACACTTGTGCTGTGAGACCTTGTTTATTTTTCTTTACTTAAATGTTACATTCTACTATAAAAAAAAACTTAATTATGAAGCATAGGTCAGTTTATAGGAAAGCACCTTATTAACTAATTCAGAATAGCCACAAAAAAGCAAAATATGTAAGCGTATGACATTGTTTTACGTGTGTAGGAGGCCTTAGCTTGATGTCTTCTCTTCATAGTGCTAACACTATCGAAGTAAAAAAATTCTTAGTCATACTCTCATTTTAAATCATTAATATTCATATATTTTGATTAAGGTTCTTATTAAATTTCATCATCAACTTAGGATTAGATTCGTAAAATTAATTTAATTCAAAATTTGTTCTATTGTGGTTTTATTCGGACTGCTAGTGTGGAATATACCACGCGTTTCTGCGGGTCGGTAAATACCACGCGTTTCTGCGGTATTTTACTTTAATCTTTCACTTTAAACTATACTATACTATATTCTGGAATGTAAAGTATTTTGTCACATTGAACGAGTAGAGATGACGAAGAGTTTAAATAAGATATTTTAGCAGATAGCACAATATTAGGATTTCTTATATTTACGCGAACACTACACATTGAATAAAACTACTTTTACGGATTTTATCGTGTATAATTATCTTGTTTTTTATTGATTCCCGACGTTTCGGTACTTTACAGCACCCATGGTCACGGCGACTGAGGTGATTGACGTCTCGATGTCAGAGTTAACCCGGAGTACCTTCAGCTCTTTTAATTATTAATTTTGGTCCGATCTACGCAGAATGAACGTACTGTGTCTTGAAGTGTTGCACTGGTGTGCTTGGGTTTTAATTTTAATTTTATTAATTACAGGATCTCCAGACTCCCTCTCTATTGAAATTAGTATGTGTTTTAATTTCAATAGCCTCACGTATCATCCTTGGCAGGAATCGATGTTCTTTAAGTGTACCGACTACTATATAATTTTATAATTGACATGTAAATAAAAACAAAACTGCACTAAATTAAAAAAAAATCTGGGTAATCGTTAAACATTATTATGAACATAGAACAACACGGGCCACCGGAGGACCGGAGGGGAGTAGCCATAGCGCTTTTCCCGGATCGGTCGGTCGCTCGACCGATCTGTATATTGTATGAGGGCGAGCGGCTTGTATTAGTAAACAAATCCGAAACAATAGGACCAGTAGAGTAGCGTGCCTTAGATGGCCCTGTATCAAAATTTGTCGGGAGGCCCAAATGAAGGGTGAAGATTTTTCATCACAAAAGGAAGAACAACTCTCGCATTGCATTAAAATAATTATATATTGATTATAAGTTATTACTTACAATTAATATCAACCCCCAACTCAACGGGAGTCAATGGAAAGCTAAGCCGAAAATTTAGATAGTACTCGTAATATACGAGTAGGTATTACAAATCCATTAAATGAAATAAATTAAAACACTACCATTTATGGCAGTCTATAAATATCCACTACGCCATTACATTCCGTGGGTGAAAGCGACGAGAAAAGGACAAGGAGATGGGCAACTGCATCTTCCTGATAACACCTGAATTAGAAAAAAACTGCGGTTGCCAGGCGTGGCAATTATGGGAAATATCCCTCCTATGAGTAATCTATGGGGGATGTTAATTTTCAGCAATGGACTTTTAGGCTGCCATGGTAATGTTATTGGTAAAACGTAATAGTAATTAAATAAATATGTATGCATACTTTGAGGGTAGAACATAAAGCTTATACTGCCAATGTCAAACACATAATACTTTTATAAATGTATCAAGCAGTCGCAAGCATATGTATTACTCTAAGGCCAATGTCAAACACTTAATAGTCTGTGGTCAAAGAGTCGCAAGGAGTAGAGATTATCGTCAAAAAATTTTAAAATATTGGCAACTAATAATAAGGGCACCCACAACTTTTTCTACACCAGGGCGGCGCGGCACCATTAAAAAATTAGTTATAATATTAGACAGATTTCATAGCTGTTAGTTATATTTTATATTAATAAGTTTAAAAATAAATAAACCAAACCACAAATATTCATAAAAGTAGAAAAATATATTAAAGTACTAGCTAGCCAAGCAGACTTTGTTCTGCCCTCTCCGACGACCCTATGTCCTATAAAAATTCTTAAATTCGTAATAAAAAAAATATTCTGTGTCACTTATCAGGATAAAAACTATCCTATCCCTCAAGTTGGACCAAACTGCACGAGTGTACAAAATTTCATTGAAATCAGTTCAGTAGTTTAGGAGTTCATCGCGGACAAACAACGTGACACGTAGTTTTAAATATATAAAGATTAAAAATGTGCAAAAAGAGGCCAACCACTAAGACATTGTTTTGTGTAAATAATAGACGTTAATAGAAATAGTAATTAATAGAATAGAACTGATAAACTTTTTTTTTTCATTTATTTAAAATATATAAAACAAAACAAAATGAATTTTTTAAGCCCTACAGCAGAAACCACACACGGTTTAGTTGCTGTGGTCTATTAATTATAAACTATAATCTATATTAAAACTATTATTGATAATAATGGTAGATTTATATCTTTATTAACTAATCAGCTAATCACTAGGTATATTATTAATATGTAAATTTGAGATAAATCAGGTATAAACACATTAGATCAGGAAATTTACAGTAATTATGTTATCATTTAAGATACTATTAATATATTATACTAACTTATAATAATACAAATACACATACCATACCGACCATCTAGTTATTTAATTAGAAACTCTTTTAGTGTTCTTTTAGCTATTTTTACTTTATAATATTTTACTTTATTTAAGATAGTGAGAGGAAGTTCGTTGAGTAAAGAGGGGAGCAGGTATTCCCATGTGCGCTTACCATAAATATTTTTGTAAGTTGGAATCTTATATGTTTAAAACTAACATTTCAATTAAATGACATTGTATAACAAAAATCAGGATATCAGCGGAAATGAAGATATCCGCAGAGATGAGGATATCCGCAGTACAACCATAGTGACCGACATAGTTCGACGGATTAGTAAACTGAAGTGGAAATGTAGTTCGAGGGTACGTTTTTCTCGCATTGTAATTTCTACCACAGTATTTTATATGATACAAGATCGAATGCCTTGGTGTATTTCTAGTCGTGTACTGAACAGTCTGCTTAAAACAAAGAATGGCGCTTTCTGCTTGAAAGACCTTGTCTAAAACCAATTTGGGTTTCGTGGAGGTTAAGGCGGCCATTCAATAATTGTTTATCAAGCAGACTATCTCTTGTTGTTATAATTTGACAATTTTGAGGTGTCCCATGACCTATTTTACTACATTTTTATTAAGTCACTTCCTTGTTTGTCTGTCTGTCTGTCTATCGTTCCGGGTTGAATCTTGCAACTCAAATTTCGAGCATTTCCCGATAAGCTAGACTTTAAATTTTTAACTTAGCTCAGAATCGGATGACAATGTAGGAATATGAAGAAAACATGGTATATTACATTTTTTTAGCACAAAATATAGCACAAAAACACTCGTTTCACTATAGGAACAACAAAGTTGAAAGAAATCTTTTTACCCCTTTTTAGCATGTTGCGCGCACAGAGTAGTGTGAGATTAAAAATTAAAAACTATTGGTAAATCCATTTGTACATTTTTTTTATATGATAAGGGTGACAAACGAGCACACAGTCCACCTGATGGTAAGTGGTTGCTGCGGCCCATAGACATCTACATTTATCTTCTATTACAAATCAAAATGTAGATGCGTTGTCACCCGTGAGGACTAAGATGGAATGCCTCATTTCCAGTAAAAAGGGCCTCCGGCCACCTGCACTCACCAAGCGAAACACAGAAGTCAACCTCTACTTCACGCTGGTTTTCTGTGAGGTCGTGGTACCACCCCGGTTCGAGCCGGCCCATCCGTGCGACAGCAAAAGCTGCCGCGTGGCTCTACCACTGTTATTGCATTAAGTGCATTAAAAAAAATTACGTATGACATGATTATACGAAAATTTTTAAAGTACTTTAATTATTACATACATATATTTATTAATTAATTATTACTATACTTCTAATTTTCCGATAATTTTATGTCTAACTTCAATTAAAAAAAATAGCTTAGTAAATCCGAAAGTGCGCGACTCATAATGTTTACATGATTGTGAAAAAATAAATTGTAGTTATATTCGTCAAAAAGTTCCAGTAGCATTAACCGAAATACACCTTCAGGTCACTCTATCAAGCCCGGAGAAAAAGTCTCATCATAACTAACAAAACGTGGCCAAACTCGGCACACCTAGTTCTACTCTTTGAGAAGTTTCAGGAGCATTCACCAAAATACACCTTCAGGTCACTTTATCAATTTCAGAGGTAAGGTATAATCATAACTAACAAAACGAGGCCCAATTTGGCACACATAGTTCTATTATTCCAGGAGTTCCAGTAGCATTCACCGAAGTACACCTCCAGGTCACTCTATTAAGCCCGGAGATAAGGTCTCATCATAACTAAGAAACGAGGCCAAACTTGGCACACCTAGTTTTACTACTTGAGAAATTCCAGTAGCATTAACCGAAGTACACCTTCAAGTCACTCTATCAAGTCCGTAGGTAAGGTCTATTCATAACAAAGAAAACTAGGCCAAATTTGGCACACCTAATTCTACTATTCAAAGAAGTTCCAGTAGCATTCACCGAAGTACACCTCCAGGTCACTCTATCAAGCCCGGAGGGAAGATCTCATCATAACTAACAAAACAAGGCCAAACTCGGTCCACCTAGTTCTACTCTTCGAGAAGTTCCAGTAGCATTCACCGAAGTACACCTTCAGGTCACTCTATCAAGTCCGGAGGTAAGGTCTCATCATAACTAACAACGGCACACCTAGTTCTACTATTCGAGGAGTTCCAGTAGCGTTCACCAAAGTACACCTTCAGGTCACTTCATAAAGTCCAAGACGTATAGGCCGTATATAGACGTAGAGGCCTCCCACAAGTCAAGAGGATAAGAAGAAAATTGATTTACAATTATCTCGTTATATGTTTGCTACCAACACGCCTTTCACCACGTAGAACACCCACAGTTTCTGAAATTAATGGAAAGTTTACGCCCAGGGTATAAACCTCTAAACCGTAAACAAAGTGCTGGTAATCTACTCGACGCAATCTATAACTCAATCCAAGAAATCGTAAAAGATGAGTTTAAAAACAAAGTTGTTAATCCGTCTATTGATGGTTGTAGCAACGTCAGGCAGGACTCGATAGTCTTTGTCTGTGTCACAGATGTGTTAACAAACTCAACTCATTTAATTGATACAATAGACACAGGTGCCGAAAGCCTATATAGCTGACTAATTGGTTAAAATTACTACTGCGGCAATAAAACAATATGAAACTTTCGAATGTAGTGTAGTAGAGTCAGATAACGCAGCAAATATGAGGCGTATGAGACGAGATTTGGCTCAACAGGAAGAATTTTCGTCTCATAAGGATATTCTCACATACGGCTGTATATCACACATATTAAACCTTTTAGCAAAGGACTTGAGTGCAGAAAATATTACTGAGAATGTCAAATCAATAATGCGGTACTTCAAATACAATCACTTTGCATATGCCAAATACAAACAAGCTGGTGGAAAAGTAATTGTTATACCACAATAGGTACGGTAGAACACAATGGCTGACTACCTAAAAGTTTTTTTGGAAAACTCGCATATTATGTCAGATATATGCTTAAGGTATGCAACTGGTATAGAGTTGTCAATTTCATCGAAAGTAAATGCCATGGCCCTGAAGCAACAAGCCCAGGCCCAGGAAACTGAAAAATATTGCAGTTACACTTGACATCTCCCAGAAGACATCCTGCTGTATTGGCGTAAGTGTAAGTGACTGAAGCATGGATAGAGCTTAAAAATAAGTTTGAGGGTGAGACCGTACGACAGCCTGAGACTGAGTATTCACTGGGTGATTTAAGTAAGTTCATTGCCCGGTTTGAAATGGCAATGTGTCCAGCTCCTTTTTCAGCGAACTTGCTACCTTTTAAGTACAGGGGTGTAAATCTCACGAATGAAGATATTTCTGAAGCTTTTTCTTTTATTTAAGCATATCACAAAGAGGTGATGCCCTATGTTGTAAAATACAGGGCAATGACAGATCCATTTCATAACTTTTTATTTGATATTCATGTAGTAAATCACGTCGGACCTCTAGAATGGCGGCTGTCATTAAAAAATCAAATTAATGGCCAAACAATGGACTTAGTGACACAGACACTTAGTGACACAGCTTCACACTGCACTGCTGTTGCTTCAAGTACCGGAGTTGAAAGACTATTTTCAACATTTGGATTTATTCATTCCGACGTATGAAATAAACTAGGTACCGAGAAAGCTGCAAAACTTGTCATAGTTTTTAAAAATCTTAATTAGAAAAAAGTAAGTGTTGTCTTATCACATTGTCTCACACAATTTAGATTTTTTGTTATTTTTAAAACTTGTTTTATTCTTAATGTTTTAACATATTTTAAAACCTGTTTTAAACACGTGTTTTAAAACAACTTAAAAAAAATAATTTAATCATGCCAACCTTGCCCATGCCCTTTATGACATGCGTAAGTAGATGTTATATAGATACTGATGGCCATATGAAGCTATTGAATAGTGATGCGGCATGATTGACGCCTATGCGTTAATATATACTTAAGTTATTAGTTTAATAACCTTATTAAACTAATAACTTAAGTACTACTATAGTTGTACTTACTTAAGTGAATACTTAGGTAAGTACTTACCTAAGTATTCACTTTACTGTATTTAACTTTATTATGTATCTAAATAACTAAACTATGCAAAAGTTTTATTTTAAACATTATATAGGTTAGTAATACAACGAATCTTAATTAATAATACTATGATGATTAAGTTATTATTACGAAAGAAATGTTATTACATAATATTCTTGAGCGACGTGGTACAGCACTGCTCTAATTTGAGGAAAGCACGAAACCAAGAGCGTGGGAGCACGTGCTGTCGACCCGGCGCGCATCCTTTGACACCATGATTAATTTTATTAAATCAGTATTTTGTTATCAATATATAAGGTACTTACCGATGAAAAGAAATATCATTATTATACTAATTTGCTTCTCCGAATCGTTATTAGAGCTAGTTACTGCATACTTTAGCACGGTAACTTAAAATTCAAGTAAATACCGTCAAGAGAAACAATCAACGCTGATGTTCTTTCGTGATTAATAGCGTCGCTCTTACAATTTCGAGACTGTTCATACACGTGCTTACTGTTCATACTAGCTAACGCGCGCTCTATAGCTTACTTATCTGTACTATAAGGTCGCCTGACAGTTACCACATTTTCCTCAGTGAACGCAGATCACGGTCGTTCTACATGAATTTCATGGAGGCCACGGCAAATTCTGCGTTCCCAACGCCGTACGGTGCTTCCATTCCAAGGATCTTAAAGACAATGCAATGTTGCGGAGAGTGAACTTATAAAATCATAAAAAAATCACAGCTTTTACTCAGGCCATTTTAAGGCAAGAAAATGTTTGTCTGTCAGTCTGTCTGTCCAGGCTTATCTTAGGAATGGCTCAACCGGTTGTGATAAAACTTCGTGAACCGATAGAGCAATGCCAGGAGACAGGAGTGATGTAGGCTGTATTTTATCCTAAAAATATGCAGATTTGAAAATGAAACGGAAAACTGATAAAATAATTTTTTTGATAATTATCTCATAAATTATAAGAGATATAAAAAAGTTTCTAACAAACTACACTTTACCTTCTAATATCTCTTAATGTTTTATTGCAAAAGTGTTTTTTTTTTTTACTTTAACATCGTTTGCAATAAAACTATAAGTGTTAAAGAATGCAGTACATTTTTTACTTATCTATGTGAAATTACATTTTCCCATATCGCACATAAATTTTTCGAGACGAAGTTTTATCACAACCGGTTGAGCCATTCCTAAGATAAGCCTGGACAGAAGACAGACTGACAGACAAACATTTTCTTGCCTTAAAATAGCCTGAGTAAAAGCTGTGATTTTTTTATGATTTTATAAGTTCACTCTCCGCAACATTGCATTGTCTTTAAGATCCTTGGAATGGAAGCACCGTACGGCGTTGGGTACACAGAATTTGCCGTGGCCTCCATGAAATTCATGTAGAACGACCGTAATCTGCGTTCACTGAGGAAAATGTGGTAACTGTCAGGCGACCTTATAATATAGATAAGTAAGCTATATAGCACTTAGAACTACTTCCCCAAAGACCACTATTACAGGTTTTTTTAAGTTCTCGACACGGACATGACACCCACATTTTGAAAAGTCTCATAGACGCGGGATTTTGATACTTTTAGAAAAATTTACTTCGCAAATATCCGCGTTATAAAATATGTATATAAGTAGAACATAATATCCGGATATTATGTTCTACTTATATACATACTCATTGACAATTTGAGAGGAACGGAAAAAAATGTGTGTTGAAAAAAAAGTTTATTATTTTGGATTTTGTTTATTATTCTTTAATTTAAAACTGCAAACGTCGAAAACATAAACGATCAAATGACAAAAGATAACCAAATTAAGAAAAAAAGAGAAATTTTACAGGAATGAAACATCTTTGCACTTTATATTTTATTTATTTTTTCATAAATGCTTAGGAAAGGCTATAACGTGGCACGTGGGTTATAATTAGAACCAAGTGTTGCCCCCTCTAGCACTACGAACTGCCTCCAGTCTCCTTTGAATAATCAAGTTACCACTAAAATCTTGAGAGGTTGCATTCCACTCTTCCTGTAATGCGTTTTTAAATTTCTCTAACTAGTGGGGCTGGATTTCTTTTCTTAATTTGTCTTCCACGCTTATCCCATACATGCTCTATGAAGTTTAAGGCGGGCGAACACGCTGGCCACCCCATAGCATTGATTTTAACGTCTCGAACGTATTCGATAATTACGGTCATGCGGCCGTATGGGGCACGTCCCTATACGGCCCAGCTACATATTATGTAACTGGGTAATATATAAACGCCATCATTACTCATATCGTAATTTACATATATTTTGGAATATAATATAATAAAGTATAATAATATTATGTTAAACTTTTATTACCTTTGATTATGAGACTTCGGAAGTTACTTAAGGCCCAGGCACTTTTTAATGAACAATCTAAGGTAGAGTCAAAGGATAGGCTTTTGACCTGAATATTCATAGCGGCACTTGTAGCTATTTGAATGAGTCGTCCACTTCACCATCTCTAATACTTCACTAAAATTTCTTTTAATTAATTTACTTTATAGTACCTGCTTAAATCATTCATATTTATACATAAAATGAATATTTAATATTAAAACGTCAAACGCCAAATTTATCACCATATTTATAATAGACAGAGACATATATACATAAGAGTAAGCGTATACCAATTATAATATGTCCTAGACATAAAATTAACGATAACTTGATTTGTAGTGACTTATATAATTTAATTGTCTGTTAGAAATTGCATACGACTAATCTAATGGTAAGTGACTACCGCCGCCCATGAACAACTGCAGCACCAAGGGAATTGCAGGTGCGTTGCTGGCCTTTTAAAAAGGAGGAAGCTCTTTTCCTGAAGGTCCGTAAGTCATATCGGTCCGGAAAAATCGTCGGTGGTGAGCTATTCCACAGAGAGGTCGTACGTGAACTGTCTCCAAATAATATTACTACGGTGATATTCGGGTTAAGGCTACCGTTACATCCTATTAAAGTCCACTGATGAACATAGGCCTCCCCCATAGATTGCTTCATAGGGGGGATATTTGCCATAGTTGCCACAGCCTTTTATTTTTAGTCGCTATTAGGAAGACGCTGCTGCCCGTCTCTTGATTAACTTACGACACCCACGGGATGATATGGATATTTTTACACCGCCACCACACGATAATACGATAATATAATATAATATCATTTATAATTACTATTATTTTTTAGATAGATTCAGTTCGAAAATTGTAATACGAAAGTTCCCATTTTGATGTAACAAGGAAAACGTTCAGCTGACTCCGACTGCATGAAGTGCCTGACTGATTAGCGGTAGCGGGCGCGGACCAAAAGTTTAATTCCATTTTCTAAATAGTACCTTTCAAACATCAAAAAACTTCAACTACTTTATAAATTGTAATAGTTTTAAGGTTTTATTTATTTTTATGTGCAAGTACGATAATTATCGTTCAAAAACAAGTTTTCTTTTTTATAGAATATGGGTGACAAACGAGCACAGTCCACTTACATCTATCCTGATTTGCGAATCAAAATGCAGATGCGTTGTTAGCCGTAAGGGCTAAGATGGAATGCCGCTGAAAAATTTGTGAGTTTTTAAATAAATATAGTTCATCTATGTACCTATACATATTAATAATGTTCTCCAGACCGAATGTCGGTCACAGCGGCCAGTCTCAACGATGGGTAATTCTCCGCAGAACATTTTTTTTTTTATAGGAGAGGGGGCAAACGAGCATGCGGCTCACCTGATGGTAAGTGACTACCGCCGCCCATGAACAACTGCAACACCAGGGAGGGAATTGCAGATGCGTTGCCGGCCTTTTATTTAAAAGAGTACGCTCTTTTCTTGAAGGTCCCTAAGTCGTATCGGTCCGGAAAAATCGCTAATGGTAATCGATTCCACAAGGAAGTCGTGCGAGGAAGAAAACATCTTCTAAATCGCACAGTGGTGGACCGCCAATCATCCAGATGGTGTGGATGGTATCGGGAGTTCTGCCGCGATGTGCGTTCGTGAAATTTGGCGGCTGGGATTAATCCGAACAATTCCTCAGAGCACTCCCCATGGTAGATGCGAAAGAAAATGCAAAGGGATGCAACATCTCTTCGCAGTGCCAATGAATCGAGCCGATCAGAAAGGGCTCGGTCGTCGACGATTCGAGCCGCTCTGCGCTGGATGCGGTCAAGTGGAAGGAGCTGGCACTGGGGAGCCCCTGCCCAGAGGTGGGAACAGTATTCCATGTGAGGCCGAACCTGCGCCTTGTAAAGTTGCAGGCGGTGTGCCGGCATGAAATACTGTTCCGCTCTGCTGAGCACGCCAAGCTTTTTAGAGGCCAATTTGGCTCTCTCTTCCAAGTGACCACGAAACTGCACGTCACTCGATATGTCGACTCCGAGGATACCGATACTGGCTGAGGCAAGAAGGGGAGTGCCTTGAAACTGAGGAGATACGACAAAGGGGTTCTTTTTAGCGGTAAACGCGCAAACTTGTGTCTTCTGAGGATTAAACTGGACTAGATTTAGTCGCCCCCAATCCGAGACTTTTTCCAGCAAAGACACGACTTCAGACACAAGTTTGTTCCGGTACTCGGTGACGTTTTCCTGAGAAATATTGGCACGGCCGGTGTATAGAGCATCACCAGTGCTGTTATCCACATAGCAATGAATGTTACCAGTTAGCAACATATCATTGATATGCAGAAGAAACAGCGTTGGTGATAGCACACAGCCTTGTGGAACACCAGCATTAATAGGCTTGTAGTCAGAACATGCACCGTCTACAACGACCTTGATGCTCCGATCTGCAAGGAAGCTGGTGATCCAATTGCACAATTTCTCGGGAAGCCCATAGGAAGGGAGCTTCGAAAGAAGCGCTTTGTGCCAAACCCGATCGAAGGCCTTCGCAATGTCCAGACTAACGGCCAACGCCTCCCCCTTGGACTCTACTGCCTCCGCCCATCTATGGGTCAGGTAGACCAGAAGATCACCAGCTGATCGACCCCGACGAAAACCGTATTGGCGGTCACTAATCAGCTGGTGATCCTCAAGGTACCGGATGAGCTGGCAGTTAATAATGGATTCCATTATTTTGGAGAACAAGGAGGTGATCGCGATAGGCCTATAGTTGGACGGGTCTGAGCGGTCGCCTTTTTTAGGGTTCGGGTGGATAAAAGCTGTCTTCCATGAATTCGGGACTACGCCTTGGGAGTTGGAGTATCGGAAAAGACGCGCTAGGACCGGTGCCAACTCCGGAGCACACGTCCTCAGCACAATTGGGGGGATACCGTCAGGCCCACTCGACTTCTGGATGTCCAGAGAGAGAAGTGCTTTGCGAACCGAGCGCTGTGAGAACAGCACATCCGGCATGGAGCACTCACACCGCGGGATGGTCGGCGGTGTTTTCCCCCCGTCATCAAGAGTCGAGTTGGACATAAAAAGGGAGCCTAAAAGGTCAGCTTTGTCTTTTGCGTCTTGGGCCAATGAGTCGTCCTCCCTGTGCAGAGATGGTAGTGATGGCTTACAGAAATTCCCTTGGACAGCCTTGACGAGAGACCAGAATTCACGGGTTCCCGAAGGATGGCGAACTAGTTTCTCGCCAATTCTGCCTATGTGCTCTGACTTTGCCTTGGCAATAACTCTTTTGAAGGACCTGGAGGCAAAGTTATACTTCTTTTTAAGTGTGCTGGTGTTTACATCCCGAGTCGCCGAAGCTGCAGCCCAGGCTAGATAACACTCCTGCTTACTGCGTAATGCAGTCTTACAGAAACATGATTATAGTACACGAATGTGTGCGATATTCTCACTCTCATAGTGCGTTGGGATGGCAATCCGATCCGATCCGATCAAGCGCAAGTTCAGACGCAACGCCTTTAAGTATTTTTTAAGGTACGGGGATGAAACATCACTGATTCCTGAGAATTACTTGACAGAAAGACCCACTAACTGATTTTGGTTCGATAAGAGCCTGAAACCGGGACCTAGTGATCACCAGTCGCGCTTACAACCAACGAGTACCACCAGAATACCTTTATAAGTCTTTATAAATGCTTATTGTTTTTACACTTTTTTTTAAATAAATATACATGTTGAATAGTCATATGAATATTAATACAATAGTTTAAATTAATATTAATATTAACTACAGCGTATAATATTCTATTTTTAGCACCCCATTTACGCATTATATTATACTTATATACTATACTATACTATTCGCCTATTTAAGTCGAATAATATAAATTACACATAAAACATTTAGGTAAAACTTGTATAATTTGTGTATCGTAATTAAATAGACAAACTAGAAACTTAATCGATAATAATAATAAAAAGAATAATTTATTTTGTCTTTATAAAAGAATAAGCCTAATGTAGATAAATTTATTCTCGTAAATTATTTTAATAATTTATCGTTTATTTTTATTAACGTATAATATATAACTACAACCTTGCATTGCCTTCCTTGCACTTATTTTTAACACAAAATAATGACGACTTACATAAATGTTAAGTCGCTACGCTCGTGTCTTTACTTAACCCCTTATCTAAGCGCGACCAACACACGCGGTGGCGCCCTCCCCGCATTTTACCGCCGCCCAGCCTCTCGATCAGCGGATGCTGGCTGCTTGGCTGTTGAGTCAGCCGAAGTTCGTCGCGCCGCTGACACCGTCGACAACTCTTGCCCCTTACAGAAACTATCCATACATTGTAATTTTTTTCTAAAGTTAATAGTCCCTATTTCAAAAACCTACAATGGATGTAGAAGAGTTTCGCGTACGTGGAAAAGAAATGGTGGATTATATCTGCACTTATATGACAACGATACGTTCACGACGAGTTACACCGTCTGTTGAGCCAGGGTACCTACGCGCTGCTTTGCCCTCTGAAGCGCCCGAGTATCCAGAGTCCTGGGATGATGTTATGTGCGACGTCGAGAACAAGATAATGCCAGGAGTAACGCATTGGCAGCATCCACGTTTCCATGCATATTTTCCATCTGGAAACGCATATCCATCAATCCTCGGTGATATGCTGTCTGCAGGAATAGGATGCATCGGTTTCTCATGGGTAAATATAAAATATACTTAAAATTTTTAATTATAAACACAATTTGTTTCGATTAAGTGTTAGTTACTGTTATAGGATTTTCAAAGTTTAATGTTTGGTTTTAGAGTTCTGTTTAATAATTTGCCTACAACTTAACTTTATTTTTATGGGTTTAAGTAATGTACTAAATGTTGTTAAGTATTAGGACCGATTGGATAAAGTTTTTTCTTTTCAATAATCGGTGTTGAATTTAAATAAAATATACTTTTAATGGGTATTCAAAAATTTATTATATATTATTTATATATATTATTATATTTGATATTAATAGCTGATAAAAGATATGTACTTTATTTCTAAAGAATACAAAAAGTTAAAAAGGGAAGTTACAGCCTATATTAAATTCGTATCACTTCTGGCCACAGGCCTTCTCTTATTTCTGAAAAGTTCATGGAGCTTTTAGTCCGCCATGCTGCCCCAAATTTTTTAATTCATGACACATGTAGAATTCCTCGCAATGTTTTCTTTCACCGTTGAGAACGTCAATCAAAAACGAACGTTGTGAAAGAAAACCAGCACCAATGAAATTATTAATTCCAATTAATAATTTCAATGCTGCCGGCGGGGATCGAACCCCGAATGTCCGCGTACTGTAAAATTTACGGTAACAGCTACCAAGACTAGAAAATGTAAGGAGAGAATTAAACATGGGAGATATTTACCCATAACTTTCTTTGTGATAATTTTCTATAACAGTTAAAGAAATATTAATTTAAATAGGCGAAGTACGCAATTGACAAATACAAAATCATTACTTCAATTATTAGCTTCGTATAATTCGATAGATCGCATCTTGAGTACGCTTCTACCGTATGGAACCCGCAGTTGTCGATTTATATGGACCCCCAGCAACGTATTCAAAGTAAGTTCGTTATTTTAATTTATTTAAACTTGATTGTACACCTTAATAAAAAGGATTACGAAATACAAAAAAATCCGAGGTTACTGAGAGAAAATGCCAAAAGACATTCTCTCCCAGTCATCTCGGGACGTGTTGATGTGGAAATAATGTGATAGGTGCTTAGGACCATATACTAACATCTGATTAGATTAAAAAGTATTCACGGACGAATATTTTAAAGGCAGTCTTATTAGGTATTTTCTAACGTTGTCGGGCAAGGAGTTCCAGAGATTTGCAGCATGAATGGTGAAGGATTTTCCAACGAAAGTGTATGAAACGAATGTAGCGGGATACTTATTAGATAGAGATAGTTCGATGAACGCAGAGTTCTATCATGCGTTGAGGAAAGATACTAAAATTTGTTCTTGAGATAAGAAGGATGATTGGATTATTTAAGATAGAGAAGAGAATAAGTAAAATTCTAGAATAACGTCTTTGTTTTGTAGTGAACCATTTAAGGCGAGAGCGATAGTGAGAGTTATGATCATAGTTGGTTAGTTAGTTAGTTAGTCCTTCTTCGTCTTCCTTCGGGGACCTGTGCCTTCTAATCTCTCGCTAACACTGACCAAGGGAATCCATCTCTGCACAGGGAGGATGACTCGCTAGCCCATACCGCAAAAGGGAAAGCCGACCTTTTAGGCTCCATTTTTGCATCTAACTCCACTCTCGAAGCCGGGGGTAACACGCTGCCAACTGTCCCGCATTTCAGTGCTCCATGCCGGATGTGCGGTTCACACAGTGCTCAAAACGCAAAACACTCTTCTTGGACCTTTACAAGTCGAGTGGGCTTAACGCCATACCACCAATAGTGCTGAGAATGTGTGCTCCGAAGTTGGCTCCGGTTTTTACGCGAGTTGTTTAATACTACTACTCTCCATTTGTCGTCCCAAAGTTATGGAAGACAGCTTTCGAACACCCAATCCCCAAGGCAACCGTTCTAATCTGTCCGACTACAGACCTATCGTCATCACCTCCTTGATGTCGAAAATAACTAATTAAAAATAATACATATAATCAACATATTTACATGCATGCGGAACAAGTACACTCCTTGTACAATATAAAAACTGCAAATGTATATTATTTCTGGAGTTAAAATTGATCACAAATGAAATCCTTTTGTATTATATTTATTTACATATTATACAATATTTTATTATATACAATATTAAAACTATAATAAAAAAAAACTAAAACTAGTAAATTAATTATCATACAGTCCTACTCCCTGCGATATCGTGCCAAGAATGCTGGCTGCGTTTCCCCGCTGAATGGCTATACTTTGAGCGAGACAAAAACCAGCCCTCTTACCACCAGCAGCAACGACCAGTCGCGGATGGATTTCCTCTAGAAACTTCACCGCACGTGGACCTCACGGAACGATAATATCTACAGCAAATGGCACAAATATGTAGTCACCTCTCACAGTTCAGTGGTTCCCCTGAGATGAGAGGCCGCCAACGTTTCAAGGGACCAACTTCATACCGTCGGATCTCTTGCCATCGTATCTAAATATTCCACAAGGTTCTAAAGCCGAGGGAATATTTATAAAGAAAATTGCCGTTCAGATTACATCGTTCAAAGAACCGTGCCGTGAAAACCTACCAGCACTTTTTTACAGGAAAGTCCGTGGAGCCCAAACTTTTCGACGCTGCTACCACAGGAGCACCGATGGGGTTGACAAATCGCCGCTCCTAGTCGGATTCCTACGGTGATGCACAAGCTTTCTCCATCAAGTAATGTTCCGATATTACTTGATGGTAAAGCGTGTAACCAGTGACTGGATTCCTTAGTCGAAACAGCTAGAAGGCGTGCCTGATCTTGGTCACTATGGAAATCATGAAACAAATCTTTCTGCACGCGCTGTACTAACGGAATATCCCACTGTTTTCGTTGGTTGACTACCAGTGGAACATTTTCGCCGGGACAGAGAGGACAGAGTTCGCCATGTCTGTCTTGCCTCCGTAGCAAAGCACAGATCTACTTTATTATTTAAAATGATGTTACATAAGTCATTGACAATACGCACGGAGGCAAGGAAAGCAGGCAATGCAACGCTAGAAAGATTTCTCACACCAATACCACCAAATTTTATAGGTAAAGTAGCTTGAGTCCAGGCTGTTATATTTAAAGTTAAATTTAGAATTTTTTCTATAGCTATTTTAAGATTATTATCAATATATTTTAAAATATCCGAACATTTCCAGACTGGACTCGAGTGGAGTATACGTGTAATGTGGGGTTTAATTTATAAAATTTATCAACGTTTTAAAACCATCAACGGTTTAAAAACTTTTCAAATTTTGATTTTGAAACAGGTTTAAAACTATCGTAAAACAACGGGGCAGGTAAATTAAATTAAATTAAACTACTTAGAAATCACACCTAGAGCGTGTCAAAAACGTGTTGCGGCGATGTCGTCAATGGAAAGACACCAACGAACCCAAACCTAATAAATCACGCAATCATGTTTCCGAAGTACTCTGGTATAAATAATCCCGTACTACCAGCTCGGTTATGAGGATGGTTACGAGGATTGGTTATGTTGATATTTTTTATAGGATAAGATGACAAACGAGCACACATTCCACCTGATATTTACCATATCAGGTGGTTGCTGTGGCCCATAGACATCTACATCTATCCTCGATTCAGAATCAAAATACAAAAACGATGTCACCCGTGAGGACTAAGATGGAATGCCTCATTTCCAGTAAAAAGGGTCTCCGGTTCTCTACACTCACCATACGAAACACAGCAGCGTTAAGTTGCTACTTTACGCTGGTATTCTGTGAACGCGGTCTTTCCCCGGTTGAGCCGACCCATTTGTGCTACCACTTTACTAATAATACAGCTGCAGCATGGCGTAAAACTATTGATTTTGAGATTGAGTGTGAGAATTCGTTATGAGTTTTTTTAATGAGTATTGATTATAAGGAAGAGACAGGAGTTAGGAAGTTGGCGGTGCTTTAATCGCGTGCCTCGGAAAGCACACAAAGCCGTTGATCCTGCACCTGGTCTCTTTCTAGTTGTGCCGTCTTACCGTTCCATCGGGCTATAAGAGTGAGCGAATGGAGAGTGCACCTGCGCTTGCGAATACACTCGAGCACTACAATCACGTCCTGTGCAGATGGCTAGTCTTCTTTAAAACTGGTCGTCGAGACCGATATTCGGACTGGAGGACATTATTAAAGAAACCTTGAAACGTTTTACTCTTCCAAAGTTATTGGCTTATTGGTATAATTGTTATGATAGACTTGTCTAGATTTTTTTGAAAAAGGAAGTTGCACTATCTGCCCAGTGTGATATGATTAAAAACTATTTACTTATAAATTTATTATTATATTTAAAGTTACAATAAATATTACCTATACATATGGCAGTACTTTGAGTGATTTCTTGTAGACTGTAAATAAAGACTAAAGATTTAAACAAGTATAACAATCTTAAGTTAACCTAAATTAAACTGAAATTAACCTAAATTAAATTAAATCCTCACGTACTAAAATAGGCTTACTATTTCTAAATGCTAGTTTTAAAATATCTCTGTTTTGAAAATCATTAATATCACTGTTTTATAAAAGACGATACATACAAATTATTATGGAATCTTACAGTTCAACACGAGATAATTTAAATAAAAGTAATTTTACGGATTTTATCGCGTATATTAACTTATTTTACATTCCCGACGTTTCAAGCACTTTACAGCACCCATGGTCACGAGGGCGACTGAGGTGTATGACGTCCCAATGTCATAGTTAACCACGGCTACCTCCAGATTAAAAATTATTAATTTTTGTTCCAATCTACGCAGTATGAACTTACAGTATCATGAAGTCTTGCAGTTGTATGCTTGGGTTGGGATTTAATTTTATTAATTATGGGATCCCAAGCAGATGGTAGCACCCAGCCATCTTCTCTATTGAAATTAGGATTTTTTTAATTTCAATAGGCTCGCGAATCATCCTTGGAAGGAATCGGTGTTCTTTAGCGAGGATTTGTGGTCTATCAAATCTAATGTAGTGACGGGGGCGATCCTGTACATGTTCACAGACTGCAGACTTCCCGGAGCGTCTATTCTTCACATCAGCTATGTGTTCTTTAACGCGGGTTTTTATGGATCTTTTAGTTTATCCTATATAAGAGAGACCACATTCACAATCCAGCTTGTACACTCCTGCATCTTGCAGAGGCACTTGACTGATGGTAAAAACTGACTAATCTTCTTCGGCGGCTTGAAATATGTTTTAATGGAAGCACGCTTCAACATGTAGCCAATCTTGTCAGTGACACCTCTGACATATGGCAGTACAGCAGGCACTCGCTCGACTGTGGCCGGCTTCACTCGTTCACTGTGACGTAGGCGCGGGACCCGAAGCTTATTGTCGTGCAAAACTTGCTTGACGTGTTGGAGCTCGGCGGCCAGGTGTTTACTGTCACAGATCCCTCGTGCTCTCTGAAACAAAGATTTACCCACGGTAGCTAACTGTGAAGGATGGTGGTGAGAATCACCGTTTAAATATCTATCTGTATGGGTCTTTTTTCTATACACAGTGTGGCTCAAGGTGTTATCAGGATTCCGAATTACTAACACATCTAGAAAAGCTAAAGAATTGTTTGCCTCTAACTCCATTGTGAACTGAATTTTAGAATTTAAGGAGTTAAGATGGTCTAAAAATGCAGTTACTTTATCTAAAGGTAGAATTGTGAAAGTGTCGTCTACGTACCGCTTGTAGAATCTTGGGTTTATGGGAGAAGTAGCCAGGGCTTTCTCCTCAAAGTCCTCCATGAATATATCGGCAACAATGGGAGATACAGGTGAGCCCATCGCCACTCCATCTACTTGCTTGTAGAACTCCTCCTTCCACAATAGGTAGCCAGATGTAAGGCAGTGTCTGAGTAATACTGCATATTCTACGGGCATGTTGTTTTCCTCTAGCCTTCTAGTAACAATCGAGATGCAGTCTTCAACAGGTTGGCATGTGAACAGAGACTGCACATCAAAACTCACCATAGTTTCATTGTCTGCCAGATGTAGGTCTTTAATCTCGCTGACAAAATGGTAGGAATCCTTTGTGTGTGCTCTTGTATGTCCCTTGAGCGGTGAGAGTATATTCGCTAAGTGTTGAGCCAATCTGTAAGTTGGTGAATCGGTGGTTTAGCACATGAAAAAATCGAAAATCGATAATACCTACGTGTGCTAAACCACCGAAGTTGTATGGGTTACCAAAAATACACAAGCCCAATGCTCCACTACGTCCTATAGTGAACCAAATCGATTCACCAACTTACAGATTGGCTCAACACTTAGCGAATAAAACTTCCATTAAAACATATTTCAAGCCGTCGAAGAAGATTAGTCAGTTTTTACCATCAGTCAAGTGCCTCTGCAAGATGCAGGAGTGTACAAGCTGGATTGTGAATGTGGTCTCTCTTATATAGGATAAACTAAAAGATCCATAAAAACCCGCGTTAAAGAACACATAGCTGATGTGAAGAATAGACCCTCCGGGAAGTCTGCAGTCTGTGAACATGTACAGGATCGCCCCCGTCACTACATTAGATTTGATAGACCACAAATCCTCGCTAAAGAACACCGTTTCCTTCCAAGGATGATTCACGAGGCTATTGAAATCAAAAAACATCCTAATTTCAATAGAGAAGATGGCTGGGTGCTACCATCTGCTTGGGATCCCATAATTAATAAAATTAAATCCCAACCCAAGCATACAACTGCAAGACTTCATGATACTGTAAGTTCATACTGCGTAGATCGGAACAAAAATTAATAATTTTTAATCTGGAGGTAGCCGTGGTTAACTATGACATTGGGACGTCATACACCTCAGTCGCCCCCGTGACCATGGGTGCTGTAAAGTGCTTGAAACGTCGGGAATGTAAAATAAGTTAATATACGCGATAAAATCCGTAAAATTAGTTTTATTTAAATGTGTAGTGTTCGCGTCAATATAAGAAATCATTACGAGATAATTTAGCTACACAGTCATATTATTAGCTTAATAATGTCTTTATTTTCCTTTATTTTTATACTATTTTTGCTTATAATATTTGAACCCCCACGACTAGAGCGTTTCCTATTTCGGGCACTAGCAATAAAATATTTAATAAAAAAGGTACCCTTTAAAAACTTTTACGGCAAATCATATTATGTTGCAGATTTTGTATTTGGTAAAATCAGGTTTTTGATCAAGAACCGGAAGAAGACAAAGTTTATCTTATCAATATCCTGAAAAAAATCCTGTTTCCTTATCAAAAATCTGAACTTGTTTAGGTTTACGATAAAATTTCAGCTTAGGTAATATCCCGCGAGTATAGTAAGAGTAGACAGAGTATCTTCCTGATAATAGAAAAAAAAACTGTGGTAGCCAATCCGTAGTGGACTTTTGATACGCTGTAATAAATGAAACTATTTTACTGATAGTTAATATGAACCAAATAAAATTGTAAGAGACCACACAGTGAAATGAAACGGGGGATTGGCAGTAGCATCTTCATGATAACATAATTAAAATTAAACATTTTATACAACCGACTTGAATATAAATAATTAAGAATAACTCAAAAACTATTGGTTAAACTTCGATTAAAAGGGATCACATGAGAAGCACCAGCTTTCAAATAAAAAAAGAATCATCGTAATCGGTTCACCCAGAAAAAAAATTATGAGGTAACATAAACACATAAAAAACATAGAGTCGAATTGAGTACCTCCTCCTGTTTGAAGTCGGTAGAAAATAATAAAAATGTGCGGTTGCCATCACGCCTGTTTAGCTCAATCGTGACTACTATGGCAAATATCCCCTCGATGGAGGAGACCTATGTTCAGCAGTGATGTCTTGCTAAGCAGTAGTGATGATATTTTTCTAAAAATAACTCAACTTCTAATTCTTTGTTAGAAAACGCCTGTATATTCTGATGTGCAACTATTAAACTTATTAGGTTTTCCTTTTGTCAACCTTTTTCGTTTATTTTCACAATTATTACACTGACTTCAAGCCTTTGTGCCGTTGTAAATCACTAAACTATTACTTTAGTTAATTCTAACACATTAAGAATATTTTGACTGAATACAGTCAACATCGTTAAGGTTATAAGCTATTACCCCAGCAATGGCATACTTTTTCTTTGACAGATACAAAGTATTCTTTGTCCTTGTAAACCGTCTTAATTCTAGGTATTTTGAGTGTGTAGCGGATTTAGTACTTTAGTAGTGTGACGCGTCGTTACTTCTGTATAATATTTCGAGGAGGGTTGCTTTATGCATCATAGTAGTGAGTAGATGCTGCTTGTTGAGGCTGGTCTGCTGGTTTAAGGTTTGCTCTGCGCTAGAGATGAGTGCGATATCATGTCACATGTTAAAATCATCGATATTTTAAAATCATTTCATCGTGCAATGACAACGACAAAATCATCAATGCTTTTAAATCATTACTCGTTACTCGAAACGAATGAATGAACGAGAACTTCGGTGATTCGGATGGACAGTATCTACTCATTAGTCATTACTCATAATTGAAGTGCCGTGATCAAACTCAAATAAAAATCATTGATGATTTTGTCATTGTTCCCGTCATCGATATTTTTTTGTCATTGTCATGCAGTCATTGATACAGAAAAATCATCACTCAGTCCATCTCCACTCTGCGCTGATGAGCTCCAAATACTAACGTTCTTTTTAGTGCCTATGTCATTAGAACATGCTTCAGTTACCGATGGGTCTATTATCATTATTCTTTTGTTAAAAATTTTGCAACCCTCTTTTCTACGATTGTTTTTGGCATCTTTTACTTCCTTACTTACTTTAATATTTCTTTTCATTTAGTTTTGTTTTTATTTAATAACTAGTGGCCCGCCCCGGCTTCGCCTGGGTAGAATTTATTAATGTGGCGTTATTTATATTTAAGATAATCTTCAAACGTCGTCATAATGAAGTCAATCTCATTTTTTGTCGAACCGCCGGGGCTCGACCAGGTCCACTTCCTGTGGGGACGCTCCTGGAAGAAAGAGTTCATCATAAAGAGTCCCTCTTTCTCCATGAAGTCGGCCAGCTGCTGGCCCCTTGGGTTCCGTTGCCCTATTCCAAATTTCCCTACTTTCAGCTCACCGTTCTCTCTTGTGCCTAGTTTTGCATTGAAGTCTCCCATTAACACCGGATATTGGGTTTTGGAGGAATGCATGGCTCTAGAGATATCCTCATACATTTCCTCCACCTCCTCATCGGGGTGTGCCGAGGTTGGTATTAGAAACAGGTTCCACAAGGTTCGTCAGGACTGTATTTTGATACACAACTGCATTCGTTTTTACACCTTTCTCACAAAAATGTACCTCTGTTAAGCCCCAATAAGAAACTCCCAACTATACCATGAGCGAGGATGGAAAATGACCTCGTTGGACACGCGGAATACGGTTGCTCGCTTCTTCACTACTGTGTGCGTACACCTTATCATTTTGTTTGTTGTAGCTCTCTTCTACGGTAAAAATTTTTTCATCTGAAAAAAGAATTTCCCGATATTTTTTCCCGCGTACCGCTTCAACAAAGCGCGGCATCTCTTCAGTCTCAGGTCCATTAGACGAGCATTCAAACCATGTCCTGTTTTTCTTCGATATGCCCGAAGCCCTAAGTCTTCATTTAACACCCTTTTCACCGTGGTTCTGCTTAACCCCATCTGAAGGGCCAACAGTTTCTGCTTACGTTTCGGTTTTCTTTGAATTCGCGCCTTCACAGCTTTTATCACTGCTGGAGTTCTAACAGACCGAGGGCGACCACTTCTTGACCTGTCATCTACACTAGAGTCTTCATTGTATCGTTTGATGGTACGATAAACGAATCTTTTGGTTATATTCAAATTTTTCAGTATGTCAAAAATTTGAATTGGCGCGTAACCGCAACGATGCAGCGCAATAACTGCAACACGGTCTTCTTTAAGCGTCCACTCCATATTTAAAAATGAGTAAAATTCTAAAAAGTATACAGTATTATTTTCATAAACAATTCGAAATTCGAATTCAATAAACTTTTTTGTGGCCAGCATTCTAAAAGAAAAGTTTTTACTGTGTGACAATACTTATGACCTGACTAGGTAGATCATAAGTGGGCGTACAGAAGAATAGCTGAGCATATTGTTTTGTTAAGAAAGTTTTTAATGCAATTGATCATTATAAAACACATGGAACTGTTGAAAATGTTCTTAGAAAGGTTCGCCCTAGCAAAACCTCTCCCAGAGAAGATACGCTAATCGTTCGTGTTGCTAAAAAGACTCAAGTAAAGGCTCCAACCAGATTAAAAATGAAGTGTTTTCGCCTGATGCCCCGAGAAACATCTCGTCAAGACTGATACTCCGAAGATTAGTGGAAGCTAAATTGTTTGGAAGAATCTCTCGAAAGGTACCGCTTCTTACCAAGCAACACCGGGAGAAGCGATTATTATTCGCTAAAAAATATGTTAATTGGACGGTACGAGAATGGAAAAAGTGTTGTTTTCAGATGAAACTAAAATAAATATGGTAAATTCCGATGGAAAGCGCTATGTTAGACGTCCTGTAAACAATGCTTTTAATTATAAATACACAAGGAGTATAGTCTAGCACAAGGTGCACAAGGTGTCGGTAACATTAAAGTTTGGGGGGTGCTTTTCCGGATGTGGAGTTGGACCCGTTCGGATTCGGAGAATTGAAGGTACAATAGATCAATAACAATACAAAAATATCTTAGAGCAAATAATGATTCCCTACTCGGACGATCATTTGCCTGTAACCTGGATCTTTCAGCATGACAATGACCCTAAACACACGGCCAATAGCGTCGAGTGTTTCTTTAGCGAACAGCGTATATCCGTTTTAGACAAAGCCAGCAAATAGTCCGGATTTAAACCCGATAGAAAATCTCTGGTATATTGTTAAAAATAAAGTCTCAAACAAACGTAACACCAGTCAAAACGAACTATATGAAGCATTTGTTGAAGCATGGAATTCAATCCTCCTAGAAAAATGTATGAAATTGATTGAATTAATGCCACATGGTTGCAGTGCTGTTATTGAAAATAAGGGATACGCCACTAAATATTAATTATAACTATTGGTAGGCTGTGGGTAGTAGCTATTTCGTAAATAACAATACCAATTACTAATACTTAAAAAAATATTATTTTTTATACTTTTTTTGTTGTTGTTTCTAACTAGTTGACCATTATTGTTCATACCTTAAAACTGATTTAAATGTTTATCCGTAATGTAATATTGAAACTACACTTGTGTAATGGGATTTATATTGTTTTTCTAATAAATGATAAATCGTTGAACATATTGTTGTCCTATTTATTGTTTAATTTCAAAATAAAAATGATTGCTGTGAAGTATCTTACATAATGTGAAGGACCATTGGTAGTATTTCTAATTATACGACCACCACTGTATATGCGTATAGATTAAATAAGATTAGATATGATAGAATATGGTGGAACCTTAATTTTTCTTTATAAGCATGGTTAATGACAAAATATTTTAATGATTTTTTTTTAAATTAACGCGAATACCATTCATTAAAAGAAACTAAAAACTTAACAGATTTAAAAAATTAAAATAAATTATGTCTTACCTAGTTTAAAGAGCAACTTAAACTTAGAAGAACAACAACTAAAATTATTTTTATTCAAGTGAATAACTAATATAGTTTATCATAGAATGTTAATTTATTTGGTCATCTCTTAAGCGTTCGTTTAAACCGTTCATTAATCCGATTACGATGGAGGTCCTGATATGTCTTAAGCAAGACAACGACAGTTTTTAAGTGATTGGTTTTACTTACATACACAAATTATTAACTGTTTTCTCCCGCTGGATTAGGGCCTGGGGAGTTTTTCACATTTCCTTTAGCCGTCTATGACCGGGATGAGATAAGGGAATGAGTTTACTAACAGTGAGCATAGTACCTACGAATACGGTAACAGTGAACAGGGTAGATAATAGTAGCGTTTTTTTTAATTAAGCCAAAGTATCATTATCTTACTACTTGCTTATCACATCTATTGTTTCGAAGTGAAATGACTGTAATTTAATTAAGTGATCTACAATCACTTAATTAAATTACAGTCATTTGGCATACCCATTACAATCAATTACAATCATGAATTAAAATCTTTGCTTAATATACTTACCTAAGGGTCACGGCAGGACTGCATATATATTACCGCGGTATAAGCCTTCTCAGCGTCGTCGGTAAATTGTATGCGAAAGTGCTAATTGAAAGGGTTGCGAATGAAACAGACGAAAAAGTATGGGATGCACAAGCGAGATTTAGAAAGGGAATGGGATGTATGGATCAGGTCTTTCCCTTACGTTGCATAGCCGAAAAGTGTTTCGCTAAAAACAAGAAGGTCTATTACGCGTTCGTGGATCTAGAAAAGGCCTATGACAGAGTGGTGAGGAATGAATTTTGGTCAGCACTGTCCGTGAACGGTGTGACCAGTATCCTCATACGAGCATTGCAATCTCTTTATAGGGATTCTAGTGCTTGTGTAAGGATAAACGGGGCATACACTGAATGGTTTAATATCGCAATAAGGTGTTAGACAGGGATATGTAGCGTCACCGTGGCTGTTTAATCTGTTCATGGACACTCGCTTGACAGATTTAAAAGATCGTCAAATGTTTTCTCTATGCTGATGACCAAGTATTACTTGCGTCTTAGGCCGAGGAGTTGCAGGAGATGGTAACTGCTATGAGTGGAGCTTTTGTTAGAAAGGGAATGAAGATAAATGTAAAGAAGACGAAAGTGATGGTGTTTGAAAGAGATAAGGCAGTGACAGACTGCAATATCGTGATTGGAGATGAACAAATTGAACAGGTGAAGGAGTTTGTGTATTTGGGTTCAAAGCTTACAAGAGATGGAAAGTGTGAGAGTGATATCGAAAGAAGAGTGAATGCGAATGGAGCTTTGCACTCTTTTATGAGCAGTAGGAAGGTGTCTAACAAGGCTCGTTTGGGTGTGCATTAAGGGGTGTTGGCTTTGACACTCATGTACGGAAGAGATAAGGAAACGTTGTGGTCTGAAAGAAGATGTAGTGACAAAAATTGACAAAGGTATGCTGAGATGGTTTGGCCATGTCGAAAGAATGAATGAAGAACGATTGACGAAAAAAGTGTATAAGGCGAGTGTGAATGAAAGTGTTCGAAGGGGTAGACCTAGGCGAACGTTTCTAGACCAAATCAGGGACGTCTTGTAAAAAGGCCAGGTTAAGAGTACACTAAACCGAAAAGCATGTATGAAGGGAATAATGAAAGTGGACAAAATCAAACAAGTATGTAAGAATCGTAGCAAGTGGAAAGAAGTGGACTCTGCCTACCCCTACGGGAAAGAGGCGTGATTATATGTATGGTTTGTACAATTTAGATACGGTTATTATGAAATATTTTGGCCTACGAAAAGATGTTAAGAAATTTTGGCAATACATTCATAATCGTAAAGATAGCAATAGTATTCCAGGTAATATCAAATACAAACAGGAAGCAACTAACTTACCAAACGAAGCATGTAATCTGTTTTCAAGCTTCTTTAAATCCGTATTTGAACAATCTAACTTAGATTCAGAGAAGTTTACACCTGATAGTAATTTTTAACAGAACCAAACAATTCTAGTCATTCATTTATTTCTACTATAAATTTCACTGTTGATATGGTAAAAAAAAGAACTTGAAAATTTAGATGTTTGCAAGGGATCTGGACCGGATGGTATTCCTCCTTTCTTCCTTAAATATACAGCGGACACAATCTGTGTTCCTCTGACGATTCTTTACAATAAGTGCATTCAAGATGGTGTCTTTCCTGCTATTTGGAAAACAGCGAATATCACGCCTATTCCTAAAGAGGGATCCAAGAACGACGTAGAGAATTATCGGCCAATCTCATTACTATCCGTATTGTCAAAGGTGTTTGAAAGATTAGTACATAATGTTATTTGTCCTGTCCTTCACAATATAATCATAGCCGAACAACACGGATTTGTTAAAAAACGATCCACAGTAAGTAATCTCCTCGTTTATACTACATACTTATTTGAACATATGGATAAGGGAATACAGGTCGATTCTGTGTATACTGACTTCCGTAAGGCCTTCGATAAAGTAGATCACTATATATTACTCAAGAAAATCGCTTTTAATGGGATTCGTGGTGATTTGCTCAGATGGTTTCATTCTTACATTACAAAAAAAACTCAGAGAGTTGTCGTTAACGGCCATTCATCTAACTTAGTTACTGTCACATCAGGTGTACCACAAGGCCCTATTCTCGGTCCCTTGCTGTTTATCTTATTTATCAATGACATCAACAATTGCTTTCATCACAGCCATTTCCTACTTTACGCTGACGACCTAAAGGTATACCTGCCAATCTTAAGCGCTGATGACAACTTTAAGTTACAAAGTGATCTTTATCGCTTATCTTTGTACTGTACTAAAAATAAACTACAGCTTAATGTTGATAAATGTAAATCAATAACATTTATAAAGGAGCGTAGTCTTATAAATAATACGTATACTATCAATAATATAGAGTTATGTAAGGTGGATCTAATTAAAGATCTAGGAGTTATACTAGACGCAAAACTTGATTATAACAATCACATTAACTATATTACCAACAAAGCATTTTGTATATTTGGTTTTATTATTCGCTCTTGTAGTGAATTCGTTCGACCCAATTCATATATCTACTTGTTTAATTCTCTGATCAGACCGATATTGGAGTACGCCTCTATCATTTGGAACCCATTCTATGAGAAATACAATCTTCAGTTAGAGCGTATCCAACGTAAATTCTTAAAAACCGTTAACTATAGATGCTATCACAGTTCGTATTCAAGTTATATTAATTTATTAGACAAATTTTCTCTCCTACCTCTTTACAAAAGAAGGATATTTATAAATAATTTATATTTGTATAAACTATGTCATAATGATACCGATTGTATTCAACTCACTAATTAAATATTCTATCGCGTTCCAAGTGCTTCACAACGTATTCGTGAGAAATACTCACATAAACTATTTATGACAAAAATCTGTCGTCCTGTCTGTCGCTGGTCTTCGTTCCCCATTAAAACGCATAGTGCAATCATATAATGATTACGTCAGCGATATTGTTATTTTTACTGCCTCAAATATGTGCTTTAAAAAATTTATTAAGAATAAAGGTATTACAAATTTAAAATTTTATTTGTGCAAAAGTCTTTTATACTGTTTAATACTATTATTTGTTTTTTTCTCTCTTCAACTCGTTACTTATTACTTATTGTTTATACTAATATGTGGTATACGGTGTTGAATGTACATATATTATACTCTTTTTGATAATACTTTTATAAATACCTTTGTACATTTGTTTGTATATCTTAATAAATAAAATAAAAATAAAAATAAATAAAAGCTAGCTGTTTCAACATTTTTGAGACTTCTAATCTTTCTTACAGCATATGCTGCTGAACTAAGTATGTTTGCGAATTTAGATATATTGAGGCCCCATTAAAGCTTTGCGCCAATACTAATTTTTCGCGTGAAGAAAAACAGTGGTATCCACAAGTCTCAACTCTTCTCCATTTAAGAGCAGATTTGTATTCGAATGTTTAGCATTACTTATTGTAAATTTAATACATTTTGTCTTATTGCCGTTTAAAAGCAAATCGTTGGCGTTAAACCAATGTACTAATATCGATAGAGCGTTATTTACTCGTACATCGTCATAATTAATTGACTGCCGTTTGAGTTTGAAAATTAAAGAGGTATCATCAGCAAATAATACGATATCGTGATTTTCCCCTGCAAGATAAAGTAAGTCGTTAATATAGACTGATAATGAACAGGAATGGGTCAAGACGCCAAGAATCGAACCACGAAGAACGCCCCTTGATACTACCGATTCGGAGGAACCTTTACCATTGATCACTACTTTTTGAGTATTTTAATAAACTATTTAAAAATAAATAAAATATCTGTCTGCCTGTCCAGGCTAATGTTTGGAATGGTTCTAATCCTGAGAAGAAATGCCAGGATTTTATCCGAAATAGATAATGTATTTTTTTATAAAATCGTAAAGCTGATAGAATAGTTTTGGCGAATATATCATAAAATATAAGAGATATAAAAACAGGTTTTAAACAAATCTTTTTGTTTTGCAACTTTACACCAAAAACGTCATCACGGTTTATTTTCTATCTTTTAGTTGCGATGCAAAATCGATAGTAACATTTTTTTTAGATAAACACTATTTTGCTACAGAACTGTGTAGAGGGTTAAAGAATATGGTGATAGGTAAGACCTTTTTAATAGGGGAAAATCAATAGATCTTCAATTTTTATTTTTATTTCTTTTTAGTTTCCGCTGAATTTTAAATGGTTTTTCGATTATAATTGATCTACTTGCCCAAAGACCATAAAACGGGTTATGGTTTAATATCTATCTACGCAGACAAAGACGAGGGTAATATCTAGTTATAAAAGTACCACTTCTTACAGGTAATTTAAAAGTACCTTCGATATCTTATCAGAAATCAATTGCTACTAGCCATTAGTAACACCATGAATTTCTTTTGTCAACATTTCCGATGTAATTAAAATTTTATTAGTGCCACCGAGAATTGAACCCGTGTTGCTTGCATAACTGTAAATTTTACGGCGAGCCCTTAGTCCTGAACTACACGGCATGGCTCTAAATTAAAACAATCAAATTATTTTGTCCTAAAAGCGTTGAAGTAATAAGGCCCGTGTATTTTTCTAATTATAAATAAATAAATATTTTCTTACAGGCTGCGAGTCCCGCCTGCACGGAACTAGAAATCATTATGCTTGATTGGCTGGGCAAGTATTTTAGTAATTGTTGGTTAACTATTATCTATTATATTTATATCATCCCGTGGGTGTTGTAAGAGGCAACAGAGGGAAACAAATCAGGAGATAGGCAGCAACGTCTTCTTAATAACGGTTAAAAATAAAAACTGCGGTTGCCAACCCACTTGCCATACGTGATAACTATGGCAAATATACCCCTATGAGGCAATATATCCCCCATAGGTTGCCTCTGTTTAATAGTGGACTTTAATAGCCTGTAACAGTAACGGTATAGGTTCACATTTAACAGTTTCTTATTAAAGTCGTCGAGTTTTTCTTTTTCCTACTTTCTTTTTTTGTAGTGTAAGGATGAACAACCGAGCACACAGTCCACCTGATGGTAAGCGGTTGTTGTGGCCCATTGACATTTACATCTATCCACGTTTGCGAATCAAAATGCAGATGCGTTGTCACGCATGAGGACTAAGAAGGAATGGCTCGTTTCCAGTAAAAAGGGTCTCCGGTTCTCTACACTCACCTCACGAAAAACAGCAGCTATAAGTTGCTATTTTACGCTGGTATTCTGTGAGAGCGTGGTCCTTCCCCGGTCGAGCTGACCCATTCGTGCTACAACTATAATATTAATATAGCTGCAGCATGGCTCTACCGCATATAAAAATCATTATAGCTCACCAAAATCCACTGCTTTTATAAAAGATAAGGCTGACGAAAGAGGTGGAATGTGCTACCCTATAGTAAGTGTTTACTGTGGCCCATAGACACCTAATGGACAATGACAAAATGTCCAAATTATACACAAGCAACATGAAGTAGCTAGAACGTGAAGAAATGTGTAAATATTTACGAAGAAGTTGATATTGGGCCTAAAGTCTTACTTTCACGCTATCGCACGCATCTTTATGATCTATGTTATAATATTGGGTTTATTAACCATCTGATTATATTATATTTTACCTATTTCAGGGAAAGCAATTGGTTTGCCTCCAGCCTTCTTAGCTCTTGAAGAAGGAAGCAAAGGCGGCGGTGTTATTGAAGTGAGTGATATACTAGTTTATTATCATTGTTCAGGAGATATGTCAATGCTATATCATATATGTTGTTGCATACATGTTTTGACTAAAAGTTACGATACTAACGTTTATACTCCCAAAAACATGTATGACACGGCTACAACAAAACGAGGGACGTATAAATCACCGTCGTTTTCCCACGTTTTGTCGAAGCCGTGGAAACACCTATACTGCGGGTAGTTAGGAACATAGCACTGGAAGTTCTTTCCGAATATGTTCACTTTGGACAAAATATTCGACTAGAAAACAGTTAAGAAAGAAGCCAACTTCGGTGGACAGTGTTCGGAATATAACAACACATCTCATCCAACGTATTCTTTGAAAACTAAATGCAAAAGCAATAAACATTATGGTACAAACAAAGTATGGAACAAACAACTTGGTGATCATTTTAGGGACGAGTACATGTGAATTTTTTTTTTGTATTTATTAAAAGGATTTAATTAACCTACTTATTTTTTATTAAGTATATACAATATTACAAACTATAATAATAAAAAATAACTAAAACTAGAAACTTAAATTATCATATAGAAGGATTTTAATATTCACAATAGGTAGGTAACTCACTAAATTCAATATTATGAAAAATGTTCTTCACATCTGAACTAACTGATACGCGCATCGGTAAAGCGTGGTCTTTTACAATACTATTATTTCTCAGCCAATGCAGAGGCACAGAATAAATAATAGGCAGAGGTAATAACAATTTGCAAATAAAAAATTATTGAAATTTAATTTGATCTTCTATGGCCATGTTTTATGAAGTAAATTAAATTATATATGGTTTTTGTTACATGTTTTATAGATATATAGAGACGGGGTCTTTCATTTAGCCTTAAGGGTAAACTCAAAATCGCCAAGTTGCAGGCTATACTCGTAGTTAGGGACATGCTTGGAGTTCGCTGTGTAGTAGAATACGTAACGAAGAAGTCGTAGAAGAAGAGGAAGCTGAGTAATAAAATAAGTAAGCTAGGAATCTGTATGATAAAGTGGCAATGAGATGCCCATGTAAGAGTTAGAACTTAGAACAAAGCCAGCTGATGGAGATGAAAAAGTTTAGTTAAAAACTTTATTCAACAAAGATTGTATAAAGAGTGTTATTATATTTTAAGGAATTTACGGATTACCCCTGAGAATAAGGTGATCGCTACCAAGCATTTTCTAATTTGTGATGTGAAGTTAATTGTATAACATACTCGTAACATATTATTATGATAGTAAACTGTTCTTTTCTCAAAAAAAAATGTCCCGCTGGATTTCTTGCAGGTTCTTCCCAAGACGAAGATATTTTCCGAACCAGTGGTAAATTAAACATAACAATGAATTCCAATAACTTTTATATATACATAATCTATATTGAATAAAAAGTTTCTATTTCTATTTATATATCATAGTTAACGACATAATTAATTGTGCGCGTGGTCGGTAGATTCAGTTAGCTTGCCAAAACCATTCTTCTTGATAGTTTTCTAGGAGAAATAAGTTCAACAGTGGTAGTGCTTACGGGCTGAGAAATTATTAAGGAATTAAAAGTTTTAAAAACTTAAAAAGTTTACAAATGTCTCATTAATTTTTTGATTTAATTGTAATTTTTTGACTTCCATTTATTGTCTAATTGATCTTTTTCATTTAATTTTTTTATCGGAAGAATTATTATAATGGTTATCTTATACTTTTTCTCGTGTGTTTTACATTTTAAATTTTAGATATTTAATATATACCTATAATGTTCTAATAAAAGTGTTTTCTCTAAAACCTCTCAGGGTTCAGCAAGCGAATGCGTACTCGTGTCGATGCTCGCTGCGAGAGCTAATGCTATCAAAAGACTCAAACATCAGTTCCCTACAGTGGATGAAGGTCTTCTTCTAACCAAACTGATCGCGTACTGTTCCAAAGAAGCGCATTCTTGTGTTGAAAAAGCAGCCATGATCAGTTTTGTCAAAATGCGTATCTTGCAACCCGATGAAAATGGTTCGCTTAGAGGAGACACTTTGAAACAAGTAAGTACTTATAACACAAATTAAAATCTTCAACTGTGCGAATATTGGATTATTTCCAATATTTTTTTATTTTGTGACGTATTTCATCTCTTTTATGGCTCATTAACCTCTCAGAAATGAGAGGAGGCATGTGCCCAGCTGGGGGAGATATATATGCTATAAATTTACATTATTTTAAAATCCAAAAAGGACGTTTTTGTTGTGTTAGTACGTATGTACCTACTACACACTACTAAAACAAGAATTTAATTTAAAGTTTATTTAATAGTTATATTATATTAGTTATATTATTATTAGTTATATTATATAGTTATATTATATTTAATTTAGTTTTTTTATTTAAAGTTTAGTTTTTTAAGAGTTTTTCAAATCTAATAATGCTAATGTTTATTCACATATGTATTAGGTAGGGCGTTCTTTACATCAACGATTTTGGAGTATTTTACAATATCTTACGATAGTACTTTTTCAAATCTAAAATCTTTTAAACAGGCATTAACATTCTGTTTGTGTAATGACTCGGCGACAGTTGGAAAAGTATTCAATGACTCTGTTATCAAGATAGGAATAACAGTGAAATATTTCTCAAACACCGCTGCGACTTCTTGATTTGATATAGTCAATTCATTGTTAATTTTTAATTGATTGACTTCCGACAGTTGCCGGTTTATCCATGCTGTTTACGTCACATGTTAAATATCCAAGCCGGTAACAAAGAGTAGCGTCAGAAGTGCTGGATGTCTAGTACTGCGATCACCAATACGCCAGCCAAGCGTGGCAACTAAGGTTAATTCTCCCGTCAACTGAAGATTAAGAGAGGGGTGGGGGGAGGGGAGGAGGATGGGTTGATAAAGTAGTTTCAATTCGATGAAGTAGCTTTAAAAAGAATTTATAGGTACTTACAATGAAATAATAAATCGACCGATTAGTGCAACGGTACGAGTTCATTTAGCTATTTGTTTTTACGATAAGATGTGATTGTTAAAATGATTAACTTAACGGATTGTTTGTCATAAGGTCAGTTTTAAACGACAATAATAAGAAAAGTAGGATAGATTATTGAAAATGTTTAAATACTCGTAAATCGTTGGCGAAATATGCTTAGCGTGTAAGAAGGATATGCTATATGGTGTGATCGCCATACCACATTTGGCAGACGGATTACAGTACTTAAAATCGTTTTGGTCTGACAGTTACTAAAATTATTGTTAGTCACTTGCTGGACAAACTTCGACGTACTTAGTCAAGAAATAAGAAGTAAGTTTATTTATCTTTCATCGACGAAAAGAGCAAACTTCTTTCTAAACAGTAACGCTTGTAACTTTCCTCTGATGTTGCAGTCGTTCATGAAAAGCGGCGGTCATGGTCACTTTGTTACCGGCTTATATGATGGTCACCTCATCATATAAGCCGCTTTTTTATAAAAAAGGCAACATTACAAAACAAGAGCTGATTTTGTTCCAAGTTTCGTAAAGGTCGATTTGGATTCTCATCTGGTTAAAGCGACCAAGCCAATCGAGCTTCGCGCGGCGTTAATAAACATAGTTTTGTAAGGGATGATAGATAAACTTGTACAGTAAAACGCTATCTAAATACTAAATTTTAGAGAACCGGAGACCCTTTTTACTGAAAATGAGGCATTCCATCTTAGTCCTTATGGGTGAAAACGCATCTGCATTTTGATTCTTAATCGAGGATAAATGTAGATGTCTATGGGCCACAACATCCACTTGCTATGAAGTGGACTGTGTGCTCGTTTGTCACCCACATTTTATAAAAAAAAGAAATTCATCTAGATCGTTAAAACCGTTTCCGAACAAACCGTTTACAAATATACATAATAATATATATTACAAAAATTGTTCGCTTATAGTATTATGATAAATTATATTTCGACATAATATATTTCAGTAGTATTTGCATACTTCGGATCGAAATGGAACTCAATTAAGGCGTTCTTCATTTATAAAAGGGAAGAATTGTGGATTCCAGTATTTGCGTCATAGAAAGTGGTACACAATGCGGTCGTATCGTCTCTCGTCTCGCCACGTATTTCCGGAATCCGCGAGCGAGTCATTAAACGCCCGACAACGGTGCCTGCGGGACATCACGCCGTCGCCCGACGTTGCCCGCCTTTTCAATTATCTCCCGATTATCTACACCCTGCCACAGAAGGTTCTGTGTACAGGTGTATAACATGCCCGTTTTTTCATTCGTTATATCATGATTTACAGATTTATCTTTTGAATTCTTTTCACGAGATCTCCTCGTAGAGAGAACTTGTTAAAGCGATGACGTTAATGTTTGACTCTCAATAAGTACTTTGTAAAAGCCAATTTTAAATGAAAATATTAGACTTACACGATTTAGGTGTTATTAGTCTGACGTAACTAACCATTTATTGATTAAACCGTGTAAACTATTTATTTATTATACCTATTTTATCATAATAATAAATTATTAGTCTATCCAATTGCTAATGGACGGGAACTTTGTCACACTTAACCCTTTCCCTGTTCGACGGCTTCGTGGCGCAGTGGCTTAGCAATGAGTTGTTGCCCTGGGGGCCGCGGGTTCTAATCCCGCACGGAACAAGTATTTGTATGGCCTACAAGTAATCGTTCCGGGTCTGGATGTTTGACCTCGTGCAATCTATGTTTGTAAACTGCCTCCACGATACAGGAGAAAATCCTAGTGTGGGGCTAACGTTTTTTAAAAAACAAAAACAAAACAAAAAAAATTATCATAATAATAATTTATTAGTCTATCCAATTGCTAATGGACGGGAACTTTGTCACACTTAACCCTTTCCTTGTTCGACGGCTTCGTGGCGCAGTGGCTTAGCAATGAGTTGTTGCGGTGGGGGCCGCGGGTTCGAATCCCGCACGGAACAAGTATTTGTATGGCCTACAAGTAATTGTTCCGGATCTGGATGTTTGTCCTCGTGCAATCTATGTTTGTAAACTGCCTCCACGATACAGGAGAAAATCCTAGTGTGGGGGTAAAGTTTTTTAAAAAACAAAAACAAAACAAAAAAAAATTTATCATAATAATAATTTATTAGTCTATCCAATTGCTAATGGACGGGAACTTTGTCACACTTAACCCTTTCGCTGTTCCATGAATCATATAAGAACATTTCAATTGTTTAACTATTACCTATGTCTGTTTCGCAGACAGGGAAACAGTTAGTTTTGATTTGTGAGCTTAGTGTTAGAAAAAGTAAAGAGTAAAATAAGTAGATTTTTAATATTCATAACTTATTTCTATGATATTGGTACAAAACAATGTTTTGACACAGAATGCGTTGACTGGTAAATTTTATCGCCAAGCAAATAAAACTTACTGCAAAAAAAAATTTAACCAAAATACGAGTAATAAGATAAAATAAAAGATAAAAAGAATAAAAAATAAAATTAATATAATAATTTTTATATACAACATTTTAGGCCGTGTAGTGGCGGTGTAAGAAGATCCACTACCCCACTACCCCATATCATCCCATGGGTGTCGTAAGAGGCGACAGAGCGTTACTTCAATATCTAAATACCCCGTAATCCAACATTTCAAAAAAATTGATTATGAGTTTATGAATTTTAATTTCATTTCAACATGCATAATAACTAGGTAATAACTAGGTAAGTCCAACTTCGACCGAGAGGTCAATCGACGGATTCAACTCGGCTGGGCAGCGTTCGGGAAGCTACGACACATCTTCTCGTCAGACATACCTCAAAACCTTAAAACGAAATTGTACAACCAGTGCGTGTTGCCAGTGATGACTTACGGAACTGAGACGTTGTCCTTCACTGCTGGCCGTATGAGGAAGCTCAAGGTCGCTCAGCGAGCTATGGAGAGGGCTATGCTCGGAGTTTCTCTGCGTGATAAACTTAGGAATGAGGATATCCGCAGTAGAACCAGAATAACCGACATAGCCCAACGAATTAGTAAGCTGAAGTGGCAGTGGGCCGGCCATATAGCTCGAAGAACCGACAACCGATGGGGAAGAAAGGTTCTCGAGTGGTAGCCTCGTACCGGTAGGCGAAGTGTAGGGCGTCCCCCCACGAGATGGAGTGACGACCTGGTAAGACATGCAGGAAGTCGATGGATGCAGGTGGCTCAGGACCGTGCTTTGTGGCATTCTTTGGGGGAAACCTATGTTCAGCAGTGGACTTGTGAAGGGCTGTAATGATGATGATGATGATGATGATGCATAATATATAGGTATTATATAATAATCGCTCAAAACTTTGTGAATGTGACAGTACCTAATTTTAATTTATTAAGTATTACAAGACGGGCGGACTACTAATGCACTGAAACTTAGTCAGTATTAGGTCGGGTATAGTTATGGTCAGGTCAAATTATGTAGTAGAGTAATTATGATTTATATGTTGAGATTCCGAAGCAATAGTGACTTCGCATCTATTGACAAAAATGCCAACATTTCTTTATGACTTTTAATTCTTTCTAATAAAACATATTTTTTTTATAATTTACAGGCTATGGAAGAAGATGAAGAAGCAGGTCTCGTTCCTTTTTTCGTAGCTACCACTTTAGGAACGACAGCGTGCTGTTCTTTTGACAATTTGACTGAAATAGGGCCAGTAGTACGTAAATTCCCATGTGTGTGGCTACATGTAGACGCAGCTTACGCTGGAAGTGCATTTCTCTGCCCTGAACACAAGTATCATCTAGCTGGAGTCGAATACGCTGATTCTTTTAATACTAATCCAAATAAATTGATGTTGACGAACTTCGACTGTTCTCTTCTGTGGGTCACCAATCGATATCTCCTGACATCTGCCTTAGTAGTGGATCCGCTGTACCTTCAACATTGTTACGATCACACCGCCATTGACTATCGACATTGGGGCGTACCATTAAGCCGGCGCTTCCGATCCCTAAAGCTTTGGTTTATGCTGAGAAGTTATGGAATTACCGGTTTACAGAAGTATATAAGGCGACACTGCGAACTGGCTAAGTACTTTGAGCAGCTTGTTAAAAAAGATGAGAGATTTGAAATCTGCAACCAAGTAAAGGTGAAAATGTATTATTTATTATCTTATCTTCCTTCCTAATCTTGAAAAGATATTGTTATTTAATGTTTACTTTTTATTTACCGTATAGTATTGGTGTAATAAATGATGTACTAAGTCCATATATTCTCGTATGGGTACCTATCGTAAAAGGCGACAGAGGTACACAAACCTGAAGTTAGCTAGCAGCGTCTAATGCCAACTAAAAATATAAAAACTGTGACTGATAACCTGTCTGCCAAGCGTTGTGACAAAGGTTAAATATCGCCCTCATTAGGCAATCTATAAGAGGTCTACGTTCAGTAGTTGACTTTGACGAGTTGTAATAAATTAATGAAATTAAATCATTTTATTATCTACATTACTTATGTTTGCATTACTTTTTAAATTGGATAAGATTATTTTGTGCAAATCAAGAATAATTAGTTTTCGGGTCTCGTTGTCGTGATATGATTGTCCCTGTCCCTATGTCTCTCTAACTCTTAACACATTTTGCATTACGTCAAAGACATATATAGGCATATCTTTGTTATACTATAATATTATTCATGATTTTTCAAATTTCTATTTATTTAGTGCTACCATAATATATGGTATAATATTATGTTACAAGTATAGTCTATAAGGGCTATTTGAACCTTTCCTTCTTTCAGAAAAATCTTTTAAGTAAAAAGGGGACGGCGAATTAGCCATTGCACTCTATCTCTAGCGTAAACATTAAATATGTGCATATTTTAATTTCTCCAAATACAAAGTTTAAGAGAAGATCACCTGTACCTACCCGCCGGAAGAATGAGTTTTTTGTTTTGGTGATTTTAACATGGAACACTAAGAATTAGTTATAAATAAGTTATGAATATTTTTATATCTATTTTATAACCCGAAATAATTGCCTGCCACTAAAACTAAGTTAAATATGAAGTTTGGTTTACACCACTACAACACTTTACTTGAATATTAAACTGATTGCATTATTACATTTTAGTGACTTCTATTCTTTATTTGGACTAAACAACGTTCCTACATTTCTTTTACTTTTTATACAAGGGCCTTAAATGGGCACGCTGTTCAAACTATGTTTAAACTAACTAACGATAAGTGAATGGATAACGACGGCCGCCGCCGACGCCTCGCGCTTCCGTCAGGCGCATTCAGTGGCATCATCTCCAACACTCTCGGGCTGTGTATCCTACCCCTGATCACCTTAAACACGTACACAGCGAGAGTGACTTCTCTTCTGACTTCGAGCTTGTAGTACCCTACCATACCAAGTAAAAATAGAGTAGGATACAAGAAGGGATAGCCCGGGTACACTCCGAATTGCTTTAAGTATAAGAATCTAATAAATTTATTTTTGATCCGCTCTAACATATATTTATATTTGGCTTCATGAGGAGCCCAAATGACGGCGTTACGCTCTAAGTGGCTCCTCACGAGTGCATCATATAGCGCTCTCAGAGCCTCGACATTTGTGAAATTATTTTCAAGACGCATTATCAATCCGAGATTACGGTATGCCTTTGTACAAACACACATGTAATCTAAAGTTTAATTCTGCAGTGAAATGTACACCTAGATCTCTAACCTCCGTTACTCAATTAACAATTGTTCATAGTTGGGATTAGTTTGCTTCCGCCTGTTGGGTGGTCCTGACGAGACTCCAGAACAAGTCGACGAACTAAATAAGAAATTGTTGACCAATATCAACGCCTCCGGCAAAATGCACATGGTGCCGGCGTCGGTTCGCGACCGCTACGTCATCCGATTCTGCGTGGTTTACCAGCATGCTTCACGTGAAGACATAGGTAGCTAATTTGAAACTTTATATCCCTCAGATTTCTTTTTGAATTTAAATATTATAAGCGCCAAAGTGCTACGTTAATATTAGGCAGTTCAGACTTATTATTCCACACTTTTACTTATGGCTCAGGATCGTGCTTTGTGGTAAACTACGAGTATGTGGTAGTCCAATATTCGGCAGTGAACTTAGAGGACAATTGTAGTTTTTTTTTTTTGCGAATTAAGAGCACAACCGTTCGTTTATGCAATGGTTTGAATGGATAAACGAAGGACGTTATTTGGATGGTGAAATATAGCCTACCGAGGAAAATGACTGAAAATTCAAAAGCATAACAATGTTCATAATTGACCGGCAGCAGCATTTAAATTGCAAGGACTCTGGTACTGTTATCACCAGTTCATGGGGTATCTGTGGCGATTGAGGCACATGTAGAAGAGATATAGGTACCTATATTCGACAGTGGCAAACACTTTGGCCTTTAACGAAAAAGGGGAGATCACTCACTGGGCAAGGTGTCTGGAGATAGGCCAATGTTCCACGTGTAGAACCGAACTTGTAGTATCTACATTAAGATTCTTCAATTTTTGTTTATTGGACGTAATCGATATTGTAACGCGGTGAAAGCTACCCCACAGCCTGTTTACAGACTTATAAAAATGAAAAAATTATGATTATTTTTTATCTATGTTACATGAAACGCATTTTACATACTTAAATTTTTGTACAGAAATAGCATGGGATATAATTACTGAATTTGCTACGGAACTTTTGGAAGGTCCTGATAAGGAAAGAGTAAGTGCAAAATTTATACAATTTAATAATAAATATTTAAAATGTTTGTATGTATACATCAGGGGTTGCAAACCTATGACAAGCCTGTCATAGGTTTGACACACTATCGCCGCATTTTACGAGGTAGAGTCATGCTGCATCTATATTACTGGTATGGTTGTAACACGAATGGGTCGGCTCGACCGGAGAAGGACCACGCTCTCACAAGATACCTGCGTAAAATAGCAGCTTAACGCTGCTGTGTTTCGTATGGTGAGTGTAAAGAACCGGAGACCCTTTTTACTGGAAACGAGACATTCCATCTTAGTCCTCACGGGTGACAACGCATCTGCATTTTGATCCGTAATCGAAGATGGATGTATATGTCTATGGGCCACAGTAATCACTTACCATCAGATGGACTGTGTGCGTGTGTGCTCCTATAAAAAAACATTCCACTGCAAAAAGTAACTGTACTGTAGGCGCATTGACTGTCCGTATTGTTGTACAATATTGAAATAAGCTTTCTTGAAACTTAGCTGTAACAAAATTCGCCATCATTATGTATTGGTATGATGTAAGAATTTTATCGTCACACACATTTGTCGTTACTCGTTATCATAACTTGATGATTTCTTCGGAATAACTATCGAACAATCTGAAGTTAATAACTACGCAGGAGATATTATAGTAACACGTGTAAATATAGCCCCACAAAGGTACGTGCAAACATTCATTGGTCTCAATCTGTCCGTATTCTACGTACTACACACTTTTGAAATTGCAGGTAAAACTATAACTCTATTTACAAAATCATAACTTTTCACTATATATCTGTGACTTTTATTTTAATAATAAAATAGTATATGCGATTGTTAATTAGCAATAAAATTATAGGTTTCATCACAATCAACATACATACTTATTGCTGATTGTTAAATTTGTAGGACTCCTAATATATCTGACACTTTTATTTCAGGATTTGAACGAAGAAAGGACTAGACGCCACCGTGCTGCGTTGGCCCATAAACGTTCCTTCTTCGTGCGTATGGTCAGTGACCCTAAAATCTATAACCCGGCGATCAATAAGACCCCACCGCCAGTGCCCACTACTCCGGGCTCTCCGCCAGCCGCCGCTGCTCCTGCCACACCAGACACTCCTTTAGAAGCTCGTGCAGTGCTACCTGCTACTCCGTACGCATTAACACGGTCCTAGTATCGTAAACATATGCAAATTTTCTTACCATGTGCACCTACCTATTCATTTAAATTTTAAACCATGATTCCTCTGTTTTTATAAGTTTTACAATATTATTGAAGTGAATAGTTTATACGTGGTAAAGCCATACTGCAGCTATATTAGTAGTACAGTTGTCGCACGAATGGGTCGGCTCGACCGGCGAAGGACCACGCTCTCACAGAATACCTGCGTAAACTATCTGCTTAACACTGCTGTGTTTCGTATGGTGAGTGTAGAGAACCAGAGACCCTTTTTATTGGAAAAAAGGCATTCCATCTTATTCCTCACGGGTGACAACGCAATGGATTTTGATCTTTATTGAGATTTAGATGTCTATGGTCCACTTACCATCAGATGGACTGTGTGATCGTTTGTCACCCTATCCTATAAAAAAAGTGAAAACTTCTTTAGAATCGTTGTAATTGAAACTATGTGACTAGCTAGATGCGAAACGGATATATAGGGTTTAGTCTGCGAGAGAATAAGATAGAATAAAGTATAGGTACAGTGTTTCCTAACATCTCGGTCTTCTTTTCTGAAGGTTTCACTTCTACCGCGTGTAAACTAAACTGCACACGTTTTTTTTTTCTATTTGTTTGATTGAATAGCAATTTAAAGCGACGTTACAGTACTAACTTTTTTCAACGTGGTAGAGCCAAGCTGTAGCTATATTATGGGTGTAGCATGAATGGGTCGGCTCGACCGGGGTAGGACCACGCTCTTACAGAATACCAGCGTAAAATAGCCGGCTTAATGCTGCTGTGTTTTGTATGGTGAGTGTAAAAAATCGGAGAGCCTTTTTACTCGATATGAATCATTCCATCTTAGTCCTCAGTGGTGGCAACGCATCTGCATTTTGATTCTTAATCGAGGATAGATCTATGGACCACATCATCCACTTACAATCAGGTGGGCTGTATGCCCGTTTGTCACCCTTATTCTATAAATAAAAAACTTAGAGCCATGCTGCAGCTATATTAGTAGTATAGTTGTAGCACGAATGGGTCGGCTCGACCGGGTAAGGACCACGCTCTCACAGAATACCAGCGTAAAATAGCAACTTAAAACTGCTGTGTTTCGTATGGTGAGTGTAGAGAACCGGAGACCCTATTTACTGGAAAAGAGGCATTCCATCTTAGTCCTCACGGGTGACAACGTTTCTGCATTTTGATTTGCAAACGAGGATGGATGTAGATGTCTATGGGCCACAGCAACCACTTACCATCAGGTGGACTGTGTGCTCGTTTGTCACACTATCCTATAAAAAAAAAGAGACGGAGCCATAGGTTTGTATCTCGCACGGATAAAGCCTACAAATATTTGATCTATGTCTGGATGTTTGTCCATATACAACTTGTGTGTATACAGCAAATAAAGTGCTGATGACAGCTCATGTATCAAATGCAAACTACATTTCCATTCTATAGATATACCTCCTGTCTGAAATTTTTCGTTGTCCTATCTTTCAGGAAACAATCATGGATAAGCTGGCCTCTTGCATTTTTCTTCCAAAGCGTCGACAATGACAATAATGATCTGCCATTAAGGTGAGTTTATTATGGAATTTTTATTTTATTGTAATAATAAATATATTGTACAATTTAGGCTATTTACAAAATAGCATATTACTTTTAGATGTAACTCGTGGATTCTTTACTAATTAAGAGTTATTGATTACAATCTTTCATTCACTACAGCCAATTAAAAGTCACATGTGAACATAGGCCTCCCCAATAGGTTGCCTCATAGGGGATGTTTGCAAAATTCCTAGATTGGCAGGCGGGTTAGCCACAGTTTTTTATTATAATGAGCTTATATCTAGAAGGTGCTGCTGCTCGTATTCTATTTCAGTTTGCCTCTGTCGCCTCTTACGATAAAAACGGGATTACACGCAGTAGTGGACTCTTCTACGCGGCCACTACATGCTACACTTGCAATCGACAAGGTTTTATTTCAGCTTTACGTTAACATATTATCTATTTTTAGGTTCCAAGTTGAATCTTCAGAAAATAATAAAATCAATGGATGTAAATAAATATGTAAGTCATCCGCACAGGCGGTTCAAATATTTGTAGTCTACAATCATCCGTGTAAACAAAGGAGCATCAAGACCTTATCATCATTACAATTTCACTGCTGAACAAACTTCCAAAAGGACCGCAAGGTTTTCCACCATCGGTCGTAGAGAACTTTTCAAAGATAAATCTCCTCAATTTGGTTTTAGTTTCTTATATTTACAAGTATTATAACTATAGGGTACCTCAAAATTAGACGACTATATCTACTCTTTTAAAACTGAAGTGACCAACGGACTACAGACCACGGAACACCGCAATGCAAGTACTGCCATTTAGTAAATAAAATAAATAATTTAAAAAATCAAAAACCCGACTGCAAAAAAGACGATTTAAAAGTAATAAAAAATTAAAATAAACTATAAACAAAGTCTACTTCGGTTTAACAGACTATAATATTATGAGCTAAAAGCCTAAGTTAAATACCTTCCTTCTTCCTTCCTACCGTCTTACCGTTTAGTCGGGTAATACATCATCTCCTCGAAGAACTGAACGCGGACGTTATTTTATTGGCATTCTTCTCAGCGAACTCTTCCATTTAATATCCATATCATGAGGGTCCATTTAAACAAATATAGTCCGCCATAATAATATGGGTGTCTACTATATTGGATTTAAAGTGACATCATTTCATTTTCGTATTCTTTTCAACATTTCATTTGATATCCAAATCCAAATCATGGGAGTGCATAGAAAATAACTAGTCCGCCATTTTGGAATTTGAATAATGTCACTTAGCCAACTATGCATTGGAAACTAAACATGTATGCATTATGCAATATTTCAGCTCAATCGGTTTAGGATAACTGCTTTAAAATTCAGTTGCAAGATTTGACCCTAACAAACATACATTGCAAGGTAAATAAGAACTTTTAATAAGAGTGGTAACTACTCAGACAGATTCAAAGGCAGAAACCATAGAATTATTACGCATAGAAACGCAGTCTCGTACAAAACACGAGCGTTAAAATGATGCAAAGTCATGATGTTAGTGGGCGCGAGTCGAATGTGCCTACGCTGGTCACACGCACACATACACGCCATTCAGTGATACCAGTTTCTGGCGTTTGCAATCAAATTGTGCAAATCACTATTTTTTGATTAATTTTAAAAAATCGATATAATAAAGATTACGTATTACGTACGAAGATGTATTTTATGAGAATATAAAATGGAATAAAATAAACACGATAATGATGGTACTAATATATCTTTATTAAACATACATTAACGGTACAAAAATGCAGACGTAATAAAATTTAAGAATATTATTAAACACAATTAATTTGCTCGAATATAATAAGCACATCGTGTAATGTTTAATTTTAACCGACTTCAAAAGGGAGGAGGTTATCAATTCGGTGTGTTTTTTTAATGTTTTTTACTTCAGAATTCTACAATTTCTAAACCGATTTAGATTTTTTATTTGAAAGGATATACACACAGATTGATCCAATATACACGCTGAAATTTTAATGGTTGTTTTCCCGAAGTAAAATGATTTTGCCTTAGTAGTAAAATAGATTTATTAAAATAAAAATTATTAGGATGCAAAAATGGCAGATTTACAATCGAGAAAAACAAAACTCGAATGCGATCACAAACCAATAGCAATATCTCGCAAGTAGGTCGGGCGTGCAGGCTAGCTTATACCGAATTACTATAATAAAGTCTGAAAAAAAATTCACTGGACGTAAATGTTGTGTTACGTTTATCGCACTAAATGTTCATAACATGAACTCTCAAGCGTAGTGATACGAAATAAACTAGTCTGGACGCCCGACTAGCTTGTGAGGTATTACTATTGTAAATCTGCCCTTTTTTTATTGTAATGTTTTTTAATTTAATAAATTGACTCTACTATCGAGACAGTATAATTTGGCTGCGGGACAACAACCACTAAAATTTCAGCATGTATATACGAATTGATCAAGCTTATAAATCAGTGTACATACATATTGATAACCTTTCTTTTTGGGCGTCGGTTAAAATAGGCTATGTTTGAGTCTAACGTAACATCTGGTTAATGTTTGGGTGTAAAGTAACATCTGGTTAGCAAAGGCGTTCTTATTAATAATCTGTTGTAAATAAAAAAGTTTTTTATTCTATACTCTAAAACTTAGCCTTAGTCAATAAACAAAGCAATTAAAATAAAATAGTTGCGTTAAAATGGCGTCGACGAATCGCGATTAGCTGATTACTCCGTATTAGTTTTAAATAGGCACCCATTGTTAATATAATGTTAACACTTAGAGAAGTAGGTATCTATATATAAACATTTGAGTTTTACACAGAGCGTTGCGATTAAACGTTTTAAACACAAATAGAAAATAAATATTTTTAAAATAAAATTGTGATTTTTTCCCCACAACTAGCAACATTTGTATTATGAGAGCTTAGGTAAGTATTTTTTTAGTTTTACGTACTTATAATGAATTAAATGTATAAACTTATATGTGAAATGTTATACCATCACTTCTTTTATGTTTATCATCACCGTTGTGACAATATTTTACAACACAAACGGTAATTTTTACAATTCTTCGCGAGCTCTTCTCCGTAAGACGTGACGTTGCGCACTGACGCGTCGTCGCTGAGTCAACTAACGCGGTTTCGCGTTAGTTTTACTTGCTTCACTTTCGGTGCGCGTACTAGTATTCTATGCGTAATAATTCTATGGCAGAAACACTATAAGTATTCAAAGACACTGACGATTTTCTAACCAGGCATAATATGAAATCTTACTTGACTGTACCTATACAGGGTTATTTTTCAGAGTAACCAAATTTTAAATTTATGTCAAATATATAAATAATGATATACAGTTATCTCAGTTTTTGAAAATACGAGTAAATAAGGCTTCTACTTTTATTTGAAACTGTACCAAATTGAATGTGATTTATGGCTAACGTTTTTACCTACCGTTCGAACCTTACGAATGTGTACGTGCGTAGTAAAATCAGTTATAGTTCGGCCGTTCAGAGAATGCGTTCCTGACACCTATCAGTTAGTCACGACTAGTGATGGGCACAACATAACACTGAGTTCGTTACCGTTCCTCCAAAATGAACCGCTGCGTTATTTTTAAGATTATTTTCGTTTTAAATAGGCGGAATCATTTAAAATTTATATTTTAGTAATGAAAAACCAATATCTTTTAAGATTTTGGTTAAAGCAGTTTTACCCCCGCTAAACAGTCTAGCTTCTCTTAACGATGCCAAAAGCTTCTTCCTGTTGATATTCATTTCTGGAATAGTAACCATATATATTATGATTTCTGATTGCATCGGCGTCAAAGGTGTCAATATCTGTCACGGGTTTAGTTCTACGTTTCTTCTTCAGAGTACGTAAAATATTATGTTCCGTGCCAGTAGAGCCGAACTTTTCTTTATTAATATTTGTTATCGTTCGTTTGCTAACTCCAAGCGCCTGAGAGACGCGTTCTTGTACTTGTTCGACAGGTAACAGGGGTCCGCCATTTTGCCGCTACCGCGTGGTAATGCATTATAAAATAATGCATTACCACGCATTTTGCATTTAAAAGATAAAAAGGACAGAATTATCGAGATTTTTTTAATTAGTTTTTCTTCATTTGCCTATATTACTTATTCTGAACTTTCTCTGCGAATTTGGTCGGTTATTGCAAAATAAAGCCCGGTTTCCACCGCGGAAGGGTAATGAGTGGGAAATGGTAAGCGGAACGGACTCCTTTTAAACAAAATATGTTTGCATTCCCACCAACAAAGAGTTTTGCCTGTTGATTTCCCACTGCAAACGGATAACGACAGAGAGGAATCAGCGGAGCGAGCTGAACGGAATATGAGAAATGGGAAATGAATAGTCAATTTCCACCGAGAGCGAGTTCAGTTGGAGTTTTGAACTGGTTCTTACGTGCGGTATTGTTTTGTTGTGAGAATTCGTGATGTTATCGAGTGACATGGAATCAAGTGAGGACAGTGATTATGTATACCGAAAGAAAAAGTATATATTAATTTTGGTTATGTTGGCACATTCGAGAAAAAACGTTGAAAGGGAAATATAGGCTGTTCAATAATTTGGACGACGAAAAATTTAATAACTATTACAGGGTTAGCAGAGAACAATTTCAAGAACTTTTGTCATTTGTAAAGGCCGACATTTTAAAATTTTAAATTTTAAAATTGAAATTTTAAAACAGCAGCGTCGAGCGAGTCCGTTTCAAACTAGTCGGCGAGACCGCGACGCAGCGGACACATGTTACTCGTATGGTCCGCTCCGCTTAATTGTTTTTCGGTGGAAACACTACTTTGTAAAATTCAATTGCGAGTTGAAAGGACTCATTAATGACTCCGCTCCGAGTCCGCAGCTCATTTTTACTCTTTTCGCCCTCGTTGTCATTTACACTCGACTCTTTGTTGGTAGAAACACATGTATGCAGTTAAGTATTGCGAGGTAAAAAGAGTAATTAATGGGTCCGTTCCGCTAGCGGTGGAAACCGGGCTTAATTAACCCTGTATAGTATTAAATTTTTTGATAATTAGTTTTTTTTCTATTTTCTTAGATTTCGACATTTGGATACGATGGTGCGTCTGAAAAGCCCGGGCCCTTCAGGGCGGCGGGGCTCGTCGCCTTGCCCGTCTCCTGAACGCCGAGCAGGTTCACCCTCCACACATTGACCGACACTTTAGCCATTCATCTTTCAGCTAATGTTTCATTCCATATAATAAATATTTTTCTCAGCATCCCAAATTTCGTTTGTTTACTTATTTAATTCCTTTATGACTTATAATTTGACTACTATAATTCTAGACTTAAGGTGAGGAGTAAATTCAGATGCTTACAGATTTCGTTGTAACCGCTTATTAACAACTTTAATAAAACCACTGCTAACATTTTGTATTTTATGGGAAAATATACTTAAAAGAGATACATAGATTGTGTAATATTTTATTCACTGATACAGTGCTTAATTAGCTCGCCATCCCATCCCACAGTGTACAAAATATTATTGTCATGAAGGTCCCAAGCTATGCCTCTTACAAAACCTTTATGCATACTTCCGTTTTTATATATGTTTCTTATATTTGTATCTTCTGGTATTTCATACACGTTAACAGTTTTGTTGTCACAGCAAACTGCAACTCGACTTGATCTGTAATAATCAACATTTTAATTAAATAAATATATAATTTACAATTCCCAAATCCACCCAGTTAAGAGAATAATTAAAATTAAATAAAAGTTATATTCACAATAGAATTTATTCTGTATTGTGGAGGCCTTTAACCCATTCAGTTCCTTGCCCGCCCATGGGTGGGCAAAACCTTTTTATTCACATGCCGAACCCGCCCAAGGGCGGGCGGATTTCAAACATTAATAAGTATGTCAAATAAAATGAAAAAATTATAAGTTTTTGTCTGATAACTCGTTTTATTATGATTGATTCGTTACCAAAACGGCCTGCGGATATCTAAGATTTTAGAAAGGGACAATTCTGACCTGTCATGCCCCCCCGCCCATGGGCGGGCTATACGCGGATTCAGAATTAACAATCCTTTTGTGAAAATTTTAATCAGAAACTATAAAGTATATTTACATGTACTGATAATAAAATATAAACGTTATTGTTCCTTGCACCTTATTATTAAAACTATAAAACCGTAACCATATACAAGTTGTTACAAAAAAGCGGGTAATCCCTTTAGGGAATGATTTTATTGCTCAAATACAACAACTTCTTCCATGGTATCTACATCGAAATCTCAAAAAAGTTGACTTCCCCATACTAAACCGCCGATCAGCTGAGACGAGTTTGTGTGGAGAAGTATTTTTTTTTCTTTGAGCTTTCAATGTAGGTCCCATAGAAGAAGTTGTTGTTTTTGAACAATAAAATCACTTCACAAGAGCATTACCCGCTTTTTTTAACACCTTCTAGATAAGGTAATATACTGTCGGTACCTAGGAAGCAAGATAAGAATGCAGATGATAATCTACATAAAAGGAGCCGATCGGTATTCGTCACTTTGAAAACGGACAAAGTGCAGACACCTTTGTTTTGGTCACCGACCATATTAGACATGGGACGAGTACTCGGTTTGAATTCGGTTCTCGGCGGATTCGGCCTTTTTTTAGGGTTCGGCCGAGTACCGAATACTCGGCCTTAATTATATCCCAGAGAAAAATTGACAAAAAGCCAGTTTTTATCATTATTATTATATTAGACACATTAAAACATCAGGAACATGAGAAGCAGCAGAAATATTTAGAACTTACATAAGAATCTATAGTAGAAATTATTATTATTAATATTTAAAATTTAAGAGAGGAAGATTGTGATGAAAAAACGCTAGTTTTTCGGCCCTATTTGGGTCTAGTTTGTAAGGGATATAGCCGCACGCCGCCCGCTACCTTTTTTTTAAAGCCGAGTATTCGGCAGCGTACTCGGCCCAATCTAGGCCGAGTACTCATTCCATGTCTAGATCATATACAATTTTTCGGTATGATTTATAATTTAATTTTGGCTAATGACCTGTTTCGGATTGTGGTTTAATACAGATAAGATCATAAACTGTCGGTAAATAGGAAACAAGATAAGAATGCAAATATGAACATAAGGATCTGGTCCGTAATAGTAACTTTGAAAACAAAAGAAGTGCCGATACCTTTTGTTATGGACACCAATAATTTTACAACTTGCATGATTTATGATTTAACGTAAGTAGCATGTTACAGAAAAAAATAGTCTACGGAAAAAAGCTATCACTCGCATTTGACGTTCCTGGTTTTCACAACTTGAGTTTTGCTGAGCGTTTTGGAAGTTCGTTTGGTGTTTGAGCTTGCTACATATTTATTTATCTATGATCTCCTCTGCCTAATTCCTACCTGTGAACGAATATTTCGTTCACAGGTAAGAATTAATGCAAAAGAGGTAAGACGTGGGAAAGAAAATAAACATACAAAAAGGTTGACTTGGTGGGGCTTGGTTTTCAAGTCATGCGTGACTTGGAAAAAAAAGCCCTAAAATGTATGCTTTTATATTTCATTTTAGACTTCCTTGTACTAAGCTCGTGCTTAAATCTATCTTATACGCAGATTAAGATACATTTATTTCGTCGTAAATTAGACATTAAAAATATCTCACGTCGAAATCTAAGGCCTCATGCCGAAACCGCCGATGGGCGGGCCAAGTAACTTTATCGAGATGCCAGGTTCGCCGATGGGCCGGCTGAATAACAGTATAAGGCGGCATGGGGGTAATGTTGTTATTTCTTAGGAAGGCAGTGAATAGGTTAACATTGCACAAATTCCATATCCAGACTTGGAACAATTATTCGAAGGCCATACAAACGAGAGGAAACCATTGACTCTTGATCGTCAATTAGTCGAGTAACTAGTTGAAATCGTCAATTAAATGACGTGTTAACTAATGTCAATTTTTTTTAAACGGTTAACTCTAGATTAAATGATGCAATTGTCAACAAGTTGCTAATTTAGAAATAATTTGAAATGTTGCCCAATAAAAACTATACTTTATCTTTAAAGCATAAATATAAGGAATATTACTAAATTGGACTATATTAATTATGATCTCGTAAGCTTCACCACAAAAAACCTCCTAAATTGCCCGTAACTTGTGGCGGCGCTGTAGTCGCGCCACAAGCGAAACACATCGAAGCTTAAATCGCACTAACAAAGTTCCGAAGTTAAAGCAGCATATATACAATAGCTCCGAACTACCAATCGGAGCGTTGGCCGCTCCCCGGGCAGAACACCTTGCCCGGCGGGAGATCTCCCCTTTTCCTTCCACCGGCCACAAACTCTTCACATCACACTGCGAATAAATCCAAAATCTGCTGCAATCAACATTGCCATTCACCATCCTTTTTCTACACGTCGGTACTTTCTCACGTTCTTAGTGAGACAGGTGATGTCCAAACTCACGTTGCGTCCACGAACAAGGAGTAGAGGGCCTTGAGCGTATTCACCCTTCGTTTTTCGTTAATTTAACGAATAGTTAATTGCGAAACGTTAATCCGCCGTTTACAGTTGACACGTTGACCAAAAATCAAAGGTTGATTATATAGTTTGTTGCTTCAACAGCCCTGCCTCATTCGAATTCAATAAGCTTTTCTTATTAAGCTATAAATTAAGTAAAGTATAGAAATGAACATTAAAACCTACCCAGACTGAATTACTATTTGATGAACGGCAGCTGGAAACTCAACTAGCTTTACTGAGACTCCAGGTTTTCTAATATCCACTAGGCTTATCCAACCAGCTTCATCACCAAACAACAATCGGTATTCATCAATCCATCTTAAACAACGAATACCACAGTCGTTCTTAATAACATCTGTAATGTATGATTTGAATTGTAACAAATTGTTAGTAAATAAAAAATAGGTGAAGAAATATATTATAACAGATATAAACATTAAATTAAGACAAAAATATTAAAATAATTTATAGCATAATACTTTGAGAATAAGAAGTAATATTGGCGGGTAAAGAGAGTAGTAGTAATTAGATTCAATTCATTCAACTTCATTGGTGCTGGCAGAGACAACCCTGGTTACTTTATAAAGTTACGACGAGCTTTTAGCCCCTGAGCTACCATGGCTAAACTTGTAACAAAATCACTATATTCCGTTCAATCTAAAAAAATATTGAGTAAGCAGTGCAACTGTACAGTAAAGATGTATACACAATGGAGTAAAAATTCAAACAATTTATATTTTAAAAGATAAAATTTAATATATACGAATAGGTGATATATTCATTTTTAAGATTTAATATAGATAACGCTCAAAGGACACAAAAGTTTCGTACGAATGTCTGCCTTCAACTGGTCACTGCAAACTTAACTTTCTAATTTTCGGCGACCTGATTGGTCGGGGGGCATGGCTATACCGGCGGACGATATCTCACAATTTTCTTAACGCGAACGAACTGTAATTATTAATAAATAAAATATGGACGGCAATTAAAACTAAATAAGAATATTGGGGACAATATATTTATAAGGCCTTCTTTGTTTAAAGTTTATTGCAGATATACATGTGCTACAGCAGTAGGGAACTGTTAGTTCTTTATATTATTTAAAAAATTGGGGTGGGTAGAAGACTGGCTACTACCGCTTTTGAAAGTACACGTTTATCGTGGCACATTTTTTTCTGGAATTACCCCCAAACGAAACGTAAGTCATTCATAGAATTCACGCCAAAATGTTGTGAAGCAGGTCAGTCACCAGGGCACCACAGTCACTGTTTTATCATCTAATAAATTTTTGTTTTTATACTAACCACAAACTGGTTTAGAAATGTTCTCATCCCATAAACTTATATATTGATCTAAGGACCCAGTTGCAAAATTTTTCTGTGATTTGGTTCTAACTGACACAGTGTTGACAGCCATTGTATGAGCGGAATGATAGTTTCTTATACAGAGCAATTCATTAACATCCCACACCTGTAATAAAGACTAAGGTTTGTCAATATCATAAAAAAAAATAATAGCCACTCAGTGGCTAAGTCATTAAATATTAGCCATTCCCTCCTCCCAAACGGGTTCTCGTCTTGTCGTGGTGACTTAAGGCTTAGTAGCCATTGCTTAGTCACCCACTGTGAACTAAGAGGAACGTGGCTGGCCCAAAGTGAAGGGCCAGCCTGAAGTGAAGAGCCATCATATCCCAGCGGCATGTGATGATATCAAGCTTAGTGATGAAATGCACAACGTATCAGAGGTAGCAGCAGGTCAGCATTCGGAGAAAAGGCGATGAAGCCGCATCAAATTTTATATGATCAAAGTTCCCAGTATGGAAACAATAAAATGCATGATTTAAATTTCAATATTTAATGGTGTTCAGTTTTAAGCTAAAGACAGACAATAAACATTAAGCGGCACACGTTCAAGCACCTTGAGGAATACGGCAGACTGCCCGCTTCAACAGTTCGAGTACGAATTGCGGAGTTAACGTGCCTCCTGGCGAGCGGCGCGCGATACGTTGGAAGATAATAATAACTTGTCCCACTGCCGGGCATAGGCCTCTCAGAAATGAGAGGGCTTTAGGGCAAAAAAATATCTACTACAGCAGTCTTTGCATGGCCAGAAGGAAGTTAGCATAGAACATTATTCTTTTTAATTAACCTGTATACCAATTAATTGCTCCTTAAATGCTCCAGTAGAATCCGTAATTGCTCCACATCTATTACTATTAGTTAATTTACAATTAATTTTTTTAAACTTAATTTTGCTATAAAACATAAAATATCTACTTATCTAAATCAAACTGCATGTCAATTAAATACTTTTTAAACGCTCCAGTAGAATCCGTAATTGCTCCAAGTCTATTATCAATAATTAATTTATAATTATATTTAACTATCGAAAACTTAATTTTGCTATAAGTAAAACACGAAATATCTATTTTTTTAAATTAAACTTTTTGCCAATTAATTGCTCGTTAAATGCTTTCTTAGTATCCGTAATTGCTTCACATCTATTACTATTAGTTAATTTATAATAAATTAAAATAAAATAATTACAGAAAATTTAATTTTGCTATAAAACATAAATTATCTACTTTTTTAAATTTTACTGTATGCCAATTAATTGTTTTTAAATGCTCCCTTAGAATCCGTAATTGTTCAACGTCTATTCTTATTAGTTCATTTATAATTATTTTTTTAAAATTTAATTATCTAAAATGATTCTAACTACCTCAAGAGTGATTGCGATGAGCAATAATTATTTCAATAGCTCGAGGAGTTTTGCGTAGTCATAAAGACTATCTTTAAAACAGTAAGGTTGTAAAATGTTGTCATCACGAATCATTTTGTCGATTCGCTCTGCTATACCTTTACTTCTCATTACGGGTGATATAAAAATAATGAAATTTAAATAAATATATCTATGACATCTATGACAAATAGACAATCTAAGCTATTCAAGTCATTGATGAATAATTGAAATGTTTCCCTGTAATACAAAAGTTTCACATCAATTGTGTGTCTTGAAGACACACTCTGTTTTTTATATTAATTGTTATAAATATTTCAAAAATGTATTTTAGTTTTTAATTAATAGAGCAGATTGGGAGCAACACTTAAAGCAAAAAATAAAATTATAAATTAACTAATATTAATAGACGTAGAGCAAATACGGGTTCTAAGAGCGCATTTAAGGAGCAAATAATTGACGCAGATTAATTTTAAAAAGGAGATATATTGTTTTATAGCAAAATTAAATTTTCGATACTTAAATTTATAAAAAAATAATTATAAATTAACTAATTGTAAAAGACGTGAAGAAATTACGGATTCTAAGGGAGCATTTAAGGACAAATTAATTGGCATAAAGTTTAATTTAATAAAATATATATTTTATGTTTTATAGAAAAATTAAATTTTCGAGAATTAAGTTTAAAAAAATTAATTATAAATTAAATAATAGCAATAGACGTGGAGCAATTACGGGTTCTAAGGGAGCATTTAAGGAGCAATTAATTGGCACACCATTTAATTTAAAAAATAATGTTTTACGGTAACTTCCTTCTAGTTTTTGCATGACTTCAATTTTTTTATCAGGAATGCAGGTTTCTTCACAATGTTATCCTTTACCATTAAGCATGTGGTAAATTAGCGCTCAAAATTGCAATTTACAATTATTTTGCCAGCGGCGATCCAACGCCCGAGTACTTTGTAATTTACAGCAGAGTGCTAATTTCCTAAGCTAATCATTTACTAATCACTAATCTCTAAATAGTCCCATACGTTTCTGACTGTAGGAGCCTTTGAATTGCCATGCTTGGCAAGGACATAAGCGGTCATAATACTTGGTGTCTCACATTTTATGCTGCTAATATTTTCATAACCATCATTTAACTTATTTTATTGGACTTCCTCTAAAAGTAAGACCAAAGGGTTAAAAAATAAAAACCACTGCTCTAAAATTATAATGTACCTTAACATTGCCATCTCCACCAGCAGTGATATATTCCTTGCCAGGGCTTAAGCACTCAACAGCTAGTACTGCATCATCATGTTCTGCCACTGACAACTCTTCATTCCACTGTTTCCATGCATCATCATTTGTTGTCCATATACTTACTGCACCACTGTCTTCACATAAAAAAACCTGAAAGCACAAATTATGTTGTCGGCAACCAGGATTAAAAAGAAACATCAAAAATAATATTGACAAAACATTTGTTTTTCAGAACAGGTTTCTGTTCAAAATGAGATATAAAATAGTGTCAAAATTACTTTTTTATTCTTATTTATTAAAATGATCAAAATAAAAGTATAAAAAATAAAATATTATAAAATAATTGAAACAATGACTTAGGTATTGTATTTGAATAAATTACTTTATTTGAATTTTCTATAAAACACCCATCTGCAGTTCCACTTGTAAGGTTAATATTTTTCTTTGCTTCTTTAATAAAATTATCTCCACTTGGTCCATTTTTAAATATATTTACACCTCCATTCCAATAACGGCCAGTTAATTCTGAACATCCAATTAAAACTGTTCCATCTATAACAAGGAAAATAATACAAAAATATAGAATAAGATAGCACACAATGGGCCATTAGTTGATTTGAGTGTAATCTTTAATAAATAATATGTCTTATTAATTAAAATAGATGAGGGAAGCATGTTAATCAGGCTTTTATTTTCTAAGGCTACTTTTAGGGTTTCATACCCGGAGAGTAATCAATGGCACCCTACTAAGCCTCCGCTGTCTGTCGGTCTGTTTGTCAGCAGGCTGTATCTCATGATCTGTAATAGGTAAACAGTTGAAATTTTCATAGAATGTGTGTTTCTGTTGCCGCTATAACAAACAATAATAAAAATAAATTAAAAAATTAAGGAGGCTCCCCTATGTGCTGACAGAAAATAATAAATCGTACAATATCATTTGCACATCAATTTTACTTATAATCCCCCAATTTTTTATGTTGTGGAAAACTTCAAAATCCATCCTTTAATCAGCCAGTTCTTGTATTACTGCCTTCAGCCATGCTACGGTTTTTATTCTTTGAGTAATACACACACTTAATGTCCTCTAGACCAAATTATGGTCACAATTGCCTGTCTCAACCAAGACTAGCTTTCTGCACAGTACAGGATTATAGTGATCAAATGTATGCACAAGAACCTGTGCACTCCCTATTCTCTCCATATGCATACCTGCCTTGCGGAGTGAAAAGTGCTTTGTTGGTAAGTTAGTGATAAATAAGCAACATACTTTAGGTACTATTGCAGTAGTATGATTTTACATATTCATCACCACTACGATTTTCATGATGTCTTCTCGGATGCCTTCTACTTTACGGTTGACTCGCCAGGCGAGTCGCCGGCACTGCAATATAAATTGAATCGACTCGCCACGCGAGTTCACTGGCACTAAGTAAGGGTAAATTCTATGTTTTGTAATTTTTGTGGCCGTCACAGTGTACTTAACGTGTTTAACGCAATTAAAAAGTGTTTCAAGACTATTCGGCTTGTAAAAATGGCAAAAAACTCTTTGGATAAAATAAAAGCTACTAGCGCGACCGACACCTACGTCTCGACGGCGGCCATCAACTTTACATCGCAAACACTGCCATTCAGACCCAAATATTTATTCCGATTCCGATGGCCAGCCAAACAGCTTACCGTACCAAAAGGAAGCGTGAGGATGAATTCGATACATTTAAAATTGATGTTAATCGAATGTTTAAGGAACTTATTCGAGAACAACAACAACAACAACACGCACGCACGCCCGCCCACACACATTCTTTATCTACTTTTGATTGGAAATAAACGATTATTATTATAATACGGGCTTTCAATTTAAAGAATATGGTATGTATTATTTTTATTGTGAATACGACGAATTTAATTGATAACAATTTAAATAAAATCGTTTTTTAAAACGTTTAAAATCTGCCCATTAAAATGGACGAAATATTTAGTTGCAAGTGCATTCTTGGAGTGCGATTTAACATTAGCCAATGAGAGCTTTGTAAAAACAATGTTATCAGTGCTTTTGTTCTTCAAACACATTTACACGTATTTTTTTGTCGGCTGTTTTTACAATGCCGACCCTTTTTTTTATATTCATTTTCAACCCTATTACAAAGCTACAAGATTTATAATATGGCTACTAGATATGTGATCTCAAATATTAGGATAACTTTGTATTTCTAAAGCTTGTTTTTTATTCTAATGAAACTAGTTTGTTGCATATTAGTTCCATATCACAAGTATGTAGGTAGTCCATGCTACTATGTTGACGTCGTTATCTAACATGTAAATGGTTGAGGATCTATGTCAGGGAACTCGCCTAGCGAGTTCAAGGCATTGCAGAATAGTTTGTTTCCTTTCAAATTTAAACGGAGTCTCCACACCCGGCCCACCACATAAATCTTTAGTTTAGCATATATTTAGTCTAAACTATAATTTTATGCAGAAAATACGGATACATTTTGGAAATATTAGTGAAAAACACTGAACTCGCCAGACGAGTCTGTGACACTGGAATAAGATTTACGTGAACTCTCCGGGCGAGTCTGTGGCACTGAATGTGTTAATATCATATCATCAACAATTTGAAGTTCATATGAAAGAAATTGTAGGCATAACCGTCTTAAAATTATGACATTCTGTGTTGGGTTTTAGCAACAACAATATTATTTTCAACTAATTTGCAGACAAAGTTGCAGTACAGGGTAATAATAATTATAGATATTAAAATTTTACATAATACTTAATTTTATCTACAATATTAAAAACTATGATAATAAAAAAAAAACTAAAACTAGAAACTTAATTATCATATAGTCCTACTCCCCGCGGTATCGTGCCAAGAACGCTGGCTGCGTTTCCCCGCTGAATGGCTACACTTAGCCTTTGAGCGAGGAAAGAACCAGCCCTCTTATCACCTCATCTTATATTAAAAAGGTGAATATTTAACACAGACTGTTCTTATGTCACCATCTTCACGCGAACAACGACGCGGGAAAAAACTAGTTAACAAATAAAAATGCAAACTGATTTTATTATTGTTTCAAAGATGACAATAAAACTTGATTTTAGCTAAATCTTCAGGGTTATTGAAGTTTTAGTCCGGCCTCCTCAATTTAGCTAATAGCCTCACTTAAAGGAGAAAAGAATTAAATAATAAATGAGATAGCAGACAAGGATAATATATTTTGCTCACCTGGATGAATTCGAATATAATCCAAATATGACAGTGTACTGGTACCGGTCGTATCCGTTCTGTAAACTTCAGCGTTAAGATGGGGAGGTATAATTTTATTGCTAACCTCCATAGAAGAAATATAATTTAACAATGACTCAAAGAAGTAAATATGGAACTGGATTGAGTTACTACAATTTTTGCGGGGATGTTATGCTCTCTAATTACTGGTGTTTACCGTAGATTGAAATTTGCCGACCACAAAAATTTATTCTAAATATTGAATCACTGCACTGTCCGCCAATGGCTTATTTTAAAATTAAATGAAATAAAATTTAACTTTACCGTCTAGCGGCGTGTTTAAGGCACAGAACACTAATACCCTTAGACGTCCATTACACGGTAGGTTTTGCTGTCAGTTTTACAACAATCACGGTTGTGATTGACGAATAACCTATCGTGTAATGTAGTTATTGACAGTTGCATGAAATTGATTGACAAATATCTGGATATTTTGATTTTTACGTCAATCAACTATTCAGTCACGAATTTTGATTTAACGTGTAATGGCATTTCACCAATCACGCGTCAGTCAACGCTCAGACAGCAATGGAGGCGGACGCAGAATATATTGAAGAGGCGGGTTTCACGCGCTCGCGCAGTCCGTCGCCACTCCCGCCAAATGTGCTTCAGCCAGAAAAAGACTTTATTTTAAATTTTGAGGCTCTCCCCGAGTTGTGGGACACGAAAAACCCCGGGTATACGAATAAATATAAAAGGTAAGCTTATTTTTCGTCCTAAAGCTATCTAAATAAATAAATGCGTTTCAAATAAAGCCGCGTATTGATTATGCGCTCCAAGAGGTCGAACATTGGCGCGCAAAATTGGCGGTAAAATTATATTAAATATTACAATTTTTCCTATTCCTTTTTTTTTCTTTTCAAAATATTAAATTACAGTTAAATGGTGAATTGAAAATGAACTTAGTTTATAAGTAGGTATATATTTTATTTACCAAACATCGCTACCAAAATTAAAGGTAAGATTTGATTGCAGAAATGAAAACTTGGCGAAGTTGCTACCCATTTTGAGAAAAATTAAGAAAGACGCTACCATAGATGATGTGAAGAAAAAAATTAATTCAATCAGATCCAACTACCGCCGAGAATTAAAAAAAATTGTAGCATCCAAAAGGTCTGGCGCAGGGGCAGACGATATTTACAATCCCAAAATTTGGTATTTCCCGTACCTACATTTTTTAAGAAAATTGGAACAACCTGTTGCTCTATTACAAGAATCCAATCAGTTAAACCAGGTAATATTTTATGTATATATTGTTTTACCTATTACAATTAATTAAAAAATAATTAACAGTCACGTTTTATAACTTAATAAGCGCCTTTCAGAAATGTAAAAGCAAAACTTTCGTCAATTATTTAGTATGAACCATTAGTGTAGGCGTTATAACCGAATTGTTTCAAGCTGTCCTCAATACTGTGATTTAGCCAATTTTTGATAAGTAAATGCAAATATTTATTTACAATGAATCGAGACATCAATAAAGTTGCTTCAATTCTACCTAAACCTATACGTAAAAAAGTAATAATCTTTATTAGTGTATTAAATTAAACAAGTAGATATAATCTTTATATAATATTTATTTATTCCATCAAATATTCAATAATCCTTAACGAAATTTACATGGGACGTATCTTTAATAAATCAGCACTAGGTAATTAACAACGAAATACCGATAGTTACAATAGTTTTCCTTCATTATTAAAATAATGACAAAATTTTTGTCTTATCATTTTTGCGTCTCTAGAAGGATTTCTGTTATTAGTAGGCTCTAAATCCAATAATTGCTCACTGCTTTGTGTTTCAACTTTCCAGCTTGATGTCAAGTATTGTTTCCGAGAGGTTTTAATCAAGTAATTATGTAAGTAGCAAGATGTTGCTACTATTAATGCAGCTTTACTGGGTTCGAAATTGATGTTTTTTTGGAAAACTCCGAATTTTGTACGTAGTATCCCAAAAGCGCATTCAACAACAGAACGAGCACGAGAGAGTCTGTAGTTAAATGTTTTTTGTTCATTGTTACAAGCATATTGAGGATAAGGCTTCATCAGATTTTCACCTAATGCAAAAGCCTCATCCCCAATGAAAACAAAGGGGAAAATATCTGATGTACTCGGTAATGTGCCTGGTTGTGGTAAGAATAAGCTTCTTTGTTGATATAATTCCCAGAATTTTGTGTAGAATAACACTCCACCATCAGAAACTCGGCCATTCGCTCCAACATCAATCATTATAAATTCTTTCCTTGCATTTGCAAGTGCCATGAGAACAATGCTGAAATATCCTTTATAATTGTAATATAAAGAGCCCGATAGCCGTGGTTTTTGAATAGCAACATGTTTGCCGTCTAGCGCACCGAGGCAATTCCAAAATTGATATTTTTCTCCAAAATCTCTTGCAATCATTTTCCACTCCATTTCTGATGACGGTATCTGAAATTAGACAGATTTTTTTTGTAAGTAATACTATGACAAATATTTATTGTTTACAGGAGCCACTAACATCAGAAACAGAACAAATTAATCAGGAAGGCAGTGAGCATCAACAATCAAACCAAAATAATGAAGTAAGATCATTTTCATCGATATCTGCAGCACCCAAGCCATATGTATCTTCACAAAAAAAGAAAAAACTGAACTACGAAGAGTTGATAGATAGGGCATGTAGATATTTGAGTGAACCTTGCAATACCCATACTAATCAAAATGTAAATTTAACGAACCCAATTGCATTGGAGTGGTCCAACACACTAGAAAGACTAGATCCCATACAAAGACTATATGCAAAAAAAGCAATCAATGACATTTTATTCGAAGCAGAGCTTGGTAATTTAAACAGAGATTCCGTAAAAACATTTACTACATTAACACCACCTCCTCCACCACCGCCCTCATCCATGCAAACACCATCTCCTGCTTCTCTACCGTTGTCTTCACCTCAAGATACGGCTTCTGTGACCTTCAATATTAATTCGCAACATTACAGTCCATATTCAGATTCTACATTAACATCTCCGCCACCTCCACTATCGCCCTTATCACAACAAACACTAACATCTCCTGCCGCTCAACCCTTGTATTCACTTCAACACACAACTTCGCAGACGTCACATCAAATATCATCTCAACAACATAGCGGACATACTATTAGTACTACACCATATAATTTCACATCTTTGCAAAGAGGCACGCCTTCACAAATAATTTTAAATGCTAACTATAATCTAGATCAACCATCTCAAATACCTGCTTCCACTTCAAAGGAATACATATTACATATTCCAAATGATCCCAATATCACACCATCTCCATCACGTTATCAAAATAAAAGCAATAACATAGTTTCACTCTTTTCTCATTTTAAACCTTAATTTTTAAATTAATTAGGACCTGAGGGTTGACCGCAGTTACTAACATGATTATGAAAAAATTGTTGTAATAATTTTTTTAGTCATTTACAAAATGTTTCATAATCGTATTGAGAACCGCGGTCGAACATCTGTTAAAACAATTTTGACATCACAATAACTTTGTATGTACTAAAATAATTATTGCCAAGATTAAAGTGCGACATAAATATATTGAAATGTAGTTTTTATTTTTTTACTTACCTTCATATAGTCCTGTAAAACGTAAATAATTGCCCGACATGTATCCATAATTGCTTCAGAAATAGCAGCTGGTGACATGATTACTGAAAACTTCATGTCTTCAATACTTCTACCAGTAGCGAGATATCGCAACGTTGCTGCTAGCTTTTCTTCGGGAGTTATTGCTTTTCGCATACATGTATCTTGTTTTTTTAGATATGGTGTTACCAAGACCAGTAACTTATCAAAACAAGCCTCTTTCATGCGAAAATAGTTTTCATAATCTTTGTCCTCTTTTGAAATCCGTATGTCAGTCAATAAGTTAATATGGGTATAGAAATCCCTTTTTAAAAGCCAGTCTTTTACCCAGCGTCTTCTTTTTGTACGTTTTTTACACAAAATTGCAATCAAAATTGCAGCACAGGCCTTTTTCTTATGATTATCCATCCTTTCCCTCCGAAAGTTTGGGTTTGACTGACGATCAGTCAGCATGAGCGTGTAATGTCCAAATTATTCCATCATTCAAACCTGAGTCATGATGGATCGAACTGATTGACGCTTGCCTAGGCGTGTAATGGGCGTCTTAGGCGGGGTTTAAGGTGACTCCAGGTGACTCTCTGACCACAGATTACTGTATACCAGTCTACGATCTCTGACTAGTATACAGTTATCTGTGAAGGTGACGTTTGTCGTTACGCTCTTATCTATGGTTTGCCGTAGTGATCATAGATAAATAATAGTAGCAAGTCTCTGGTACTGGTATGTAAACAATAATCTATGGTAGCTAGTTAGAAGTGATTATATATTCTAGAGGTGTGACTTTATACAAAGGTACTCTGTGCCACTAACTAATAAAAAGTGCTAGCGCACAGATATCTTAAGAGCCAGTGAGCGGCAGACTTACGGTATTTCAATAAGTTTCACTGTTAATCCCCTATACCTGAATCTTGAAATATTTAATAAAAGTTACCGAAAAATACCATTGGCAGACACCTATGACGGTTTCAAGGTCATGGCAGACAGGTTGAAAAGTACAATTTTTTATTAATAATTTACGTTATTTCAATATAGCTACAATTTATATACACACATATATATATATATATATATATATATATATATATATATATATTATATATATATATATATTGTTGATAATATTATTTGTCATATATAATTTTCACGGCAGACACATATTGTGCTTGTATCACCCACGCAGACAACAAACTTCTGGAGCGCCCATAAGCGCGTACTATAACAGCGCTTGGTCTAATCCAGTTTTTTTTCTTTCTAGTATTAAACGCTCCGATACGGATATCATAATAATCATGCTTGATAGTATGCTACATTTAATAATTTAAAGTTAAAAATTTTGTACAGCCAACTTCAAAATAAGTTATTAATAATAACTCAAAAACTATTGATCTGACCTTAATAAAATTCGTATGAGACCACACGAAAAGTATCAGCTTATAAATAAAAAAAGAATAATCGAAATCGGTTCACCCAGTAAAAAGTTATGAGGTTACCCACATAAAAAGACTGTGAGTACTGTCTCCTATTTGGAAGTCGGCAAAAAATAAATAACTCTTCTCAAGTATGGATTATCACTGGAACAGGAAATAATGAGCGATTAATAATTATTTCAAAAATTTATGAGTAACGTAGTGATTTATTGAGTGAAAGTTTGCTTGGTTTCTATGCTTTTACGGACTGTGATTATAATCCATCTTTTTTAATAAGGGAAAGAAACGACCCTTTACTTTACTACAGAAAACTCAGGCATACCAAGAACCCTTTACAGCTTTTGGTGACAGTAATTTAGCTGAGAACCAAAAACAACAGCTTTTTATTGTTGTCCAAAAGTTTACTATAATAGCGCTCGCTCTAATACAGTTGTTAGATCAATTTAAAAAATCATTATATTAATTAAAAGTAAATACGATCGTTTCATATTGATTGCAATTAATAATTAAGACGGGTTATAAAATAAATAAATGTCGAATAAGCACACAATAGTATTTATTTGTTTATGTTTTAATGTTATGATATAATAATAACATTAATTGATTCATGAAAATGTTTATTACGCATTTTATTAAAAACTCAATAATTTTAAGAATATTCAAATCATATTATTTTTGGCTATCGGAGTTGTAGCCTTCAGGAGTTGTACGTGGTAGAGCCATGCTGCAGCTATATTATTTGTATAGTTGTAGCACGATTGGGCGGCTCGACCGGGGAAGGACCACGCTCTCACAGAATACCAGCGTCAAATAGCAGCTCAACACTGCTGTGTTTCGTATGGTGAGTGCAGAGAACCGGAGATCCTTTTTACTGGAAAAGAGGCATTCCATCTTAGTCCTTACGGGTGACAACGCATCTATATTTTGATTCGCAAACGAGGATAAATGTAGATGTCTATGGACCACAGCAACCACTTACCATCAGGTGGACTGTGTGCTCGTTTGTCACCCTATCCTATAAAAAAAAGGTACATCGTCAGATGCATCAATTCCATCGAAATCTACATTCTCAGCAAATAATAAGTTTCAATTTATAAATCAAGCCAATTATAATAAAATAAATAATTTAAAATTATTAATTCTTATAAAAGAAAATTACCTGGTAGATCTGCGACTAATTCGTTCACAAAACTGGGCAACTGATCTCCGTCAAACCATTTAAATATATACGTATCATTTTCTTCAATCCAGCCGCGCTCCAGTAGATCTAATAATACTGGATGTTTTAGTGAGCATTTTTCCAAATGCTCACTAAAAACATCCAACATTATTATCATATCATATTTAGTATATAAATTACATATATATATACTAAATATGATATGATAATAATGCATACGTAAAAATTGCTGATACAGCTCACATTTACACGGTGATAAAGAGCTTCCATCAAAACAGTGTAATTTCTTAGTAAATTTTTATTGAGATCTTTTGGTCTATAATTATTTATAAAAAAATGGAACCTGCCATCATCTACATCTACTGATTTCTTTGCATTATATATTTGACAGGTAAACTTTTGGACAACATTAAAAAACTGTTGTTTTGGGTCTCAGCTTTTTTTTTATAGGGTAAGGGTGACAAACGAGCACACAGTCCACCTGATGGTAAGTGGTTGCTGTGGCCCATAGACATCTACATCTATCTTCGATTACGAATCAAAATGCAGATGCGTTGTCACCCGTGAGGACTAAGATGGAATGCCTCCTTTCCAGTAAAAAGGGTCTCCGGTTCTCTACACTCACCATACGAAACACAGCAGCGTTAAGCTGCTATTTTACGCTGGTATTCTGTGAGAGGGTGTTCCATTCTCGTAAAAATGAAGAAGGATTGTCATTTTTCAGGTTATTTGTAATTTTTTCCATAATTGTATATTTTTTCGTGTGAATTGCGTTTCGTGTTCATGTTATGGGTTCTAAATCGTGTTTCCCGCTATTATCTAGAATTTCCAATGACTATTATCATGTAAATTTAAACAAGTAAACATTTTGATTGTTTACATTTTTACATAGTGTTGCCCTTATGTGCTGTCATGTTTTGAAATTATCGATATAAATTTTAACAATAATATTAATGTAGTCCTATGATCAATTAACGTTTTAGATACGTAAACTGTATATTTAATCAAACGATCGATTGAGAGCCTTTCATTTAAGAAAAGAACTTGAAAATAGTGTAAATTGTAAATTTTCTATAGTAGGTTTTTTCATCAAAAGATTTGATGATGTTAAGATTATTTTTGATTGGTACTTAAGGATGCATAATATTTATTTTAGATTGCCAAAAAATGAAGGCCTTCAAAAATTGTGGATTGATAATATAGGCCAGGTAAACATAAAACCTGCAGTAGTAAGAAGAATATGCTCCTTGCATTTTGAAAAAAAAAAATGTATAAATAGAACGCTGGATGTAGTTCGGCTTAAGGGTGATTTGGTTCATGGGTCTAAAATAAATTTTCTGACTAAATAATATTATTTTGTCACGAATAAATGATTTTAATCAGTATACATTATTGTTATTTTATTTATTTTTAATCCTTACTCTCTCGTTTACCTCCAGTATCCACCACTAATTACGCTACTGGTGGAAGTCATTACAACTTGCAGGTTGTAAACACTATAAAATTGATATTTTGTGGTGTTACACAAATGGGATATAATGAGAAATGAGTATGGAAGTGGAAGTCTAGTGGTCCAGCCATCCCTATTGATCGAAATGTTGCATGGAAATTGGTTGTCATATGGTATGAACATGGAATGCTGAAGATTGATTAATACGTTAGGATAGTTAAATGATTAATGGATTGTGTAAACGGTGGTATGGTTAGAAAGGGTCTGCTCAACTCGATTAGATTACTGAAATAAATAAATAAATAATCTTTATTATCAAAAAAAAAAGAGAAATGACGGCTACTAACTATGTATGAAAGAACACATGCTCCACAAACTTTAAATAAATCAAGATAAAGGTCAGTCTACTGCACGTTCATGGTGACTTGAACTGGTAACCGACCATTACCACGAAAGAAAGGTGTTGTCGAATCTTTATGGCAGCTTGGAAGATAAGAGCTAGCGCTAGTCCGTGCAGATATAGTTGAAAGAAAACTTGATGGTGTCTCAGGTCACGGTACGTAAAGCGAAGCGTGAAGGTACAGGACTTGCGCTCGCAACTAACTTCCCAGCTGCTATAAAGTCTATATATATGATATAATTCACGCAACCTGGACGCATACCGTTGAGAAAAACTTAGGGGAGACTTCTGCCTAGTGGGACAGCATGGGCTGGACAAAAAAATCATACGAAGCCTAATACATTGCCTATAGTGGTGGTTTCGTTAATCTCTGCAGAAGAGAAAAAAAATGCATGCATCGACCCAGGGACGCACGGATGGAGTGCTTATGTGCAGATTGCCGACGTTACGAAAAAACGTTAGCTCGTTGCACGAACTCAGTATAATATTCTGGTGCACGTCGTATACGTGTTCTGAAAAGAAAAGAGTTAAAGCTCCAATCAAGTGCTCTTTCCTTGGTCTCTTCGCTCACTTTTGACTGTTGCTTCACCATATCTTAAAGCAATTACAGTTTAAAATTTTTCCTATTCTGAGTTGAACGTAAGATTTATTTATTTATCATCTCAATACAACTATTATTACAGGATTAACGCAATGCAATAGTGTAGTGATCTAATATTTGTTTATTTAATATATACTTAAGAGATGGACAATACGTCATAATTTATATAGCATCGATACTGAAAATATCGACAAAAACAACGCTACTTCTTGTGGGTGGAGTCGTCGCCATATTTGAGAAACACTTGACTTCAGATCACGTGACCAAATGCCATATCCCCTATTTTTCTTATATCTATGAGATTAATGGTTTAATAATCGCGTCAACGACAGCGCTTGCCGTGTCACGTGGGTGAGCAGAAACGTCATGTCAACATCAAACGTAAAAATCAGTAATTTATTCAATAGCTGTCAAAATCAATTCTTGAGAGGATAGCGCGGGAACCTTGAAACATGATAAGCGCCTTTTTTTAAACTAAAATATTAATTTTGTTTTGTTTAGTTAAAAGGCACTAAACTTTTATTGTTTTATTGTTACTGGGTTTCCTCATCATGTGGGAACGTAGAAAAAAAAGAAGTTGCCGGGAGAAGAAGAAGTCTTTGAAGAAACGACTGAGGAGGAAGTTGATACCAGTACTGAGGAAGATCCTGAGAAAGAGCAATCATTTCTGGACAGTGTCCTGTTAAAAAACAAAAGATTAAAGAAAATCAGGCTAAATTATACAAAACCCCGTTTGTAGACCTTTTTAATAAAAACGGATTCTCCAAATTAAACAAAAAAATCCTAAAGATGCTCATCATTCTTTAGCAGTGACATAAGTCACTGCTAAATGATGACATTATTAATATAATTTTAAATACAGTCATTAAAGTATTAACTTTTAATAAATCAAATGAACAAACCACCACATTTTCTCAGCTTGTTAAAGATGTTCTCATAGATACAATAAAACGTCCAGACTAGTTTATTTCGTATCACTACGCTTGAGAGTTCATGTTATGAACATTTATTAGTAGCCCTTCACTATGTAGGAAACGCGCGGTAGCGCGTGCGATAAACGTAACACAACATTACGTCCAGCGAATTTTTTTTCAGACTTTATTATAGTAATTCGGTATAAGCTAGCCTGCACGCCCGACCTACTTGCGAGATATTGCTATTGGTTTGTGATCGCATTCGAGTTTTGTTTTTCTCGATTGTAAATCTGCCATTTTTGCATCCTAATAATTTTTATTTTAATAAATCTATTTTACTACTAAGGCAAAATCATTTTACTTCGGGAAAACAACCATTAAAATTTCAGCGTGTATATTGGATCAATCTGTGTGTATATCCTTTCAAATCAAAAATCTAAATCGGTTTATAAATTGTAGAATTCTGAGGTAAAAAACATTAAAAAATACACCGAATTGATAACCTCCTCCCTTTTTGAAGTCGGTTAAAATTAAACATTACACTATGTGCTTATTATATTCGAGCAAATTAATTGTGTTTAATAATATACTTAAATTTTATTACGTCTGCATTTTTGTACCATTAATATATGTATAATAAAGTCATATTAGTACCATCATTATCGTGTTTATTTTATTCCATTTTATATTCTCATAAAATACATCTTCGTACGTAATACGTAATCTTTATTATATCAATTTTTTAAAATTAATCAAAAATAGTGATTTGCACAATTTGATTGCAAACGCCAGAAACTGGTATCACTGAATGGCGTGTATGTGTGCGTGTGACGAGCGTAGGCACATTCGACTTGGTCCCACTAACATAATGACCTTGCATCATTTTAACGCTCGTGTTTAGTACTAGACTGCGTTTCTATGCGTAATAATTCGATGAGGCGAGCCCTCTTGCGAGTAAAACTGGTGCTCCTTGGAAACAGCGCCATCTGATGATTGTTACGCCAACTATAATATTTATATGTGTGTGTATATACTAATTCACTCAACGAGAGCACTCTGTGAATGTGTGCGTGTGTATATGTATTATGCTCTTTGCTTACCCTCACATTCAATATTCTATATATTTTAAACTTATATTACTATTTCCATTGCAATTTTCTACGAATGTAGATATTACATTCTACATTCGTAAAAAATTGAAATGGAAATAGTAATAAATGAATATAATAGGTACATATTGCAATTTAAAAAAAAATAATATTACAAACCTTAAGAGTAAGATTAAAGTTAACAATTAGATATGCATTGATACATAAATAGAAAATTGGAATGGCACACGGTTAATAGTTATACAGAAATAAAACAATTATTTTCATAGAGATTTAAATATATTATTAACAGTTGTTAGATACACAAAAATACACTAGGGCACTCAATTTTAGATGATTATGGAAGTATCTTAAAACAGACCGTTTTCAGCAACCCATTATTATTTGTAAAACATTTTCATTAAGTAAAACGACTAATAAATCACCATACACTAAATATTTACTGGCTAGTAACACCACACTTAAGTAATTATTCTACGAAATACGAAATAAACTAAATCGACATCGAATTCAATCGGCAATTTTTAATTGTCTCGAACCCCAAGCTCGTAACAATTGGTGTCAGAAGTGGGATCAAATCATGTCGATTTTACCAAAGGACGACATGGAGGGTATCCGTACCCGAAGTCAACGCCAGCTGGAGACGTACCAGAGACGAATTGGTAATGCAACGCCGCAAAAGTCGGAGGGCCAGCTGCTGACCACGCAGGCCTGCCCGTCAGCAGCTCCTGCATCTGCAGCACCTGACTTAGGTGCTCTGATGATGATGCTGCAGGATCAGGCTCGCCAACAGGAGGAACAGGCCAGTCGCTTAAAAGAGCAGCTGCAGCGCGGGCAGGAGGAACAGGTCCGTCGGTTGGAAGAGCAGCTGCAGCGCAGACAGGAGGAACAGGCCCGTTGCTTGGAAAAGCAGCTCAAACGCGATAAGGAAGAGCAGATGCTCCTCATAAAGGACCTTCACGCTACCTTCGGGAAAGAGATAAATGAGGTGAAGGATAGGGTTGCTCAACATGACAACCGCCTGTCGGAAGCTGAAACCCGAATCGACCAAGTGAACAATCGGGTTGACAACGTGATGGTTGACGTGAAGAAAACGCTGGACGACCTCAAAATTGGGGAAAGAGTTACAGCTCCCGTGGTAGCTAGCGTGGTAATGGCTGGAATAAAAGTCAGGCCAAGACTGCTCTCACCCTAGGCCTGCAAGACCAGGCCTTAACTGTTCTGGAAGCTCTCGGTAAGGAAGTGACTTACGATCAGCTGCTTGAGGCATTGGAGGCGAGATATGGCGACGCTCACCTGGAACACGTCTTTCGTGCCCAGCTCAAAGATCGCGTGCAACGCAGTAACGAAAACCTGCAGCAGTGGGCCCTTGAGGTGGAGAAGCTGGTTCGAAAAGCGTACCAGTCAGTACCTGCGCTCATTGTAGGGAACCTGGTGCAGACATTCATCGACGGCATCCGCGACCTTGAAGTCAGAGCTGCTGTGAGGCTTGGGCAGCACGAGACGCTTAAGGACGCGTTGGCCCATGCACTGGAGGTGGAAGCCGTGCGACAGGATCATCGTTCCTATCGCGTCAGGGAGGTTGCAGCAGCTACAGTTCGTAACCGCAGTAAAGGATACAGGCCTAGGTGCTTCGGCTGTGGGGAGATGGGCCATCTTCAATTCAGCTGCCCTAAGCGAACTGTAGAAAGGGAAGGTGATCGATCTCGGGTAGTGCGGCTAACAGCACCGCCCAGCGCAGCGGAAAATCTCATGACAACGCAGACGCACTGTCAAAAAGACCGAGTCCTGAAGATTGCAAGCATTGTACTAGGCAAGAGGGTAAGGAAGTGGCATCTGTGAGGATACTGAGGACAGACCAGCTCAGCAATGAGTGGAAGGACAGCTTACAACATGCACGGCAGGAAGATTCGGACATTAAGACGATTCTGGAATGGATGAAGGCCAGTGCTCCCAAGCCCAAGTGGAGCAACGTCTCAGCGATGAGTTCGACCACGAAAAGCTATTGGGCCCAATGGGACAGCTTGCTGATTCAGGATGGAGTCCTGTGCCGTAAATGGGAAAATAGTCGGGGAGACAGGTGTCATTTGCAAATGGTTGTCCCTAAGGCTAAAGTACCGGATGTTCTACAGCTGCACCATAGTGGTTGTTCAGGAGGCCACCTGGGAGTTAAACGAACTCTACTAAAGATCCGAGAACGGTTTCACTGGGTCCACTGTCGTGACGATGTCGAGGACTGGTGCCACAAATGTACAAGTTGTGCGGCTGTAAAGGAACCTCAAATTCGTAGTAGAGGCGCATTGAAATTGTACAATGTTGGTGCACCATGGGAGAGGATAGCCATTGACGTTGCGGGGCCGTTTCCGGAAAGTGAAAGTGGTAACAAGTATTTCATGGTTGTCATGGATTACTTCACTAAGTGGCCAGAAGTCTTCGCCATTCCAAATCAAGAAGCTTCAACAGTTGCAGATAAACTAGTTCATGAAGTCTTCTGTCGTTTTGGAGTACCTTTAGAGATTCACAGCGATCAAGGAAGGAATTTTGAGTCTCAAATATTCCAGGAAACTTGCCGAGTTATGGGTACTCATAAAACACGAACAATTTCTTACCACCCACAATCTGACGGAATGGTAGAACGATTTAATCAGACATTGGAGAGGTACCTAGCAAAAGTTGTGGAAAAACGGCAACGAGACTGGGACAGGTACATACAATCGTTTTTGTTGTCATATCGAAGCGCTGTTAACGAAATTACATCAGTGACACCAGCTTTCGCAAACTTTGGGAGAGAATTACGACTGCCTGCAGACCTGATCACCGGAATACCGCCTGATGCCCCACGCAGTATAACCGATTATGCAAATGACTTGCGGAACAAAATGAATGACATTTATGAGCAAGTCAGACAATCGGGCCAGCAAACGTCTGAGAAGATGAAAACACGGTATGACCGCAAAATGAACAACAAAGGGTTTGACGAAGGTTCACTAGTGTGGTTACACAATCTAGCTCGCAGCAAAGGGAAATCTCCTAAGCTTCAAGCTAAATGGGACGGACCGTACCGGATTGTGACGAGGATCAATGACGTAACCTACCGGATACAGAAAGGTGCCAGAGGTACTCCTAAGATCGTCCATGTGGATCGACTGGCGCGTTATTATGGGGCCAACAAAGCTCGGAACGAGCATATCTTAGGAGGGGGCAGTGTTGCGCGCCACTATTAATGTCTTGTACATGGCAACACTAGTTACACTAGCGCCCTCTAGTGTCGAGTAAAAGAAAGTGTTGCGCGCTACTATTAATGTCTTGTAAATGGCAACACTAGTTACACTAGCGCCCTCTAGTGTCGAGTAGAAGAACTAAGAGAGTCAAGATCCTTCCAGAAATTTCGGCACCGATATGTACTCGAACATTCTAGATGTCGCTACAGTAGAAGGTTCTGGAAACTATCTGAGGCCATATATAAGGCCGGTATAGACCACGACCGAGGCAGTAGAGATGAGTCGTACTAGGTAAATTATATACTAGGTGCACTTAGTCCAATTCCGTAGAAATACTCGATCCAATACTTGTTCCACCTAGTCAATGAAGTACTCATAGTTTGATATTGTTGGAATAGTATACACTTTAAAGTACGCTTAGTCTTTACGTACAGCTGATCCCGATACGTGCAGGTAATGAATAGTAATCAATCAGGCTTATGACTGGTCATCGTTAAGATTTATCTACATTCTAGATTGTTTGCGTATTTAAAACATTTCAATTCATTTTTTATTAAAGAGTAATTCTATTTTTGTCTTTTTTTCGTTTATTTTTTTATTATTTTTATTTAGTTTTTTTAATAAATCAGTCTTAAGAGTTTTTAAAACTAAATTATATTTTACAAATGTTACACTTAGCCATTTGTTTGCCTTTTTCCGTAAAATGATCCCAAGCGACACTGCTGTAATTTTTTTTTAAACAATTAACATTTTAGAGTCTAATAAAAAAAATGAAAGTTCTTTAAGCACATAACAAAACTTCGTTACGAAAACCTATTGCTAAATAAGTCGAGTAGGTATCATTCAATGCGATGCCGAGATCATATTCGCATGAGTCCGTACTAGACACTCGACTGCATCATATGGTCTCCATTCGCATCTAGTATTTACTAGTACCTAGTCCATAAAATCTGACTAGTATTTGGTTGAAGTCCCCGGAACTGGTCCAGACTAGTCTCGAGTATTGACAGACAAAGATACAAAGACTGCGGAATAGTGTAGTTAAAAAAGGACAGAATATATTCTTGCACAACATGAGTGCCTGTCGTGTTACTTTTATACAAATTGAAATATAGTTAAAATTCAAATGACTGACACACGAATGATTTAGGCAAACACGAGTGAGCGGCAAAGCAAACTAGTAACTACGGCAACCAAATGCTATCTCGCTTTGCCGCGCCGGTACTTCTACTTCTTCGATTCGAGCGGGCTGCCGCGTTGTGCCGTGCGACGCGTAGGCACAGTGAGACTAGGTGGATCGAATATTTTAAAAGTTGGAACAGGTGCAACCTAGTCTCGTTTAATACCTAGTGCCTAGATCTGTTCTAGTATATACGCTTCATCTCTACGAGGCAGTATTGAATTGGCGATACAAGAGAATACTTCGAAGCGAAATAATTGCGAACCAAAGTGACAATTGTGTTATATAATTGTGTGGTTTTAGATTGTAATTAGTGTTGTGTAATTAAAGTGTCAATTTTGGTAATTCAATCGGCAGTTTTTAATTGTCTCGAACCCCAAGCTCGTAACAATATGTACCTATGTAATAATCTAGGTTATTTTTTTCGCAACAGCCACAGAAACAGATACATTTATATTTTCGGCTACAGAGCTTGTAGTACAGACTAATCATTTCAATCGTACATAAAAATAATCGGAACGTACAATTTATATGTACTTTATAAATCATGGATTAAACAACTTTTATTTGTCATGCATATTACAAAATATACAGTTTATAATTTATAAGATAAGTAAAAATAATTTTAACGGGCAGGTGACAAATATAAAAGAGCCATCTAGTGAGTATTAAACTAACTAAACTGAGGAAATTATGACCCGTATCATACACTTGATGGCGTTACTTTCTATGGCCAAATGCCTTACTATGGAACTGTACCCCCCCCCCTACGTAGATAGAGGATTGACTAGATAAAGCATTCGCGTATGCTTTTGAGATAGAAATAGGCGGGAGGTACTTTCACTGGGTTACCAGATATTGTTCCATTTCCCTCGTTAATGGGTTTATTTATATTCACAGCACTTACATTCACACAAAAAACTTAATTGTTACCATAAAAAAATGTTCTTTTATAATTCAGATGATTAATTCATTTCTCTTGAAAATACATTCTGTGACTAAAAACTACGGGCGGAAACGGAGTAAAAACAGAATCATCATTCTGTATTCAACGGCGCATCGACGATTTTACTGGACATTCCATAAACTCTGGATTTCGACGGCACTAAGTGAAGACGCTACTAGCACAAAGTGTGATATTGCTAATAAATAACAATATATTATGTATGTACTTAAATATTAATTAAGAATAAAAATATTAAATAATAAACAAAAATTTCCTCGTGTCGAGTTTTGTTTTTACAAAAAAAATCAATAATGTTTTAACATACCATTCCATCACAAGTTCAGTGCTGAACACAGACCTCCGAAAGGAAAGGCTTTCCACTTAGGTTTTGTAGTACAAAACACGGTTATGAGGGTACTCCCGCGATTTCCTGCATGTTTTGCTAAGTTAGTGTCTTGTGTGCGGCAAGTTGTGGCGTACAAATTCCCTTGTACGCCACAACTTGCCGCACACAAGAAATGATATTACCCCGCGTCGTAAGCAATAATACAAGATGGGGATGAGGCAGTAGCACTTTCCCGATGAAAACTTAAAATAATAAATAACTGCGGTGGCCAACCAGCATAATGCATATTTTCATGCAGGCATGGCAACTATGGTAAAAAATCATCCTATGAGGATATCTAGGTAAGGCCTTTTTTAGGTGGGTGGGTAGGTACTTACTTATGGTTAGGTGGCTTAATCATGTTCCCTAAGGGTTAAGGTGGTAAAATGTTTTAGTTAATATACGTTGTAAAGCATCGACGAGGGTTTGTTTTTGTAACATGTTGGTATATCAAATAAAAAGGAATGTTTTATAATATTCTATTTTTATTTACCATGCAGTGTAAGATTATCTGCTACCTCATATCATTCCATGGGTGATGTATGAGGCGACATAGGGAAACATCAAAGAAGATAAACAGCAGCATTTTCCTGATAACAGGTAAATAAAAAAAAACTGGTTGACAACCCGCTTTCCAAGCGTTGAAACTATGCCAAATAACTATAATCATGTTTATGTTCAACAGTGGACTTTTGATAGACTGTAAAGATATATATTCTATTCAAATGAAAATATATAGAAATATAAAAAGGAAAAAGAACTAAATTTTGTGTACATACACAACATTTAGAAATGTTAACAAGCTGTTCCCCGCGACTTCGCCCGCGTGGAGTAATTTTTCGCGGAACTCTAAAATAAAAGCAGCCCAAGTTACTCCTTATAACATCAGCTATCTGCCAGTGTATAAATATTGACAAATATTGACATTAATATTTATACGATACTAACGTCACTCAATTCATTTGCCTTCCCGGAACCCTCCACTAACACTTTAACTTTATGGTATGGTATTAAAGTTCAAATTGACTCTTAAGTATTATTACGAATCTTTTCTATGAGAATATAAAAAAGTGTTGTTTTTAGACGTTTTCATGCAATTTTTTAAATTTTTCTCTCCGTAAGAACCATCTTCGTACTTCAAGGTATATTATGAAAAAAGAATTAGCGAAATCGGTTCAGCTGCTCTCGAGATTTGTGCTTAGCAACACATTCAGCTATTCATTTTTATATTATAGATGTTACATTAAGTAAAACAAATGAAAACACAATTATATATTAAATATAATTCAATAAAATTAAAATAAATAAACGATTATTTATTAATTTTTCATCACATTAATAAACAACAAAATTAACAAAATTTTTGTCTTCTTTCTAGAGCATTCGTTGTTATTCTTGGTTTGAGCAGCTTTAGAATTTCTCAAAAATATGCATTTATAAACTTGATTTATACTTTGCATGGCAGAAATATTTGGGTGCTGGTTGTTAGAATCGGATTAGAAAGGAATATATATATATTATATGCCTTGTATAAAATATATTTTAGTGGTATAAATAATAAGGTACAACTCCTAAACTATACTTAGATAGGTAATATCTATCTCTTGTCAAAACATCTTTATTACATTATTTATGTCAATTAAATGGAAATTATCATAATTACATATTATATTTATTTCTTAAGTTATTTACACATTATTGTTATAACACCGAAATGAAAATATATTGAAATTTAAAAAGGAAAAAGTACTAAATTTTGTGTACTTACACAATATTTAGAAATATTAACAATGTTACATTAAGTAAAACAAATGAAAACACAATTATATATTAAATATAATTTAATAACATTAAAATAAACATACGATTATTTATTAATTTTTCATCACATTAATAAACAACAAAATTAACAAAATTTTTGTCTTCTTTCTAGAGCATTCGTTGTTATTCTTGGTTTGAGCAGCTTTAGAATTTCTCAAAAATATGCATTTATAAACTTGATTTATACTTTGCATGGCAGAAATTCTTGAGTGCTGGTTGTTAGAATCGGATTAGAAAGGAGTATATATATTATATGCCTTGTATAAAATATATTTTAGTGGTATAAATAATAAGGTACAACTCCTAAACTATACTTAGATAGGTAATATCTATCTCTTGTCAAAACATCTTTATTACATTATTTATGTCAATTAAATGGAAATTATCATAATTACATATTATATTTATTTCTTAAGTTATTTACACATTATTGTTATAACACCGAAATGAAAATATATTGAAATTTAAAAAGGAAAAAGTACTAAATTTTGTGTACTTACACAATATTTAGAAATATTAACAATGTTACATTAAGTAAAACAAATGAAAACACAATTATATATTAAATATAATTTAATAACATACATAATACTAATAACATACAATAATATAATATATAATAACATATAATACAATAAACATACGATTATTTATTAATTTTTCATCACATTAATAAACAAATTTAACAAAATTTTTGTCTTTTTTCTAGAGTATTCGTTGTAATTCTTGGTTTGAGTAGCTTTAGAATTTCTCAAAAATATGCATTTGTAAACTTGATTTATACTTTTGCATGGCAGAAATTCTTGGGTGCTGGTTGTTAGAATCAAATTATATATATATTATGCCTTGTATATAATATATTTTAATGGTATAAATAATAAGATACAACTCCTAAACTCAGGTCCAGTCAGTTTTACAATTATTATTGCATAATAAATTATTCATTTGTATATTTAGGTCAGGACATTAAATTATTTATTTATTTCTAATATAATTGAGAATATTATCTTATGTTGTTGTGTTATTGTGTACCTTACGATTAAGACTTATCTGTTTATTTATTATTTTATCTATGTTTATATTTATTTCTATATTAGTATGACATATATTTTTTTTTAATAAATATTGTAATGTAATCGTTGCTAATGTATAATAGAATTAATGGAATGCAATAAAGTTTTGTGCATCTGATTTCAGGCAATACATAATTTGTGAAATTAAATATACTTTGCCCAATATTTATGTACTTGAATCCAAACGTGTTTTCAGGTTGATACTTACATATTATTTGTGACGTCTATGTAATATGTATAATGATTGAAGAGTTGTAGGGCAATAAGGAGTTTCCTTTAAAACTGAACATAAAAGTGTATGTATATGTATAACATTATGTGATTCATATTTATGGACATAGCTACTAATCACAATAACAATTATTATTGAACAATGCGAAAACATTATTGTACTCGCTGATATCCCTAGTTTCTATAATCCTACCAAATCAAAAAGTACACGTTTGTTATGACTTTAAGCTTTCGAATGACCGTTCAAATTAAGGAGCATTATCATGAAGAATTTACAATTTGGGAGTCCAAATATTTGACAAAATACATTAGAAAGTTCATTTAACACATGAAATGTTACACTTTATATTCAAAACAATAGATATTAATCAATACAAGTAGCAAATGTAAGCACAAAACAAACTTACCGATGAAAGGTAAGATTATCAATTTTTCGTTGACGATGCTGTTGCATCCTAAAATGCTACAACTTACCATCTTTTTCACCTTACCTAATAATTAAGACCCACAAAAAACACTAAATTCAATTACCTGTTTGCTTATAATATCAATATTATTCAAAAGAGCTTGACATCGTTAAGGGGCTACTCCATGCGAACGACCTTGAGCATTTGACCGGTGCACCGCTCGCTACAATATATTGCTTATGAAATATGTAAGACGCCACCTATTGTAGGTGCGAACGTAGTATTATTTTTTCAACATCAATAAACTAATTTATGGAAATACACACAGCGTACAACGATAAATGTATTTTAATTTTTTTATTCGGTATATTACTTGCATTATATTAGAATTATGTATTTTCATATATTATCTAATTATGAAATTTTATAATTAATTATATATTAAAAATGAAGCATTGAAAATTATGAGTTTAAAAGATACCTATTCACTGTAGGTAAATAAATAGATAGCTCGCCTTTTGTACAAATATTTAGTGCAATAAAGAATAAATAAATAAATAGGATGTTTCGCAGATGTGTTTTTGATTATTGTTAATTTTTACGTGTCACGTATTGAAAAGTAACATATCTACCTCCCACTTTTTGAACTGAGCACCTTGTAACTTAGCCTGCTTATTACTTATGCTGGCAGACATTATCCTCACCCCAATGATTGATGAGGATGAAAATCAATTTTATTTCTACATACGTAATTATATTTATTTATACATAAGGGTAACTTTAATAAAGGTAATACAAAAATCAACAAGAAGTATAAGGGGTCAATCTTTCAATTTCAATTGTAAAAAAACCCCAACACCAAGATTTTCTCCTGTGTCGTGGAGGCAGTTTGCAAACATAAATTGCACAAGGACAAACAACCAGACCCGGAACAATTATTTGTAGGCCATACAAATACTTGTTCCGTGCGGGATTCGAACCCGCGCAACAACTGATTGCTAAGCCACTGCGCCACGGAGCCGTCGCCGGGTTATAGCTAAAGTGACCATACGCCCCGTTTTAAACGGGACTGTCCCTTAACTCGGTCACCTGTCCCATTGTCCCCAAACAAAGCTCTGGGACACAAAATTGTCCCGTAACTCGTTGGATGGAAGTATTCAAAGTCAACATAATATTCAACATAATTTTTTTTAATCGAATATATTTTATGTCTACCTGGTACAAATGCTCCGGTAGAAAGAGTATTTTTTTATTTTGAATAAATTGTGGACGTCTGAAAGAAACACTTACGGTTCCAGTTCTAAAGGCGATGTTGTTAACAAAGATAACAATAAAAAACTTGAGCAGAATTTTACTCTTATTTAAAATCATCACCAACTTTATTAAAGCAAATTTAATCCACTTACAAATGTAATTAATAATTAAAAAAAATATGTTGCATTTAACAGTTACCTTCTATACCGAATATAATTTTATAGTGAACACTAAATGTATAAAGTTATAGTTTTTAGAGTATAAATAAACCCATGTCCTGTTTTGAGTTAAAAAATAAATGGTCAGTTTAGTCTTTTTAGTTAAATTTAGTTTTAAAAAATTTTAGTTTATAGTAAAAAGTAGGTATATTAGTACCTACTTAGATACTTTTTACCGAATTATAAGTATAGAACACCTTATGTACTCAATTATTTTTTGAAAAAGAAGAAAAAACAAGCAATAAATAATATACTACATTTTAGCAAAAAACTATAACTCAGTAATAATAATAATAATAATAATTTATTGATCCCAAAAACACTTAACATAAAACAAAAACCTTATAATATTTATATAATTAAGACTTAATCCAATTCAATACTATAATTATGGTATCTTTAGCAACTGTGCTAGGTCACAGACCTGTGTTACAGCTGCTAAGCTCTCCCCTTTTAATACATTCGAAATAGAATAACAGAATTATAAAAAAACACATTTTATACGACGATTCATAAACGATGTAAAGTGGGTAGACGTAAAACAATTAGTTAAGTAAAAAATCCGACAAATGGTTCAATAACATTGTGGCTGTATGTACTAAAAGATTAGTTGTGTGGTACAAGATCAAGGCAGAAGCGACATGTTATAAATATTTCACACACTTATTGATATTATAGCAAACTCATACAAGAACTTATTCTAGATTCCACATAAAAATAATTGTTACAACTAGTGTGTTGTGACTCAAATAATATTACATTTCCTTAAAAAAACATAATAATAAAAAAAGCAAAAGGATAATAAGTAAAATGTTTTATAGTATGTAATAATTTATTAATCCTAACCAATATTATAAGCTTAAACTATGTGTAAAATACTAATAGGTAGATGCGAGTGTGCAGTAAATAAGTGTGTGTGTTTGTGAGTGTGTAATTACGTGTGTGTATATGTGTATGTGCGTGTGAGAAAGAAAGTGTGAGTGTGTGATATTTCCTTAAGAGTTTGTGTTTCACCTATCTATATTTAATAATTTTTCAGTTTCCTCATAAGATAAAGACATTAAAAACTTAGTTAGAGCTTGCTTACATTTAAAACGCATTAGCGTATATATCGTTATAATATTGCTAATTTTTTTATAAAGGTAAGGACCCAAAAAGTTTATTTGTCTTTAAGCATAAGACGAGTGAAATTTGTCTGGTAGTATAATTCGATCTTTTCTTCTTAACTGTTGAAATAAATTTAAGTTACAATTATAATTCTTATGTGTTTTAAGAACAGATTTTAAAATAAATAGCTGTCGGACTGTAAGCACATTTACTTCCGAGAACAACTTGCTTGTGGGAAACTTAAAAGGCTTAGAAAGCATAACTTTCAGCACAGCTCTTTGAGATCTTTCAGTGCGCAAGATATAAGTTTTATAAGTACCTCCCCAAGCAGTAATACAGTATGACAATAGCGAATGGCAGAGAGCATTATATATGGTTTTGAGTAGTTCAATTGGAATACGTCTTAAACGTTTAAACACTGGTATTAGTTTTCTAATGTTACTTTTTAATTTAATTATATGCTCTTGCCAGTTTAAGAGGTAATCAACAGTAACACCTAAGTATCTAATGGATTTCACTCTCTCTATGGTCTGACAGTTACATAAAAGTGATGAAGAGTTACCACACATATGTGCGTTAAGAGAATAAGAGTCAAGTTCATTTTGACCTACTGAAGATTTCATAAAAGTAAGATACTTCGTCTTATCAATGTTCAAGGTTAGCAAATTCTTTCTCAACCATGACATAACTTCTTCGAGACCTATCTGAGCTAAATCAATGCTTTCATGCCAGGAGGGTGCATGAAACAGTAGAACAGTATCATCCGCATAGGCAACAATTTTACAACCGCGCATTTTAAGCCCACATAGATCATTCACATATATTAGGAACAAGGTAGGGCCAAGTATGCTACCTTGAGGTATACCATAATTAATATTAGTTTTTTCACTTGTTAGGCTTCCAATTCTTACAAGTTGAGTTCTATTTGATAGGTAACTTATAAACAACTTCAGAGATGTACCCCTGATACCTAGTTTTTCCATCTTAGCTAACAGTATCGGCACAGAGACAGTATCGAACGCCTTTGCGAGGTCCAAGAATATTCCAATACATTTATTATTACTGTCAACATGTTTTACAATGAACTCTGTTAGAGATACAACTGCATCTTCAGTAGATTTTCCATTTATAAAACCAAATTGATTTTCAGAAAGTAAGTTATATTTAGAAAAATATGATTTTAAACGATTATTTAATATACGTTCTAATACTTTAGATAGGGCTGGTAGAATGGAAATGGGACGATAGTTACTGATACTGTCTCTGTCTCCGCCTTTATGTATAGGACTTATCAAAGCAAATTTGAACTGATCAGGAAACATACCTAATTCAAGACTAAGGTTACAAATGTGCACAATAGAGGGAATTATCAGGTGCTTAGTAGATTTAAGCACCTGATTGGAAATTCCATCGTAGCCTGGTGCAGAATTATGTTTAAGATTACTCAGTAAACACTCGACTTCAAGTGGATCGGTGGGTCTTAAGCCCAAAGATTGAGACTGATTTATTAAATTCGAATCCGCTGTTGTTGACTCATTCCTTACGTAATTTATTGAAATTTCATCTGCCAGTTTCTTTCCAATATTGGCAAAATAATTATTAATATAGTTAATTGATTCTACTGGACTGGCTTTTAGGCTAAGAAGATTAGTATTTAAAGATGTAACATTACTATTTATTTTATTTCAGTAATACTAATCATAACTTAGAACATAAATGGAAAACTCATAACTGACTTTTGGCCCGACCCAGGATTCGAACCCGGGACCTCATGATCAGCAGTCGCACTACTACAACCACTAGACCAACGAGGCAGTACTATACTAATAAGATATTGTGGTTGGGTATTAGGATTATTTTTAACTGTATACTATACTGATAATATTGAATTAGCCTTTTATAGTGTAAATTATAATATTTGTCGAAATGTTAATTATGGATTCGAACCTTACATGCTAATGGTGCTTCATTTTTTTGTTTGCATTTACTTCAAAGAAAATACACGCAAAAAGCTTCATCGCGCAGTAAAAAACACAACAAATATATGTATAACTAATACGAAAAATTATACCCAAAACAAACAAATAATACTACCTATAAATAACCTAATAAGTAATAATATTATAATATTATCGACTGATAAGATGACGTGAGCGTGTGCGCTGGCAGACGCTCTAACGACACGGGTTCCACGTGTAAGAGCTCAGGGGTCACTGACTCCAGCAAGCCCGTGAGCAGTGAATACGCCTAGATTTTAAAATAATTTCTTAATAAAATCAAATTTTGGTCTTTTGAAAAAGAATTTACTATAGAAATGTTCGTTAATAAATTGCCTATCTATTGGTGTAAATCGCATAATAAAATAATACTTACTTTACGAGGAGATGCATGTTATCAATAATAATTTCACATTTATGTGGTTTCGTTGTAAGGAGATTATATTAATATTTATTCCTTTAAAAAAAATTGGATATAGCTTTTATGGAATTAAGATTATGTAGAAATATAATGTGTTTTTTATTTGTTGATATATCTTTTAAATAAAAAGTAGATGGCTCCTAAAAACCGCACAAATAACGACTAGCGCGACATTTTGCTCAACCTGCGCCTTAACGTCAAATAAAGGAGGGAAAACAATCAAATGGCGTCTCTTCACGTTGTACAACATAGTGGCGAACAAAGACTACAATGTTATATAGGGAAGTGACGAATGTGTTGGCAGAGATATTGGCCAAGAATTTAGAATACCTCTTTAATATAAAACTTTATGTCAAAATGTCAGAATCAAGTAATTTTCCAATAAACTCTGTTTCAAAACTTAAAATAGTTTGTAAATAATATGAAAACATTTATTTTTTGTTCTTTGGCGCGCTTGTACAAAGTTACATCGTGCGTCTAGTTTTCATAGTGATGTGCTTGATAGTATTCGGTCCGAATTCATTGGAATAGATATGATATTTATTTTATTTGGATATTTTTATTTTACTTATTCCTTCGAGCAACTAGACTATAATGCGTCTCCTAATTGCACTGTGGTGCCAGTATCTCTATGATTTTAAAGGTTTATGTGTGATCCAAAGACAGAAATACTGTTTTCTATGATTTAAAAATAAATACAATTAAAATGATTATGTATAATTTTTAACATTCATAATATATAAAACAACATTTAATAAATATAATTTTCTCCCTCAATTAAGCAATGTTATAGGTGTATTTTTTTAAGTAATTGGCGATACTATTCTGGCAACACCCTTACCACCGCTATTTTAATCTGTTTAGTAGACGTGGGTCGTTACGTCATTTTCAAGAAACGTAACGAAACCAGTGACTTGGGTGGCGTCACCTGTTTCAAAACTAGTGATTTTTGTAACTGCCTATTTTTATTTGGCTACTGTGATTGTTTGCATAAATACCACCAAGAACTATACAGTTACACACGAAACGTAAATAAATTTAATCACCATCTAAGTGTTTCTAGCTATACAGTTAAATCAATAAATTAACTTCCCTTCATACTTTATTCAGGCTTAGAACTGACTGCATTAAATGTATTTATGATTGTTTTGTATTTACTATGAAACTAAGATTTTCATAAAATTATTAATACATAGATATTTAGAAGTTAATTTGATTGTATGTACAATGATTATTGATATTCACAGTTTATTTAAACTTGTACAATCCACACTAATTATATTTATATAATATAATAACAAAGAAACGTTACATTAAATGTACATAAAACACCAAAATAACATATAAATGTAAATTTTTACAAGATAGTATTCAAAATTATAAACAAGTACAACGATGAATTAAAACAAACTAAATTATTGTACTTAATACTTCGCTTCCCGAAATTGCAAACCGTTGAAATTATTTACAAACAAAGATCACTCTATTTATATTGTCTATATCTATAGTCTTACGTATGAAAATTAAACGTACAATAATACTGTTACATACGCTGTTTTGTTTATTGTTGTATGCCACATGTGCGCTTTGTGCTTGACCGACCGACAGTCGACTCTCGCAACAATCACAGTTAACAGTAATAACGCATTTACAAAAATCACTACTTGTAATATGACTCGAAACTAGTGATTCGGTTACATGCCGCGTAGCCAGTTATTGTAACTAGTGACGTGAAATAACGCCCACGTCTACTGTTTAGTCGTCTTCCGTACTCTCGTGCGTACAGACTACATTCTCTTGTGTAACCGTTGTTTTTTGACTCGGCTTTCTCCTGTTTATCGTTGCTTTTTATTGGACTAATTTTGTTTGTGTTTGGTAATTTTGTTGAAAATGCCGAAACGAGGAAAAACATTGAATAGTCAATGTCGTGAGCTTGTACTAAAGCTACAGGATTACTTTGAGCGTGAGTCACAAAATGGCGGCCCTTTGATTCCTGTCACTCAAGTGAAAGATCGGGTTTCACAAGCTCTTGGAATTGGTGCAAAAACACTATATAATATAAATAAAGAAAAATTTGGTGCTTCAGGAAGTGAAGATAATGTTTTACGCACTCCTAAGAAAAAACGAAGACAAAAGCCCGTGACAGGTGTTGATGTTTTTGATGCAGATGCAATAAGAAACCACATATATGGTTATTATACTAGGAACGAGTTTCCAACTAGACGTTTGCTTTTGGTCTCTTTAAAAGAAGCTGGCTTGTTTAAAGGCGGTAAAACGGCGTTGTCAAAACTTTTGCACGAAATTGGGTTTAAATATAAAAAAACGAAAAAAAGAAAAATATTAATGGAAAGATTTGATTTAATAATTAAAAGGAGCGAGTTTTTAAGAGAAGCCAGAAAAATCGAGTCTTGGGACAACGTCGTTTTTGTTGACGAAACATGGTTAAATGCGAACCACACTGTGTCACGCTCTTGGACTGACGAAACAAAAGCATCAACCTCAAAGGTTCCAATTGGAAAAGGATCGCGACTGATAATTTGTCACGCCAGTTCTGCTGGAAGTAGTTTCTTTGAAAATGGACTGCTGGCTTTCGCGTCAAAAAGTACTTCCGATTACCACGAGGAGATGGAAACAGACACTTTTACGAATTGGTTTGAAAATCAATTATTACCCAGCCTGCCAGAGCCTTCTATCATAATAATGGACAACGCTTCATATCACTCGAAACAAGTGAATAAAGCGCCTACTCAGGCCGACAAGAAAGCTGATCTCGTAGCATGGCTACACCAAAATGGAATTGAAACTACTGCCGAAATGCTAAAGTCTGACTTAGTAAAGTTGGTACGCGAAAATAAAACATCAAGAGTCCGTTATGAAGTAGATGATATAGCTCTAGCACATGGACATCGGGTACTTCGAATTCCGCCTTATCACTGCCAGTACAATGCCATTGAGCTAATATGGGCACAAATCAAAGGTATTGTTTTTTATCGCATAAGTTATGAATATGAATAATTTGTACTATTATAACATCCAATATTCAGCATATAAGTAAAAAGATACATAACTAAGAAATAAATATCTCATGTCCCTTACATGTAGGTAATTGTGTAACATTTCGTTTATTTAATGTAATAAATTAACGTTATTTAATGTTTACATTACAGGTTACGCAGCTCGTAATAATACGACTCCGCCATTCAGTACTAATAAAATGATGGGTCTATTAAAAGATGCTTGCAGCAAAATAACGAAAGAAGATTGGGTCAAGGTCGTCGAAAAGACTCGAAAACTAATAACAGAAGATTATGAACGCGATATAAGAGTGGACACCATTATAGAGAATGAAATTGTCATACAAGTGACTGATAGCGATGACAGCTCTGGCGAATCTGGTTCAGAGTCTGAATAATTGTTTTAATAAATGATAGGTAGTCATTTATTAAAACATCTTGTACCTACTCTATTCATTAAAATGTGTAACAGTGTTTACAAATTTGTTTTATTTTGATATGTCCTCGACCAATTATCTACGCCCATCAAGGATACTCCACCTAATAAAGAACCTGTGTCTTTAACTATTATTGTTTTGATTTTATTTAATTACACACTATACTAGAATATTTAAAAACAAACTGTTCCCAAATGATATTAGGGTTACTGGTTCAGTCACTTCACTAGTATTGTCAATTCGTCATGTGTCAAATCGGTAATAACTCAGCGGCCGGACTATAACTATATAAATCTTTGACCAACGTAGCTTAAACAACCGCTCTACACGATGGCCATCGTTGTTGGCCAACACATTCGCCAGTATGTTGGCCAACGTGAAGAGCCGCCAAAAAACGCATACCTAGAAAAAGATAAGAAATATAGATTTGCTTCTCCCTTACTCTTATGTCTAACTATATAAGTGCATTCCTTTCACACGGTGATGACGTCACTGAATGTTTAGTCTATAAGATACTATGTCTATGCCCCCCTAGTACAGCAGAATATTTCACTATCATAATCACAGACTAACTAGTAGATTCTAGATTCTACAATTCTACAATCATAATCCCGCCTAAGGGTATTAGTGTTCTGTGATCATAATCATAGAGACAATCATAATCGTTAGTATCATATTAGTCTGTGATCATAATATTGGTGATACTTTTAAGTAGGTACACAATCATCTAAGCATTAAAAAGTAAGAAAATACAACTACTGTTTATTGGTTACATAAACATTACAAATACATATGTAAAGTATATGCATTAATGTATTTGTAAAGATTTCCTGGATCATCGGTTAAATTGAGGTTAGAATTATTTAAATGCACATAAGGCTTTGTTCATAATATATTATTATAAATGGACCTAATTATGCAATTAGGAACCAACCCACACAATGATAGTTTTGAGAAAATAAGGTTCTAAATAAAATCTAGTAAGGAAAACAAACTATATATCATAATAACTGAATTTTGCAGTGTGATGAATGAAGCCGTCTTATTTGTGTTTAATTAAAATGTTTCGTTACTTCTGAAAAAAGTGCTTTTTTTTATTTAAAAATACATTTGGTTCCTTTCTGCAAAAATGCACTTATGTGGGTTGATTCCTTTCAACATTTAGTGATTGTAAGTTGAAATAAACCATTACACATTTATTATGTCCATCATAAGACAGTAAACTACTACTACTACTTCATCTTAAAAATTATTTTACACCAACTTCTTCTTCAAGCTCGAAATCTATATAGCCTAAAAAGCCTTTCAGGTCATCCTCAATTTGGTCATCTCTGACAAAATTAACATGAAATTCTTGGGCGTCGTGAGGTATGAGATGTAAAATACTTTTAAAGTCCTCTAACTTTGCGTTAGCAATGGATTTTCCATTTGGCCAAAGAGGTTCCATCACTTCCTTAGATATTTCAAAACTTGCCCTGCCTTGAACAGTCTTTTATGTTAATCTTATTTAAATCTTCAGCGAAGCGGCTTCTCATGTGTATGTAATTAGTTTCTATCCAGTTGCAGACGCAATTGATTAAAACAGAACCATGTGCCATGGTTCAGCACAAATAACATAGTTTTTAGAGTTGGTTCCTTGAGTAGGTAGTGATAACTTGAGAAATAATTGTCATATCACTTTGATCTTTACAGACATGATAGAAGGTGCATTTTTGAAGCATTCTACATAATTAGTTCAAATTTTGATAGGTTGTGGATTAGTTCCTTATTGCATAAGTAGGTCCAAATGTAATGTCTTAATTGGTATTATAAATAAATAAAATAAAACAATGGCAGTATTATCCCACTCATTGTACTCATTGTTTTCTAAAGAATTTGAGTGCCATTACATTGTGTGAGATTTAGTAATTATTGTACATTTGCTATATATATATATATATATATATATATATATATATATATATATATATATATATATATATATATATATATAGTATATAGTATATCAAACAAAGTCAAAAACAAAGTCATGTTCTGTGACTTAATATTGTTATGAGCTTGGGGTTCTAGACAATTAAAAAACTGCCGATTGAATTACCAATATTGACACTTTAATTACAGAACACTAATTACAATCTACAACCACACTAATAATAATGTACAATAGTACTACTAATCACTTTAGTTTGCAGTTATTTTGCTTCGAAGTATTCTCTTGTATCGCCAATTCAATACTCTCCCGGTCGTGGTCTATACTGGCCTTATATAGGGCCTCAGATACTTTCCAGAACCTTCTACTGTAGCGACATCTAGAATGTTCGAGTATATATATATATATATATATCGGTCCCTAAATTTCTAGAAGGATCTTGACTCCTAGTTCTGCTACTCGACACTAGAGGGCGCTAGGGGTAACTGGTGTTGCCATGTACAAGACATTAATAGTGGCGTGCAACAATATGTCTGTTGCATGCCTTTTCTTATCTACAAAAGAAAATATTTCTATCATAAGTATGATTATTTTTATTTAATTTTGTGTCATTCATTGTTAAGCATTGTAGAGATTTTTAGAACAGAATCATTTTAAAAGAACTTTTATATTCTTGTCTCATTGGTTAAGGCAACACCTAATAGATAGGAGTTTTCTTATTACTAACAACATATATAATATACTAAAATAATGGGTTGAATATAGACGTCCGGTACTTGATTTTAATTGTTTTTAATTTAGGAGGCTTGTCAGGGTTAAGCTTGAACCTTTTTATACTGTTATATTGTTTGTCGGAAATGTGTTTTGAAATAATTAGGATAAAAATAAATTTCATTAAAAATTGCATATATGTATGTCAATTTGGTCTAGTATTATGAAGTAGATGTCCGGTACTTGATTTTAATTATATTTTCAGTATAGGAGGCTTTTCAGGGTTAAGCTCCAACCTATTACACTGTTTTTGGATCTCGGAAATGTGTTTTGAATTAATTATGATAAAAATAAATGTCATTAAAAACTGCTTAACGAAATGCAAATATGTCAATTTGGTCTAGTATTATGAAATAGACGTCGAGTACTCAATTTTAATTATGTTTTCAGTTTAGGAGGTTTGTCAGGGTTAAGCTTGAACCTTTTATACTATTTTTGGATGTGTTTTGAATTAATTACGATCAAAATAAATTTCACAAATAAAAAATTGCATATAATGAAACAGGTCACCCATAAAAAAGTTATTTACTCGGACCCAGACAATAGATTTGTGACAATAAATTGGACTTGTACACAACAAATTAACTTGCAGCAGAGAGCAGTCAAGACGTTTTTCATAAAACATAATTATAACAATTCACATTATATTGCTTCATTTACCACTATCATAGCAAAGTTTAGGGCGAACTGACTTTGTACATAAAATAGGTCGAATTTGTACTAAAACCGAATCAGCACGCCCCGACTCCACATAATCTTTACTGCCCTACCCCTAGAGTGTTTTTGTAAAGCCGTAGGCACATAGGGAGAATAGCCCCCACCTGCTGTAGCAAGTAGCAGGCACCTGTATGAGCCGTAGTGGCTGAGGATTGTCGCCGAAGGCGACCATTGAGCCGAAGCTGCGTAGGTGGGCATGGGTGCCTGCGATTTGCTACGCAAGGGCGAATAGGCTGCATTTCCCGCAGCGCCGAAGCTGTTGCAGAAGTAACTTTCAGTCAATATTCCTGTGTAAATAGTGAGGTTATGAATTTATAAAAAAAATTTACCCATAAACCCATGGGGGAAGGGTAGGGGGGCTTTCCCTGAACCCATTTCTCCCCTCTCACCCCCGTACGCGAGTAAATTAAAACTAAAATATAGACAAAATCATACACTAAACAACATTTTTCACCTTATAATAATTATTCTTTTCCTTATCAACAGAGTAAATACTAAATACATTATAAAAGGATGATGAAAAAAACTTTTCATTAAAAATATCAAAAAATTAGCTTTAATATTGTTTTCGGTTTTTGCTTCTTCAATTTTATTTGTTCATTTTGTAGTTCCTATACAGTTCTCTGAACAATGTTTTCCAGAGGCTCTTGCACTAAAATGTTACACAGTTTTAGAGCTTTGTAGAATATTTGGAGACAGAAGAGCCAAGTGACTTTGGTCCCTTGGGAGAATTGTTAAGCCCTTGAGTAGCATGCGAGTTGATACTTTGATGCCCTTTTATCTTATTAGTTAGTACCTTATTTATGGCTGGAGAGGTCTTAGAGGTTGAACTGAATTATTGGTGCAAATATGAGTCTGCAAGATGTCTATATATTGGTATTATTTGCTGTTAAAACTTTAATGTGAAACAGTGTGAGGTTCATATATGAAAGTTTGTGGAGGAACTGTATCTGCAACAAGTTGTTTTAGTTGGTTGACATGGGTTCTCAGTCTTTTCTCACGCAAAGGTTAAAAGTATAGCCATTCAGCATGGAAATGCAGGTTACACTCTTGGCACTATGCAGTATTGATAAGGGATATATTCCTATTTAAGTTTTAGTATTTTTTTATTTTTTTTTATTATATTATTATTGTATTATTTTTATAATGACACCAAGAGGAAATAAAGTGAATATAAATTGTGTACAGGAAAATATGGGTAAGCTTGAACTACTGCAGACTTTAACTGGTCACAAAGGAATTGCTTGGAATGTGTCATGGCACCCACAAGGCCAAGTCTTTGCATCATGTGGTGAAGACAAAATGATCAAGTTATGGAGTAAGGAAGGTCAAGAGTGGACTGTTAAGACTGTTTTAGTTGATGGTCACCAGCGCACCATAAGAGAAGTGGCATGGTCCCCTTGTGGCAATTTTTTAGCTTCTGCAAGTTTTGATGCTACAACAGCTATTTGGGATAAGAAAAGCGGTGTGTATTATATTAATCATTAATGGGAAAACAATCTGGTGTTGCTGTATATAACAAAAATTATTTGTTACTAGGTCAGTTTGAATGCAATGCCACTCTAGAAGGCCATGAGAATGAAGTGAAAAGTGTGGCATGGTCTCCATCTGGGCAGCTCTTGGCAACTTGTGGACGTGATAAATCAGTTTGGGTTTGGGAAGTGGCTGGTGAAGATGAATATGAATGTGAAGCTGTTCTTAATGCCCACAATCAAGATGTGAAAAAAGTTTGTTAAATTTTATATAAATTTATATTTTTGGATTAAAACAAAGATAAATTATAAATTACTTTTGTAGGTTGCATGGCATCCTTCTCTAGATATACTGGCATCAGCATCATATGACAATACAGTGAAGATGTATAAAGAGGATTCTCTGGATAGTGATTGGTCATGCATTGCTACACTGCAGTCACATGAATCTACTGTTTGGAGTTTAGCTTTTGACAAAACAGGAGAGAGACTAGCAACATGCAGTGATGACAAAACAGTTAAAATTTGGAAAGAGTATAAACCTGATAATCAAGAGGGAGTTATAGTTAGTGATAGAGAATCAGTTTGGAAATGTGTTTGTACATTGTCAGGATACCACACAAGATGTGTTTATGATATAACATGGTGTCATAAAACTGGCCTCATAGCTACAGCATGTGGTGATGACATTATCAGAATTTTTAAAGAAGCAGATGATTCCGATTCAAATGCACCGACATTCGAACTTGTTTGTACTCAACTAAATGCACACTCTCAGGATGTTAATTGTGTGGCATGGAACCCAGCTGGAAATGAAGAATTGCTTTCTTGCAGTGATGACGGAGAAATTAAAATATGGAAGTTTTCAGAATAAACCTATAAGTTTCAGTTATTTATAATATGGTTTTGTAGTTTAAAGTTGCACCATTTGTAGAAAAACCATATTATTTAAAATAAATCATGTGTAATATATTACAAATAAATATTTTGTAAATAATAATTTAATGAACAAGAATTTTTGTATCAAATAAGGACATTTAGGATTAAGACTTAATTTCTTTATACTATTGTTGGTTATTGTTATTTCAACATAATTACTTTTATAATATAATTTGGAATAAATTTTTTCAATGCATCATACTTTTTATTAGAAAATGATCCAAACATTTCACTGTGAAGTATTATTTGCATAAAAACTGCATCAATCAAAATATTTTGTATTTATATTACTTCATATATTTATATTTTTCAGTCATTATCTGATGTTTATCACATTAAGGTATCTCAATATATTAAAGACTGGTAGTTCTTTTCGACGGCTCAATACATTTATTAAAACTCAAAATATGTCAAACAGTGAAGGTGCTGGACTTAAATTAATAGAAGTGCTTACAGAATTAGAAAATTTTGCGCCTAAACAACTATCAGAAAGTTGGGATAATACGGGGCTGTTACTACAGCCTTATACTCAAAGGTATGGTTTTTGAACTAAATGTTAAATCAAATCTTAGATTTTAATTAATAATTTAAAGAAATAAGAATTAAATTAATCTTAGACATAAGAGAATCCATCTATCCGATTTTATCCCATGGGTGTTGTTCGCGCCAAACGCTAATTTCAGGAACTAACGCGAGAGGGCGCGCACCTCGGTGCCATACCGGTTTTGACGTCGGCCGAGCGGTGGGTTGAGAACGCGTAAAGGCGAAACAGTCGTCTGTCAGCGGTGCTAACGTCAGCACACTGTCAATTTTGTCGGGAACTCGGAATAATTAGGCGCGGCTTCTAAACGTACTGTCTAGGATTTGTGACGCGTATTCCTTGCTGTAGAGCTTCCCCGGGACTCATTGGGTTTGACTCGGAATCTGTATAGGTGCATTCGACAATATTATCTAGTGCGGCCTTTGATATTCTAGAAATAACTGTTGCTACGCGAAACGGTAGTGACCTTTGATCCGGACACTCCGTGTTCGTTTTGTGCGTTAAACTTATGACAAACGAGAGTTAGTGGCTTCTGTAACTTAGTTAATCGTACGATAGAGTTAATGGACTGTCATCGTGACGAACGAGGAAAGTGACTGTGGACAACGCCGCGGAAGATCTCAATTTGGAGCAGCCTGGAACTCGGTCGCTGCTGGTCGCCTATGCTTGCCAAGGCCCCACGCATTCACACCTCATTGTACACTACTCGCCATCCACTATTACACACACTCACGGCCTGCCCAAGCCTTGGTGCGAAGTTAGCTTCGGATAATGGTAAGTACTATGTGTTTCTAGCTTCCTCCCATATTGTTTGTTGTAATTAGGAAATTCCACGTGGCCATATTCTGGCCCCGTCCCTCTGCTGCTCGTCGATGGGATTAGTTATGGGCCCTAATCCCGTCATCCTTGATTGGGGCAGCTAGGGGCTTGTACAGGTGTCGTTAAGAACTCATGATATCCGATAGATGGCGGTTTGTTTGCCCCAGACGGAAATACCCCGACCGACGATGGGAAGCAGCGTCAAATTCAGAGGCCTTTTATAAACTTATTCTTGCTCTTACACTGTACGGAGCGCTTCAAACTAGCACAATCTTTAATAATGTACTGTTGCGTGTTATTTTTTAATAAGTACCATCCATGCATACGCAAGCAAACACAAAAAAAAAAACAATATCCAATACCTAACATATCGAACAAAAACAGTAAACACATAGGTATTTTACTTGGTAGAGCCATGCTGCAGCTATATTAGTAGTATAGTTGTAGCACGAATGGGTCGGCTCGACCGGGGAAGGACCACGCTCTCACAGAATACCGGCGTAAAATAGCAGCTTAACACTGCTGTGTTTCGTATGGTGAGATAGAGAACCGGAGACCCTTTTTACTGGAAAAGAGGCATTCCATCTCCATCAGTCCCCACGGGTGACAACGTGTCTGCATTTTGATTCGCAAATGAGGATAAATGTAGATGTCTATGGACCACAGCAAACCATTTACCATCAGGTGGACTGTGTGCTCGTTTGTCACCCCATCTTATAAAAAAAAAGATACTGGAATCGTTTTAGCTACCTAACGAGTAATAAGCAAATAAAAATATCAGTAAATTGTTAAAAATTCCCCGAACACAACACCTATTGAAGAAATAGAAGCAATATTTTAATCGACATAAAGTTATAAATTCCTAATAGTACTTGGTTCGTGAACTACTATTACAGTTGTCGCCAATCCAGCTGCGGAGCGTGGCGATTAAGGTGAATCCTGCCTATAACTGGAGATTCCCAAATATAGCTGTAGACTCTTATGGGATGATGAAGAAGAACCTATAAATGTAACTTTTTTTTTTCATTTCAGACAAATAACCAAAATTCTGTTAACAAATGATTTGACCGAAAATGTAGCTTTAGAAGCTAAAAAGAGTGGATGTGAAATGATCATTTCTTACCATCCACCAATATTTGCTCCTTTAAAATCTATTGTTCAAAGGTGAGTGTTTAATTACGACTATAATATAATTATATATTAATTTAATGTTACTGTAGTATTTTAGAAACACGTGGTAGATCTTTCTTACTGGCAATGAGAATCTTTAGTCTTTCCAAGTGGCAACACGTCTCATGGGCTACAACATCCATATACTGAGTGAACGGTGTACTTGCTGCTCAATACTCACCTTTACTTCTGTAAAAAAAACCATGAAGCAAATACAAAGAGGAGACGTTGAAATTAAATTTCACTATGTAACAACGCGTGACAATTTGCAGGGTGAGGGGATGCAAAGCCCCGCCCACTACACTATCTACATCTACCGATAAATAGTAAAACTACTCGAATCTTTCCATATCGATGTTGCAATGTAGCTTAGCTACCTTGACGGTAGATGGCGGCATGTCCACAAAATGTTATAAACTATAAAAATAATATTTTGGCGATTAAAATTTATTTATGTCTGAATGCAAATCAAATTTCAGCACCTTCGTATGATTATTTTATCATTACGAAGCTCTACGTACCTTTATATTTTTAGTTCACAGGACACAAAGTGTCGCCATCTAGTGTGGAATATATTTAATTATATTTGAAAGCCGACGCAAAGAGATTTTCTAGAACTATTTTAATAAACTAGATGTAAAATTACTTACAAATGAAATGTGATGCCATCCATAGCATCGGATCGTCTATCTCATGAAGCAAATACATTCAGACAAAGAAATTTTAATCGCCAAAATAATATTTTTATAGTTTTCATAATAATTTTGGGAACAGGCCGCAATCTATCGTCAAGTAAACCTTATAAAAAATAACAAAAAGACAGGGCCGCAATTAGAATTCAGTTATTTTACCCAGTAACCCAACATTCAATATTAAAATGAAGGAAATTGTACTTGGCTGATTTTTACGAAATGTTAAGTTATATTTAAGTGACATTCTATATGCAAAGAATCACTTAAATACAATATATTCTATATTCTATGTTCAATATTAAGTAGGATATTTAATTTGGAACTAAATATCCTACTTATCTCACTAATATTATAAAGGGGAAATTTTGTGTGTTCTTTCTGTCTCCTTGAGCTTATTCCACACTAAGTATGTGTAATTTTTTCACGCAGAAACGGCTGGACTATTATTTATGTGTGGGTTATACTACTTAATATCTCTGAGGGAGAACAAATAATAGACAAATTATTATAATTAATATAATTTTATTTACAAATAAATTAAAATATAAATATTTTATTCCAAATTACGCATCCGAATGCACTTTTTGAATGCCAATTTAAGAATATAGAATGTCACTTAAATATAACTTAAACATTTCGTAAAAATCAGCTTAAGTACAATTTCCTGCATTTATTATTAAAAGTTGAATTACTGGGAAAAATAATTGAATTCTAATTAGGGCCCTGTCTTTTTGTCATTTTTATGAGGTTTACTTAACGAGAATACGGCCTGTTCTCAAAATGATTATAAACTATAAAAATAATATTTTGCGATTAAAATTTCTTTATGTCTGAATGCAAAACAAATTTCAGCACCTTCGTATGATTATTTTACCAATACTGAGCTCTACGGACCTTTATATTTTTAGTTCACATGACACAAAGTGTCGCTATCTAGTGTCGAATATATTTAATTATATTTGAAAGCCGACGCAAAGAGATTTTTCTAGAACTATTTTAATAAATTAGGTGTAAAAATATTTACAAATGAAATGTGATGCCATCCATAACATCAGAGCGTCTATCTGAGTAGTTTTTACACAATAAAACACAATACTTCATCCTTTTCTTCTTAATACTACGAAAATACACCGATTTGCGATTTTTTCAACACATAAGCGCACAGGACGAATGCTGAAAGTATACTAACTAAAGCCACGCCCACTATGATGACGTCAGGACCTACTTAGAATCACAGTGCACAGTTGCTTATGCCGTCTCCCCTTTGTATTAGCTTCATGAAAAAAACTAAATACCACTTTTTATCAACCTGTTAGCTTTTTCAAGAATATTAACTTCCAAAAACCAAAAATATGATGAGCCTGTGACTAAAAAAACACTCGTCATAAATTACACGGTATGTGAGTTAATTTCGATGTAAGTATTGATTTATCAAGTGTTTAGCGAAGGAAGACTTGCATGACTGAAGAATAAAGTATGTCGAGGATGTGAAGTCTGTCACTATACACTGAAGTGGTGCGAGGACTAATTATTGTTATATAACCCTCTTAGAAATGTGAGGAGGCTTGTGCCCACCCGTGGGATATAGACTGTAACTTAACTTTTTAAATAGTCACATTTTTAACAAGCAGTATTTTTTTTTTACATAACACCTAATGTATAAAATACTCTTATAAAAATTATTATTCAACATTTATGAAAATGTAGTAAATATTGAGTAAGAAAATTGTTATTAAAGATCTGAAGACACTTGTGCAAAACCATTTAAGTAACTAGCACAGCATATATAGTTTTTATTATCGCTAGAAACAATAATAAGTCTCTTTTTCAGTTCATGGAAAGAACGCATAGTTTCTTTTTTATTAGAGAACCGTATATCTCTGTATTCACCTCATACCAGTTGGGATAGCGTACAAGGAGGTGTAAACGATTGGCTAGCATCAGCTTTCCCTTTCTCAGAAGCCACTCCCATCATACCAGGTGTAGACCCTAACACAGGTGCTGGAAGGTATGAATAATTTGTCTACATTTTTAGAATAAAGCTAGTGTTCATATCTATAATAATTATACGTATTTTAATTCCTAATAACAAGCAACAACTTCGTCTATCATGCAGGTTGTTAAAACTAAAAACGGGCATAACTTTAGATGATGCCGTGACTAGTGTGAAGCAAATTACTGGACTAAAACATGTGCGTTTAGCTCTCGGCAACGGCAAAAGTATAAAGGACATTATTCAAACTGTAGCACTTTGTGCTGGATCTGGAGGGTCAGTTTTAAAAAATGTAGTGAACGGAGACCTTTTCTTAACAGGTACATTTTGTTTGAGTCCCTATAACGAATTATATACTAATTTAAAGCTTTTCTAATATAAACTTTTATTTTAGGAGAGATGCTTCACCATGATGTGTTAGATGCGGCGCAGAGAGGAATATCCGTCATTTTGACTAATCATTCCGATTCCGAAAGAGGATTTTTACGCGGTTTTTCTTCAATACTTCAAGATAAATTAAACAATCGGATACAGGTTTTAGTTAGTGAGTGTGATAAGGATCCTCTGATAACTGTTTAATTTTTTATTAACACAAATAAAACACAAGAGTAGTAAACTTAAATGCGTTTTGTATTATTAATGTTATTATTCTTAAGCATTGTTAGTTATGAATACAAAATCTTGTTCTTTCATAAGTTTGATACTTATAAAATTTCACGATGAGATCATTGTTATATCTTATCTATGAAACTGTAACACATAATAGACATGCATAGCGTTCAGTTTTTCGATTTATGATCAACATGCTTTACCACTCTCAATCTAAAAGACTGTGCTATCCATTATTGCAGTAGGCAAGATCTTTTTACGTTATGTGCTTTTGGTTTGCTTGCCCTATCCTTGTAATCCTTTCCGCATTGATATTTCTGTTCATCTGGAGAAAACTTCTCTGAAATATATTTCATTTTATAAACGTAAACTTAGGTCATCTTTCAACAATTTTCAGTACCTACAGTGTTTACAGTAGTTACTTACGTAGGGCAATTTTATTTAATTGTTTAATTCTGACCTTTTGTTCAATAGAATTTTCTTTATTATCTTTATTGGAATAATTTTTATGGTCAGATACGTGTTTATGTGGTTTTATTTTACGAACCGAAGACACTGTTCCATTTTTATCGTCATAATTTATCACATACTTGCTTCTTTTTGATTTATTTGAATCATATTTTTTGTCAGGTTTATTTTGCTTGATTCTCGATGAAGAAGTTAAATCTAAGTCAGGGTGGGATTTCCGTGAATCTATACTCAAATTGGTAATATTTATCTGTGGATGTGTATATTTTTCTTCAAGATCTCTACTAATTTTTTCACGTTTTGGCTCCTCTTTCAATGTTTTAGCTTCTTTCAACGCGTTAATACCATCAGTAGTTGTATGTCGACATATAGATCGTATACGGTTATCTTTTTCTTTATGTTCGCTTGTTATTTTGTTGCTACCGTCTTTCAATTTTTCGTTTTCAATTCTTCGACTCCTAGTATGAGAAAGTTCAGGTGTTACAAGTTTCTCTGTTCTTTGTATTCTACTTTTAGTATGAGACTTCGATGTATTATCGTTGCTATCGGTGTTTAATGAGTCTGATCGACGTACATATTTTCTGCTACTATCTTCATCATTTTTACTATTCTTCTGAGCTTTAGTACGTCCTGTGTTGCGTTCTTTTGTTTGCAAACTTGTGTCCTTTTCCGTGAGTGGATTTCGTTTTGAGTCTGTATTATAATGCGAACAACGGCTTTCTAAATCATTTACTTCCTTTCCTCTTAGATTTACGTATAACAATGTGCTATCTTTAGATTTTGTTATGCGGTCTGATTCACTTTTTAAATCTCTATTCGTATCTGATTTTCCACTTTTTGTTCTGAAACCAACAAAGAAAAATCTTTTAAATTACAAATATGTAAGATTTTATTATAAACAATTCAACATAGTATAGGGATATTTTTAATAACATTGACCAAGTAAAAAGTCACTGGATACTTTAAATATGTTATTAATACCACATTGTTCGTTATTTATTCCAGATTGATTCCAAATAAAAGAAATAAATAAAAGAAAAAATAAAATCTATTGGCGGTAAAAATTGAGTCCTGTATTTATTTATTTTTTTCAACACAACAATATAAGCTTTCAGTACTGGACCAAATTGCTCATAGGTATTACTTAACATGAGATTTTATGAGATCACTTATGTAATCAATTCATATAAGAAAACACATCCTTCCTAATTACATCGACTTTGTCAAAATATATCGGCATCAGGGTTACTTTGTAAAAATCTATTTATTAAATTTATGGCTTTAGCGGTTGGACTATTACTGGCATGAGGTAAGTTCCATGGTGGGGGGTAACAGAAAAGCCGGCGTTTCCGCCGTCCACGCATATAATGTACGGGCACATAGAAATGAACACATTCGCGTACCGATGTATTGTCCACCTTATTCGTTAGTAATAAATAGTAAAGAAATATTTGTGTATATTCTCGTCTGAAATGTAGAGTATCAAGGCTGACAATCCCTGACACGAACATGGAAGGGAACGGGTAGTAGCCATATTGACGTTTGTAAAGGTACCGGGCAAATTTACGCTGTGTTTTTTCAACCATAAGGATATATAACTTTTCTTGCGGTTTCCACACGATTGCGTTATATAATATTCTTGAATTGTGAAGAAGTTCTTACTATGAATCGTAGAGATTTACCGAGCGTCTTTACATATTTTAAATATGTGTTCGTGGAAATTTAGTTTGCTGTTCAGAGTTATCCCAAGACCACTTATTGTAGAGACACGCCCAATCGGTGAACCAGATGAGTCCAGTGGAGAACGTGATTAAGAAAAAGTTATAGATTTACATTTCGAAAAGTTTAATGTCAATTTATTTCTTAGGCTCCATTCTACCTTAGCATTAATGTCATGCTGTAGTGCTACACAATCACTAGGCTCGGTAAGCTTTATGAAAATCGAAATATGCTGCGTCAATTTGACAGCCTAACTTCATCTTTTTACTAACATAGTCAAAAAACCTTACATGCTTCGTCAACGCAGAGCGCGCTGGACGGAATTCATGCTGAGAATTATCTAAACGTTCTCCAATTTGTCTAAATATGGAATGTGACCCTATTCTATAAAAAAATACTTTTTTTATAGGATAGGGTGACAAACAAGTACACAGTCCACCTGATGGTAAGTGGTTGCTGTGGCCTATATACATGTACAATCTATCCTCAATTACGAAATCAAAATGCAGATGCGTTGCCACCCGTGAGGACTAAGATGGAATGCCTCGTTTCCAGTAAAAAGGATCTCCGATTCTCTACACTCACCATACGAAACACAGCAGCGTTAAGCTGATATTTTACGCTGGTATTTTCTGAGAGTGTTGTCCTTCTCCGGTCGAGCTGACCCTTTCGTGCTACAACTATATCAGTAATATAGCTGTACCATGGCTCTACCAAGTAAAATTCAAAGATCTTACCAAAGACTGATACTGCAATGGGTCTAAAGTTGCTGATATCATTGGATGTACCAACTTTGGGTATTGGTGTAACCCTAGAGAGTTTCCATTTACTGGGACAAGTACTGTTTTGCAGCGAAAGATTGTATACATACAAGAGAGGTTGCTCTAGAAATGACATACAATCTTTGACCAAGAATGCCGGTATGTTATCGAGGTCATATGCAAATGTTGTTTCAAGACTACGTACTGCCCGCCTAAATGCTTGTTACATGGTCCGTGTTAATTGCATCCCGTTCAGCGGCCTTTGGACCTAAGAGAAGAGTATTTTTCTGATAATCGGAACTGAAGCAATACGCTAACGCGTCGACTGCCTCCTGTCCCTATCATCGTATATTATCGTAAATAAATTCCTTACATTGTTGCCTATTTTTACGTTTATCTTTAACATATTTCCAGAAAGTTGAGTGATCAGAAGTAATATTTTTTATTTTACTTTATACCGTATTTATATAATTCTTAAAAGCTATTTATAAATTCCTTCACTTTGGTCTTGTAGTATTTAAATAACTCTATTAAACTTTAACCCATATATTTTAAACATTTTAAGAAGAGAGAAGTATATTATTTCTTTATTTTGTACATTTGATAAGTACACATATTTTCAATTGGATGTAACTCTTTCCAGAGGGACATGATTATTAATATCATCATGTATGTTACTGTAAATTATATCTACACCTATGTAGATGCTGCATTACTGATCAAATAGATTTGTCCAATCTATATTAGCAATTTCAGTATATAAGGCATAAAAATTAGCCTTGCGAAACCTCCATTCACAATTCAAATGCTAGTCTCGCCCTCGAGGTGGTAGGCTATTGATTGCAGCATTTATCTGTAACGTAAGTAGTATTTCTAGTGGTGGGTGATACGCATCCATCGCCACAACTGGCTCAACATCTGATGTAACATTTATACTTCGAGAGTCAAAGAGTTCTTGAAACGAAATCTAGGATGCCTCCATATTAATTGCAAATATTATTACATTGCTGCAACTTACAGTAATCTAAAACGTCACCCAATTGAGTTCTAACAAAGGTATTTCAACTTTTTAAATTAAAGTCGCACACAATTACAAACTGATATTCAGAATATGTAGTAATAGCATTCTCTATACAGTTTAAAATATCGAGATATTGCTTATCGTTATAACTAGGTGGTAAGTATACTATAGTATGTTTGTAAAGCAGGCGGAAAAACGTACATTGATTGACAATATCATCGGGGTAGCCAACCTTTTTCTTAGGGTTTACCTTTTTATCCTTGTATCATTACACACATCATCAGAGTGAAAGATAAGAGTGCCGAGTGCGAAGTTCTTCGCAGGCCCTGTGTCTATTATTATATTATGAAGAAAAAAGATTATCCTGTACTTATATGAATTAAAAAGCAAACTAATATCCATTTAAATTTATTATTTATAAATCATAGGAGTTATTAAAATTTTCATTATTATGTTAATAGTAGGTAAGTAGTTTAATAAGTAGATAGATAGGTAGGTAGTTGTACAAAATATAACCACTTATTAGCAGTCGGGTAAAAAGGCGAACTTTTAATGCTAAGCATTCTATGGCAGTCAACCTTGAAGCATGCATAAAACTTCTCAAAATAGACACTTGACAGACTATTCTTTTGTATCTATTTCAGAATCATTTTCTGATGATGACGACGTGGAAGAGTCCGTCACATTGATAATAAAACTATATAGGATATACGTCACTAGACCACGTTTCTTTTTTATAGACGTTTACAATCATTCTTTTTTCGGTTCCGAAATATGCGACACTTTCCGCTCCTTTCGTGGTGACGTAAAATTTTTATAAGAAAAAGATGTCGATGGACTCGGTTACCGGATACCGGTGATAATATACAAAACGTCACAAAACAATAACAAAAACTTTAATACAAAACGTAGCAATACAACAAACAAAACAAGCTTAATAAAAATGAAAACAACAAATATAACCGAAAAATTTATATCTCAAACTATGATGAGTCCTTCTGCACCCGCTCTCGCAAATACACATGACGTGAGACCACGAATCGTGTCGAAAAGGTTTGTTATCTCTGAAAGACCGCTTCCTTCACCCTACAACGTACCATGAGACACGCTTAGCGCATAACGATACGTAATCGATAATGAAATGTATGGAAGCAATGCCTGTCGTTATGTTTCGATGCTAACATAATACTTTAGGTCAATGTATGTTTTTCCGTCTGCCGTAGAAACATACTATACATATAATAAAAATTTAACATTTTTTCATATAATTGTCATCATCATCATTACAGCCCCTCACAAGTCCACTGCTGAACATAGGCCTCCCCCAAAGAATGCCACAAAGCACGGTCCTGAGCCACCTGCATCCATCGACTTCCTGCATATCTTACCAGGTCGTCACTCCATCTAGTGGGGGGACGCCCTACACTTCGCCTGCCGGTACGAGGCTGCCACTCGAGAACCTTTCTTCCCCATCGGTTGTCGGTTCTTCGAGCTATATGGCCGGCCCATTGCCACTTCAGCTTACTAATCCGTTGGGCTATGTCGGTCACTCTAGTTCTACTGCGGATATCCTCATTTCTGAGTTTATCACGCAGAGAAACTCCGAGCATAGCCCTCTCCATAGCTCGCTGAGCGACCTTGAGCTTCCTCATCCGGCCAGTAGTGAAGGACCACGTCTCAGTTCCGTATGTCATCACTGGCAACACGCACTGGGTGTACAGTCTCGTTTTCAAGTTTTGAGGTATACCTGACGAGAAGATGTGCCGTAATTTCCCGAACGCTGCCCAACCGAGTTGAATCCGTCGATTGACCTCTCGGTCGAAGTTGGACTTACCTAGTCGGACTATTTGTCCCAGGTAAACACTCGTCAACAACTTCGAGCTTAGTGTTCCCAACAACTACCGGCATAGGTGTGACATGGACATTAAACATGATCTTTGTTTTGTCCATGTTCATCTTAAGACCTATCCGTTGGGAAACACTATTGAGGTCATTGAGCATAGTGCTTAGGTCCTCCAGCGATTCTGCCATAAGGACTATATCGTCGGCAAATCGAAGGTGAGTGATGTACTCGCCATTGATGTTGATACCGTATCCTTTCCAGTCCAGAAGCTTGAAAACATCTTCCAATGCAGCGGTAAAGAGTTTCGGGGATATGACGTCACCCTGTCTTACACCTCTCTGCAATTGGATAGGTTTCGTACTCTGGTTCTGTACTCGGATAGCCATCGTAGCCCTACTGTACAAGCACTTCAACACTTCGATATACCGACAGTCAACTTGGCATCGCTGAAGGGACTGCAGCACCGCCCAAATTTCGACGGAATCAAAGGCTTTCTCATAGTCCACATACGCCAGACATAGTGGCAAATTGTACTCCTCGGACTTCTGTACAATTTGCCGAAGGGTATGTATGTGGTCTATGGTGCTAAAGCCTTTTCGGAAACCGGCTTGTTCGGGAGGCTGGAAGTCGTCAAGTCTGCGCGCGAGACGATTCGTAATGACTCTCGAAAACAGCACGTAGACGCGGCTCAGAAGGGAAATCGGTCTGTAGTTCTTCAAGAGAGCGTTGTCGCCTTTCTTGAAGAACAAGACCACCGCACTTCTGCTCCACGCCTCCGGTGTAATGCCACCATGGAGGACGGAATTAAAGAGCTTCTGAAGGACTTCAAGTACCGGTTTTCCACCCGCTTTCAGAAGCTCCGCTGTAATTCCATCCTCGCCTGGGGCCTTGCCGTTTTTAAGGTGCTGGAGAGCCATTCTAATCTCGCTCAGACTGACGTCCGGGATATCATCGGAATAATGTCGGATAAGACTCGCTCTTGGATCGTTACTCACACTTGCGTGCGGCTCCAACGATGACGTGTACAGCTGCCCATAGAACCTCTCAATCTCACTCAAAATCTCAGGTGCCCCGGAAACGATGCTGCCACATTCCGTCTTCAGCTTTGACAGTTGGCGCTTTCTGGCAAAGACTTTGGAGCCTTGGTTCCGCTCGATCGCTTCTTCAATACGAGCTGTATTGAAGTTGCGTAAGTCCCGCCGCATGCATTTGGAGATCTGTCTGTTCAGTTGCCTGTATGCTGTTAAATCTGTTGAAGAATGTAGTTTCATCTCCCGTCTAACAGCCATGAGATTAAGAGTGTGATCGAAGAGTTTTTGTGTTCTTCTGCGGCGGGTCTTGCAGAACTTAGCTCCGACCGCATGGACAGTTTCCACGAGCTTGTCATTCAAATCGCCCACTTCATTGCAGTCTTCTAGGCACTGAAAACGATTTTGTAACTCGAGCTGAAAGGTTTCGGGACTTTGGAACAGAGCACGAGGGGGACGGAGCGTTGACTTCATTAGACGAGACCTCTCCAACTTAACGTTTAGGTTCAGTGTGCCTCTAACCATTCGGTGATCGCTGCCGGTTTTCACCCTCGCGATCACTGAGACATCACTGAACAGTTGTCGTCTGGTCGTCATAATGAAGTCAATCTATTTTTTGTCGAACCGTCGGGGCTCGACCAGGTCCACTTCCTGTGGGGCCGCTTCTGGAAGAAAGAGTTCATCATAAAGAGTCCCTCTTTCTCCATGAAGTCAGCCAACTGCTGGCCCCTTGGGTTCCGTTGCCCTATTCCAAATTTCCCTACTTTCAGCTCACCGTTCTCTCTTGTGCCTAGTTTTGCATTGAAGTCTCCCATTAACACCGTATATTGGGTTTTGGAGGAATGCATAGCTCTAGATATATCCTCATACATTTCCTCCACCTCCTGATCGGGGTGTGCCGAGGTTGGTGCGTAAACCTGTATGACCTTCAGCGAATACCGTTTCGTGATTCTGAGTATAAGGTACGCAACCCTCGTCGACACACTCTCAATCTTTACAACGTTGTTAACGAGAGACTTGTGGACGATAAATCCGACACCTCCTTGGGACAGATGGTCGCCCTCCCGGTAATAGAGCAAGTTGCCGGATTCGAGGATTACCGTGTCCTCCCCCTCTCTTCGGACTTCGGATAATCCTATAATATGCCAGCGTAACTTGTCTATCTCTTCTTCCAGCTCCACAATCTTCTCGTCAGTCCTCAGGGTGCGTGCGTTGTATGTTGCCAGGTCGAGTCGTCGTAGGTGGCAACCGAACCTCCACCGGAGATTCTTAGCACCCCCTGCCCCGCCGTTACCATGGTCGCCACCGTAGCCAGGAATAGCGGGGCCGCCGGGGACTAGGGGCCGTTTATTATTGTCATTGCTCATGGGCCATAGTTGCCACGCTTGGCGAGCGGGTTGGCAACCGCAGTTTTTTATTGTTATTTTGGCTATTATCAGGAAGATGCTGCTGCCCATCTCCTGCCTGTTTCCCTTTGTCGCCTTTTACGACACCCACGGGAAGATATGGGGTAGTGGATATTCTTAACCGCCACTACACGGTGATATATTTGTAGCGAATAATAATTATTTGTATTTGTTTGAAGCGTCAGTAGTCTAATGGCAGGGCGCGAACCGCGAAGTCGAAAGGTCGTGGGTTCGAATCCATCATTCAACTACTGTCGTGAATTACTTCTAACCCAAGCATTTTAAGCTTACCAGAAGTGGTTACAGGGAATATTAGTAATGTTTAATAGCATTACTAGTATTAAAAAAAATGTCATCAGTTAGGTAATTTACGTTTGTAATAGGAAAGTTTCAGTAAGAGAGATGAAATCACAAGATAACGAGGTAATCTTTATATATATATATATATTAATCACGTGTCACATTGTTTGTCCGCGATGAACTCCGAAACCACTCAACCGATTTTAATGAAATTTTGTAAATGTTAAATAAAACTTGAAAGATAGAATAGTTTTTACCCGATAAATTACCCTTAATATTTTTATCGCGAATTTTTTAAAGGACAAAGGATCGTCGATTAGGGCAGAACAAAGTTTGTCTGGTCAGCTAGTATTATTATAAAAACTAACAGTTTTAGTACCTACGGAGTCCTCTAACATTTTGGTAATAAATTAGTATTTTCTTAGTATGACTTTTAACTTTAGACTTTTGCAATTGTAATTATTATGAGAGAAAAAACTTGGAGCCTTCGCTATTACACGTTGAGGAAGTTGAATTAAAGGGAGCGAATTTTGTACTAAGACTAACTGTTTTTTTTTTTGTTGGTTTAAAGGCTACGGTCTGAACACCAGGTGCTTATGAGTGACCAAATTGTCTGGAAGAGACTGCACGAAGCCAATCTTCATTGATGTTGACGTATACAGTTGTACACGTCAACGTTGGAGCCACACGCAAGTGTAAGTAACGATACAAGAGCAAGTCTTATCTGACTTTATTACGATGATAGCCCGGACATGAGTCTAATCGAGATTAGAAGGGTCCTCCAGCACCTTAAAAACAGCAAGTTTCCGGGCGAAGATGGAATCACAGCGGAGCTTCTGAAACCGGTAAAAAACCTTTAGAAGCTCTTTAATTCCGTCCTCCATGGTGGCACTACTTCGGAGACGTTGAGCAGAAGAGCGGTGGTCTTGTCCTTCAAAAAAGGCGACAACGCTCTCTTGAAGAACTACAGACCGATTTCCCTTCTGAGCCGCGTCTACGTGCTGTTTTCGAGTCATTACAAATCGTCTTGTGCGCAGATTACGACTTCCAACCTCCCGAACAAGCCGGTTTCCGAAAAGGCTTTAACACCATAGACCACATACATACCCTTCAGCAAATTGTACAGAAGTCCGAAGAGTACAATCCGCCACCTTGTCCTGCGTATGTGGACTATGAGAAAGCCTTTGATTCCGTCGAAATTTGGGCGATGTCGCTGTCCCTTCAACGGTGCCAAGTTGACTGTCGGTATATCAAAGTGCTGAAGTGTTTGTACAGTAGGGCTCCGATGGGTATCCGAGTATAAAATCAGAGTACGAAACCTATCCAACTGCAGAGAGGTATAAGACAGGGGGACGTAATATCACCGACACTCTTCACCGCTGCATTGGAAGACGTCTTCAAGCTACTGGACTGGAAGGTGGAAGGGACACAGTATTGATATCAATGGCGAGTACATCACTCACCTTCGATTTGCCGACGATATAGTCCGCTGGAGGACCTAAGCACCATGCTCAATGACCTCAATAGTGTCTCCCAACGGATAGGTCTTAAGATGAACAAGGACAAAACAAAAGTAATGTATAACGTCTATGTCACACTTATGCCGGTAGTTGTTCGAAGCACTAAGCTCAAAGTTGTTGATGAGTATGTATACCTGGGACAAATAGTTCAACTAGGTAAGTCAACTTCGACCAGATTAAGAGAGGTTAATTGACGGATTCAACTCGGCTGGGCAGCGTTTGGGAGATTATGACACATCTTCTGGTCAAAACTATATTGTACAACCAGTGCGTCTTGCCAGTGATGAAATATTGATCTGAGACGTGGTCCTTCACTGCTGGCTATATGAGGAAGCTCAAAGTCGCTCAATGAGCTATGGAGAGCCTCGAGTTTTCTCTGCGTGATTAACTTAAAAACGATGATATCCGCAGTGAACCAGATTAACCGACATAGTTCAACGGATTACTCAGAGGAAGCCGCAATGGGCCGGCCAGCTCTTAGAACCGACAACCGATGTGGACTTGTGAAGGGATGTAATGATGATGATGATATATAAAATAATATGAAATTGCAACATTATTTAAAAGCTATATAAAATAATGAAATCTTTAATCCTTTTGACTTACCGAAGTGGTGTAGAATTATTTGAAGTATTCTTTCGACAAGAGTCTTGTTCCTTGTATCGTGCTCTATATATCTTTGGTGGCTCTGATATACTACGATCTGAGGAGTATGACAAATCTTGCCTTCTTAACCTACTCCTCCGTTGTGATTCAGAAATATTGCCTTCTTTTTCTTGTTCTGTTATAGAATTTAAATTTCCCGATATCTTTGTTTCTCTGTTTTTCTCACTATACTTAATCCGTAATCTCGGTGCTGGAATCGGAGTGTAATTTACTTTTGAAACTAGGTTTACATACTCTGGAGCTTCATCTGATTCTATTTCACTACTGCAAACACTATTTGAAACTTTTTGTACTAATCTGACCGATTCAAAAATCTCTTCTTGCACACGATTTTTGTCATGTAATTTGTCATCCTGTGGATGTTTCGACATTAATTCCGGACTTTTTTCTATTCCAAAATACATGAGATCACTCTCTTTTAGTTGTCTTGTATTAGACCTTACTAGAATTGGAGAAGTCTGTAATATTTGCAATTTTCTTTTAAAAGAGTTCGTAGAATTACTTTCTATGTTTTCAAGTTCCGAATTTAATTCATTACTTTTTTCTGGCGTTATATATTTATTGTTCATAGAGCTTCTTTGTCTAAAAGAACCTGTAACACAAAAATTTAGTTTTATATAAACATCAAATATGTAAATGAGATTGAGAATATGTTGTCCTGTCTATTAGGGATAACAATTTCTGAATAATCGGAAACTGTAAGTTATAATACATCTTCAAATAAGCTATTTAATGTTTACGCAGGATATATCCTATATTCCCCTAACCTACAACTGCACAATGTGATAAGACCAGGAGCTGTTTGGTATTTATGAAGTGTTAAAGACACGATGGAAATCATAATATAACTAGATCTTGCACAAATATTGACTCCACCTAGGATTGGAGTCCAGAATCTGCGATGACGTAGCCAGTTAGCTTGTTGACCACGTGCTCTTCATATCAGGCATATTATATAAGATGGTATACCAACATATTATCGGGATCATCGGATATTTCTGACATTTCGTGTAATCACCTCTTAGGATACACACGTCACGGGTTAAATGAATTCACACCGGCACCACATAGTTATACATTTATGTCAAATTTAGTGGCTATATAAATATCAAATCACTTGATAGAACGTTAATTATGTGTTTAAAAACCTTCTGTATTATATTTTTACCTTCATTGCTGGTTCTGTAAGAGTTATGCGTTAAAGCGCTTGAATGAAGTTTAGTTGGGTAGTGAGATTTTATTCCACTGATAAATTTTCTGTCTGCTTCAAGCTGAGTGTTAATAAGAGAAACTCCTGTTACGTTTTGGTCATTCACAAAATCCTTATCACTTTTATTTATTAAATTATCATCATTCCCAAGTGTCATGTTCTCTCCTAAGAGATATGGCTTGGGTTTCGGGATCTTATTTTTGAGAATACTTTTTGTAGCTGCTGTATTCTCATCGGATTCACCAATCTCGGAAGTGCTGGAATTTAAAAAACATTCGGTTTTGTTTTTTTCGTTGAAATCGGTTTTTTCTCCAAAAAGCATCACAGGCTTTTCAAATCTGTCACTGATAGGAACAAATGCACTCCTCCGCCTCCTGAAATCATTCGTTGGCGGCGGTTTTTCATCTGTTGCTATTATGTTAACAGTTCCTGTTTCTGTCGTGAAGTGTAGTTCGGTTTTACAAAATTCAACCTTTTTGGATTTTTTATCTGCTTCGTTACTAATTTGATTTTTTCTGCATTTATCGTCGTCATCTGTTTCAATAGTTACTGGAAGTGTTATACACATCCTGCCTGGAGATTGCAGAGTTATATTATTTTCGGATAGTCGTTCTGGCGTAATACTATGTTCCTTCAAAGGCTTTGTAGAATGACTACCTACTGAAGTGTTTAGCCTATTTTTAGTAAGCCAATCCTTAAATGTCTCCTCGGGTGCTTGCGACTTTCTTTCCTTTGACTTATAATATCGTGTATTATCTGTATCATTAACAATTTCAGATGATTTGCAAATACCGCTATCGGTTGAGGATTCCATTGCAAATCTGTCATTTCTTTCTAAAATAATTTTGCTTAAAGGTGCTGTGTCTTCAAAACTGTAACTTTTTCGTCTATTATTCCAGTCATCATTTCCATTTAAGAGAGATTTGTATTTAAGGGTGCTTAATGTTACTGGTGCATCTAATAAAGGTGAAACCCGATTATTTTTAGGGTTACCTGGTTTAAAACTTTCTGATTGGTGATGACTGTTTTCAATTACTTGCTTTTTATATGAGTTTTTTGGATATGTTCTTGAATCGAGATCAATAATACTCGCATTGTCAGTTGATGAAGATTCTTCGCTGGGCAGTCGTATTGAATTGCTACTGCTGACACTTCGCCATTTTGATGGCTGCGATATGTCTAAATCATCTGGTTCAGTCACTTTATAGTCTTGGTTGTCAACGTTTGAGTCGGTAATTTCCAAGGGCACGGAAGATATTTCTAAAGGTTTTGACGGTAAAGATGTAGGTTCAAGGAAGTTATACCCTGAAGATATCACCTGAAATTAATAAAAAATACTTTTTTAATATATTGGATTACGGTGTTTGGTGTACGAATGGGTCGGCTCGACCGGGTAAGAACTACGCTCCCACAGAATACCAAAGTAAAATTGCAGCTGTGTTACGTATGATAAGTGTAGAGAACCAGAGACGCTTTATACTGGAAACGAGGCATTCCACCTTAGTCCTAAGAGATGATAACGCATCTGTATTTCTATTCTTAATAAAGAATAGATGTCAATGTCAGTTTCATACGTCACTTCGTTCTTGTTCGTGGTTCGTTCTTGGTTTACGCGGGCGACCTCAGGGTAATTTAGGGCAGTGGTGGTTTACGTGAAGGTTTGTTACGGTCACATATGTATATCTTATGGTTGCACTGCCGGAAATATATAGATAGATTGTCAACTATGATCATCTTTGTACCTTGGCATGTGAATGATTTGATGTAAATTGTATTATTTTCAAAATCTAAAAGTTATTTTAAACATTTTGAATACCAGTCCCTATAATCCTGGTTTGAAAATAAGTTCTTCAGTTACGATCTTCCTATTTGCGTCCATTTTTAGTTGTTATAGCGGTCAAACCGCGAACTCACTCATTACGCTCATTATCAAGAAAGCCCACGTATTATGACGGGCAACCACGGAACCCTACCTCTACATTGTGTTTGTACGTGGCCCGACACGCCTTGGACAGTTTTTTATAGAACAGTTTCAAGCTACAAAATTGGTTTTAGCAACTATTTAGCTACAAATCCCCATATAAATTTCAATATTTTTCTGCTGACTTTTCTCTACTAGCTTGATAAGAGCTGTAAACTGTAACGATGTTAAAAAAAGCAAGTAATTAATCGTGTAGTTGTGTAAGAAATGCCGCTCTCTTAATGAAAAAATTAAATTATATTTAGCGACAAATAAAACTTCTTTCTTTGTTTTCTCTATATATAAAAATCAATTACTGACCGTTAGTCTCGCTAAAATTCGATAACGGTTTGAACGATTTGAATGATTTTTGCATGCCTTAAGCGCAAAGCGCGTAGGTATGTTCTACTAGCGCCTAAAAATCAAGATTCCAACGTTTTGTCGCATAAAATCGTCTCTAAAATCATATTGAACATGTAAATGATATGAAAAGCACATTGTCAGAAAGATAAATGATTCTTGAACTTATTAATATTTTTGAAGTTATACTTCTTTTGGGGCGTTTGGGAAAAATGATGAGAGTGAATTTTTTACGATGCGCGTGCACACCGACACCTAATAATGACACCATGAAGTGCGGAACCGGGGCGGATCCCTAGTATTTATATAAATAATTAGCTTTTGTAAGGTTTACCCTGCGTGAGGACTGAATCATGTACGAAGATGCTGGCTCCCCCGGCCCTGCGGTAGCGTGATACGCCGCCCGCAATACTCGCACTCGAGCACCCGGCCCGCTCGCTTGTAGCACCTCCATAGCGCGCGCCACACGTTTGGTCACGCCGCCTTCTGTGACCTATTAAAAACATTCATTGTATTAGGTATTTTTTTATTTATTTAATCTTTCATGCACAAAGTTGTACATATGGCGGACTTAATGCCAAAGGACATTCGCTCCCAGTAAACCATTAGACTAAACAGAGATATACAAATAAGAGGCGGTGCAGCAGTTATCAAAATAGAAAGCGATAAAAAAGTATTGTATATACATATATACATACACACATACATAGACAAATATACTTAATTACACACAATATATACATATATAAATACACACATATACATATACATGCATACATATACACTACATATATACACAATACATATAAATATTATCTATGTCAGAACAAATATGAAATATACATATGCGTATGAAAATAAGAACTGTGTTAGTTCAAACTTACAACAATTTTTTCACATGCTTACGGACTTGATTTTTAAAAACAAACTTGTTGGAAGCTTTTTTAATGTCAAGTGGAATGTCGTTCCGGAGTCTGATGGCCGTGAGGGCGAAAGATTGAGATAAATAACCAGTACGGTGTAAAGGAGTAAGCAACTTAAGATTAGCCGAAGAACGGAGAGAACGATAATGAGAATCTCCCAGGCATTGAAATTTGGATTTCAGATACTCGGGAGCACATGGATCGTTCAAAATTATGAAAAGGGTGCAGAGTATTCTGACATATCTACGCTGACGGATAGGCAGCCAATTTAGCTGAGCATGAAAAGAAGATACATGGTCGTATTTACGGAGACCATAAATGTATCTGATACAGTTATTAAGTAGACGATCCAATGTATTAAGATGATGTTGAGGAATAACAAGTTCAACGAATAGCTGAAAGAACTGACAACTGAGTACTGAAAACATGGGAAGTAAGGTCAAAGCAAACCAAGGAGGCCGCAGTGCTCACTTCCACAGCTAGGAACATAGCTGTTTGGTGGTAGAAACAAGTAAGAGGGTAATACCTACCCAGACTATCCCCTGAGCTCACCTGATCTCCCATTATTCTGTAGGGCAAATTGGACATTAAAATAAAACAGTTAAGTGCAAATTATACTAGCACAATCACTGTTCTTTGCTAAGAATATATCTAATATTACCACAGAATAAATAATAGTACAAGAAATATTACTTCAATTATCTTTATTCTAGATTTTTTAGGAAAGTTTTAATGAGAACTGTGGCAAATATGGCAAAGTTGCTGTGTATGTATGTTGAGTGTGGAGACCCTTTTTACTGGTAACGACGCATTCGATCTGTCCTCAGAGGGTGACAACACATTTGCATTTTGATTTGCGGATGGATTTTTGACAGAAATAATCTGCATGATACCAGTTAAATGACTTTTAGCCAATAAAATAAAAATGTAGTAAAGAAATATTTAAGTTATAATTAAATAAGGGATCAAAATGGTAAATATCATCTTTTTTTGGACTTGTCAAAATATTATACTGCAAAGTAAATTCACAGTTCACACATGCAATATTCATGTCCAAAGTAAGGATGACCTCACTTGTTATAATAACTGTTAACGCAAGTGCCTTATTGTGTATTTAGTGTCAGTAACATTTTGTAGTACTGAAAAGAGCGCAGAGCGACGTGCCGACAAAATCATTGCGTTTGAGAGGCTGACTAGAATTTTCTTAAATAAAACTTTACATAGAAAGTTTTTTGCACAAAGATTTAAAGGATTAGCATTTTATGTGTATGGGTTTCATTCAGAGGATGTAGTAAAATCGTGGTTAGGTAAAATTAGAGCCAATATGGCATCTAATACAGGCCTTCTCTGATTTTTATGAGGGTTAACAATAAGTCCGCCACTTTACATATGTGTTTTATTCCTCAGACATGCAGGTTTCCTCATGATGTTTTTTTTTTTTCACAGCTAAGCACGTGATAAATATCTTTTAACGATTTTATTTATATCTACGGGGATTTAAAAAGTTCATCACGCACTGAAATATAAGTCGAACGCATAGCACTTAACACCGCTCGTGTATTTAGGTAAATAAACACAAGACGTTTAGTTAAATAACGAATATTCACATTATTAATTGAAATATTTTAGAACTGCAGAGTCGGAGAATGTATAAAATATATATTATTTCTATGCTACATTTTAAGGACACACTTTCACGTTTTTCAGTCCTATAGTAATAAGTTACGTTCAATGCGACCTTCATTTGAAATAAACAGGTATATTTATTGCTACGAGTGACGTGATCACCGATGCGGGGGCGAAATGAAATGGCACCTCGCGATCGTGATCTTTCCAATGAACGACAAGTTTTGCTATTCTACGTAGGCGTGAGCAGCATAATTAAATGTACAATCATATCTGGAGAGGAACATACGATTTTGTCAAATTAAACCTATTTATTCACGTCAAATTTGTAGAATCCATTCATATATTAAGTAGGTATTTACTGACAATGAAGCTATAAAATGAAACATCGGATGAATTTTTTTGTGGGTTATATTTTTGACGCCGTTTGGTATCAGAGTAAGAGAATCCATCACCCCATATCGTTCTGTGGGTGTCGTATGGGGGTGATTATGAGAAATGCGAGAAAAATCTTATGATATCCTATAGATGACGGTTGACCTTCTCATTTTCGCGAAACGTAAAATATTCATAGTCGGGCAGCAGCGTTAAAGGTGCAAAATTACAGATTTTTTTTTTATAGGATAGGGTGACAAACGAGCACACAGTCCATCTGATGGTAAGTGGTTACTGTGACCCATAGACATCTACATCTATCCTCGATTACGAATCAAATTACAGATGTGTTGTCACCCGTGAGGACTAAGATGGAATGCCTCTTTTCCAGTAAAAAGGGTCTCCGGTTCTCTACACTCACCATACGAAACACAGCAGTATTAAGCTGCTATTTTACTCTGGTATTCTGTGAGAGCGTGTTCCTACGCCGGTCGAGCCGATCCATTCTTGCTACAACCATAATATAGTTGCAACGTGGCTCTATCACATATAACCTATTTAACCATCATTGAAATAATATTTTTGTCTCCTATATATATTCATTCATTCATTACAGGCTGTCAAAAGTCCACTGCTGAACATGACCTGCGCCATAGATTGCTTCATAAGGTAGTTTCGGCATCCAATTTGTCGGATAATAATGACTTTGAAGTAAATCACAACAGTTATGTTGGTTCGAACACAACCTCGTAGCGGCCTTTCTGCAGGATTTCCGGATTTGGCTATAGTTACGACACATGGCAGGCGGATTGGCACGGCTACGGGATGATTTGGAATAGTGCTTATTCGTATGCCGCCACTACACAGCCTCCGATGTAAATTTTTATTAAATATGCATATTTTTGATTCTATTGCTTCAGATAATTAATATCTCTTTAGTTTTAGTAGTGTTACTGCGATAGTTATTACTTATTAGATCAAGGCGAGTATTCGGAAGATAATCTGACGTCAACAGCGAGATCGAACAACAACCACAACCGACCTAAGGTCACAGCCCACTGCAAAGCTAACTACTTAGTACTTGCATATGCACGCTTTTACAACAAGTAACGTCTTGTTAATATCATATACCATAAAGTTCAACCATATTTATTCTACCTGCGTTAACTATATTGTCAGTTCTTATTTCCTATTTATTTTGATTAAACACAAGGAAAAAAAACAACCGAAATACACGCGGTCATCAATTCTTGCACATCCAAGAATTACGTTACAACTAATTTGTTATGACGTGTCGATATCACGAGAACTGTGGGAAAACTCCAACAAGATTTAATTCATAAAGATCAATACACTCTGACCGTATTACTCCGAAAATATGACGACTACTTATGCTAATGTGATTGAAATATATGTCATTAATTGTTGAGTCATCGGTACCACCTACGTCACAACACAATCTAAAATTGTTCGTAAAACTTTAATATATTGTAGTAACTGTTGTATGTGTTTGTAATAAACGTTTTTTTTTTTTATAAAATATCACTTGGAATCCAATTTGTCGAATAATAATGACTTGAAGTAAATTACAACAGTTATGTTGGTTCGAACACAGCCTCGTGGCGGCCTTTCTGCAGGATTTCCGGCATTTTGAGAGCCTTAAACAACGGCAACATTATAATCATTGTCGCTTCTTTAAAACAAAGTTATGGACGAAACAAGGAAGATAAACTAAATAGATAAATAGTATTATTACATCTGTATAATTAAATACTTGATACTACCGGGGCATACAAGCTTAGCTTGCCGATAGAAAAAAATATAATTTTCTTAGAATTTCACCTATCTAGATAAACTTAGCAAGCAAATTACATTTAAATACTTACTAAGTTTCATCCAAATCATTAGAGCCTTTTCCGAGAAACCAATTACTTAATATGTATCAGAATTACTCACTTAAAGTAAATATTTGGAAATAAAGAGAGTAAAAAAGTAAAATGTTATTTAAATATTTTGTACTATTCGATCTTACACAAGACTCCTCGTCATTGTAAATTTCGCTATAACATTATAAGCATATTAGTGTTAACCGAACAAAAGACATCAACGCGGCGAACGGCGATGTAACCGCTCTACAGTCTACAGAGTGAAGGGAGTTCCTATTTATAGATGAAATTATTTGTTGAATTATGTACATACTCAATGTATTTTATTTATAGAAGATAAAAGCCATTATTTATAAAAGACAAAAAGGATTTGATAGAAGCTAAAATAATAATAGAGCCATCGATGCTCTGGGCCCGACAGTTTGTTTTAATTGTTGAAACCCAAGTATGATTTTCAATTCTTTTTTTGAAAAATATTACATGGGCATGCAGTTTAGTCAGTCGTTTAATATGGCAGGCTGGCGAGATCTTTCCATTTCCTTCTTCTAAAAGTTATCTCTGCTACTGACGGGGTCCGATTTCCATTTTGTCTCCACTTTGCCCGGTCTGCAGCGTCCTCGGTAGTAAGTCCATTGACTCTCATCTCTCACTCACGCTGTCCATCCACCGCTTTTAGGGACTACCACATTTTTTGGTTTTGCTGGTTTTGGTCTTAACACAACAGTGTGAAGTTATATGCTTTCATACTCGACATTGGAAGCAATCACCTTACGTAGGACGTATCGGTTTCACACCTTATATTATCGAAGCACCTTAACCGACATTATTAAAGCTTATCCGCCACGTCACGTACTCCGAGATTATCATAGATGTACACGTTAGTATGCAGTTTAGCTTCAAAAGGTCGCACATCCAACGCAGCGTTTTTATTTCCAAAACGTGAAGCTCCTACATCTTATGTCGGCCTAGGATCGGCTAGGTTTCACTACCATACCTATAAGAGTAGATAAGGGTTGGATGATGCTCTTTTACACATGTAGATTAAAATTATTTTGATCGGTCCGGGATATATATCATCCGCGTCATGTAATCCTTCTTTGCCACATTTAGTTCCAGAGTGCCGTTTAAAAGCGTGACCTTTCATAAAATTAAAATTACTCTTTGCTCAAGTTTTCATTGTCTTCGTCAACAAGTGCGATGTCATGTCATTTGGTACAGTTCCGTTGCCTTCTCTGAGTTTTTGTCAATCTGAATACCAGTTTCTGACCCTCCTCTATATGAAGCTTATAATACGGACGCAACAACTTTTCGTTTTGGGCTTTGGCAACGACCCGCTTTGTTCTTCAAAAACAAAAGGAATAAAATAAAGTTCTTTTTAAAAAATATTATATTATCTATACTCGTATAAATTAAATGATAGTGGTTTGCAGTTAAGCGTGCATCATTAGGTTTTTTAAGTTTTATTTCTTAGACACTGGGCCCCTATACAAAAGAAATATTGCGATATCTTCTTTAATATAAAGTTATTAAAGTTTTAAGAAACAACGATTTTTATAAGCACTACGTGTTCAGTGATGTGTTTTCTTGATATATCAAGCAACGCGGACGAAGTCGCGGGTATCAGCTAGTTTATAAAATAAAATTTTAAGATATTGTCTACGAAATTTTTAACATAATAGTTAATTGAATTTATTACAGATGATATTCAATAGGCCGCGCGGCTCGTAACGTCGGATTTCACATGTCATCCAAATATATATTTTTTTCTCTCAGACATACAGGTTTTCTCACGATTAATGTTTCACTTTACCGTAGAGCACGTGGTAAATAGGAATGTCATTCTTACAGCCTATCAAATGTCCACTGCTGAACATAGGCCTCCTCCACAGATTATATATGCCTTAGTTGCAAAACTAGGCAGGCGGGTTAGCAACTGCAGATTTTACTATTTTTAGTTAATATAACCACAGAATAAATAATAGTACAAGAAATATAACTTAGATGATGCTGCTCATCTCTTGTTTCTCTACCCTCTGTCACCTCTTACGACACCCACGGGATGAAACAAGGTATGTAGTGGACTGTTTTACGCTAGCAGAATTAACTTAAAATGTATTTTTATAGATAATAACTCGTTATAAAATTTCACAATTATATCGCTTCCTTTTCCTACAAATTAACACAATCAATCGTTTTCTCGAGGAAAAGAGTTGGTAACTTCCTCACGTACAATGTTACTTTCACTGTTCGATAATATGACTGTTCGAACAGAATACCCATTGTTTGCTACTATTGTATTAAGTCATCATGACAGACTTGTTGGTTTAGTGGTAGTAAGCGTGAATGCTGATCATGCGGTCCCGTGTTCGAATCCTGGGTCAGGCTAAAACCAATGATTTGCTTTTTCTGTCAAAAAATTTACAAAAGTATTATAATATTTCTGCTCGGAAGCAGGAAGTTGGCGATGTGTCACCCGTGTGTTTAAAAAAACATGTAGATGGTCCTGCACCTGGTCTCCCTTCGGTTGTGTCGAATTGCGGTCCCATCGGGCTATCAAAGTGAGAGAATAGAGAGTGCACCCGTGTTTATGCACACTCTCGTGCACTAGGTCTTATCCTGTCATGTGCAGATGGCAAGTACCTTTAAGTCTGGCCGTCGTGACCGAAATTCGAAGGGTCATTATGAAGTCTTCAGTGTCGCGTTTGTTCATCACTATTATTACTTTACAATACGCTGTATAACACCACGTATTCCATTACTATTCACGTCTATTACTAACTTCAATTTATTGTGCTATTTTCCGCACAATAATTTAATTCTAAAAGTGTGACGTTATCTACCTCGACATAAAGTACGTTACCGATAAATATAGCATGTGGTAGCTACACATTTCATATAAACAATTTTATTCTTTCATATTACTCCTATTTAATCTATAACTAAAATTTGATATACATATATTACTAAACGGTAACATAATTCATAATTTTAAGTTTTAAAGGGTTTAAAAAAATAGCTTTAAAACCTCCATCACTCTTTTATTAAACTTTATTACTTCTTTTTATTTCTGTTATATTTTATGTCTATCAATTTTATTAATAACTTTATATATTTTAACTTTTAGGTTTTGATGTACATTTTTTACATTAACGATTAAGGAGTAGAAGTTCAATAGGGAAGTCAGGTTACATAACGTGCCACTGATTATTTATGTCCATAAATACTTAAATTAGCTTTACTTACTAAATAAAAATAACATAGATAGATAGATAGATACTTAGAATAGAAATACGATTAATAATTTGCTGAAATTAGTAAAGTGTGAAGGGTAAGTACACATAAGATCGGATACGAGTTGAACTTGTTAGCACCATTCAAAACTTGCTAATACCTAATCATCGCTTGTTTAGGTTTTGTACCTATATTTTAAATAAAAAGACCATTAACACTAAAAGGCTTATTACATTACACGATTTATCGGGCCCTGTCCATCGTGTGCCCTGCCTACCAGACAGGGCGCTGCTTATTACACTACGCTAGAAATCGCTTCCTGCCTCAGTTGTTACTCGAACGTGGAAATGATTGCACGTCTATCATTATGGCGCAGACTTTATCTAAACGTCAAAAAATTGCTTTATTGTTTTTTTTACGCGGTAGAGCCATGCTATAGCTATATTAGTAGTATAGTTGTAGCACGAATGGGTCGGCTCGACCGGGGAAGGATCACGCTCTCACAGAATACCAGCGTAAAATAGCAGCTTAACACTGCTGTGTTTCGTATGGTGAGTGTAGAGAACCGGAGACCCTTTGTACTGGAAAAGAGGCATTCCATCTCAGTCCTCACGGGTGACAACGCATCTGCATTTTGATTCGCATACGAGGATAAATGTAGGTGTCTATGGGCCACAGCAACCATTTACCATCGGGTGGACTGTATGCTCGTTTGTCACCCTATCCTATAAAAAAAACTTTGGCTGGCGGTAACGTGCAAGGCCAAGCTAAAAAAGGAAGGAAAGTTAAATGTGGATGAAAAATTATTTGCTCCTCAGAGAAAAACTATCGAATATGCAAATAGTCAGCGTTTTGGACCCAACAGACCTGCGAAACTATTTTAAAGAGTAGGTGAAAACCAATTCGACGAGTTGTTAAGCTTAGTATAACGCCTTTAATAGACAAAAAAATACTTTAATCATTTCTTATATTTACGCGAACACTACACATTGAATAAAACTACTTGTACGGATTCCATCGCGTTTAATTATATTTTTTTATTAATTTCCGACGTTTCGGGTGCTTTACAGCACCCAGTCCCCTGTGACTATGGGTGGTAAAGCACCCGAAACGTCGGTAATTAATAAAAAAAAAATATTAAACGCGATAGAATCCGTAAAAGAAGTTTTATTCAAAAGAATACTTTTTTAAGAGAGATTGGTTGTCACTTTACGATTTTGGCCACTGGAAACTCCTATCAATATTTGATAAGGCATTTCTTTGTAGATGTCGATGACATTGAGAAGGATCTTTTTCTTTAGCGCATGACATAGCTTTACGAACAATGATTTAGAGAGTAGATCGACACACTGGAACTTTAAATAAACAGACGTGTAGACTCTGCGCATGCGGCCACGCAACTGAGCTCCCTGCCTCCCTGTCTCTTATTACACTACACGATCCACAGCGCGGCAGGGAAGCAGGGCGGTCGGAACCACTCGGTCGCCCTGTTTAGGGACCCTGACTCCCTGTTTCTTATTACACTACCCTGTCCCTGCGGGCAGCGCCCGAGAAATCGTGTAATGTAATAAGCCTTTAAAAACTGGTTCGGCCAGGTTAAGAAAAAAGTTGTTTACAGCATTGAACTTTACGACACGGTTGCCAATGATTCATTTTAGGTTATTTCAAGTATAACAGTTGTGTCTTATAGCACTAGCTTCGCCTGAGTTTTTAAGCCGTATAAGGAGACGACCACTTTATACTTTTGGCAACAACCGCTTGTAAATCTTAAATGCCGTAATTCATGTCATATCGGTTTAAATCTGTCTAAAAGATAATAAAGCAACAGACACTCTAAATTCAGCTATGACATTTTTAAGCCTACGCTTAGTAATTTATACAAGAAACAATAAGTGACGTTATTTTTATGTTAAAGCATTCGTGAAAGAAATTTGTTTTTTGTGTGAAAAATGCTAACTTTAAAGCTGTTTAAAGGTAACCAGTGGCCTTACTTTTCCATATTCTGCCGTTCCAGCCCACTCCCGCCGCCACTGACCCGCGACTTCCATGACTGTGAATTGGTTTATTTGTTCTCGATCGCTGCAGCTACACTCGAGTTTCGTGGCTCGCACTCGTAAACTAGCGCGATAACGTTCGCTCTTCGCGTCGGTATAAAGCCCACTGCCAATACTTGCGCCGGAGCGCAGCCTTCGCTTAAAAATATAATATTTAAATATCTTTGTTGTCTTGTTGGCAAAAAACCGTAGTAGTAGGTACTATAGATGTTAACGCCCACTGTAAATTATAAGTTTCCACCCAGACACGTATATATAAATGTACTCTGTGTATAGGTCACCCACGCACTAAGTTTGTTGCTGCAGGGACAAAGGGCCATGCATTTTGGCTGACTTTCTAATGATTTTAAAATACTTTAAAATATAATCATGCTTTTTAACAATTTTTATTACATTTGGTCTCACTTACAACGCCCTTTATTCTCTTTAAATTTCCTTATCCATTGTTATTGATAATTGAGGCCTGATTCAAATTATGATCGTAATTGTCATAATTACTTCCAACAGTTTGTTTCGAAAAATATGTTTTATAAGTAATTTGTTAGTCTTTGCATTGATATATATCTTAAGCTGATAAATAATTATCTTACAATAATTATTGGAAATTATATAAACAATTTTTTATTAATAATTATTTTGTGTGTGTCTTCAGGTAGTTTTCACTCTGCGTCACTCGCGTAGATTTTGGTTAGCTACATTTTTTTTTGCCAAGTTTAAAGGATGGAAAGCCTTTGCACGTTTGTAGATCACATAAAAAACTAAAGGAAAGAAACTATTCTAAATACTATACGCAAACCATGTCAAGAACTATTCCAATGAATTGTATCACTCTCGTATGATAGTAGGTATTTTAATATGATTATACGAGTAGCTTAGCGACAGCACTTATGGTTAGGATTGAACCTTTTTTATACCGAGTGACAAACGAGCTCACACTCAACCCCATCTCGACGGTATATATTTTATCAAAAATATTAAATACATTTGTTACCTCTGAGAAACAATCTTCATATATGAAAAATAGGTTTCACATTGCTTATCCGCGATGTACTCCTAAACTACTGAACTGATGTCAATGACGTTTTGGACCCTGTGTGCAGATTGGTCCAACTTGAGAGCTAGGATAGTTTTTATTCCGATTTTTAAGGGAACAAAGGGCAGAATAACTACTGCCTGACCAGCTAGTTACTTTATAATAATTGGATTGTCTCACTAGTTGCTATAATTTATGTATGTATGTTTTGCCATGAGGAGGCCCCCACCCCATTTCGTCCGCTTATGTGTCGTAAGAGTCTAATATGGAAAATGCCAAAAAAATATTTTGGTTACATATGTAGAGTTGTAGATGTATAAGTATAACGCCAGACGTCATTCAGATCGGCGACGGGGAGCAGCGTTCGCCTGCCAAGCGTAGCGATTATGAAATAAATCCTCCCTACCACAGGAGAGACTCATGTCCACTGTCCAGTTGTGGACTTCTACGGACTGATTGTGAAAAAGAAAGAATATGTAAATCCTTATATTTCTCAAGGCGTTATACTCAGTACGAAAAAATAATAACACTAAAGTATATTTTAAGGGTCAAATTGCGGTAGAGATGCTACAGTTGGCGGAACTTACATATTTATGCTGAAATATACTAACACTGTATATATTATATCTATTGTGCGAATAACAAACAATCCGATGCAGATAACAAGATGATTTGTAGTTTTGTATAGTAGCTGTTAATTCGTATTTTTATCAATTTGTATCTGCATGAAAGTTGGTAGCGGTTATATTCTCTTTGGTGACAAAATACGAGGTACTTACCCAAAGTCTTTTACTGTTGTGGTTAAGGGACCCTATAATAAAAATGATCGCCAAACATAGCAGACAGCTCAGCGGTCGCAGTACCAAATAACTAGCAAATGGTACTGCTTCTATTCACCAATATGGTTATTGAAACTATCGACAAAATTGTTATTGAAACTGTCGGCAGCTAAAACATTTTCAAAGCATTCTCTAGTTGTTTCTTAACACAATGAATTCTCATATTACAATTCTGTCCACATTACAGCCAAACTCTTTATTACAATTCTTTCCACATTACTCTATCTATGAGCTAACCTATTCTAAGTAGAGAAAGCTTGAAAAAAATCTATTTGTGTTTTAGTTACTAGCTGTTCCCCGCGACTTCGCCCCGCATGTAATTTAGGGTTTTAATTATGTTGCGTGGAACCCTAATTAATTTCTAAAAAAAATTTACAGTATACAGATTCATCATTATCATCATTATTAACAGCCTAATAAAGTCCGCTACTAAACATAGGCTTCCATATAGATTGCCTCATAAGAGGAAAATATCCATAATTACCATACGTGGCAGGCGGGTTGGCTAGTGGAGTTTTTTATTTCTTGTTATTACCAAGATGCAACTGCCCATCTCCTGGTTTCCCTCTGTCACATTTTACGATACACATGGAATAATATAGTGTAGTGGATATTCTTACACCACCACAGTCTTATTACATATTACAAAAACCTATTTCCAGCTAAATGTACACTAATTAAAAAAGTATTTAATTTATTAAATACAATATTTTATTTTGCTCAGAGTAAAACATTAAAAAATATTTTTAAAATGTAGAAGTTATTTTGAAAACCTATTTCCAGCTAAATGTACAATCATTTAAAAAGTATTAATTTATTTAATTCAAAAAAAAATATTTTGCTCATGCTTAAACATTAACAAATATTATTAAAAAGTAGCAGTTATTTTGAAAATTATTTTTCACTCTTAAAAAGCAATTTAATAATTAAAACTATTTCATTAATAAACCAATAGTGTATACTGTTAGTAATTTTATTTTGTTAATACTACAAATGTTAATTTCTACAGTTTTTCCATGAATCTACTGTAAGTCTAAGGCTAGTCTAGATTCATGCCATATGTGACACAGCACTTTTTTATGGGTTGTGATTAGTTTTGATACTATTAGCTATAACTACTGTGTAATCTTTATAGTTCATTAATTTTCTTATATAAAATAAACATATTTTTTATAATATTTTAACAGTAATACATTATTGAAAATGGTAATAGTCTGATAAAAAGGTTGTTTATTATTGTTTAAAATGATTGAGATATAAATCTAGGACAAAGTTGTCACATTTTTTAAGATCTATTATGTATAAAAATGCATCTTTTTTATCCTTATTTCTCATATTAATACATCTATTAAATACTGCAACAAGTAAATCTGTTGTTTGATTACTCAAACAGAAATTGTAAAATATTTTCTGCTCAAAACTAAAACTATTGCTCAAACCATTCTTAAAATATCTATAAAATAATTGTTCACGTTTTCCACATAATTTCTCAATATTTGCCCACTCTTGTAGGGAGACTCCGAACAGCAATCCAGTTATTTGTCCTTTGATGACACAAGTTATTTGTCCTGATCTATCAGCTATTTTTAAAGTTGCTGTTGAGATCACTGAACCGTCTTTTTGGTAATTAATTTTAACCGATTCTAAATAATAATCAGACAATAACCCCCAACCTTCTTGCTGTAATTTCAATTTTCTACCTTCTGTTAACTTTGTAGGTGGCACTTTTTCAAAGAACTCCAGGCCAAAACGGGACCTTTGTTTATTGTCCATTATACTACGCTAACATTTAATTTTTTATTAAATGTTTAAGTTAGTTACTACAATAATTCGTAAAATCATAAAACTAAACTTTCAAAAGAAACGTAAGAAAATTAACTTAAAACTTAAAGTGCATCGTAACCATATAACTTAGAACAGAATCTTCTCATTAGTTTGTAAATAGAAGAATGTAATGTATCAATATTAAAATGATATTGATATTGTTGTAATTCACTCATTCTCTGTCTGACAGTCTCTCTCAATAAATAATCGTAAATAATAAATATGTATTATGTAAATGTATATATATATGTATGGTCTGATTTGTCTCAAGTGTCAATGTCAAACTCAAATGTCAATTGCTTTTTCTTTGTTATGGACTCATTTTGTACTTTTGCCAGTGTCGTATTGTCGTAAAAAAAAAGCGCGGGAACCTTGAAACGTGATAGGCGCCTTTTTTAAACTAAAATTTTAATTTTGTTTTATTTAGTTAAAAGGCACTAAACTTTTATTTTACTGGGTTTTTATTGTTACTGGGTTTCCTCATCATGGGGAAACGTAGAAAAAAAAGTTGCCGGGAGAAGAAGTGTTTGAAGAAACGACTGAGGAGGAAGAAATTGATACCAGTACTGAGGAAGATCCTGAGAAAGAGCAGCGCAAGTATAAGCCGTACTTTGTGTCTGACTACAACAGGAGGTATCCTGACGACTTTATTCTCGTTGATTTTGTTGTATTTGTCGAATCAAAGGATGAAAGAAGGCCAATCGGCACGCGGGACATGATGTCTCTGTCCACACATATGAAGAGGTTCAATAAAGGCATTAAATATTTGCAATCTATATATCTATAATCTAAAATGAAGGCATCTATCCCAGCTGTAGGGACAGAAATAACAGGAGTCATAACCAAAGTTCCCACTAATCTTTCTAATTCAAGAATTTTTGGTATGTTAACGACTTACAGGAAGATAATATGTGTTAAATGGATAATGAGGAAACATAAGGATGATGCAGGACGCAGTTTGCTGCAGCCGACAGGCACCGTGGCCATCACATTCGCTTCTAATGTTTTGCCGGATCACGTCAATCTTCATGGTTGGCGGTTCGTGGTAAATCAGTATATTCCACCAGTGAAGCAGTGCTACAATTGTCTGAGGTATGGTCACTTAGCAAAGTATTGTAAAAATTCTGTGAAATGCTCAATTTGTACTGAAAATCACAGCTACAAAGATTGCCAAGTCTCTTCAGATAAAGCGAAATGCATACATTGCAAAGGAAACCATCTAAGCATTTCTGGCCAGTGTCCTGTTAAGAAACAAAAGGTAAAAGAAAATCAGGCTAAAATACACAAAACCCCATTTGTAGACCTCTTTAATAAAAATGAATTCCCCGAATTGAACAAAAAAAAAATCCCAAAGATGCTCTTATGTCACTACTAAAGAATGATGACATTATTAATATAATTTTAATTACAGTCATTAAAGTATTAACTCTTAATAAATCAAATGAATAAACCACCATATCTTCTCAGCTTATTAAAGATGTTCTCATAGATACAATGAAACCAAAATAGATATTTCATTATTTAACATTTAATATTTTATGGATCAGTTTAACATTTTACAATGGAATGCACAGAGTTTAATTAAAAATCGCTTTCAATTTACACAATTTTTATATGAGAACACCATAGATGTTGCTCTCATATGTGAAACTTGGCTGAAACCTAGGCACAATTTTAGAGTAAAAGGTTATAATATTATACGATTAGATTCAGATAATGATCATAATGGAGTAGCAATACTTCTACATAACAAAATTGGATTTCGTGTTATCAATACATTCTCTGATGACTCATTACAAAATATAGCTGTACAAATACAATACAATGATAAATTATTAACTTTAGTTAGTGTTTACTGTCCCCCTAATTCACCAATTAATTATAATAAATCCAAATTAGATAATTTAATCCAAAGTTTGCCACAGCCAGTCTTCATAGCTGGTGATTTCAACGCCCATCACACGTTATGGGGATGTACTGAATTAGATTCACGAGGTAGGGACGTTCTTGCAAGTATAGATGACAACAATCTTGTAATCTTGAATGATGGTCAGATGACTACAGTAGGATCTCATAGATGGAGGTAGAACGCATTAGACTTAACACTTTATTTATTTATTTATTTTGTTGTTGTTTCATCTTCACTGGCTCTGTCTTGTGAGTGGCAAGTATTTGATGATGATTCTCTAGGCAGCTATCATTTTCCTGTAAAGACAAAAATTACGGTCAATAATCAAAATTTTAAAGAAACAGCTGTATCAAATAACATAAACTTAAAATTGGTAGATTGGTCAAAATATCCAAATTTAATAGATAATTTAATTAAAAATTATAGTTTTGATTATAGTAATCCTTTACAATGTTATACAGACTTAAAAGAACTAATTAAACAAGCCATGCACGAATCCACACCATCCAATCAGTCTTCTAATCGAAATGTTACCATCAACTTGCAATCTTTTAAAAGAATTAAAAAATATTCTCTACCTTGGTAGAATTTAAAATGCAAAGAGGCAGTATTAAATTGTAAAAATGCATATTTAGTATTTAAGAATGATCCCACAGAACGAAATTATATTAATTTGAAAAGACTACAAGCTGTTAAAAAATTACTTTGAAGACTGAAAGACAGCTTAGCTGGAAAAAACTATGTGAAACTTTTAATAGATCTACTCCATTGACTAGAGTATGGAATTACATTAAAAAGTTTAACAAAACTTTTGTTCATAATAACACATCTGTCATAGATTCTAATTGGGCTAATGAATTTTTGAAAAAATATACTCCAGAAACAGATGAAACACCTTTAATCCCTCACTCCTCAAATGATAATCATTGTGACTATCTTACCAAAAAAAACCTTTTACCTTGACCGAATTCAATTCAACTGTTAACTCTAGAAAAGACACTTGTGGTTTAGATTCTGTTCCATATAAAGCTTTAAAAAATATGAATACTGCGTGTAGAGAACTAGTTTTGAAAATATATAATATGTTATGGTTTCATTCACTTATTCCTAACGATTGGAAAGAAGATTGTTTGATACCCATTTTAAAGCCTGGAAAAAAACCTCACATTGCAGAATCTTATAGACCTATAGCACTTACATCTTGTATGGGTAAAATATTTGAGCAACTTATAAAATCTAGATTAGAATTTTATCTAGAAAAAAATTGTCTTTTACCATCAAATCAGTTTGGATTCAGACGCCGTAAGTCATCTAGAGAAAGTATTACATTTCTACATTTAGACATCTTTAAAGCTATGGAAAATAAAGAAGTATTAATTAGTATATTCTTTGACATTGTTGGTGCATTTAATAACGTTAATCTTCATGTACTCGCCGCAGAGTTGAGGTCTTTGGCCATTCCGGAAAAAAATTTAAAATGGATATTTAACTTTTTACATGAAATAATAGTTTTTGCTTAAGTTAATAATAATAATACAATTATTGGTCCTAGGCTCAGTTATAAAGGTGTTTGTAAAGGAGGAATATTAAGTCCTCTTATCTTTATTTTATACATATTTAAATTAAACAATATTTTAGGATCAAATGTTACTAATTTACAATATGCAGATGATTTGGTCATATGTGCCTCAGGAACAAATGTCAAAAACTTGATAACCTTTTTAAATGAGGCTTTAAAGAAATTGCACATTTACTTTTCACACTTAAATTTAGATATTAGTACTGAGAAAAGTAAAGTCGTAATATTTAATAAAATTCGTCCATTTAACACTAGAACAATTTATAATAATACATTTAACCAACAGAAAGTTGTGCAAAATTCTTAGGTGTAATTTTTACAAATAATTTATCTTAGACCAAATACGTGAATTCTATTTCAGACAGAGCTTCTAAGGCTTTTAATGTATTAAAAGCTTTGGCTAGTACTAACTGGGGAGCTGATCCAGAAATATTATTAATGTTATATAAGTCATTGGTAAGGAGCCATTTTGAGTACGGCTTTCTTTGTTTTGCATCAAATAAAAAACTAGTAAACAAATTAGAAAATATACAAAATAAGAATTTAAGACTTATTACCGGCTCTATGAGAACAACTCCTATTGTTTCTTTACAGGCTGAATGTCTTACTCCTCCTATCTTACTTAGGTTTAAATATCTGAAATTTAGGTTTTTATTAAATATTAATTCTTTGTCTCATCATCCTCTTTTTCAAAAAGTATTATTTTACTATAATAGTATGTCTCCTAAATCTAACTCAGCCCCATATATACTCCATGATTTTCATGAAGTGATACGATATGATGAACAATATAATATTCACAAAAGCACACATACTTGGCCTTGTTATAAGGGGAATTATGAAAGTAAATTCAGTGATATACACATAAATATTGATGAAAAATTAAAAAGAAAAGAAGAGGTTTATGAACTTATATCTACATATGATGAACATCTACAAATTTACACAGATGGTTCAAAAGTTGAAAATAAAGTAGTCTGTGCATTTTAAATACCTCATCTGAAAACTGGACGTGGCCTTTCCATTCCTGCATTAGCAAGCATATACACTGCAGAATGTTAAAGTTTGTGGTGGAAATTGAAAGAAAATAATTTGGAAGTAAAATTTTTATGGACTCCGTCACATATTGGGGTTCAAGGAAATGAAAGAGCAGACCATTTAGCTAAAAGTATAGTTACAGCTGATATTGACAGGATAACCGGTATTGCAATACCACATATAGATTTATATTCAATTTTAAAGCAAGAGTTAAAAGAAGAATGGAAAATGCAATAGAATGCTGTTTTAGAGGCAGAAAAAGGTCGTTGGCACGCATCAATTAATTCAGAATTAAGTATTCCTTGGTTTTCTCGCAACTATAAGCGAAGATATCACAGCAGAAAATTTTATACAATAATGTGCAGACTTAGATTTGGCCACTATCGACTGAACGCTCATCTTTACAGGATGAGAATAGTAGCATCTGCAACATGCCATTTCTGCGATACAGAAGCAGATCAAACTGCAGAACATATAATATTTAACTGCCCAGCGTACGCCATAGAAAGATTGCTACTCATTGAAAAACTTATACAAGTTTATGAAAAGTCAGAAAGCGTCCCGCGTGCCCTGCAAGATGTTCTTAGGAATACTAAGACATATTTAGCACTTTGCAATTTTATTCATAATATTGTAAAAGAAATATGAAATATGGTATCCCTGTTTTTGAAAATATTGGATTGACAAATCTACATGGATTGAAACTTACAAAGAATATAATATAAAGAAGACTTGGATTTAGCCTTTACGGGTTTTTGAAAATATGAAGAATTAAAGAAAATAAGACTTGACTACGGCCTTTATGGATTTTGAAAAGATGGAAAGAAGAAAAATTAGACTTGGTTCCGGCCTTTACACTCTAAAATTCTATATATTCAAAATAAAAAAGACAAGGCTGTATGGCTTAGTTCCTTTGCCTTCTCTCTCTGGCGAATAATAAAAACAACAACAACGTATTGTCGTGTATTTAACGTAGATAGAGGATTGACTAGATAAAGCATTCGCGTATGCTTTTGAGATAGAAATAGGCGGGAGGTACTTTCACTGGGTTACCAGATATTGTTCCATTTCCCCCGTTATGGGTTTATTTATATTTACAGCACTTACATTCATACAAAAAACTTAATTGTTACCATAAAAAAATGTTCTTTTATAATTCAGATGATTAATTAATTTCTCTTGAAAATACATTATGTGACAAAAACTACGGGCGGAAACGGCGTAAAAACAGAATCATCATTCTGTATTCGCACAAAGTGTGATATCGCTAATAAATAACAATATGTTATGTATGTACTTAAATATTAATTGAGAATAAAAATATTAAATAAGAGTTTTGTTGTTTTTACATACCATTCTATCACAAGTTCAGTGCTGAACACAGACCTTCGAAAGGAAAGGGTTTCCACTTAGGTTTTGTAGTACAAAACACGGTTATGAGCCTACTCCCGCGATTTCCTGCATGTTTTGCTAAGTTAGTGTCTTGTTTGCGGCAAGTTGTGGCGTACAAGAGAATTTGTCTGTACACGGGATGATATTACCCCGCGTCGTAAGCAATAATACAAGATGGGGATGGGGCAGCAGCACTTTCCCGATGAAAACTTAAAATAATAAAAAACTGCGGTGGCCAACTATGGCAAGTCATCCTATGAGGATATCTATGGAAGGCCTTTTTTAGGTGACTTACTTATGGTTAGGTGGCTTAATCATGTTACCTAATGGTTAAGGTGGTAAAATGTTTTAGTTAATATACGTTGTAAAGCATCAACAAAGGATTTTTTTTGTAATATGTTGGTATATAAAATAAACACGAATGTTTTATAATATTCTATTTTAATTTACCATGCAGTGTAAGATTATCTGCTACCTCATATCATTCCATGGGTGGTGTATGAGGCGACATAGGGAAACATCAAAGAAAATAAACAGCAGCATTGTCCTGATAACAGCTAAATAATGGTTGACAACCCGCTTTCCAAGCGTTGAAACTATGCCAAATAACTATAATAATGTTTATGTTCAACAGTGGACTTTTGATAGACTGTAAAGATATATATTCTATTTTAATGAAAATATATTGAAATTTAAAAAGGAAAAAGAACAAAAGTTTGTGTACTTACACAACATTTAGAAATATTAACAATGTTACATTAAGTAAAACAAATGAAAACACAATTATATATTAAATATAATTCAATAAAATTAAAATAAACAAACGATTTTTTATTAATTTTTCATCACATTAATAAACAACAAATTTAACAAAATTCTTGTTGTCTTCTTTCTAGAGCATTCGTTGTAATTCTTGGTTTGAGTACCTAGCCTTAGAATTTCTCAAAAATATGCATTTGTAAATATGATTTATACTTTTGCATGGCAGAAATTCTTGGGTGCTGGTCGTTAGAATCAGATTAGAAGGGAGTGTATATATATATATATATATATATATATATATATATATATATATATATATATATATATATATTATTTGCCTTGTATATAATATATTTTAATGGTATAAATAATAAGGTACAACTCCTAAACTATACTTAGATAGGTAATACTTATCTCTTGTCAAAAACATCTTTATTACATTATTTTTATGACAATTAAATAGAAATTATCATAATTATTACATTTATTTCTTAATTTATTTACACATTAATGTTTATAACACCTTTATAAAAGGTATTAAGGGTGGACTAAATGTCCCATTTGTAGGCATTCCCAGTCAGTTTTACAATTATTATTGCATAATAAATTATTCATTTGTATATTTAGGTCAGGACTTTAAATTACTTATTTATTTATTTTATTTAAATCTTTATTTGCATAAAACATGGTAGTACAGACAAAGTTCCAACATTTTTAAATGAGGATTCGTCTTTAATCAATACAACTATAAGTAAATATTTTGTCATTTTCATGCCACCCAATTATTACAAGTCATAATAATACAGAATGTCAGCATTTGAAAATAAAATAAGCAATGCTAGTCAATTTTTAATACATACAGAACAATGTCACAACAAATCATAACTACCAACAAGATCAAACTTATATCACTTATGGAGAAACAAGATACAACAAGAAATTATAACATTTAAAAAAATTGTCTTAAATATATTATAAATTACATAAGTTAAGCATATTTAGTCCACCTAAAACAATGAGGCTTAAAATGTTTTGAGCATACACTGCTAAGTTTTGTTGGTTACCTATAAGTACTACCAGTAGCGATTATCCAACTGTTACGGATAGCTGATTCCTTAGGAAAGCTCTGAAATAATATATTTAAAAGAAATTAATATATTAAATATATAGTACACTTTTATATCAAGGTATTCAACAAAAAAAAATCAAGTATGTATATCTGTGCATAAATACAATACCTAAAACAATTAAAACAATATCAATTGATTTAATTAAATAGCAAGTAGATGTAAATGTAATGATAATATTATTCATACCAAACATTTAAAAAAATTATGTACATATTAAGCTTTAGATATTGTTAATTAATACATTTACAGCCTAACAAATGTCCTCCACCGCTGAACATAGACCTCCCACACAGTTTGTCTCCAAATAACTGCAGTTTCCTGTATATACTTATTATACTCTTTGACTGCAGTTGCCAATTCTCCTGCCAAGCTAGGCAACTATCACAAAACCTATAACTTTTGATACTGACTAATGGTAACGGTAAGTATATTATCATCAAATTTTTTCTACATCATTAATTGAGAATATTATCTTATGTTGTTGTGTTACACAATGTACCTTAAGATTAAGACTTATTTATTGATTTATTATTTTATCTATATTTATATTTATTTTTATATTAGCATGACATATTTTTTTTAAAATAAATATTGTAATGTATAATTGTTGCTAATGTATAATAGAATTAATGGAATGCAATAAAGTTTTGTGCATCTGATTTCAGGCAATACATATTTTGTGAAATTAAATATACTTTGCCCAATATTTATGTACTTGAATCCAAACATGTTTTCAGGTTGATACTTACATATTATTTGTGACGTCTATGTAATATGGAAAATGATTGAAGAGTTGTAGGGCAATAAGGAGTTTCCTTTAAAGCTGAACATAAAAGTATATGTATATGTATAATATTATGTGATTCATATTTATGGACATAACTACTAATCACAATAGCAATTATTATTGAACAATGCGAAAACAGGGATTCGGCGGGAAGTCAAGCTAAGCGGGTGTTTTAATTTTTGCTGAATTTTCATTTCTTTTTATTTTGTATAATTTTTGTAAATTTCCGTGTAAATAGTTAATTAGTACATACCTATATATAGTGTAAATACAATGGGTCCAGATTCCGACGGGGGCCCGGCCCCCGCCGAGCAAGAATCAAAGAAAAGGAAATTGCATGATACTCGCAAAGGAAATGCCGTCGACTACAAAATTTTCACAAAAACAAATTACACGCGACAATTCCCAGAAAACCACAGCGTAGACTGCGTAGTCTACGTTGAATCACAAGAAAACGAAAAAATCGGTAACAAAAATCCAATAGCACTTACAAAGTTATTTACGGAAAATGTAAAAGGAATCGCTGGCGTCCACAGAGTGAACGCATATAAAGTGGGCATAACGTTCAGAAAACCAGCACCGGCCAATAACTTCCTTACCATGACACACTTTCTAGGAAAACACAAATTGAAAGCGTTCGTGCCGGCGCGCCTCACTGAAATTACTGGAGTCATAAGATACGTACCTAAAGACTTAAGCAATGAAGACATATACAAAAGCATTACCTGTGATGCAGAAGTCATCTCCGTCAAGAGATTTATGCGAAAGGTAGATGGAAAGCTCACTCCGCTGGGGACCATTGCAGTGACCTTCGCTGCAACAGCGCTGCCGCAGCACGCCTACATACAGATGTTCAGATACCCGGTCCACATATACATACCTCCGTTACTACAGTGCTACAAATACCTGAAGTTTAATCACTCTGCAAAAGTCTGCCGAGGTTCTCAAAGGTGTTCTTCGTGCTCTGGACAACACTCCTACAAAGAATGCGACGTCGAAGAAATTGTGTGCATCAACTGTCATGGTGGTCACTTGGCCATCTCTAGGAACTGTCCAGTGAAGCAACAAAAGATGGAAGAGAAGAAGAATAAGTATTTAAAACCAAACCGATCGTATGCCACTGTGGTGAGTATCCCAGCAATGCCCGACCCGAAAGCATTCCCAAACCTTAAACCTGTAAAGACTGTTGATACTGACATAAATAAAGTATCATATAATGCTGAGCAAATACTAAACAACGAGTTAATTATTAATGCGCTAGTCAAATCATTAGTTATGCTTGGCAATGACAAGAGCAGCGCTCCGATTACAAATAAAAGAATTAAAGACATACTTTTAAGTAATTTAATAATATAATGGATACATATTTGAATATAGCACAATATAACATACAGAGCTTACAGAGCAAAAGGGCCTTACTTAAAAAATTTCTTTCGGAACAACATATAGATATCTGTCTCTTAAATGAAACCTGGCTTAAAACAACTAGTACAATTGCCGATTTTTCACCCTATAATTTTATACACAAAAACTCAATAAATGAACATAACGGAGTAGGTATATTAATTAAACAAAACTTAAAATACACTATTGTAAATACAACTTTTTTCGAATCTGTGCAAAATATTTGCATTTCCGTAGACACAACTATGGGTAAGTTACATATTCTATGTGTATATTGTCCTCCCAATAGCAGCAGGTCTGCTACAAGCAAAATGAAAAAGGTGCTACTTGAAACTCCTAAGCCATGTCTTATTATGGGAGATTTTAATGCTCACCATATCCTGTTTGGATGTCAGACAAATAATAATAGAGGTAACAGTTTATATGCACTTATTGATGACTTTGACTTGTGTATTCTGAATGATGGTGACATAGCTACAACTGTCCAGTATCCTAACAGAAATCAGTCGGCAATAGATTTAGCTCTGGTTAGTTCCGCATTAGCTCCTCTTTGTGAATGGCACGTCCATGACGACCCGATGGGCAGTTACCACTACCCAACTGTGGTCGCTCTAAATGTGAAGCCTTCTGTATATGAAGTGCGTCCTGCCGAAGAAAAATACATTTATAATAAAGCAGATTGGTCTAAATATCAAGAACTATCAGAAACGAGATTTTGTAATTTAGAAATACATGGTACCGAACCTATTGATTTGTATAATAAGTTTGTAAATATTTTGTATGATATTAGAGCAGAGACTGTTCCAAAGCAAACACCACAACAAACTTTAAGGGTAATGAGAAAACCTGCACCCTGGTGGAACCAAACATGTGATGATGCTGTTCGAAAGTCTAAGGAGGCCCTCAAAGAGTATAGAAAATCGCCTAGTATTCCTAATTTCATTAACTACAAAAAACTTGATGCTCAAAAGAAAAGGATATTAAAAGAAGAAAGTATTAATTCATGGCACAATTTATGTACTAGTTTTAATAGAATGACACCTATTTCTCGAATATGGAACTACATGAAAAGGTTTAGAAGGATAGGTTCTTCTCATAACAGATATTTGGCTGACGATTGGATACCAAGCTTCTTAGACAACATAACAGACTCATCACAGTTAAATGAAGATTATTTGAATGATATTTTAGATCAATCTGTTGAAAATGAAAGTAACTCATTTCTCAATAGACCATTCACACTAAATGAATTGTACATAGCACTCAAAAGTAGGAAAGATACAACACCAGGGTTGGACAGCATACCATATATGTTAATAAAAAAATTACATCCTAATGCGCAAGAAATGTTATTAAATATTTATAATAAACTTTGGAATAATTTAGCCATACCAGAGTCATGGAAAACCCAATGTATAATCCCCATTTTAAAGCCAAATAAAGCTGCTAATGATCCATCATCATACAGACCTATTTCTTTATCATCATGTTTAGGTAAGCTTTTTGAAAACATGTTAAAGTTGCGTCTAGATTATTTTGCTGAAACACAGGATAAACTACCTCACATACAATTTGGATTCAGAAAAGGCAGAAGTTGCTCTGAAAGCTTTGTATCTCTGATATCGTAACTTAAAAAGGCCAAACTTGGTCATTCTAATGTTATATGTGTATTTTTAGATGTTAAAGGTGCCTTTGACAATGTTAATATTGAATGCCTCATAAAAGTTTTGCATGAATTGAGCTTGCCAAGAAATGTATTAATCTGGATTTTAAATTTCTTGCATGATAGGACTCTTTTTGTTAAATTTAACAATAAACTACATGGACCTAGGCCTGTTAACAAAGGAACAATGCAGGGAGCGACACTTTCACCTTTGTTATATAATTTATACACATCTCAGATACTTAATTATGTAGATACATCACAAGTTAAAATATTACAGTTTGCAGACGACTTACTTTTATACAGTGAAAACCAGAATATAAATACAGCAATTAATAGAATTAATACTGCATTGGCACAATTGCAACATTTTAAAATTAGAAATAAGTTCTGAGAAAAGTAAAGTTTTAGTATTCAGAAAAGACAAATTTGTAAACTCTGGAATTAAAATTAACTATAATAATGATACAATTCCTATAGCCAATCATCATAAATTTTTAGGAGTTGTGCTAGATGATAAACTGAAATTTGATAAGCATATCAACTATATCTGTCAGAATGCCATGAAGAGCATAAATGTACTAAGAAGCTTAGCAGGAACCTTTTAGGGGTCTGATCCAAAAACACTTAGCATGCTGTATAAAAGTATTGTAAGGAGTCATGTTGACTATAGCTCTCTAGCTTACATGAATATTAGTAGCACATTGTTAAGAAAATTGGATGTGATACAGAATATGGGTCTGAGAATAATCAGTGGAGCCATGCGCACCACTCCTATTGTTTCTATGGAAGTTGAAAATTGCATACCTCCATTGTCCTTGCGGCGTTTGCAGTTGGCTGAAAGATTCTGTTTGAAGGAGTTGTCTTGTAACAATGATATTGTCCTGAGTAATATTTTATATCCTGCAGAAGTCTCCCAGTTAAATGGAACAGCCAACATCTCGGCTAATACTCTTATTTCGGGTACATTGCCTGAAATAACAACAATAACAACTTGTGTAAAGAATCAGACAAGAGATATGTACATCAGTAACAAGTGGCCTATTTACAAATGCTCATATGATACATTACTTAATTATCTTGATATAAAATGTCATTTAAATTCGGTTAGTACTAAGAATGAATTCTTAGAATTTTTAAATGAAAAGAAAGACTTTTACACTATATATACTGATGGCTCCAAGAGTGATCTTGTTAAAGCAGCATTTTATGACCCACAAATGAAAGTTATTAAATGTATTAAGTTGCCAAGTAATTGTAGTATTTTTACAGCAGAAAGTTGGGCTATATTAGCTGCTTTGTCGTATGTAAATACCAATGTAAATAGTGTAAATATCTTGATAGTTAGTGATTCTAAAAGTGTTTTATCTGCTTTATGTAACTGTAATTTAGTATATAAACAGAATTATATTTTGTATAAAAAAATTAAGGATAAGCTGCAAACGATTGGAAAATGTATAGAATTCTTATGGGTTCCCTCACACAGTGGCATAGTCGGAAATGAGATTGTGGATCAGGCGACGCGGCAAGATCACCACGAAGACCAAACACAAGATTGTAAAGTCCCCTTCACAGATTATTATCAACACTTTAAAATCTTGTCAAAGAAACTGTGGAAGGATCACTGGAACATTACTACCGTGAATAAGGGAAAATGGTACGCAGAATTACAGCCAGACTTACCAACGATTCCGTGGTACAACCGCTTTAAATACACAGGCCGAAAGTTCATAACGACCATTAACCGTTTGCGGTTTGGCCATTGCCTCGTCCCTGCACATCTGTACAGAATGAAGATCGTAGCTGATGACAAATGCACACATTGCGCTCAACATAATGCAGACATAAACCACATAATTTTCCAGTGCCCATCGTTTGGGATTCAAAGATTGACACTTGTCAGTGAAATTAGTGATGTCGCTGAAGAAAATTCTATAAGTGTTCCCCGCCGCGTTCAGGATCTATTAACTGATATAGCTTTTTTCATGCCTCTATTTAAATTTATACTTAATACTGTAGGAAAACTTTAATTATTTATGTGTCCTTAATTAATTGATAATGTTTGTAAATAGCTTCTTAGCTTATTTTGTAATTTAGTCTGTTCTATATTTATATAATAGGGAAAAAAGTAGAAAAATGATGGAAAACCATTCTAAATTGTTATTGCTAAAGTTAAATATTCTTAATTTGATGTATGATTTGTGTTATACTGCAATGTTTCCGACTGAAGGTCCTCGCAACCATGGTCACGAATAAATTAAAAAAAAATAAAATGCGAAAACATTATTGTACTCGCTGATATCCCTAAAGTTTCTATAATCCTACCAAATCAAAAAGTACACGTTTGTTGACTTTAAGCTTTCGAATGACCGTTCAAATTAAGGAGCGTTATTATGAAGAATTTACAATTTGGGAGTGCAAATATTTGACAAAATACATCACAAAGTTCATTAAAAACATGAAATGTTACACTTTGTATTCAAAACAATAGATATAAATCAGTACAAGTAGCAAATGTAAGCACAAAACAAACTTACCGATGAAAGGTAATATTATCAATTTTTCGTTGACTGATGCTGTTGCATCCTAAAATGCTACAACTTACCATCTTTTTCACCTTACCTAATAACTAAGATCCACAAAAAACACTAAATTCAATTACTGTTTGCTTATAATATCAATATTATTCAAAAGAGCTTGACAACGTTAATGTCAATTGTCAAATAAAGGAGGGAAAACAATTAAAAACGCATACCTAGAAAAAGACAAGAAATATAGATTTGCTTCTCCCTTACTCTTATGTCTAACTATATACGTGCATTCCTTTCACACGCTGATGACGTCACTGAATGTTTAGTCTATAAGTTACTATGTCTATGGTATTTAAGAAAAATATTACTCTTTATTTTTACCATAGAGCAATACGGGCCACCACAGACTAATATGATGCATACGCATCAGACAGGGCACTCCCATAGAATTAAACTGAACTCCTCTAAGCTCACATATCAAAGTTCAAAAAAAGATCAAAGTTTTATTAGATAGAGCCTACTTTTTATAGGACCAGATACTTTTGTACTCCTTTTAGGTATCTATTAATCTAATTATGAAATGTGTTCATAAAAATTGTTTATGTTTAGATGGATTCGATTCGAGCTTGTTAAAAGGGGAATGTAAAATAAAAGAAAACAATGTGTAATTTAAAAATGTTTTAATTTTTTAATTTTATCTTAAATTTATTAAAAGCTTTTAATTGCATCTGAGGCAAAGTTTTTTCTCAACCTTAGGACATCTATACCTTTCAATATTTTATTTATAGTATTGCATCAATTAAACAATATAAATACTAAAGTTAATGCTAGAAAGCGTTTAAAAACATCATCCTTATTCATTTCGCAGTTTTAAAGTCAAACAAATGCTTGCGTTTGATGAGAGTTTTTATGTTTTTTTTATAATATCACTCTAGTGAGGTTTTGTTTCTAAGTATTTGTTTGTTTCTTGTGGTTACTATCCCAAAATTCCACCGCCATTTTCGCTCGTAAACTGAAATCAAGCTGCCTCTGTGATCTTGTGTATTGCCTGTAAAGCTTAGCACAATGCGGTGACAGCTTAATTGTTTGTATGATACACCGTTTCCTCGTCGTTGTTGGAGAATGATGCACATATTTATCTAAGATAAAAAAAAAATAAGGAAATAAGAAAAACTAAGTCATTTACCCCCTTCAAATATTCAATGTTGTATTTTCTACTGATAATTGGATTGGGTGTGTTTAGTAAGATTTTTTCACATATAAAAGAAAATATCATGTAGTCATAACTTATGCAACAACTAAATTAACAGGGTCACTCCAGTTCATATTGATGATTAACGATTTTCTGAGTGTTGTGAAAGATGCGATGTGTCTGCTATTCGCCGACGATCTCAAACTTTCACTCCTTATAAGGAGCTCAGAGGATTGTCAGTCTCCCGCACGACATAAATAGAGTAGTAGCTTGGAGTAAGGAGAACCAGTTGCAGTTTAATACCTCAAAGTGCATGGCAATATCAGTCACCCACTCAAAAACATCCATAGTACAAAATTATAAGGTTGACAGTAAACCTATGAAAAGAGTTACAGAAGTGTAGGTCTGGGTGTTAAAATGGATGCCGAACTAAATTTTCGTGATCATACAATTACTATCTGCAAAAAAGCATATAGGAGTTAAGGATTTAACGGTGGTAGAGCCTTGCAGCAGCTTTTGCTGTTGCACGTATGGGCCGGCTCGAGCCGGGTTAGTACCACGACCTCACAGAATACCGGCGTGAAGTGGAAGCTCTGCTTCCGCGTTTCGTCTGGTGAGTGCAGGTGACCGGATGCCCAATTCCCCCCCCCCCCCCATCAACATGGTAGCGGAATTACGTCATAAACTACCCCAGGAGGGTACCAGTACCCCTGGAGAATCCCTCGCTGAGCATCCACGACCATGCTATTCCACTCCTGAGCGTGGGTGCTCAGGCTGCCCCGCGTATTCTGGGGGGGGGGGGGCAAAATTCCGCTCAACACAATAACTGCTCGGGGCAAACTGAGCAACAAGACCAAGGCGACCCCTGCTACGCTATCCGTGAATTTCTGCAACATCAGGGGACTTCACTCGAACCTAAACGCCGTCCACTACCATCTTGAGACGGCGAAGCCGGCCTTGCTCTTTCTGACCGAGACGCAGGTGTCCTCTCCGGCTGATACTTCGTATCTCTCCTACCCGGGGTACAAATTGGAGCATTCCTTTGTGCCTCGGGCTGGAGTTTGCGTGTATGTCAGAGAGGACATCTGTTCTCGACGCCTCGGCAGTCTTGAAGGTTCGGACCTGTCCATCCTTTGGCTACGCGTAGACAGCGACGACCATCCGCGCGTCTACGTGTGCCTCTATAGGTCCCATAGCGGTAATGCCGAAACAGACCGACTCATCGACCACGTCCAAATGGCTACAGATTCCTTGCTACAACAGGTCCCATCCGCAGAGATTGTGATCCTTGGCGATTTTAACGCCCACCACGCCGAATGGCTCGGTTCACGTTTAACCGATCATGCGGGGAGATCTGTTTATGACTTTGCCTTGGCATATGGTCTGACACAACTGGTTACATCGCCTACGCGGATTTCAGATGTTGAGGATCATAGACCTTCCCTGTTGGACCTTCTGCTGACCTCTCATCCGGACGGATATCAGGTTTCCGTCGATGCCCCTCTTGGCTCTTCGGACCATTGTCTGATCCGGAGTGTGGTGCCACTCACGCTCCCCTCGCGGTTGCGTTCTGCAGGTTGCCGCCGTGTTTGGCATTACAGGTCGGCGGATTGGGACGGAATGCGGTCTTTCTTTGCTTCCTACCCATGGGGGCGGGTTTGCTTCTCGCCGGATGATCCCAGCGCTGTTGCTGACTCTGTCACTGATGTAGTGCTACAGGGAATGGAACTATTTATTCCATCATCTGTGGTACCCATCGGAGGCAGATCTCAGCCTTGGTTTGGTCGCTCCTGTAAGACTGCATTACGCAGTAAGCAGGAGTGTTATCAAGCCTGGGCTGCGGCTTCGGTGACTCGGGATGTAAACACCAGCACACACAAAAAGAAGTATAACTTCGCCTCCAGGTCCTTCAAAAGAGTTATTGCCAAGGCAAAGTCAGAGCACATAGGCAGAATTGGCGAGAAACTAGTTCGCCTTCCTTCGGGAACCCGTGCATTCTGGTCTCTCGCCAAGGCTGTCCAAGGGAATTTCTGTAAGCCATCACTACCATCTCTGCACAGGGAGGACGACTCACTGGCCCACGACGCAAAAGAGAAGGCCGACCTTTTAGGCTCCCTTTTTGCGTCCAACTCGACTGTTGATGACGGGGGGAACACACCGCCGACCATCCCGCGGTGTGAGTGCTCCATGCCGGATGTGCGATTCTCACAGCGCTCGGTTCGCAGAGCACTCCTCTCCCTTGACATCCACAAGTCGAGTGGGCCTGACGGAATCCCCCCAATTGTGCTGAGGACGTGTGCTCCGGAGTTGGCACCGGTTCTAACGCGTCTTTTCCGGTACTCCTACTCCCTAGGCGTAGTCCCGAAATCATGGAAGACAGCTTTTGTCCACCCGATCCCTAAAAAAGGCGACCGCTCAGATCCGTCCAACTACAGGCCTATCGCCATCACCCCCTTGTTCTCCAAAATAATGGAATCCGTTGTAAACTGCCACCTCATGCGGTACCTTGAGGATCACCAGCTGATTAGTGACCGCCAGTACGGTTTTCGTCGGGGTCGATCAGCTGGTGATCTTCTGGTCTACTTAACTCATAGATGGGCGTTGGCAGTAGAGTCCAAGGGGGAGGCATTGGCCGTTAGTTTGGACATTGCGAAGGCCTTCGATCGGGTTTGGCACAAAGCGCTTCTTTCGAAGCTCCCTTCCTATGGGCTTCCCGAGAAATTATGCAATTGGATCACCAGCTTTCTTGCAGATCGGAGCATCAAGGTCGTTGTAGACGGTGCATGCTCCGACTACAAGCCTATTAACGCTGGTGTTCCACAAGGCTGCGTGCTATCACCAACGCTGTTTCTTCTGCATATCAATGATATGTTGCGAAGCGGTAACATTCATTGCTATGCAGATGACAGCACTGGTGATGCTCTATACACCGGCCGTGCCAATATTTCTCGGGAAAACGTCACCGAGTACCGGAACAAACTTGTGTCTGAAGTCGAGTCTTTGCTGGACAAAGTCTCGGATTAGGGGCGACTAAATCTAGTCCAGTTTAATCCTCAGAAGACACAAGTTTGCGCGTTTACCGCTAAAAAGAACCCCTTTGTCGTATCTCCTCAGTTTCAAGGTACTCCCCTTGTTGCCTCAGCCAGTATCGGAATCCTCGGCGTCGACATATCGAGTAGCGTGCAGTTTCGTGGTCACTTGGAAGAGAAGGCCAAATTGGCCTCTAAAAAGCTTGGCGTGCTCAGCAGAGCGGGACAGTATTTCATGCCGGCTCAACGCCTGCAACTTTACAAGGCGCAGGTTCGGCCTCACATGGAATACTGTTCCCATCTCTGGGCTGGGGCTCCCCAGTGCCAGCTTCTTCCACTTGACCGCATCCAGCGCAGAGCGGCTCGAATCGTCGACGACCGAGTCCTTTCCGATCGGCTCGACTCATTGGCACTGCGAAGAGATGTTGCATCTCTTAGCATTTTCTTTCGCATTTACCATGGGGAGTGCTCTGAGGAATTGTTCGGATTAATCCCAGCCGCCAAATTTCACGAACGCACATCGCGGCAGAACTCCCGATACCATCCACACCATCTGGATGATTGGCGGTCCACCACTGTGCGATTTAGAAGATGTTTTCTTCCTCGCACAACTTCCTTGTGGAATAGTTTACCACCAGCGATTTTTCCGGACCGATACGACTTAGGGACCTTCAAGAAAAGAGCCTACTCCTTTTTAAAAGGCCGGCAACGCATCTGCAATTCCCCTGGTGTTGCGGTTGTTCATGGGCGGCGGTAGGCACTTACCATCAGGTGAGCCGCATGCTCGTTTGCCCCCTCTCCTATAAAAAAAAAGGATTTGTTCTTCGCCGATTGAATAATTTCACAAATGTTAAAACAATTGTTGTATTATATAATGCATTGGTCAGAAGTCATTTTTAGCACAATGCAATTGTTTGGTCCCCACATGAAGCTAAGTTCAGTAGAATCCGTTTATTATGACTCCGCTTATATTGACCAACCGCTTATTATGACGTAATTACCAGCGAAGTTTGGTTTTCATACAAAATTCTTTATAACAAAGTCGGATATAATGAGTTCGCTTATAGTGACATGTCCCTTATTGTGACCCATTTTTAATAAATTGTATCCCATTATAGTGATCGACATGATTGCTAACATCTTCGGCAGTGTTCAGGAGAGTCAATTGATACCCGACGAAGTTCGGCGCGTGCATGGCATTTTTTTGTTTTGAGTCTCAATGAGTAATTGATTGTTGAAGCTCACGGCATTGTTTGTTACTGATTTGTGAAAAAAATGAAATGTCAACGTCAGTGCACGTGCAGTTTAGAAAATGGAGAATCCAACTAATCTCTCGCAAGGGAATTTGGGGTTGGTCACTCGACAATCTCAATGATTTTTAAAAACAATAATTTATTATTAAGAATTTAAGTTACTTTAATTAAAGATTTTTCTCTATTAAAATAAATACACACTAACAAAAACTGGAGATTGTTTATTTTCTACAAAATGCTTTATATGACGTCCTCTTAGTATGACGTGTTTGTTATTTCCCTTCGATGTCATTATAAACGGATTCCACTGTCTAAGCTAATGTTGGAGAGGGTACAGAATAAATTTGTGGAGATATCTGTATATGAAACATTACGGCGTATACCTAATTAATGTATCCAACCATATTTATTATAGGAATGGTTGGATATAATGAACTTGGGGTTAGGACAGAACTTACTCTGGTCTCATATATTTATAAGGTACTCATAGGGAAAATATTGAATTCTGACATACTAAAACAATTAAACATTACATATGTGTAGTCATTAACAATTGTGCTGTATTTGTATGACAGTAATTAACAAAGATAAACAGTAACACAAATTATGGATGCTAAATAAGCAATATAATAGATTGTTGTACATATATAATCTGAATATTTAATAAATTTTTATACAATTATTATTACAAAGAATTGAATGCAAATTTACCATTGTTGTAAGTATTTAAAGGCTTAAGGTATCTTTCTACAACTTCTGGTATTCAGTAGGTGTGATCCAAATGCTGCCTTTTTTACAATAAATGTGATCAGTGTTGACTTTCTCTGAAAAAAGAAGCAGATAATAAATACTACATAACAACAGGTAGATAGTTTAATCAAGGGGATTTGTTCTGATAGTTATTTATTTAAAAGGTGGCATTGAAATGAGTGCTAAAAGTATTGACATTGCCAGAATTCTATTAAGAGAAGCTATATGTTAAAGTTAGTTTGTAAACAACAAGTACTAATTGTAGCATTACATTTTATTATTACTATTTTAAAGAACATATTTTACGTTGCAGAGCCACAATAGATCTATCTTATGGCTGTAGCACAAATAGGTTAGCTCAACCAGGTTAGGGCCATGCTTTTACAGAATACCAGTGTAAAATAGCAGCTTAGTGCTGCAATGTTTCATATGGCGAGTGTGCAGAACCAGAGACCCTTTTTACTGAATACAAGGCATTCCATCTTAGTCTTTAGGGGTGACAACATATCCACATTTAAATTCTTAATCAAAATGTGGATATGTAATGTATTGTAGATGTCTATGGGCCAAAGCATCCAATTACCAACATGGCAAAACAATCATTTGGTAAGACTAAATTACACCTTAAATATATCTTAAGATTAAAATTGTAACACCAATAATTACTAATCTAAATAAAGAGTATTGAATTAAAAGCAAATGCAATGGCAATAGTCTGGGCGAAATAGCAATAGCGTTATACATATATCCTGACATAATACATCAGAAACAGACATAATACGTCACAAGCACTCATAAAAGTTAATCTCTATTATAAGTTTGAGGCAGTAAGTACCAAAGAACTCTGAATCTATTACCATTAGATACAATTATTATAAACAATATCACTTTAATGTAGCAGTACATCACAATACCATACTTACCAGTTTTGACGGTGGTTCTTGCAACCGTTAGGAAATACCACTGGCAATCTCCCTAGCAGTAAACAACGTTGGATAGACGTTAGGGCAAAGACGAACTATTTCAAGCGTCATTGCGAGAAACATCTTTTGAAAATGTTTTCGACACACAAATTATACGAAGTTTCTGGAAATAAAGAAGAAAGCTTCGCAGTCTTTCACAGTTAACACTGTGAACATTTTTCAGTCCTAACTCACGTTTTGGAAACATATGAAATCTGAAGTCCTTTCGTCTGCTAGCACAAGTTGGAACACAACACTTGTTATACATGTTGCAAGATAATCAGGAAGCAAGACAATAAATTACGGAAATAAATCAACGCAAAACTACACTCGATCAACTTTGAAAATGTATAAAAGCTCAAAAATAACGACTTCGACAGTGACAGATATTCGCAGGCTGGTGCAACTTCCATAGTAAAAATTATATGTACTACAGGGGTCAAATTTTAATGACGGTTACTCTTCTTTATGCTTTTCGTGATATGTCTATTTACGACATTGTCAAATGAAATAGGTTCAAATGTCAAATCAAACAATTATATTTGTATATATTTTATTAATTAAGATTGCTTTTAATTTTGCTATAGGAGCCGTTGTTCATTTACAGAATTGTTAAGAAATTAAATATGCATTATAAAACTTTCCAATTAAATGGTGCAAGAAACGGAAAAAATTATAACAAGAAAAGGCTATTCGTAACAATATTTCCCTTAGATGATGAAAGGTATGTGGTGATTTCAACTTTAATAGTAATATGATATTCAACGCGAGTACATTTTTGGACTAGTCATCTATGGAGGACATGTTTTTATAGTGTACGATTGTGTGCACAAATACAAACACACTATTTCCTAAATCTTATAGTTCGATGGTTTGGCAATCCGAAACGAACTATACCTAGAAACTACAAGTCAATTCTGACTGCTAACATTCTATTTGTTCAATAATAATGTGATTTTATTTATATTATTTTTTCAGATGCAAGCAAAGGGTGAAATAGCTGGCACATGCACCAATTGAAAAGATTCACATGTTAAGACATATTTGTGACAAACATTGCATATGAACCCAACTAAAACGAACTGTTATTTCTTTAGTAGACTTACTTTAAACTTCCACAATTTATGTGTATGTTAATTAGGTTTCATTTACATGTAGCAAAAGATAATATCCCTCTAAAGTCACATTTTGGCAAGAATTAGATTATATAACTAAATCATTATTTTATTCATCAATAAACATTAGCTATAATGAGCACTTATTCTAAAAACGACAATTAGTAAACGATCTCTGCGAATAGTATGTACCTCTGTATAGAAGCCTAGCGATTTGTACATAGTATTTGTTACACATAAAAGCAATTTAATCCAATCAGTGTTAAAAACCTAATATTTTAACCCTTACCAAAAAACAAACGTTGAAAACAAGCAGACTATTTATTTTACAGCATAGCAACAATTGTTCAGTGCGGGGACGAAGCCTCGGTCCTGCAATGCCGCAGCCAAACGCTTAGCCACTGCGCTACGGAGTCGACGTTTATTTTTTACTTAATTCATTACTAGTATAATAGTGCGTTTTTTATTTTATATTTTCTTTATACATATTTTGTGCCTAATTGTAGATATATAATAACAAATTGCTGTGTGTAAAATACATTGATTTCTTATTCTCATCGGCATTTTTACTCAATCCCCATGATAAAAAAATTATTTCTAATAAATAATTCAGTATAGAGATCTAACCTTTATTATGTAAAAATATCGGTAAACAATATATCGATAAAGGTTATATCGATAAAATTATTCGAGGATAGATATTTACAGCACTATTGTATTTCGTCAATGTTGTCAGCACTGTTTCTCAAAACTAAATGTCATATCTTGATGTTGGTAAAGTAACTTGGCGTAATTTCATGCAATTATTTTTACTATGGAAGTCCCGCCTCTTAAACGTAGTGATTATATTCTCTTTGGATATTCGACAGAAAGGGTGAAGGAAGGGAAGCGGGTGGGTGGATCTGTCAGTTACGATATGTGAACCATAGACTAAGAGGTTCTAATAACTTGTATGAAGATTACCTGCCGTGCGGGCCACATAGGGATCGGAAAAGTGAGCCATACGCAGGCGTTCCCCACTGTCAAAGTCAATGCGGTCCTATGAGTACAATAACACTAGTTGCAGCCGCACTGCTCACTATACTAAATTATCTAGTTATTAGGTAGCACCTCTGAATCGACGTCCTACAAAAAATGTCGAATTGTTCAGTTTTTGCACCAAATGGAGATCTGCGACGTAAAATTTACAATATATGGCGTTACATTTCGTATGTAAGTAATTATCACATGATTTATTTATGTATTTAACACTTGAAGAAGCACAAGAGTAGAATAAATGCTGTGAAAATGCGGTCATTAAGGAGTATGTTAGGGATGAATCTGAATGACA